>JAJTUV010000106.1:980000-1580000 GCA_021653895.1 Mastomys natalensis
ACCACATCCAGCTTGCAAGAGTTTTTAAAGATCAGGAATGAATATTGCTATTGTCTACTTGTGTTAGAACTAATGGGCGTCATTAGGGCTGTTTATGGGGCCGTGGGCAACACCTCTGAAGAAGCATCTCTACAGTGGATTTCCTGTAGATAAAAATAAAATTAGTTGGACTTTTATTTTTTCACTCAGAAAGAGTCTTTGCCTTTTGATTGATATATTTAGACTAGTTACATTTGCAGTAATACTTGTTGCAGTGGATTTAAATCTACCACAGATCTTTCTGTTTGCTTCCTCTGGTTCTCTTCCTTTTTCTCTCTGTGCCTGTTTCCTTTTGTATTGACTGTGTTTTAGGTTAGTCTTCCTATTGGCTTACAACAGTGAAAAATTTCAGTGGTTATCCTAGACTTAATAAGGACATGACTTTAGTTCCGAAATGTCTACCTAATATTATGTTGAATGAAACAGAGCCCCAAGGCCACCAGTATGCTCCTTCCATCCTTTGTGACACTGTGGCCATTTGTCTCACTTTTGCCTGTGCATCAGTGCACAACGGCAAGAAGGCTATTTTTGCTCTAAGCAGTCATCATCAGCACACAGTGGGCTTTGGACCAAATGGAGACTGCTTCCCGTTTCTGTTTTTGAAAACAGTTGGCAGTTACTCTCAATGGTTTACACATCATCTGTGTCCACCATAGTGAAGTAGCTACCGAAAAAATTCACAGGGCCAGAAGACCTAAAATGCTCCAAAATCTGCTTTAGAGAATTATCCTTTCAGCAATTAAATGGTATTTTTAATGGTCAAGTTGTACTTTTAGCTACTTTTATTCTATTCTTAGCAATCTTTGTTTTCGTTTACATTTTTAGGTACATAACCAAGTTTCTGGTTTGTAGCTCCTTCTTTTACTTGAGAAACACACACACAAACACACACACACATGCACATGCGCACGCACATGCACGCACGCGCACATACACACTTTGTGCTCGTTTTCTTGGCAGTAACCACAGTCAGTTTTTGTTTGTCTAAGAATGGTTTATTCGCTTTGTTTCTAACTTGTCACTTTAAGTCTGTGGCTTCCATATAGTTCCAAGGCCCTTTTGTCTCTCACACCAACTCAGTGGCCACTGCCCATAAATGACAGTCCTTTCTCACTTCTCCCCTGAGGCCCTGACAACCTCTAGTTGGCTGTTCCTATGAACTTGTTTAGTCTAAGTGTTTCAGGTAAATGGTCTAATGTGGAAGAATGACTTCAGTGCCTGACTTCTTTTACTCGGCTCTGTATTTTCAAGGTTTATTTATCAACTTTTAAGGTATTTATTGAGAGAGGATGCCAAAGTCAGAGAGGGAGAGAGAGAGAGAGAGAGAGAGAGAGAGAGAGAGAGAGAGAGAGAGAGAGAGAATTCATATGTGTAGAGATCAAAGGACAACTCCCAGACGTCTGTTCTTCCCTTCCATCATGTGGGTCCTGGGATCCAGCTCATGCTGTCAGGCTTTGTGGCAAGTGCTTTTACCAGATGAGCCATCTTGCCAGCCAGGGAATCTTTCCCTTTAAGCTATCAGTACCTTGCTCCTTTAGTATCTGAATAATATTCCACGCATGGCTGGACCACACTCTGTTTATCCACTCCTTAGCTGATTTCACCTTTTGGCTATTGGATGTAGTGCTGAGTTGAACATCCATGTGCAAGTACTGGTTTGAGCCCCCTATTTTCAGTTCTCTTGATTACACTTAAAGGTACAATTGCTGCGTGTATTAGTCAGGGATCTCTGGAGGAATGGAACCAATACGATTATTAAATAAGCTAAAGATAAAGCAGTGATAACAACTGAATAACACCTGAGAGCTGAGAGTCCTAGGTGCTCAGTCCTTGGGGCTGGGAGTCTCAGCAGTCGCAATAGTCCCATAGTAACCGTCTCTCACTGTGGGAGTGGACAGTCTGGTGCCTCAGCAGACCCACTCTGGTGCCTAGAAGGTTCCTGGAGAGCTGCTGGTTTTCAGTCCACAATGAAAGCCTGGACAAGTTGGTTCTGATAACATTTGAAGAAATCATCACTATCACCATCATCATCAACATCATCATCAACATCAGCAGCAGCAGCAGCAGCAACATAATCAACTTGGCAGCAAGAGAAAAGAGCAAGAGAGCCCAAGTCAAAAAATCTTTCTGTCACTCCCTTTTATCTGAGCTGGCACCAGAAAGCACCATTCATAGTCAGGGCACGATTACAACAATTGGGACAGTTCCTCAAGTGAGGCTCCCGTGTGTGTGTGTGTGTGTGTGTGTGTGTGTGTGTGTGTGTGTTGCCAGTTGACATTAAAACCAACCATAATTCTTGTTCATATGGTAATTCTGTTGCTACTTTTTAAAAAATGGCTTTTGAGACCAGGTTTCTCTGGGTAGCTCTGGTTATCATGGGACTTGCTCTATAGACCAGGCTGGCCTCAAACTCAGAGATCTGCCTGCTTCTACCTTCAGAGCGCTGGGATTAAAGGCACACACCACCATGCCTGGCTTCTGTTGCTAATTTTTTGAGGAACTAACAAGTTAATTTCCATAGAAGCCCTACCATATTTACGTTTCCACTAGCAGTGTGTGGGAGTTCTGGTTCGACTGTATCTGCATTAATATTACTTGTTACTTTCTGGCTTTTTTCTTTCCTTTTTTTTTTTTTTCTTTTTTGAAACAAGGTCTTACTATGTAGCCCTGGCTAGCCTGGAACTCACAAAGACCTGCCTTCCTCTGCCTACCTAGTGCTGGAATTAAAGGCATGTACACTGCTGCTTTCTGCTTTTTTTTTTTTTTTTTTTTTTTTTTTTTTTTTTTTAAATGATGACCAATGTAGTAAATGTGACACATCACCTCATTGTGGTTTGGTCTATACTTCCTTAGTGACTTACATGACTGAGTATCTTTCCATGTGAGGGTTGGCCATTTGTATATACTTTCTGGAGAAATGTCTACTTAAATATTTTTTGCCTATTTTAAATTTGAATTGTTTGTCCTTTTGTTATTGCGTTGTAGATTACAGCTTTCATTCATATACGTGTGTGTGTGTGTGTGTGTGTGTGTGTGTGTGTGTACACTCTATGCACAGCCTTGTTCAGCAGGGATTGGGAAGTATTTTCTTCTATTCCCTATGTTTATTTATTCTTTTTTTATTCTCTTCACATTGTCCTTTGATGCCCCAAAATGTTCAGCTTTGACAAAGTCCAGCTAATCTAACTTTTCTCTAATTGCCTGCATTTTGAGTAATAGGCCTAAGAAACCATTTCTCAGTTCAGTGATGAATATTACCCCTGTATTTTATTCTCAGAGTTTTGTCATTTGCCTTTGATTTGGTTTATCTTTGGTTAATTTTTGCATATGGTGTGAAATGAGAGTCCATGTTTGTCTTTTGGGCTTCAGTTTGCTTCATAGATTTGTTGAAAGAAATACTCTTTCCATGTCAGATGGTCTTGCCACTCTTGTGAGGGTTTATATTGCAATTCCTGGTTTTGGTCCATTGGTCTGTGTCTACTCTCATGCCTGTGCTACGCTGTTTGAGTTCCAATCGGATTGTAAGAACCTTTGAAATTGAGACATGACTCCTCCAACATCGTTCTTTTCAAAATGGTTTAATTATTTAATGTTCCTTCAAATTCTATGTGAATTTCGGTCAGCCTTTCTATTTCAGCAGAAAAAAAAATGACTGCTAGGCTTTGGGTTGGAATTGTACTGACACACAGTTTGCCATCTTGAAATCATGATTGTCTTCTAATGAAATCCTTTTCATTAAGGTCTTCTGAACTTCAAGTGTGTTTCATAAGTCATAAGTCATATGTAAGTCCTGCACTTCCTTGGTTACACTTATTCCCAATTGGGAAAAAAAGATTCATTTTATTTATTTAGGTTTTTTTTTTTTTCAAGACAACACTTCTCTAGGTAGCCTTGGCTGTCCTAAAACTCATTCTGGAGGCCTCTGCCTCCCAAGTGCTGGGATTCAAGATTGTGTGTTACCACCACTTGGGTAGTTACACTTATTTACTTATTTGTTTATTTATTTACATGTTTATTTGTTTGTTTATGTGTGTGTTTGGTTCATGCATGTGTGGAAGTTAAAGGATAACTTGCAAGAGTCAGTTCTCTCCATTCAGGTCACTCAGAAGATGAAAACTTCTTAATTTAAACACAGGTCATCGGGCTTGGCAGCAAGCCCCTTTTTCCAATGAGCCACAGTACCAGCCTTACTTGAAATTAATTTTTGATGCTATTATAAGGTGTTCTGGAGAGATAGATGGCTCTGGTTAAGAGAGAAGACTGGCTTTGCAAAAGACCTGAACCCAGTTCCTGGCACACATGTTGGGTGGCTCAGAGAGGCATCTGTAACTCCTGCTCCCAGAGATTCAATGCCTCTGGCCTCTGTAGGCACCTGCACTCACTACCACAGGTCTACACACATATATGTAACTAAAAATAAGTATAAAAATTAAAACTGTTTTATTTTTCTTTTTGATCATTGCTAGCATACAGACATACAACTTAGTTTTGAGGGTTCAGCTTGTGTTCTGTGAGTTTAATTCATTTATTATACCTAATAGTTTGTTTCATAGTTTATTTATCATATATATATATTTCATATTCTCTACAAATTGAGATTATTTTACTTTCTCCTTTTCATTTAGAGTTCTTCTATCTCTTTTCCTTCCTGGTTACGCTGGCTAAGATTTCCCACACAATATTGAAAAGAAAGAGAGGAGGAGGAGGAATAGGAGGAGGAAAGAGAGGAAGAGGAAGAGGAAGAAGAGGAGGAGGAGGAGGGGGAGGAGGCAACCATGATCTAAGAGGAAGCGCTTTCTGTCCAGCCATGGAATGAGCTATGCCTTTACACGCAAGTCCCAAATCATGCTGGGGCGTTCCCTTTGACTCCATCTTGGCTGAACTTTTTAAAATCTTGAATGCATGTTGGATTTTGTCAAGGATTTCTTTTCTGCATCCTGGAGATGCTTACCCGGGATTGTGTGTTTGCTCTATCAGCATGGTGTGCTCTGCTGAGCTTTTCATCTTCTGAATGAAATCGTAAAAGAATCAACTAAAACATACACCGTCGATTGTCTTTAAAAAGTGAGGGATGTCCTGGGGAGGTGACTTAGTCAGTTAAGTGCTTGCTACACAAGCATGAGGCTCTGAGTTCAGATCCCAGCAACTCAGTAAAAGCCATGCCCAGTGACACATGCCTGTAATGTATCTTAGCATTGGAGAGGCCAAGATAGGAGGATTTCTGGGGCTTTCTGGTCAGCTAGTCTAGCCACTAATGTGAAGAGGCACTGAGGCAGACAGCAGCATTGATCTCTGGCCTCCACTCACGTGCCTACTCACTCCCATGTACTGGCACACATACACACACCTATGTGTACACACAAGAACACAAACACACATATATCACACATACAGAAAGAAGAAGGCAAAGAGATAATCTTTTAAAATAGAAGTTTAGCATAACAGATGTTAAAATAGCCACAGACAGTTCTACACCCTTATCTCCTTGGCAGCTG
This sequence comes from Mastomys natalensis, assembly GCA_021653895.1. Taxonomy (NCBI): domain Eukaryota; kingdom Metazoa; phylum Chordata; class Mammalia; order Rodentia; family Muridae; genus Mastomys; species Mastomys natalensis. The sequence continues at coordinate 985,535 of JAJTUV010000106.1, forward strand.
TGTGATCATGAACAAGCTCAAAGGTATTTGACCTCTCCTCCCTCGGGCTCTCCATATGCAAAATGAGAGTGAAAACAGAACTTACCACTGAGGATGTAGAAATCCACAGACCCTGGTGTCTCCTGTTTTCTCTCTCAATACAGAAGACTCTGTAACCAAATGTGTGTGGTGGGAGCAGATTATGCCTCACATCAAACAAACTATCCATTCTGCAGCACATGCCAGCTGAGTGTCTGCTAACTCTATCTGATGCTGATACCATCTGTATGGAGAGGGCTTACGTCTAAGTTAGGGACCCAGTCTCCACTTTACCCCACTTCTTGATTCAGGGACCACAATCCTCCATGGGTTTCATTAATTCACTAGAGTAGCTCACTTTACATGTGAACTTTTAAAATGCATACATGTATGTGCACCATATGCATATCTGTTGGGTCCCCTGGGGTTACAGATGGTTGTGAGCCACCATGTGGGTGATAGGATTTGAACCTAGGTCCTCTGCAAGAGCAATACGTGCTCTTAACCACTGAGTCATATCTCCAGCCCCCTACTAATATGTTATACAGGACATGACAATGGGCTAGAGACCCCCAGATGAAGATCTGGGGACAAAGGGACACACCCTCCTCTAGGAACCTCTACTTTAACCAGAAACTTCTAGTCTCCCTTAGTCTTTCAGGTAACCAGACTCTCCATCCTGACTAACAGCTGTTAGCTGCCAGTCAACTCAATGGTTCATAAAAGGGACAGCTTTGAAAATTACTAAGATTTTGGGGATTGAATCTCAGCAAACACATGCTACTTAATATCATTATCAGAATCCTAGGCAACCAGAACAAATCTCAGCAAATCAGGATCTGACCGCTTGTCTTAGAAATCAAATCTGAAATGTGATAGCTAAAAGGACTTGAAGCATCCAAGAGCCTGTCTCTGGGGACGAGTTCAGGTTTAACTATAAAGAAGACCTGGTGCAGGAGGAAAGAGTCCAGCTCACAGTGGGTGCTGTCAGAGTCTACCAGTTGGTTCCAGAGGACTTTAACAGCTTGAGGGCAGTTTGTTTCCCATTGTTCCTATTTAGGGGTAACCTCATTTCTTCTCATGGGGTGACCACTCTTACCTAGGGGGACAGTCTCATCATGGGGTGATATGTCTACAGGAGTTGCTATTTTTGGAACTCAGGATGACTTTTGTTTAGGACAATTAGTGGAAACTTCCAGTTGCTGGGGTAGGAGACTTGTTACTGTCGAAGCCCACATCTCCAATTACCCTTACCTGGAGGCTTTCTGCCTTGAAGGCAGATGAGAAAGGTCAGAAGAATTCAGGGTCAGTTAACCTGACCTCTCTCAGCTAGACTCACTGCTCATCTTGGAGACTCCTATTTATGCTCCTGACTCAGAGGCTGCGCTCTGGAGTATGGTTTTTCTCCTAAGTTTCCTTAGAGGTGGCTTCCTAAGTCTCTCAAACTTGATCACCTCCCTTCAGGATCAGTTGAGCCTAGCCTCAGATTCTGCCTGTCTTCTGGTGTGTGTGTGTGTGTGTGTGTGTGTGTGTGTGTGTGTGTGCACTTTGTTTTCTTCTAGAGACCCAATATTTCCAAATTCTGTAGTTCCCTTTCAGCCAACCTAAAAAAAAAAGGGGAAGAGGAGCCAGTGCAACAGACAAGAACGTGGTCATCTGTTCCTGTCCTCACAGAACTAGCAGCTGGGAGCCCTGTGCCCAGCCAACTCTCCAACCTGCATCGGCCCACGCTATCCCCTGGAAGCTATGGAGTTGGGGGCTCCTCTGATCCTGCTGCTGGCCACAGTTTGGCATGGTAAGGGCAGAAAAAGGGGTGCTCAGGGAGTGTTACAAAGAGGGCATCGCTGTCCCACAGTAGATACCTACCGAGTTCTCCACTTCCACCTCTCTGGCATCAGAGTGCAGATTTGTGTTTATCTGGAGTAAAGTGAGAGTGGGTGGAACCAGCCCAGTCAGTGCTGCAGATGTGTCTGAGCTTAGCCTTTGACTCACAGTGTGCTCTGAATGTGGCCCTGGTCTTTTCAGGACCACCATCCACATCTACTCATGCAGGTGGAAGGACGGTTAGTAGGCTAAACTTGAGAGCAATGCTTTCAGATGTTTCCTGTGCACACGGGAAATTACCTGGGAGTCTCCTTCAAGGCAGATTCTGATAGGTCTTGGTCAGGACTGAGATTTGCATTTCTGAGAAAATCTTAGGAGTCGGGCTGCTCAGTGGCTTTTGCGGCTCTTCCTTGAGTGGTCCCACCGCTGGACACCCAGCCGGCTGCGGTTAAGTAGGACCTGGCTCGGAAAGGCCCTTTCTTGGACGGCTTGTGTGAAAGGGTCAGGTAGAGGAAAGAAGAGGCCTTTCTGGCCCAGGGCGCAAGGGTAAAAAGTTTGGACAGGGCTTGGAGGAGAACACACGTGAGCAAGAAATCCTGTGAATTAGCAAGTAAGGATGCTAGAGAGGGGCCTGGGAAGGCCAGAGAGGGTCTCCCCAGACTCTGTCTTCCTAGGTACCTCCCGCCCCCCAACTTCTCGGGCAGCAGAAGCTGCTTCAGAACTACCATCTCGGAGGGAATCTGGCTGAGGGTGAGAACTAGCTAGCATCAATGGCCCAGTGTGGCCCAAGAATCACATCTAGGCTCCACCTGGCCTAACACACACATGTTCTATACCACATCGCTGCTTATTTGGAAAGGCGTTGAGGGGAGATGGAACTTGGTGTGGAAGGACAGTCTCACTCTGGTCCCTGAGAAATTGGTACTACTGGTCCCTGGTGAGATGACAGTCCACTGAAGGCGCTTGCTGGTCAGCCGAGCTCACTAGCTCATGCACTGGCACATTCCTGGTAGCATGAGAACTCACACATTCTTAAGAACACTGTTAAAGGGCATGTGACAGATGTGTGTGTTAATGCAGCCCTGACTCAGCTAAGGAGGAGACAATTATTCCTCTCTCCCCAGAAAAATCCTGTGGTTTTTGGTTCACTGCTTTTTCAGTCTTTATCTCGAGGGCTGCTTGTGGGGCAGTGTGCTTGAGTGTGTGAGTGAGTGTGTGTATGTGTGTACATGAGTGTGTGTGTGTATGTGCATGAGTGCCCTTGTGTGTGTATGTGTGTGCATGTGTGTGAGTCTGTCCAGTGTCCAGTTCCAAAAGGAAGAGGAGGTGGGAGATATCAGTGGAAAGCCTACGGTTTTAACCTGGTAGATTGTTGGTGAGTAGGTGGGACCATGGGGGCATTTGTGGGAGCTGGAATAGTGTTGAAGCACTTAGAGGCAGAGAGAGAGAGAGAGAGAGAGAGACTGAGAGAGAGATTGAGAGAGAGAGAGAGGCTGGCCTCTTCTTTTTGAGTGGTAGTCATGAGTGCAGGAGGTTGGGGAGCCTCTGGAACTGTTGGTAGAAGAGTCCATTTTGCAAGTACAAAGAAGAGAAGGTCTGGGTCATGGGGAGAATTTGAGAGGGGAGATGTGAGGTGAAGAATGGACAGGAACAGGGGATCAGTGGCCATCCAGGGCTCATCCAAGGGAAGGTAGAGATGAGCAGGCCTCCCTCCCGTCAACCACGCCAGCAGGGAGCGAGAACAGCACGTGGTGTATGTGGAATGCGTCAGCCCTGTTCCATGTAAATATCCAAGGCAACAGGCTAAGAAGAAATAAGACAGAAGCCTCTCCCTCTCCCAGAGCACATTTCCTGGAGGCCAAGACAGGAAACAAAGATAAGCAGAGCAGAGTAGCCTGGGGAAAGGAAAAGTGTCTGGGAGATACGGCAGGAGCAGAGTCATAGAACCCAAAGATGTGTCCTGTGACCTTAAGGGTTAAGGTCCTTAGCTACCACATAGCAGACCCAAGAGGGACATTAGCAATCTGGAATGAGAGCAGTAGGCCGGAGCAGGGGCACTTTCATGCTCTGCTGCCCTCTAGGTAGCCACTGGGATTCTTCTCACAGGACAGAAGAACATCCGATGCTCAGAGGGCCAATGACTGTCAGGGTCCCTAGCCATAGTCAATGTGAGCCCAGGGTGAAATACTTGTCCCTCTTCCTGCTGATCACTGCCCAGGAGAGTCACAGCCCTACCTCAGCAGTGGCACACTGCTCTCCTCTGTTCCACATCTGTTCCACATGTTTCCAGTGGGTTTGAATCAGAGCAGACATTAAACCAGGCTGAAATCATTTGCGAGATGAGACTTTCCATTTCTGGGCTCAAGCCTGTGTTGTGTGTTGTGTGTGTGTGTTGTTGTGTGTGGTGTGTGTTTACCCACTGAGAGCAGTTGCAGGAAACACTGGAGTACTCTAAGCTCTCGGTGCCCTTGGGGCTGCCCTGTCCCTGTGTAGGAGTCGTTGACTTGCAGGGTCAGCAAACAGAACAATGGCACAGACAGACTGTGCAGAGTGTGTTCTGAGACCTAGCACACTGTCCCCCTCTCCAAGAGTCCCTCACTGTGTGAGAAGGACAATGGCCAGGAGGCCAGGGAAGCAGAAGTGAGAACCCCAGTGTCGAAGGGCCACAGGCTGGGCGGAAACCAGGGCCAGGCGGGTGCCAGCAATGTGTTTCCGCCCACACAGGCTGGGGGCGCCTGCCAGGCCTTCAGAGGCTGTGAATCAGTTCTCACTTCCCCCCTTCCCCCTATTCAAGCCTGGGAAAAATGCTGACACCACACAGCAACTACTAGCCTCCTTCCTAAGACCTGACAAGGGGTTTGAGTTCTCCTTTCTCCTTCAAGCAAATTTTCCTTAAAAGAGATTGGCTGCCAAGAAACCCAGCAGGCCGAGAGAAGCGAGGGCAGGCTGGGCACCTCAGCAGTCTCGTTCACAAGCATGGCATCTGAGCCCCAAGTGAGTCTTTACTGGAACAGGTGATGATGCAAAGGTTTCCTGGCATCTGAGCAGCCTAGCATGGTGGGGAAATGTGCTCACTGTCTGCACTTGTGGGTGAAAAGACAAAGGGAGGAGGATGGATGGATAGATGGATGGATGGCCTCAGGTCACCCCACAGTGCACAGTGCACAGACCCAATGGTAGAAGTGGTAGAAGTGGTGGCAACAGGAGACACTTGGAAATTCTCTTTCTACTACACTATGAACTCACATGTCTTTTCTTCTTTCCCAAGTGAAGGAAGTCAGGACTTGGCCATCTGTTTCTCCAAGTTATTTGAAACTTGTCTTGCTTACACAGACTTGGCTCTGCATCACAGCCTGCTTTGCACATGAGATTGATGGTGTCCTCTCCTGGGGTGGGAAACAATGCAGAAGGCTGTGCCCCCATGGCTTTGTGGAGAAGCCTACATGTGAGGCTCTGAAGGCGCCCAGGCCAGTCTCAGAGATGAGCCCGTTGGGCATGGCAGATGTCAATAGAGTTGGGAGCTGATTGAAGGGTATAGACTCATTCCAGTACCAGAACTATCCCTTCAAAACATGGCACAGAGTTAGGGTGCAACCCAAGTCTCACTTGTGTCTGCCACCTCCTTCAGGTCAGGGGCCCCTGTCATCGAGCCTAGTGGCCCAGAGCTGGTTGTAGAGCCAGGTGCAACAGTGACCCTGCGATGTGTGAGCAATGGCAGTGTGGAATGGGATGGCCCCATCCATCCCTACTGGACCTTGGACCCTGAATCTCCTGGAAGCATCTTGACCACAAGAAATGCGACCTTCAAAAACACTGGGACCTACCGTTGTACTGAGCTTGAAGACCCCATGAGGGGTAGTACCACCATCCACTTGTATGTCAAAGGTGAGGACTCCAAATTCCCCATATTGGGCAGGAGGGCTAGCTCCTGGCATCAACATGCATAGTATGGCAGGTGTCAGTTTATAACTGTGAGCATTGGCCGTGACCAAGCACCTATAGCAATGTTAATGTTTCCGAGGTAGATGCTATGATTGCCATCATTCTCCAGAGCCTCAGTGGACTTGAATCTTTTGCCTGAGGTCATGTAGCAACAAGTGGACACCTTAGGAATACTTGGTTCCAGAAGCCAACCTGGAATGTTCTTTGAACAGTCCAGTCCAGTATGACTTTGGGCAAATGCTCGGGCTTTTGATCCTCCTGTCATTAATGTTCAGCTGTCACCTTGAACCCTCCTCTTCTCAGATCCTGTCCGGCCCTGGAATTTGCTAGCACAGGAGGTGACAGTGGTTGAGGGCCAGAAAGCTGTGCTGCCCTGTTTGATCACTGACCCGGCACTGAAGGACAGTGTCTCACTGGTGCGTGAGTGGGGCAAGCCGGTCTCACACAGAACAAACCACTCCTTCTCACCGTGGCAAGGGTTCATTATCCACAAGGCTAAGGTTCTTGACAGCCGTACCTACATGTGCAAGACTGTGGTGAATGGTAGGGAATCCACCTCCATTGGCATCCGGCTTAAGGTGAATCGAGGTATGTAGGATGGAAAAAACCCAGCCAGGCATGGGTGCAGGGAAGACAGAAACAATGCTTCTCTCTTCTTTCAACTACTCATTTCTCTCGAGGACAAGTGGGCTAAGGTGTGCAGGGTGGGACCCTGACCATGAGACCAGTTGTAGGGCGCTAACCACGGCAATTGACCCAAGAGCATTTGGGATGGGAATCCTCACTGTAGGTAGACCTCCATGTGTCCTGGTCCAGGCTGTCCCCATCCCTCAGGATACTAGACTCAATTTCTAGGCTTGCTCCGTGACTTCTGTGTGTCAGGTACAGTGCCGCTTCCCAAGGATGGCATCTACTTGGACTAGACATTTTACTAGAAAGGCAGATTAAAAGGTAGATGCAGACTATGTAGGAGAAGCAACTGGGGAAGGCCAGGATGAGGGGTAGTGGGGAGGCTAATTCTTCTACACACGAGCTCCCTGAAGAATTTTGGGGCTAACGATCACCAGTTGGAACTGGGCCTGGTGGATGACATCTGTAATCCCAGCATTGGGCAGCCTGAGCTATGTAATGATACCCAGTATTAACACCAAGACCTGGCTCAGTATGTTAAGTCACTTGCCACCAAGGCTACTGACCAAGTTGGGTCCCTGGAACTCTCGTAGTAAAAGAGAGAACATTTACTATAGAGGGTTGTCCTCTGACCTTCACGCAGGCACCGTGGCCACATGCACGCACACATGCGTGAGCACACACACACATAAACACACATAAATGGAATTTAAAAGATTGTTAGAGAACCAGAGAGATAGTAAATGTGCTTGCTGCCAAGCCTGAAGACCTGAGTTTGATCCCTGAGACCTACATGGTAACTTTCCTAGGTAGCCTTCTAATCTCTGTATAAGAATTATGTTATGCTTTGCATGCACAAGCACACACACACACACACACCACACACACAAAACAGACTGGGGTTGTAACTCAGTAGTACAGTTACCATCCATACCTCTGACCTTGGGTTTAATATGCAGCACTGCAAACTAACAACCACCACCACCACCAAATTGACAGGACAAGAGCAGCCATCATCCAAAGGCATAGAAAGCAAAGGACTAAAGGAAAGGGAGCAGATGCTAACCCTGTGATAGACCAGGTTAGTGTAACTGCAGTACAGGATACAAAGCCTGGCAGGTACAGCAAGCATCCCATGGACCCCCTTTTTTTGAGACAGGGTCTCACTATTTAGCTCTGGCTGAACTAGAACTCCTACTCGTGCCTACTAAGTGCTAAATTCAAAGGTGTGTGCCAGGGACTGGCTTTATTGTGAGGGTGACTGTTTACACAGGTAGGGGGCCCAAGAGAGGGACCTGACTTTGGCAGCCAGGAAGGGGGATGACATGGGAAGCAGGAGGCAGAAACAGTGCTGGGAAGCAGGACTTGTGGCTAATACGGAAAGCAGACTCTCCTAGGGACTTGCTTGTGGGGAAAACGGAGGTATCAAGGCTGCTCCCAGGGTTTGGGATGGGAGAATGCTGGGACCCTGACCAAGTATCCTCCCCCACGGTATTGGGCACAGTGTCAGTGAGCCAGGGGTTCATGGTTGTGTTTCTGATCCCAGGCCTCCCAAGGCCCCCACATATAATATTGGAGCCTACCGAGCTGGTGCGGGTTCGAGGGGAGGCTGCCCAGATTGTGTGCTTGGCCACTAATGCTGAAGTCGAATTCGATGTTATCCTCAAACATGGAGACACCAAGGTCAGTCCCTGGGGGAAGGAGATGACAAGGTGAAGTCTGTGCATCCTCTCAGCACAGAGGCATCTTCACCTCAAACTAGCTTTCTGGGCTGGGGACATGGCTGTGCCCTAGAGAGAAGAGGGGTCCGAGAGCCTGTGCCAGCAGTAGCTGACTCGGCGGCTAGGGGTTAGGGTGGCAATCTAAGGTCTTTCGGGGATTACTCTGCACCTTTGCTGCGGCTTGTAGAGGACTCCCTTCTGATAGAACGAGGGGTCCTAGGCTCCTTTAGAAGCATAGAGGTATGGTGGCTATTTCAGAAAGACTTTGAGTGCGAGGGAAGACGAGGACCCCTTGGAAGGAATGGAGGGGCTGCCTTTTAGCTTTCTCACTCCCATGTGAATCATCTGTCAGATCCAGTCTGGAGCCCTTGCTTTGTGAGCCTACTCACCCTCACTTTAACCGAGGGGCAGGGGACTGAAATTCTTCCCATTTTTTAGATGAAACAATTGAGACTCAGAGCTCAGTCCCTCGCCCTGCACAGGCAGACCATCATTTTAAAGGTAGAGGATTTGAATTCAGATCCTAAACAATTTTGGATGTTTAAATCATCTCAATCCTTTCTGCCTACAGCTGGAAATCCCCCTAAACAGTGACTTCCAAGATAACTATTATAAAAAAGACCGGACCCTCAGTCTCCATGCTGTGGACTTTCAAGATGCTGGTGTATATTCCTGTGTGGCCAGGAATAAAGCTGGCACACAAGTGATCTCCATGAACTTCCAGGTGGTGGGTGAGCATCAGGTGATGGGGGAGGCTTGTAGCTGTTGGGAGATGACAGTGATGATGGGAAGAGGGTGTCTTAATCCTGGATCCCCATCTTAGGAGACTTTCTAGACCCTCAACTTCCTCTAGCAGAGTATGGGTCATGGTTTACTTTAATGTATTCTGCTCTGGGCTGGGACTGGAGCTCAGCAGCTCCTTACTGTAGCTCATCTGGGTCACTCACTCTGAGAGCATTAGGGTATCATATGAACACACCAACAGACAGTGCCTCTCTGCCATGATTGCATCCTTAAACATCCGCGGTCCCTCTAATCGGGGCCTCTAAGCTGGGGCAAGGTGGGTGATAGTGGAGTTGCTGGGTCTCTGTGAGAAAGGAAAAGAACATCTAGAAGAGGGACACCATGTGCAAGCCTCAAGGGAAGAGAACCAAGCATCTCTGAGACACCGAAGCAGCTAAGAACACCTGACATAAAGAGAGCTGAGCAATGGCGATGAGGGAGTGAAGCTGAGGCAGGAGGCTGCTGGCGATGGAGCCTTAACAGAGCGGGTAGAGAATTTGCACCCCACCCTGTTGAGAGGTCAGGGCTGAGGTCTCCACAGGGCTCAGCTTGCACAGAAGGGACTGACAGGAGCACTCACTTCTGCGCGTCATCAAACACGGCTTTGCCAAACATTATATTGAACAATCTCTTTGTGCCTCAATTCCTTTACCTGAAAAAAAAATTGAGGGTATTAATAGTCAATGAAAGCAGTTAGAGAGCCTAGAAGAAGCCCTGGTGAGATCCACACTGCTAGAGTGTGCAAGCAAATACCGCATTAGAAGCTCACCCTGGTGCTGGATGTAGGGGAAAGTAGATGCTGGGGGCAGCCGCAATCATGGATGTAGATCAAGCTGGAGAAAGTGTTGAGGGTGCCAATCATGGCAATGAAGAATGATGGGCTTAAGGTGCCCTCCCATTGCCTGGCTATTGAGTCAGGAGCAGTGGCCTTCCACAGGCTGAGAAGCCCACTGCACAGTAGTTCTACAGTGTGGGAAGGGGCTCAGAGTATGCTCTAGCAGTGTGGCCTGCTAAGGGACCACGTGTTAACTGAGAGTGAGAGAGGAGCAGATGGGGGAAGCAGGAATCAGTAGCCTCAGACCACACACACACACACACACACACACACACACACACACACACACACGGAGCTCCTCTGGACGCTGCAAGGGAAGAGAGGCAGAACTCACGCAAGGTTGTCCCCTGTTACAGCACCAGCCAACTTGCTTCCTAGATCAGGCATTCAGGACTCAATTCCATAAATGTGTGTGCCCATTTGACTTTTGCCTAGATGTGTACTCAGGCTTGAAGTGATGGAGGGCAAGCTCAGACACTTGGGCAAGAGAGCTCCAGTTCACGGAGCAGCTGTTGTGCCATTAAGATAGCTCTCCATGCTAGATTCAAGGAGGTGGCCAGTGGGGCTGTGTTGGCACCAGTGAGAAGTGTCACAGGAGGTCAGAGAGGTAAACTGGGCAGGTAGTTGGTCCAATGAGATCCCACCTAGAGCTTCTCCTGGAGGTGGTGAGAAGCAGTTGGAAGGTTTGGTTGGACTTGGATCAACAGGACTTTCTGGTGCTCCAGGAGAGGAGGAGAGAGTGAATTAGGCTTCCCCAGTGGTCCAAGGTGATGAGTCTAGACTAGAATGGTAACCGAGGTTGTGGGAGACGGTTGAGTGGATGAATAGATGGCAGTGGAAAAAGAGGTGATAGAGGTCAGTCCTGGCTGGGGTGGAGGCCGTGAACCTGGTGCAGAGATGTGCCCAGATCCTGCATCAAGGGGTGGGTGGTCCCGTGAACACATGAAGGAGGACATCCCCACTAACGCCAGATCTCCTGCATTGATTTCCAGAGAGTGCCTACTTAAACTTGACCTCTGAGCAGAGCCTCTCGCAGGAGGTGTCTCTGGGTGAGAGCCTCACCCTCACAGTCCATGCAGATGCCTACCCTGGCCTACAGCGGTACAACTGGACCTACCTAGGGCCATTCTTTGAAGACCAGCACAAGCTTGAGTTTCAGACCCAACGGAGCACATACAGGTATCGCCTGTCAGCCCCCCACACAAATGTGGTGGTGTGTGTGTGTGTGTGCCTTGTGTGTGTGTGACTCACTGGGGGAGTCCGGTGCTTTCCTCAGCTACTTAACCATTTCTGGAGGGTGCATACTGTCAGGGTCCCTGGGAACCTCTCAGCTTCCTCTGTTCTTTTTATGGCCAAAGTAGGAAATGACTGTGACTTCCACTCCAAGATGTATTTAAGATGGCAATCACAGGAGGCACCTGCCAAATTCACATGGGGAGGGAGCAGAAGGTCTCAATCATACATTTGCTAAAGGAGTAATTATCCTTAGAACCCCCTTCTAACAGTCCTCTCCTTAGGCTCAAGGATATTTTTGAGGTACATGTTTCCTCCGCACCCCCTTCTGCTGGCACCATTCTACTCTTAGAACTTGGGTTGGTCACGTGACCACCACTGTAGCGCTATGCTGCCTAACTCTGAATGGACCATGTCCTTGAGGGTTTTACTCTTCTAACCCAGGGCCTGAAGGTTGTTAGGCGAGCCAACCCCCAGTCCGAGACTGCCTTATCAATAAGGAAAGTTTAGTCTAACAGCAGCTGTAGACCCTGTCCAAGCAAAAACTAGTATGTGGCTATCATTAGGGCTGGAGAGATGGCTGCATAGTTAAAGAGCAAGTGCTGACCTTGCGAAAGACCAGGGTTCATCTTGGAGCCTTAACTGCCTGTAATTCAAGATTCAATGGATCCTATACCCTCTTTTGACCTCCATGGGCACCAGGTACACACCTAGTACACACACATACAAGCAGGCAAAACATTTATATGCATAAAGTAAAATAAAAATAAATCTTAAGCCATGTGGTAGTGGCACAAGTCTTTAGTCCCAGTACTTGGGAAGCAGAGGCAGGTGGAACTCTGTGAGTTCGAGGCCAACCTGGTCTACAGAGCAAGTTCTAGGACAGCCAAGACTACACAGAAGAACTCTTGTCTTGAGGGGAAACAATATATTTTAAATATTTATTTTAATGCATGTGTATACTTTGCTTGCATGAATATATGTGTGTCACGTGTGTGCCTGGTGCCTGCAGAGTCAGAAGAGGGTACCAAATCCACTGGAACTGGGATCCAAACCCGGATCCTCTGCAAGAGGGTGTGCTCTAAACCACTGAGCCAGCTCCCTAGCCCTGGAAAATGTGTTTGTTACCTAAATAGTTCATTCATTAGCTGGAGGGTACATGACTATTATGGGCAACAGAAGCAGAGGGATCGGGAGTTCAAGGCTACGTAGCAAGTGTGAAGCCAGCCTGAGCAGTATCAGACCTTGTCTCAAACAACAACAACTACACACACAATGGACACATTATCAGTTAGATACTAAGAAAATTACCTGGAATCAGCCAAAGGTGACTTTTGGCATCAGCGTCTGCTTTTAGACTTTTCTGTAATAAAGGACACTATTAAAGGAAGCCCCTATAATGAGTCAGGTTCTTGCCCAGCATTCTAAACTCACATCCCTTCAACCCTCGGGCCAAGCCTGTGAATTCAAAACAAAACAATAAAAACATCAGCCCCACTCTCAGAGCCAATAAGGACCACAGCAGTGAGTGCCACAGCCAACAAGGATAGCATTGGTTTCTGTAACTACACAGGTCAGAACCAGTGCAGTCTCTTGTCTCTGCCACCATCCCTTGGGACAGGGCTAGCCCATTAGGGATTTCCAGTAGGGGTTCTGGTGTTTGTGAACACCTTGTTGAGGGGTAAGAAGGAAGAAGGACTTGTCATGTACCTCCCAGGACCTTGCAAACATCATCTCTAATAAACCTTTGGGGATGTGGGAGGGTACAAAGATACTCTTGGATGAGAGGACAGTGAAAGTAGGTGGTTTCTCCTATCTCCGTGGTATACTTCTGAGGACCTGACTTTCAAACAAGGTCTCTGTGCCCTGAAACTTGAACAAAGGATGTGCCACTTTCCTGCACAGGATGCCTGATGATAACAGCAGCATCTCTTGACTGTCTTGCAGCTACTCATTCAAGCTCTTCCTGAACCGTGTAAAGTCCTCAGAAGCTGGCCAGTACTCCTTAATGGCACAAAACAAGGCAGGCTGGAATAATCTGACCTTCGAGCTCACCCTGCGATGTGAGTGATGGAGACAGGCTGCCCAGGGTTGGGTGTACTGGGAGGGGTAAGGGTAACACGTTCAGGGCAGGTGGTCAAGAGACAGAGACCCTGCCCCTAAGGCTGACCCTGCCCTCCTCCACCCTTCCTTTCCTCCTCAGATCCCCCAGAAGTCAGTGTCACATGGATGCCTGTGAATGGCTCTGATGTCCTGTTCTGTGATGTCTCTGGGTACCCTCAGCCCAACGTGACATGGATGGAGTGCAGGGGCCACACCGATAGGTCAGTGGGTTTGCTTTTCTTCCTCAGACTGAGCCTCTGGTAGGGGTACCCATTGGTGGGAAGGGTATGCTGAGGCAGGAGACTCTGAAGTCCTGAATCGAAATCTATTGTTCCAGGTGTGATGAGGCCCAGGCCTTGCAGGTTTGGAATGACGCCCACCCTAAAGTCCTGAGTCAGAAGTCCTTCTACAGAGTGGTCATTCAGAGCCAGCTGCCCATTGGGACCTTAAAGGACAACATGACTTATGTTTGCAGAGCCCACAACAATGTGGGTAACAGCTCCCAGTTCTTCAGGGCCTTCTCCCTAGGTAATCCATCGTTCCTCCTCCTCAGCCACAATGGACATCAAGCATGTAGAAACTGCTGACTCCCTCACCCAGGGATTCCTACTTGGAGAAGATCCTGGCCATGCTGAGTTTCACCTCTGGGTCACCCTGGCTAATCCTGAGCCACAGAGCTCCAGGAACAGCTACATGGAGAGGTCCAGAGTCCCTCGTTGGGAATTGAAAGGGAGAGAGGAAAGTCAAGGAGTGGGGCAAAATAATGAGGCAGAGACCCTGTTAGAGACTGAGAAACAGAGAGACACAGAGCCTGATCCTTTGGCTCCTGTGCCTCCTTGTGTGAGGGAGAGAGGAGTTGGATGAAGAAATACAGCTTATCCCAAGTCAAGGGCTTAAGAGGATGCTTTCTCCATCTCACTCCAGCTCCCTCCTTGCTCCCTGCCCCTCCCCAATCCTGAGACACAGTCCTGCCCACTGAAGGCCACTGTGCAAGGGCTTGCCCAGTGCTGATATGGAGCTTGCACCTGTTTTTGGTCTCACTCAGAAGCCCACAGCCCTTAAACAGCTAGGATTTGGTAACTATTGTGTCAGGGCCTGGGTGAGACTCTCAGTTGAGATTGAACAGGGCAGACCCTTAGTTTTTGCTTGGCTAAAGGATCATGTCTGTTGTGTCCTTCAGTCAGTAACCTGGAGCAGTTGCTGCCAGACTGGTTGCCCCTTTTGTCTGTGAATGCTCTGTGTAACTGCTGATTGTGGCCATTGTAAGTGGTGGATCAACCATGGTGAGGAATGCTGTCACTGTACCAAGTATCGCCTCTGCAACCCCTCACTCATCTAACAGCAAAGTCCCGTCTTCCTTCATTTTGGAAGGATGAGATAACTGAGATGTTCAGAGATGTCCTAGTTTGCTGTCACTTGTCTACTAAGGGACCCAAGCTCCTAGCTGGGCACAGAAATGAACTGTGTCCTTCCTACAGCATCAAGATAACTAGGATTAGAGGTCAAGAAGTGAGACTCTCAGACTCAAAAGGCTGCTGAACTCTTAAGGCCACGGAGGGAAACTGCAGGAAAGCCAAAGAAGATTTAGGTGCAACCCCAGAAGGCCTTTCTGCCCACAAGAGGGAGTGATAATGCCCCATCACTGGGGTTTACATGCAAGCAGTGGCTGAGCATTGGCAGAGGGGTACTCATTCTCACTCCTCTGTCCCCCTCTTCCAGGACGAAGCAAGCAGCTCCCTGATGAGTTCCTGTTCACTCCGGTGTTGGTGGCCTGTATGTCTGTCATGTCTCTGCTGGTGCTACTGCTGTTGCTGCTCTTGTACAAGTACAAGCAGGTGAGTTGGGCAGCAGAACTGGGCCAGGAACCCAAGGGAGCCAGATGTGGATGGTCTTTGCTCATGTGTGCTCATTCTGACAGGCTGTCATGCAATGAGAGCTCTTTAGTAGGAGTCTTCTGTGTATCAATATTGGCTGGCACCAAGGAGTTCCTAATGCTGTAACCCTAAGCTTTCCTGCTGGGGGCGGGAGAAGGTGTAAAAAGAGCATGTGCCTAAAAGGTGCCTGTCTCTGCCTATCTCTGCCTATGGGACCATAGGGTAGTGGGTATGTTAAAGCTCCTTTCTACATCTGTAAAATGGGATTCAGGGTAGAAGGTTGTTACTAAGATTCTCCAACTTGTATGTATGGGGGGCGGGGTAGAGTGTCAAAGATAGCAGTCAGTGTGCTTCCTTACAAGGAGGAAGTTGGCTGCCGATCCAGTTAGCTCATGCACATTGGGATGGGAGTGTGGCTGAAGCTGGCTCGCCTTGACCACACACCAAAGTGGCTTCTGGGTGCTACTTGCCACCCAGACATAGCTTAGTCACTGCCATGGCTACCTGTCCTTGGAGAAACACCAAGTCCTTCCTCATATGGAACTAGAAGCTGTCTCTGGTGCCCCACAAGCACCAGGATCCCATAGCTCTTTCGCCTTGACTGACTGGCCTCACCTAATGGTGGTCTAGGATACCTCCTTTCTCTTCCAGCACGATTTTCTGACTACATCACTCCGGGTACCTTCTCATTTCCCATCCAGGAAACTTAACTGCTTCTTACATAATTCAAAGCCAGGGGACCTGCAGCCTCAGGCTGCTTTTCTCCTTCACCCTTTGATGTCCACTGACTGAGTTGAGAGGCACGGTCGTCAGCAGCTCTCCTATGGCCAGCCATCTTTGTAGGTAGAGGACTTGGCCCCACCTGTCTTTATCCCCAGGTCTGGGTGAGACATGGCCTGTCTGTGGAAGGGTTGTTTCTGCTAAGGGCTGAGTCATCTCCTTCTGTCCCCCCAGAGAAACCGCAACAGTGGGGAAGGCACAGGGGAAGAGGAAAGGGCCAGAGTCAGCTGGCCCCAGGGATAGGGACAAGGAAGGGAGGATGATGGGTAGAGAGAAGGGAAGGGTAGACTCAGAAAGAAACCACTGAACATATTCTGGGCCTAAGCCTAAATTGAAGGAGGAGGGTCTGGAAAGCTTCCAGTGAGAAGTGCCCAGGTCTCCAGCATCCCCAGGCTCAGTACCTACCCCACAGACCAAAGGCCTGATGGGGAAGTGTGGCCTAGATCTGATGTTTCTAAGCCCTCTTCAATCTCTGTCAAGGAATCAGTGAAGAACCTCAGCTTAGGGATGGCATGAGCAACCGGTGGATTGATATGCAGCAAGGATTTAGCCAGGCCCAGCTCCCAAGAAAGGAAAGCTCCTGTAGCTGACATTCCAGTAATCCCTCCTTCTAGGAAGGAACCTCACAGGCCACCCCACCTTCACAAGGAGGGTCTCCAAAGTCACCGGGGATGGAAGGAATTCTTGAGGTTGACAGAAGCTCAGTACTCAAATCGTGGATCTGGCCATGTGAGCTTCCAGCTGAACCTCCCTTCCCCCT
Organism: Mastomys natalensis; assembly: GCA_021653895.1. NCBI lineage: Eukaryota > Metazoa > Chordata > Mammalia > Rodentia > Muridae > Mastomys > Mastomys natalensis. The sequence continues at coordinate 1,002,038 of JAJTUV010000106.1, forward strand.
CAGACCATCCCTTCCAACATTGTCCCAGCAGAGGTGGGAGGGCTGACTCAGCCCAGCTGCAGAGGAACAAGGGAAGCAGAAGTGGCTAGGAGAAAAACAGTCGCAGCCACAGAGACTCCTGGAGATGGAAGATGGAAGTGATGGGAGGGGTCACTCAGCCGGACGGAGTTTCTCCCCAGACCTCATTTCAGCCACTTAGCCCAATCCATTACATGCTTTATGCTGCTGTAGCTAGAAGTGGTGTTTTGTGTTTGGTTGTTTGGTTGTTTCGTTTTGGGGACTGAGTCTCCTATAGCTTTGAGGATGGCTTCAAACTCCCTGTGTAGCTAAGGCTGGTCTTAGACATCTGATCCTACTGCTTCTGTCTCTGAAGGATCAGTGTGTGCCCTCATGCCCAGCTGGGTGTTCTTCCTTATGTCTAACTAGAGTCTTCTCTCTCAAAGTTCTAGCTGGAAGGTCTTCCTTGTAGTTACGTAAACTCTCCGCAGCTTGTAAGACTTCAGCAATAGGCTACCTCTCCCCAATACTAATTCTTGCATCTTTTCTTGCTAAGCATCCTTGGAAGAAGGGGCTTGTTTGCTAGACACAGCCCAGTCCCTGTCCCCAAAGCCTGACTGAACACAGGTTGGTCTGACCCAAGGTTTCGGTGTCTTCCACCACCCCAGCCTGGCTTCCACTGTCCCGTATATGTGGCCTTCCCTCAGTACTTCTCAGGGCAGCTCTTGGTATGATGCCCTTAGGCAGCTGCCCCTGGGGCAGAAAAAGGTGAAGTGCCCACTCCCTTCTGCCTAGGTGCCAATCTTAGCTGAGTTGAAGGGCTACTGAGAACCTGAGAGGGAACTGGAGCCAGCAGTGTCTACTGTGCAGGGCACCCCTTTTTCAGAGGGTGCTTCCTCAGTACCTCTTCCTTCTTCCTAGAGTTAGGAGATAGCCCCTGTCTTAGAGGCCTCCTGACATTCCTGCCTGGATGGCCCCCTCTCATTTCCTGAGCCACATGGTCACCTGCCTGTCTCCTGAGTTTATCAGGATCTTACCCATCTCAAGGCTGCCCAGCACGTGTACGTTCTATGCCTGAAACACTCTTCTTTCTGACTCCTCGGGGACTCTTCTTACTTATCTTACCCAACTCTCTGCCTTGTCACCTGCTTCGTTGGCTTTATGATGTTATTTTCTTTTCCAAATGTTTTAAAACATTTGTTTCTGGGGCTGGAAATATGGCTGAAATATGGCTCAGAGGTTAAGAGCACTGACTGCTGAGGACCCAGGCTCAATTCCCAGCACTCACATGTTGATTCAAAACGATCTGTAAATCCAGTTCTAAGGGATCCAACCTCCTCTTCTGACCTCCTTGGATACCAGGCATGCGTGTGGTGCACAGGCATACATGCAGGCAAAACACCCACATGCATAAAATGATAAAAAATTAAAATAACATTTGTTAGTATATATTGATTATATATAATAATGGGTTTCATGTGAAAATATTGATCACATTCACCTCCCATTGCCCTCTCTTGTCCCACTCCCATACCTGCTGTTCCCCTTTCTGTTCCCCAACTCCTCTTTCACTTTAATTTATGTATGTATGTGTGAATATGTGTGTGTGCATGGGTGTATGTTTGTATGTATATATATCCGTGCACTTTGTGGGCTTGTGTGTATGCATATGCTCTAAGATCTTTCATTAGGTTTGCTTACAGAAGTGTAGGTGAGTTATTTACAGAGATTGGGCTATAGACTGAAGAAAATATCTCCCCCACTCCCAGTAATCATTAACTGCCTAAAGCTATTCAGGGAAGAGGGCATTTGAGAGCCTCTCCCTCCTCCAAGACAGGATGTTGATAAGACTGATCCTATCCAGGTCTTAGGCAGGTACCCACAGCTGCAGTGAGCGCAAGGCAACAGGCACAGCAAGCCCCGCTGACAGTACTCCCTAACCCTCCAGCCCACCTCAGCTCTTACATTCTTTTCTATGGTGTCCTCTGAGCCTCCGAGCGATGCAGATGTCTCCTTTATGGCCCATCGTTCACCAGTCTCTCACTCTCAGCACTTTGTCAGTCATGAGTCCTGTAGTTACTGCTGACTGTTGCAAACAGCAGCTTCTCTAACGAAAGCTGAGAACAGCACTATCTATCGGGATAAACGGAATTATTTAGAAGTTAGTTGACAGGCACCACCGTATCCATTTAGCAAAACAGCAGCTGGATATTCCCCACTAGGGCTAATAACTTCTCTAGCCAGGAATTTTTGACCAAAATTACAGTGCCAGATATGGCTTCAACCTGTAGCCTCAATGTCAATCAGAAAGTGTCCAGATACCCCCATAACAGACCTGACACTATTCCCACAGCTTTCAAGGCATTATTTGACTGTTTCCTATCTATATATTTAAGATGAATGTGTCTCTTAGCACTCAAATGTCAGCCCATGCACGATAGAAATACATGTTCAGTAAAATGTCTGTATTATTTAGCCTGGAGAAGAGAGCGAATTCTGACCTCAACATAGTTGAGGTGATGAGATGATGCTCAGTGAAAGGAGTTGGTCCCAAAAGATGTCAGTGACTCTGCTGATACAAAGTACCCAGAAGATGCATGACTGCTGAACAAAGTACCAAAGATCAGTCTCTGCTGATACAAAGTACCCAGAAGATGCCAGTGACTCTGCTGATACTGTACCCAGAACAGTAAAATGATTAGAGACAAAGTAGAATCATGTCTTCCAGTGGCTAGAAAGAAGGGGGAGTAGGAGAGTGCTCTCCACTGGGGAAGAGCTTGTTCTACAAGGTCAAAAGATGTTTGGAAATCAGTTTCCTATAAGTGCTAATATACTCAATACTACCGAGGTATAAAACTTGAAGTGTTTGTGATGGTACATTCTCTGTTTTGTATAGTTTACTAGAATTAAAAACGAAAGTAGGGCTGGAGACTAGCTTAGTTGTATAGTATGTACTTATATAAATACAAGACCCTGGCCCAATCCCTAGTACCCAAAATGAAACTGTGAACATAAACTATTTGGGTGAGCAAATGGACAGGTTCATGAATGAATGGATAGTTCTCAACTTCTACCCTCCACCTTGACCAAGGAATTATCAAATTCAGAGTCATCAAGGGCTTCAGAAATCAACTTATCCGAGTCTTTGAATGAATAGCTCCGTGTTGAATGAAACTGAGGCTTGAAGAAAAGAAGGCCACGTAGTAAGGCAGAATCAAGCACGGACTAGCTTTTGCTGCTCTGCCCATAAGATGCCATGGTCCCTCTCACCACACAGCAGGTTGAGGGCTTCTGGGTTGCCCTCCCATGCTCTTGGGAGATGAGGTACAAGGTTGGGCTGCTAGGCCATCAGCCCCTTGCTTCCCTTTCCTCCTGCAGAAGCCTAAGTACCAGGTGCGCTGGAAGATCATCGAGAGCTACGAGGGCAACAGCTACACCTTCATCGACCCTACCCAGCTGCCCTACAATGAGAAGTGGGAGTTCCCCCGGAACAACCTGCAGTTTGGTGAGAGAGAAGGAAGGAGAGAGAGAGAGAGAGAGAGAGAGAGAGAGAGAGAGAGAGAGAGAGAGAGAGAGAGAGAGAGAGAGAGAACCTCTGTGATCTCCCATCCTAGGGCACATGGAAGCTGCAGGGATCCTGGGGGCCTCAGGAACCTAAGGAGCCCATGTGTGTGTGTGTGCTAGGTAAGACTCTAGGAGCTGGTGCCTTTGGGAAGGTGGTGGAGGCTACAGCCTTTGGTCTGGGCAAAGAAGATGCCGTGCTGAAGGTGGCCGTGAAGATGCTGAAGTGTGAGTGGGGGAGGTGCAGGGGTGGGAGGATGGGGAGTTGTGCCTGCTGCAAATAGTCTGGCTCTGCTGTCACAAGAGGCACTTCCCACACTTTTAACTTGTTGGGATCTGTTCTTCTCTCCCTCCCTGCCTCTCCCTCTCCATCTCTCCCTCCCTATCTTCCTCCTGCCCCCCTTCCTCCCTACTTTTCTTCCTCCTTCCCTCCCTTCCTTCCTACTTTTCTTCCTCCTTCCTTCCTTCCCTTCCTCCTTCTCTCTCTTCCTCCCTCCCATTTGTATGTCTGCATTTCTCATTCCTCTTTTGGACTCTGGGTCCCTGGGTGCCCCCTGCTTGCTCTGACTTGCTGCCCATCTCCCAGCCACGGCTCATGCTGATGAGAAGGAGGCCCTGATGTCAGAACTGAAGATCATGAGTCACCTGGGACAGCATGAGAATATAGTCAACCTCTTGGGAGCCTGTACTCATGGAGGTGAGAGCTGAGCAGGAATGGTGGCAGTGGGGGGCTTGTGGTCTTGGGTATCCAAGGGTCCCTAAACATCTGCCTCCAAGTTCCCTTCTCACTTGCTCTAAGTACCTGTAGGATCCCTGCCTCCAAGTCTCCACTGTTCCTAGCCTGGACTCAGACAGAGCAAGAGCTGGTCATGGCTAAGGCAGATTATCTATGTGTAGCCCTCTGAGCCCACTTACATGGAATTTAACATGAAATCCCAAATCCACCTTTTAAGAAGCCCCTACCCCAGACTTACATGCGCCAAGACTACAAGTCACCTCCCTTCCTCTTCATCATAAAGTGACTTTGTTCTATACTGAACTGCCATGGACCTCCTCTGAAGAATTTTTGAGGTAATTTTTTCTTTTTTTTCCTTTTTTGAGAGACAGCCTCATTTTAATCCAGGCTTGTTTGCAATTTCCTATGTAGCCCAGGCTGGCCTTAAACTTGAGATCTTCTTGTCTTAGCCTCCTTAGAACTGGGATTACAAACAAGCACAGTCACACTAGGCTAGGCTAAACTCTTCTTTAGAAAGTTTTGTAAATTGTCATTGGCTTTCGCAAGATTAGAACTCAGGTATACTGGTCTCCAGGCCAGAGGCCCCTGCTCACATGGGCAGTGGGGCCTTGGGGTACACCTCTCTCACCCTCACTTCTGGCTGCCTTAGGGCCTGTCTTGGTTATCACTGAATACTGCTGCTATGGAGACCTACTCAACTTCCTTCGAAGGAAGGCTGAAGCTATGCTGGGACCCAGCCTGAGTCCTGGTCAGGACCCCGAGGGAGACTCCAGCTACAAGAACATCCACCTGGAGAAGAAATAGTGCGCAGGTAGCTTGCTGGCATAGGACAGGATAGAGAGGAGGCCAGGATGGGAAGCCCCGTTCCCAATCTGGGCTATGAAGACTACCTACCCCAGGCTTTAAGGCAACTCTGCTTTCTTACAACACATTCCCATCATTCCACAAATATCTGCATACCTACCATGTTCCTGGAATGTGAGGGACAAAGATAGGAGGCTCAGAGTTGAGAGACGGGTTCATGGATTCATGGACACATCGCCTTCACGGGTGGAAAGATTTTCCCAGGCCCACACTTGGATCCCTGGCCCTGGTTGGAGGACTCGGAGGAGATGCTTGCTCCTGGTTGTCCCACAGCATTGTCTGTGGGGGCTGCAGGACACATATTCCATTCAGGAATGGCTGACGTATCTCTACACCCCCATGGGGAAGTGAGAGCAGAGTTTGTTAGTTGTTAGATGGAGGTAGTGGAACATCCTGGCCTGTAGTGGGGTTCCTGGTTCACTTAGCCCTCAGTTTCCAGTTCAGACAACAGAGCGTTGAACCTCTCAGGGTCTTCTGCTGTTCTGGGATTCCTGGAAGCCACTAGAGGCTATGGACAGAGCCACATGGGGAAGCAGAGAGGGGAAGAAAACAAGTTTCATGTTGCCCATGAATGGGACAGAGGGGGAACCTGGGCTAAGCCTGCTGTTTTAAGTTGGAGTCTCACTATTGGGTCATGGTAGGTTGTGCCCTAGTGCTGGACTACTGGGATCAGGCTGCACTTAGAACCAGGAGAGTGTACACTGTCCTTATAGTATAGGCATTGGCAGCTGCTGAGACTGGGGGAGCTAAAGGGAGAGGAGGTGCCCTGGCTCCCTGCAAGTGTCTGGGTGTTGCCTGCCCACCCTCTTCACCGAAAAGAGACTCTCTGGGGCTTAGATGCCCTGCTCTAGACCTGGGCAAATTTAATGTTGTGAGTTGGCTGCTCTGGCCATGGGGAACATTCAATCTTCTCCAAGTAATTAAAAAAAAAAAAAATGTACGAGTGTGTGTCTGTGTGAGTACTACCTGTGTTCCTGCTGCTCACAATGGCCAAAAGATGGTGTCTGATACCCTAGAGCTGGGGTTAAAGGTGGTTGTGAGTCACCATGAGGATGCTGGGAACCAAACCCAGATCCTCTGAATAAGGCAAGTACTCTTACCTGATGAGCCATCTCTCTGGCCCCCTTATTGTGTGATATTAAATTTTTATTTTTGCATTTATTTATCTGTAATGCATATGTATAAGCTGGGTCTCCCTCTTTCCACCAGATAGCTCCCTGGGACTGAGCTCAGGTTATCAGGCTTGGCAGTAAGTGCCTTTACTCCCTGAGCCACAGTGCCATCCCCCTCGAGGAACTTTTAATGAGAGGCTACCTTGTGCAATGGTGTGTGGAGAGATCAGGGAAGGGGCCTGGAATGGACTCACATCCCAGCAGGGCAGCTAGGGGTAACTTCTTCCTGCCTTTGAGGATAAAGACCAGAAGGAAATCCCAGGGGCAGGCTGGTATTAGGAGCAACGAAGAACTTTGAACAGGCAGATCTGCCTAATGACAGAAAGGGATGTCTCTGGCACTGGGGATGGCTGAGGAGGACACAAGGAAGGATTGCTCAAGTAGAATGTAGCACAGTGCCTCCCTTATCAGAGAGGGACGTTAGGCTGACCTTTAGGTTCCTTCCCCTCTGCTGAATGACTAAGGGAATCCACAGGGTAGCTGGAGGACACGCCTGGGCTAACCAGTGATGGGATCATTTCCCACTTCTCTTCCCTACCCAGGGACAGTGGCTTCTCCAGTCAGGGTGTAGACACGTATGTGGAGATGAGGCCTGTCTCAACTTCTTCAAATGACTCCTTCTTTAAGCAAGGTGCGGAGGTACCAGGATGAGGGAGAGAAGGGTGGATGGGCCTAGGGGCCGGGGACTGGGGCTGAGGAAGAGCAAGATGTGACAGGGTTGCCCTGATACCTTTTCCTACTATAGATCTGGACAAAGAGGCCAACCGGCCACTGGAGCTCTGGGACCTCCTGCACTTCTCTAGCCAAGTGGCGCAGGGCATGGCTTTCCTTGCTTCCAAAAATGTGAGTCTAGGTGGGGGAAGGCTGAATTCCTACTAGCTGTGGGAATGGGGAAGGGGAGGGGATGGCCCAATGAGAAGCAACAGAGGAATGGGAGTGTGAGAAGATAATGTACAGAGGGCCTCAGGAGGCAGTGGGAGGGAGCAGTGTCCAGGGCAGGCTCCTGGGGTCTAGCCTCAGCCTTGGCATGCCTGTTTCCCTATGTGGCCATGAACAGGCTTAACAATGGTCTCACTCAGTCAAGCAAACAAGACACCAGTTGTTTCTTCTCATAAAACATAGTCTTGTTGAATGAGCTGTAAGGATGCTGGGGCTCAGACCACCACCCTCAGAACGATCTTAAGGGACAATGGTTTGATTTTTAGTTCTTCTTTTTACTGTGACAATTTAGATTCCATAAGCCTCAGGGTCTGGGCCTGCAAAAATGGGTTATTCCCAGGAATTGTTTGGGGGTCTAATAGGTCATTGTGTATGCAGATGCTTGGGGAATCCCCTGGTATTGTACACTCGGAGGTGGCAGCTTCTGGTGTTACGAATGAGGTGGGCCACAGACTGCTCACAGCACAGGCACTCGTTGCCTCTGAGGTAGTAGCAGCCCAGTTCAGTTTCTGTGGCTCCGAGGGCCAGAGGGGCACTGGAAACAGGGCTGTGGGGCTTTCTAAATATTAAACTGTCCACACCAAATTCTCTCTGACCTCAGCCTGCATAGGTTTGGACAGGAATAGACAGTAGACTACCAAAACCTGTATCTACTCCCTCATCAGGGACCCAAGACCTCATGTTCCTCTTCCCGGTCTCAGGGAGGGATAAACAGACTAATCTTTCTGTGCTTTCTTCAGTGCATCCACCGGGATGTAGCGGCTCGAAATGTGCTGTTGACCAGTGGACATGTGGCCAAGATTGGGGATTTTGGGCTGGCTAGGGACATCATGAATGACTCCAACTATGTTGTCAAGGGCAATGTGAGTGTCAGGAGGGAGTGGCTGGTTGGGCAGGCAGTGGAGAGCCCTCGAGTGACATGGTACTGTTTGTCAGGCCCGCCTGCCTGTAAAGTGGATGGCCCCAGAGAGCATCTTTGACTGTGTCTACACAGTTCAGAGTGATGTGTGGTCCTATGGCATCCTCCTCTGGGAGATCTTCTCGCTTGGTGAGTTGCTAAGCCTGCTTCAGGCACAGCCTAGGGCTGACCTGTCTTTGGCTACGCTAAAGATTTCATTGATGAAATCTAGTCAAAGATGTCTGGTGTCCAAAACAGCAAGGGCTGGCAGAAGCAAAGGGATGAGGGCTCTTGAACCAGCACTGCAGCACCTGTGTGTAATTCAGACCCTCTGGCCGATGTACACTTCCTGGGTCCTTCCTTACTTTCCTCTGCCCTGCAGTAGCCCTAGAATGTCATTGCCCCTTAGACACCTGCTTATATACTATTGAAGACTGTGACTTTCTAGCTCCCATTACTGGGGACTGGGCACAGAGCCCTTGGGCCGAGTCCTTAACTGCACTACCAAGTGATCTCCTGGCATCACCCTTTCCCAATTCACAGCCCAGGTTTTGTTCCATCTGCTTCCAAAGCCCTTGCTGGACCATGTGTGCTTGGTAATGAGGGACTGAAGGCTGTGGCCTCTCAGAGCCCAAGCGTACTGACTGCATTACGCTGCACCTAGGGAGCCCTGGGTCTGAGTGGTTTCTGCTCCACTACAGCTGGGATGGGCCCTTTACAACTCTTCCTGAGACACATGTGCGTGGGGAAGCGGGAAGCAAGTGTGGTGCCTTATGTGATCTTGGATTTTGCAGGTCTGAACCCCTACCCAGGCATCTTAGTGAACAGCAAGTTCTACAAATTGGTGAAGGATGGATACCAAATGGCCCAGCCTGTTTTTGCACCAGAGAACATGTATGCAAAGGCACTCAGACCAGGGTGGGGTGAGAATTCTAGGGTTTGGGTAGTTGTTGGAAGAGCATGTGGCCCTGGTCTCTGTCTATAAGGTGGCAGAGCCAGGATTCCACTTTCACTGAATTGAGGTTCTATACTAAACTTTGAATCCAGGGGCCTTAAGCATGCTAATAGGTACTGTATCACTGGGCCATATCTCTAGCCCTCAAACTCTTGACTAGTTTTGGGGGTTCACTAGAAACATCTCCCTAGTGATGTCTGTGACCTGAGGAGGCTGACATGGGCAACGTTTGCTTTGTTTCCAGATACAGCATCATGCAGTCTTGCTGGGACCTGGAACCTACCAAAAGACCCACCTTCCAGCAGATCTGCCTCCTCCTCCAGGAACAGGCCCGACTGGAGAGGAGAGAGCAGGTGAGAGGGATGGAGGGCATGTGTGGCTGGCTGGAGCAGGCTGGACCGGGCCTGAAAACCATCAGCTGTTTCTGGCTTCTCCCCACCTCAGGACTACGCTAACCTGCCAAACAGCGGCAGCAGCGGCAGTGACAGTGGTGGTGGCAGCAGTGGCAGCAGCAGTGAGCCTGAAGAGGAGAGCTCCAGTGAACACCTGGCCTGCTGTGAGCCTGGGGACATCGCCCAGCCCCTGCTGCAGCCTAACAACTACCAGTTCTGCTGAAGTGGGAGAGCAGAGTCCTGCTCCTCTGCACAGCCCAGCTTGACCTCCTCCATGGACGGGCGACATGGGGAGAACATATGAACTTCGCCCTCAGCTTGGCCCAGCTCTGAAACTTCAGAACATGAGGGGTCTGGGGAGGTCAGAGGCCCCATTCCCAGAGTCTGGGCCATCACTGCCAGTGGGGTTCTCACAGTGCTAGCCTCTATTTACTACGCCAACTGGTGCACCCCTAGTTCACTTTCTTCATTCTGTTCCCATTGGAAAAAAACCATCCCAAACTCTCGTGTTTCAATGGAAAGACTGATTTCTGTCTCAAAAGACAGGGTCTCAAAGGCTGTGGGTGGGTGAGAGATTTGTCTCCCTTGACTGATGCTTAGATGACAGGCTTCTTGAGGCATGTGGCCTCTTCTTAAGCTCACAGGACTGGCCGCCACTCCTGACCTTCTGTCTATCTATATAGTCCCGCCTCATCCTGGATCTTGTACTGCTAGAATGAGCCAAGAGGCAGCTAAAAGTCAGGGATGTTCTACCTAGTGTCCTGTCATTCTAGGCTGGAAGGCATGGGACCTTGACACAAGGTTGACCACACAAAGCAAATACTGCGTGTTCCTTTCCAAGCTGACTCGTCCTCATTAACAGTCAACATTAAACTAATAGCATTAACACAGCCAGCAGTGTCTGGTTCTTTTCGGCACACAGGTGCCTTCAAGTTCCCTAGGACCTCTTTCCACCTCTCCCTCCCAAGAAGTGACCAACAAGTACCCGCTTCCAGAGCCAAGGGACACAGTGAGCATTGAACTGGCTCTTGCTTCATCAAAACCAGATAATTTAATAAACTTTATTCTTGTTGGGGGAAGAACGAGAGGGAACGCCACCTATCCCACCCTCTCAATAAATTAAATAGCACTCCGCCAATCCTGGGCCCTAAGCAAACCACGGGCACCTGAGCCTGTGTTGCTGTTTGCTTATGGCCCTATCTGCTTCCCCTTCACAGAAGGGAGTTTTCCTACTGCTTGTCAGCTATGTCACAACCATGGGCCACATCCCCTCTGTGGTGAGGGTCTGAGGGCCCAGAGGATGTAGGGTACAGTAGCAGTGGCCAGAGAAAGGAGGAAGGATTCTCTTCCCCCAAACCCAGGGCAGAGGAGAGTCCTGGAGAGAGCTGTAACTGACTGTTCCTCCTCCTCAGCTGTCCCAAGGTGTGGGAACACGGAGAGCTGGAGGAAACAAAGAATGCACCTCCTTTAGGGAGAATGAAGGGCCCAAAGGGATCCCAAGAGTGAATAAGACAGCAAGGGCTCTAGTCAAAGGCAGGCTAGGAAGCCCACAGGACAGGAGCCAGAGCTCCTCCCTACAGAACAGCTTAGCTCAATGGCCGCCGCACCTGGTGCAGGACCGCAGGAGGTGGTGGGTCTGGGCAACCAGGCCCCAGCCTTTCCATCAGCATCTGATGCTTAAAAATATCATACCCTCCACCCCCACCCCCACGTGCTCTCAGGTCAAAGAGAGGTTTCCCAGCACCTCTCCTGAGCCCCAGAGGTTGAGGCCCCTGTGCTCATGAAATGGAAGCTCTTTGGTCAGTTCCAGCAGTCAGAGGCCCTCCCTACAGAGGACTGCAGGTCCCTCAAACAGGACTTGGGCAAGGGCCATATTATGGCTTGAGAGAGATGATGCAGGCCCTGTACATAAAAACTTAGCTTATTCCACCACCGAGGCTACTTCTTCTTCCTCTCCATCCTCCTGGGTCTCTGTTTTGATCTGAGCAACCCCAAGGCGATAGAGGGTGTCACGAATGACCACCTCACCAGGCTGGCAGCTCTGCACAATGTCATGGATCTGTCTGTTGACAATCTCTCGGCTGGTGAGGAAGTCCATGAGGCGGTTGTAGAGGTAATAGTGAGTGGCGTTGTCAAAGGCGATGGGTCGCTGGCGGATGCTGCTGAGTTTGCTGTCCATGGTAGAGGCATAGGGTGCCAGCTCAGGGCACAGTGATAAGGAACGGTGGCCAGCACTAGGGTCACTGGGATCCGGTTTTGTGTTTGCATGGACAATACGCCGTGTCGCAGTCTTGGTGACTGGATGCTGCACAGAGTTTTCAGCCTCTGTCACATCCACAGAATAATGCTGGTCCAAGAGTTCAGGGCAGGACACACTCTACAAGAAAGAAGAGAAGCTGCTTTGTAGGATGATTAAGGGGAACCTTGCCGGGAAGGCTGAAGTCAGGAGTCAGGCAGTCCTGTTTAAATCCTAAAGGCTGTGTATACTGTGCCTCCTGTGCCCGATTTCTTCATGTAAGAACGGGCATAGGAAATTGGTCATCCCAGCAGATGCAGGATTGCTTCAGGAGCTATACCATCACTGTACCTGGACAATGGGGCACCAAAGGAATGGGAGGAAGTGGCTCTGAGGGACACTTCAGACACTTTTTTGGGTCTCTATTACAATTTCTCAGAACATGAGAGCCCAGGGAATGAGGAGAATGTCTAGACCCAAGCCTTTACCTCCCATAATGCACCTGGGTAGAGGCACTCATTTCCTCTAGGACTATTCTCTCTAGTATCAGTTCTTAATGCCTCTTCTAGTCAAGGTGAAAGGCAGGCCTTGAGCATACATGCCTATAGTAGGAACTACCTTCTGGGACACTGCACCAACACACACACACACACACACACCACACACACACACACGAGGACTCCATCACTCAGCAGTTGTGTGATCCTGACCAAGTCTAGTTCCTTCCCTGGGTCTTATTTTCCTTTTCTAATGAAAGGAGAGGGTCAGAGAAGATCAGTGCTGATCCCCAGAGCCACCTCCCTTAAAAACCTTAAAGAATAAGACACAGAGGTGTATCAGCTCATTGTTCTGGACACAAAGCCACTGCCTTCTAGGACCTCTGTACCTAGGTCTCAACAGGCATGCCCTGCCCTGGAGCACACTCACAGCTGAATCTAAGAGTGGAATTCACAGTGCCCTTCAGGGTGGTCAGTGTGGACTATGACTCCCAGAGGTAGCAATTTTCTGGATTTTCTGGAAAGCAGCCTGTCTACACATGCACCTGTGTTGGGACCACCCGAAGCACACTAAATGACACACTATGGCTTCGTACTGTGGTCAGTCAGTGAAGAGTCTGTAGTGCGTGCTGGTGCAGCAGGAGAAAATGCTGAGGGAAAGAAGGCTGCTAGCGACAGTTCCCAGGCAGGCCATCCTAATAATCGGCTGTGTGCAGAGCTCTCTTTTATCCCCACAGATCTATTTCACTTCTTAGGAGGTGACTTACCACAACTGGCTCTATAGGGTTAGAGAAACAGCCCTGGTTCTTCCCCCACATCTGGCTAGTCAGCTCTGGATAGCAGAGGTCAGCACACAGGGCCACTGGTGTGGCCATATCCACCACATAGACAGGTGGCCAGTGGCGGGAAGAGGCAAGCAGATCCACATGGTCACGGGCACTTTCACCTCGAACAAGATACTTGGAACCGCAGACCACCTGCGGGAGATGGAGGGTAGCATTTAGAGTTAAGGAACCAGCATGCAGGCAGCAGGAATAGGCCCTCACTCACGTCTTTCAAGAAGATCAGCCTGGTGATGGGAACCAGGGCCCATGACATTTGATCCCTTTCCTCCTCCTTTTAAAAACGAACTGATCATTACTGTGCATGCAAGTGGGTACATGCAAGCTCGCGCGCGCACGCGCGCGCGCACACACACACACACACACACACACACACACACACACACACACACACAGTAAGGGATGCCTTTTCAGAAGCCTGTTCTCTCCTTCCACAGTGGATTCCGGGATTAACCCAGGTTGTTAGGTTTGCCTGGCAAGGGCCTTTAGCCACTGAGATGGCCCTCCCCTCCTATTTACATCCCTAAAAGAAGTCACCAACTCATCCTTGTCCTGAGAACAGCTAGGACCAGCACTTCAGAACATCTCTAAACCCTACTCCACATCACCCTACCAACTATCCTGGCAATGTGAGCACAAGGTTTAGGGCCTTTGGACTGAACTACCAGTATTCTGAGCAAGGTTCCCACCAGACCTCAACAGGCTGCACAAGCAACAGCCTTTGCTGTGACCTAGCAAGAATATCCACCAACACCTCCCAGCCGCCCCTGCAGGTCAGATCTGAGCATACTGGAGAGCTGGGCTTAATGCCATCCATCCTGTCACCTCACGTGAAATGTTCCTATTACAGGTCCATCCAAGACAGCTCTCGACTCCCTGGACGCTGGGCACACTGTACCACACACTGAGCGGGTGCTCATCTGTCACGGAGTAAGAGTCAAAGCCCACCAGCTCAGCCCGACTCTCACTGCACCGTGACCGGGGTTCCATTCTGGTGCCTTCCTTGGCCTATTCTGCCATCTTATTACACAGCTTCTCCCATAGCTTTGTATTCTTCAGAATAAAGACTCTGGAGCCACCCCTCCTCTGGCTCTTCTCTGGACTCTTCCTTTGTCCGTAGCCTTGGCCTTCTCTGTCTGGCTACCTCAGTTCTCTGTCTGGTTCCTCTATAGCTAGCATCTCAAGCTGTGGTAACTTTTTTCCTCCATGACAATAGGAGGTCAACTAGGGACAAGCAGCCTGACATTTACCACTGTACACTTAGGCAACTCAGGGCCAGCATGCAGTAGGGTGTTTCATAAATACTACTGAGTGACCCAGGCCCCTCTCCTGCCCCCCAAATGGCAATGATACCCCAGGCTGCACAGCGACACAGGTCCCAGTCCCAAAGGGATCAATCAGATTCTCTGTGGGCAGTTCAACTTTAACAGTCGCCCAGTGCTCCCCTACGCCACTGTCTTACCTGATGGGGGCACACTTTGTAGATTTTACCCCCTGTGAAATGAGTTGGGGGCGGTCTAGCTCTGGCTCCATTCTGTACAGATTCATAGAGGGCCAACAAGGAGAAGCAGAGCTGATCCTGGAGAGAAGGAAAAGATTACAACTCAGGCACAAATGCTAGGGTACCCCATATCAAACATCCCTCCAAACCCAATGCAAAGGCATCAACTGCTAGGCCTTAGGGCCTCACCAGCCCCTTCCTCTAGGTATAGGGAAACATTAGGAGGCTCCAAAGGAAGCTGCCAGACCTGGGCCTTCCTTTTTTTTTTTAAAAAAGTCAGAGAAATGTTCGAAGTGGAGTTACCATTTGAATCTGAATTTGAAGGAAGCATATTTTCATTTTAATAGTAGAGAAAACAAGTGAGGTGTGGATAAAATCCATACACAACGTTCACAGCAGTCATTGTTATGAGCCTAAAACCAGTCTCTCTGTGAAGCATCCTATATAAAAGCTTTGTGAATTTTCAGTTGTTTTGATTTTATAAATGGGGTTAACAAGCGTGATTTTTTTTGCCATATAGAATAAGAAGAACCAGGACTGAAACCCGAGCCTAGGTCAAGGCCTTAGGCACCATGTGGTTGCTGCTGTATTTTAGTTTCCTGACTTCCAGAACCCCTATCCAATACCCGGGCCCAATCATACAGGGTTTACATCCCAGTCCCAACACTCACCCTCGAGTCTTCTGGGCCAAAGGGGATGTCGCACTGCTCCAGAAGGTACTGCAGTTCCTCCCCACCATAGGAACTGAGTTCCTCTAGCTTGCAGGAGCCTTCCTGCAGCAGTCTCACCAAGGCACTGCCATTGCCTGAAACACACAACAGTGCTGACAGCAACCTGACACCACGGCTAATTCCTCAGGCCTGAGACTGAGAACAGGGAGGTGAGATGCAGGGTGTCAGGCAAAGAGCAGAAGTACGTGTGCGTGTGCTTCACTGATGTCTGGAGGCTCTCACTAGACCATGCTCTGGAAACACATATATCCGGTAACAGAGACAGTCACTGCCAAGACCCCACAACAGCTCACCTTTTAACCCACAGTCTGTTTCCAGAACCACAAGCTCAGATGTTTCAGATGCTTGTAGCAACAAGAGGAAGAGGAGCTATTACTTTACATTATCTTTATCTATAAGTGTATGCACAAATGTATATGCACCATGTACATGCCTGGTGCCTATGGAGGTCAGAAAAGGGCATCAGATCCCTTGGAACTGGAGTTACAAGTGATTATGAGCCACCATGTGCTCATGCTGGGCACTGAACTTGGTTCCTCTGCAAGAGCAGCACGTGTTCTTCATCACTGAGGCCCAGTGCTGTCATTTAAAAACTGTTCTCCACGTACTATGCTCCTGACCTAGCTTACAGAGGGCAGAGCTCAGAGTGCAGGAGCTGAAGTGAGGAGAGGAGCCTCATTATCTAACGTATGTTACATTGAACATACTGTATCTAACATACATTGTTAGAAACAATGTTGACAACCAGCCTCTCACACAGAGCACTGACAAAATTAATACAATACTCTGTGTTTCTAGACTTTTAAAAGTTAAAACAGAATATAAGGTGTATCATATTTGTATAGGAAAACTACTGATTTATGCAAGTTTCTAACTATAGATGTGACTCATGCCAGAGTGTGGGTATCAATTTGGGTCATAATGTAAAAAAATATTTCTTTCTATCATTTTTGGAGACAGGGTTTATCATATAGTCCTGGCTGGCTGGCTTTGAACTCAGAGATTCACCTGCCTGTCTCCTGAGTGCTGGGATTAAAGGTGTATGCTAGCATGCCTAGAGCCATTCTCTTAATATCAGATAGCAACCAAATGGTCTTACCAGGTACTGGCTGCACATCCAGGTTTTTGTCTTTCTCAGTGTTGACAACCACAGCTCCTCTCATGAGTGGTGGGAAGAAGGGAGCAATAACAGAGGCATCGAACTTGGTGATGGGGATGCTGGCAGGGAATGCAACCTGCTCAATCACTTCTGTCTCCATTGTGGTCCAAAAGTCCTCTACATTCACTTCACTGGAGCCCAAGAATTCAGGCCAGGTAAACTACAATGTAGTCAAGATAAAAAAGGCAAAGAAAAAACAAAACAAAGATATAAAATAGGCAAAGTGAATGATCCACAGATTAGTAACAATACAGTATAATTTTTTTTGACTCACCAGGAAATCAAGACTCTGGGAGACAGCAATGCACTGCCAAGGCACCCCTGGATTTGATACTTCAATGCCAAGCCACCCTTTCTTCCTCTCACACTACAGTACCTCCCAGACCAAATAACAAGAAGCCCCCTGTTTCCACAGCTCTGGTCACAGTATGTTCTGTGGTTACAAGCACTCTCTGTTCTTACTAAGGACCTGAGTTTGGCTCCCAGACCAACATCAGGTAGCTCACAACCACCTGTAACTCCAGCTCCTGAGGCTCCAAAGCCTCACACCTCCAAGGCACTTGCACTCACCTACACAAGACACAGTTCCACATACTTACAAAAAAGAAAAGGAAAAAGAATGTTGACTTAGGTTTAATTTTCAAACCACAGCCTCAGTTCCTATATCTGGCCGCCAAGAATAACAGAAGTCTGCTTAGGAGAACTCTATGGTCTGCTAAGGTCTCGTGAGGCCTTTCTTCAGGCTCTCCAGGATATCGACAGCACTCAGTTCTTACCTCCCGTCACAGAGCAGACTTAACTATTACAGACACCCAGCACTTAAGTTAACCAGCCTCCTTTTCTCCGCAGTCACGGACACCAACTCCTAGGCCTCAGACAACAGACAAGCAGTCTACCACTGTCAGTCCTGTACTGCTTTTCTTACAAGCAGTTTATTTTCTGCTTGAACTGGCATGTCATCCTTGTGCAAGGGCTATATAATCTCTGTATCATTCCAATTTTAAAATATGTGCTGTGCTGTTGGATGAAGTGGAAACCTTCCATGGTCCTCCAACTGTGGCTCTGGCCTCCCTAGCTGCAGGGCAGGTGCTGCTCGGCAGTGAAGGACTGGCTCGGCATACACATGGTTCTGGATCAATCTCTACCATCGAAATGTAAATGCTTGCTAGGCCACTTTTCAACCTGTATGAGGCATACTTTTAAACTGTGAGACAAAAGCAACCCTTCCTTCCTTAGGCTGCCGCTGGCATGTATTTTGGTGAAGCAATGAAGCAAGTCCTATACATACCATCCTTTGAACAGAAATCAGCATACAATAAGAATATGTGCAAGCATGAGCTATGCCTGCTCCAAGAAGACTAAGACAGGAATATGAACAAACAAAACCAACCAAGACAAAACACTGATATGTTTACATGTTCATGCTGAACACACTAGGGCTAGTCAGCAGAGCTGTACCTGTCACTTCATGAGCCACCTCTCTAGTTACTATGGTGCAACGAGAGGCAGAAACCTCACATCACGGTAATACCAGTGCGTCAGTCATTTTTCCTGTGCTGGCAAAGCTGTATGTGCAGTGAGGAAGCAGGTGACAGCTGGTGCTCAGCTTCCCTTCCCTGCACAGCCCGGCCAGGGGGGTATCTGTACCACAGTGGATCTGCCTAGGAAACCCCTTCCAGATATGCGAGGTTTGTGTCCACGGTGAGTCTAAATCCAATCCAGTGATCAGCACAAGTAGCATATACCCTTGCTGTAATCAAGGGAAAGCCATCAGAGGATCATTGTGTGCACACGCGCGCGCACACACGCGCGCGCACACACACACACACACACACACACACACGCAGAATTTGGAGATCAGGACTTTTTGTAGTAGTTGTTTTCCTCCTTCCTCTATGTTGGTGCCATCCCAGGGATGTAACTCAGGTCACCAAGCTGACAGCAAGTGCTTTTAACTACTGAGCTATGTGTGTGTGTATACACATACACACTTATGTTTAAATATCTCTGCTTCCTGATAGTAAATTTGGCCAGGGTATAGTATTACTCCATTTGTTGTTATACCTGAGGTACTATTATTATTTTATTCAAGACTTAGGCATCCATATTTTCATGTATAATCAGCTCCAGTTTCTTCTATTAAAAATGTCTGATTTTAAAGAAAGATGTATTTATTTTTGTGTGTGCACTTATGTGTGTGAGGTACCTCAGAGGCCAGAACAGGCACTAGAGCCCTTAGCACTGGAGTTATAGTAATTGTGAGCTGCCTAATGTGGGTACTGGGAAATAACTCAGGTTCTCTGAAAGAGCAGCCAGTCCTCTTAACTGTGAAATCACAGCTCCAGTCCCTGAGTTTGCTCTGAAAGCAGGAGACAGCTCTCTGGTTTTGCTGTTCTTCTTTTATAACAGGGATACAAACCAACTAGTGTAAACTGTACTTCAGAACCAATACCAGCTCACATTACTTGCCCAGCACCTTCGGTGGCTCTTTATTTCCTTCTGTTCCCATCCTTAAAGAGCTATGCTGCCCTATATAGGTAGGGTCCACCCCCACAACCCCTAACCTCACATAGTTCGCTATTCCCTGCATCATTATAACCTGCTTAACACCTATACTGGTCCTGGTTCAATTCTTAGTGAAGGAAACAAACAAGGTGTAGGGGTGTAATTCTCCAGGTAGTGTGTTTGTCTAGCATGCATAAGGCTCTGGAGTCAATCTTCAGCATCACAGAAAGTAAGTGTGTGTGTGGAATGGAGAGATGGGGAGAACAGAGCTTGGTGGACCTCTGTGACTTTGGGGACAGTCTGGTCTGCAAAGTGAGTTTCAGGACAGCCAAGGCTGTTACACAGAGAAATCATGTCTCCAAAACCAAAACCCAAAAACCAACCAAACAAACAAAAACCCCAAAATGAAACAAAACAAAGAAACCAGGAAACTGTGTTTCTTTCTGATGTTTCTCAAATAAACACTGGGCTGTAGGAGGAAAAGGCCACCGGCCTCATCTAGACAGGACTGGAGCCATCTATCCTTGGACAGCATGCAGTCTGAGGAGGCTGTCCACGTGACAGGACAGTTCTGAAGGTGGCTACAGTGGCTGAGAGGGACTTACCTCCACACTCTTCAGGGCCAGCACATTCTCTTCATTCCTCTGAGCCATTTCCACTTTGGGGGCCACACCACAGATTCCACAGATCATGTCATTGTAGTCTCGAACAGTGAGACACTCAAAAGCCCAATAGCCATTGCACAACAGCTCCTGCAGCTGGCTCAGCTCCTCTGAGGTCAGTGTCTTCTCTGGAAGGACAGCAAGAGGTTACAGAAAAAGACCCTAAAAGCACTAGGACCAGCCAGTAGCCAGCAAGGACAGCAATCTACAAGTGTTCTGGTGGCAACCCATGGGCAACTCCAATCGGAGGGCAGCATCCTTGAACTAACACCATCTAGGTACTAGATGGTGGTATTGAGGGCTTTGAATATACTACCTAGCTAATTCTTATGTGATTTTAATTCTTTATGAACCAGGAGCTAGTACTGCCTTCTTTTATGACTAGATAAACAGAACCAATTGCTCAAAACCACACTGTCACCAGGTGGCAGAGTCAAGCCTCAAACTCAAGTCCATGAAGCTGTCTCAACTGTCCCACCTGAGACAAAGCACAGGACTGGAGCTTGTAGAAATGGGACAGGTGAGGAACAAGCAGAAGGATTCAGACAGGAGAGACTTTCTAGGTAGGAAAGGATGTGGTTCCTACACTTGGGTCTCCACAAGAGTCTTGGAACTGGGAGACATCAGAGTGAGTCTGACTAACAGGCTACAAAGCTTACAAAGTTTATCTAGTATGGGAGGACATGATTCTAAGTCAGTTGTGATTTCTTGCTAAAGGCCCCTGTATGCATGAAAACATTTTCCAAAGTCAATGTGGCATTTATAAATTTCTGAACGAAGACTGTATTACTTGGAACTCAGGGCTAGCTCTTTTTCAAAATACCAGATTCTCACTCTAAATGACTCGGCTAAAGCATACCACTGAGTCTTCAGAGTCCTCAGAAACTGGGTAAGAGGGCAAGACCTTTACCTGTTTGTTCCTGCACAGACTTCAGCACAACACTGACAGATACTCTGGGGTCCTCTCCCAGTTTAATCTGGTTCCGGATTGCGAAAAGTAAGTCCAGGCTGACTAGCAACTTATTTCCCACATTAAAGAGACCTGTAGGTTAACATAAGCAAAGAGATCACTGTAGCACCACCAGTGCAAACAAATGAATGTCTACTATAGAGGAGTAAGTTACAGAACAATGCATTTTAGAAGAGGGAAGTGCACCTAACTGCTCTGACATGAAGTTGTGCATAACCACTACTGAATGAAGCATTCATGTGTGTAGCATGTTTTTATTTGGGTTCTCAATCTCCAGTTTCCTCTTCCCAGCTCACATAATTACACTGTGGATGTCAGGGTGCCCTCAGCATGGGGATGTGGGAGACTCAGGTGAATCTGCATGCAGTCAAGTCAGGGTCATTTATGTATAACATAATGCACAAATGTGACATAAACAAATGGAGCACATGCTCCGGTCAAGGAGGCCACAGGGTGGGCAGGGCCTTCCTAGGCACAACAGTAAAGGCTGAAACCACAATAGCAAAGCTCTGGCCATCCAAAGAACAAAAGAAAACCAATTAAACAGATGAAACCCTTGGTATTCCCCAAATCACTACGTACGAAAAGACATATAAACTTGGAGAAAACTCACAAAAAGCTAAGGAAAATGAAAACATTCACAAATATAATTCACAATAGAGTAATCCTCTCCTACTCACCCTAGGGTTATGTAAAAGATCTCTACCCTATTGATTAATCAAAGAAATAAATCAATAAATAATATACCAGTTTTAAACCTATAATTGGCAAATTTTAGAAAAGCATCCCCAGCATTCCCAGAGCTGATAAAACTGGGTTTGGTGAAGTCAACAGATAAACAAGCGTCTCTACCAACAACAAACAGCTGGATCCAACTGTTTAGCACTTAAAATAAAACAAAACAAATAAACGTAAGTATAAGTCTAACAAAATATAAAATTCTTTTTTTTTTCTTAATGAGAAAGTATTTAATAGCAAAATAGTCTCTAAGGCAAATTAAAACAAAAATGTAATACAAGAAAATATAAAAAAATGTAAAGACCATATTTGGATTGGAAGACTCAATATTTTTAAACAATATTCCTCAAAATGGTCTATAAATTTGACAAAACTTCCATGAAATTTCTAGTGGGACTATACACACTGATAAACAGACTAGTCAAAACAACTCATGAAGAACAAGGCTGGAGGACTCATGCTGCCTGACAGGACATATTCTGTGGTTCCAATGGTAGAGGCAGTGTGTACTGGGGCCCCCTATGGAAATATGTGCCTTTAATCCAAGCAGAGGCAGATAGATCTCAGTGACTTTAAGGCCAACCTGTTCTACATAGCAAATTTCACGACAGTTAAGGCTACATTGAGGCCCTGTGGTGGTTTGAATATGCTTGGCCCAGGTAGTGACACTATTAGGAGGTGTGGTCTTGTTGGAAGAAGTGTGTCACTGTGGGCATGGGCTTTAGTACCCTTGTCCGAGCTGCCTGAAACCAGTCTAGTGGCCTTCAGATGAAGATCTGAACTCTCAGCTCATCCATCACTATGCCTGCCTGGATGCTGCCACGGTTCTGCCTTGATGACAATGGACTGAATCTCTGAACCTGTAAGCCAGCCCCAATTACATGTTGTCCTTACAAGACCTGCGTTGGTCATGGTCTCTGTTCACAGCAGTAAAATCCTAACTAAGACACTGTCTCAAAAAAACAAAAAGACAGAACAAGTAGACAGTGTGCACTGGCAAAGATAAACAATGGGACATTCTAGTGTCTTGAAGCAGTCTCGTGTACAAAGGGCAAGTGAGGTTCAGGAACGAAACAGCGGCAAACCAATGGAGAATGAATCGTCACTCTTACAAAGTCTGGTGCAAAAACTGAATACCCATATGCAACAAATGAATTGTATCTGGACCTTACACTTTATATAAACAAAGTTAAGTAAAGAGGCTGGAGAGATGGCTCATCAGTTAAGAGCATTTACTGCCCTTGCAGAGGACCTGGGTTTAGTTCTCCGCACCCATGTTGTAACTCACAACCACCTACACCTTCAGTTTTAGGGGATCCAATGTTCTCAACACCATGTGGACACAGCCATTCATGCATTCATATATACACACAAAACAAAACTACATCTTTTTATACAGTTAAGCAGATGAACCCTAGGGGCTGGGAGGGCAGCTCTGTGAGTAAACTGATCTAAGCTCAACCCCTAGAGCCACATGGAAACAAACCAACAAGAAACTGGCCATGGCGTCACACATCTCTTATCTTGCAGGTTTTTCAGCTGTCCTGGGCACATAACAAACCTCAGGCTAAAAACACATTAAGGACTGGGAAGATGTCTCTGAATGTAAAATATATGCCATACAAGTCTGAGGACCTGAGTCTGGATCCCCAGAACCCAGGTAAAGGGGGCAATGACAGTCTATCTGTAGCCTCAGCTCTCCTACAGGCAGATGGGAGGCAGAGTCAACAGAATTCTGGGCCGTCCACCCTACCCTAGGCAGCAGCCAAAAAGAAACTCTGTCTCAAACAAGGTAGAAAGAAAACTGACACCAAGGATGTCCTCTGATCTCTACATGTACACCACGGCACACACAAATACACATAGAAAGAGTAAAAACAAACCAGAAACTTCAAAAACTACACTTCCACTGTTGGTCACTGGGGTACTACAATGTAATACCACTGCTCACACAACTGGGAAGGCTAAAAGCACCACCGTGTGCTGGCAAACAGCTCAAACCACAACTCTCACACAGAGAAGGAAGGAAGTCACTTTGGAAAATTGTTTGCTGTTACCTATAATACTAAACATATACCTACCATTTGGACCATCATGCACTTCCTTAGAAGAAATGAAAATATATGCTCAAACAACAACCTGCAAACAAATGTTTGTAGCAAATTTGTAATTGCCAAAGCATGGTAACAATCATCCTTCAGCACGGAGGATAGACTAGCAAGCCCATCCACACAGGGGGAAATTAGTCACTGATAAAAAGGCACATACTGATGCACACTAGAACACAGGAACCACGTTCAGGGGACTACCTACTATTGCTTTATTTACATTATATACTATATTTGCTCTTGAGTGAAGGGCACCACAAGAATGAGAGTTAAACAGCTACCAAATGAGGTGAGTTCAACCATAACAAGAGGTTCGACCGCCTCGTGATCCAGCACATCTGTCAGAACTCAGGGAAGACACAACAAAGGAATTCTTTTATTTGTTTGGTTTTGTTTTTTGGTTTCCTGAGACAGGGTTAATGTGGTTACAGCTGTCCTAGAACTCACTATGTACACTAGCTGGCTCAGAACTCACAGATATCTACCTGCTTTTGCTTCCCAAGTGCTGGGTACTTTATGTAAATTTAAACAGGAATTTAACTGAAAATGTACAAGTCTGAACACTAGCCTACATAAGGAATACAGGGGAGAAAAATGGGAATGGGAAATGGTTAAGATCACAAAATAATATTAAGCACTAACTGGCAATACAAGATTTAACAGGAATTCAAATTAGGCAATATAAGGTTCTAAAGACAAAGAATAGTATGTTTTAATCCTCAGCACAAATCCTGTATGTCAACTCAGGATTCACACAGCGATTGGTACATGGGTTTTGTTGTTGTTTGTTTTTTTGAGGTTCAAAGACAATTTCATTTGTACATTTAAAGAAAAACCCCAGGGCAGGAAGTTGTAAATCTGAGCAGCTGGAGAATGCAGGGGTGAAAGAAGCCACGCCTGAGGTGAGCTGACAGGAGGTCAGCCAGCCACAAAGTGGGAAGGCAACCAAGTTTGGAGGGAGCTGCAGGGAAAGAGTACCAGAAATCCAGAGAAAGCGAGCTCAGAAAAGAGGAAAAGGAAAAGCAGTCTACAGTTTAACAAGGGCAGCTGCAATACAGCAACTCCACTTTTGAGAATTAGTCCAAAAGAAATAGACATGTATTACTTCTTCAATGATAAGAAGACTGTGAAGCAGAGCAGCAGTCACCCTTTTTAAAGAGGTTGCTTCTCTATCTGCTGGCAGAGGAAGATGTTGAGGAGAAACTGTTAAATTAAGATAGCACACTCTACAATACCCAGCATGCTCTCCCTCTCTTCAGAGAAACTAGAATGCTACACACACTTCTCTAGCTCCTGACATTCTGTAGACAATGAACACATCTGAAAAAAAAAAAGAGTTATGGCAAGTGGTTTTTTTCTCAGGCAAGACCACTTTGGCTTTTCTAACTTGTGTACTTACCAGCTTTTTTCCTATAATGAAGATTTGCTTTGAGACAGGGTCTCATTAAGTAGACCTGGCTGGCCTAGAACTCACTAAGCACACCAGGCTGGTCTCAAACTTACAGAACTCCACCTGTCTGCCTCCTGAATGCTGGAATTAAAAGTGAGCTGAGTGCTGTTGTTTTATTTTATTTTTTTGGTTTCACAAGACAGGGTTTCACTGTGTAGCCCTGGCTGTCCTACGACTCAGCTTGTAGACCAGGCTGGCTCCAAACTCAGAGATCTACCTGCCTCTGTCTCCCCAGTGCTGGGATTAAAGGTGTGATTGGTGAGAGCTGTTATTTTTAAACTAACTTGGTTGTAGACTCGAGAGAAGGGTTATACTCCTCGAGGTGACTGGTGCTGGGGCGGAGGCAATCAGGGCAAAAAACGGATTCTTCAGAACCTGCTAAGATGGGTGCAAAGCACAGACCAGTAAGGTGGCTCCTAAACCCGTTCTGGGGTGCTTGAGGATACAGAAGGTTAGCGCCTACCTGTGTAGATGTCCATGAAGCTGTGCAAGGCCAAACAATGAGGGTTCAGACACATCTTCACCTGGGCAGTCACCACCTGTAGCCGGTTAGCTGTCAGGAGCCAGCATTCCTGGGGCCCGGCCAGAGAGCTAGTATCCAGAACGAAAACCAGGAGGGAAATCAGCCTCTTTATGCAGGCCACGGGCTATGGTCAGAAGCAAAACTCTGCAACCAGCAAAAGAATGTGCTGGATCTGTTTCCAAGATTTTCTAGGTGAATGTCTCCATCTCATTGAGACCTAAGCTCTGAAAACTGTACTTACAAGGAAATCTAACTCTCAAGTTATTACATGATTCAAGTGATCCCACCGAAAACTCAAATTCTATGCTAGGCAGGCCAGATATAATCTAAACCCTAGGTAGACTGGTGGTAACAAGCTTCAGGAATGTCTAAATTGACTTCTAATTCAATAAAAATATATATATATAAAACATTTATCTTATTGGTATGTTTTGCCTGTGTGTATATATGTACACCTTGTATGTGCTGTCTGGTGGCCATGGAGGTCAGAAAAGGGCAACAGATTCTTTGGAACTAGAATTACAGATAGTTATGGGCTGCCATGTGGATGCTGAGAATTGAACTCGGGTCCTTTACAAGAGCAAAAATTGCTCTTAACCTTAGAGCAAACTCCAGTCCCTAATTGCTAATTATTTTACCATCAGCAATTGAGAAGGTGAAGGAAACCTACAGAAAGCACAAGATAATATCTTCCCAGGTTCTGATGGTAACACTGTCTGAAGAAAGAGGCAGCATGAGCCACGTGGGACAGGGCAGCTAGGGGCAGAGTAAAGTGGTGCTTACTTTTGTCCCCCTTTGAACAATGGGCTGCTACAGAGAAGGCACTGCGTGGATGGAGATTCATAATAATTCGACCAAGAGGTCTGCTCGATGGTGACTGTCTCCTCACTCACGTTGGACAGGATAAGTCGAGAGCTGTTTAGTTCATGAATCAAGGCAAAGACCTCAGCCAGCTCTGACTCGTTCTCAGGAATCTGCATGACTTTACGCAGCAGCTGCAGCGTGGACTGACGCTGGATCTCCCTCTGGGTTGTGTTCAGAGGTTCTGTGGTACTTGGCACATCTGGGTGTGGTGAGCTCGCCTCCTGAGAAAGAGTGGGTCAAGTCATTAAGCAGAGGGTAGAGAGACAGCCTCAGAAGAGAGTTGTTAGTGTACAAAGAGCAAAGGGGGTGATCAGTCATGCCAGAGCCTCATAAGGACAAGACAGGAAGACCACAAATTTTCAATCAACCAATCAAATGTATCAGGGAAGCTCTTTGTACCTTTTAATGTATGAAGACAAAGCAAGAGGGTGCCACATAGAAGCTAGAAGGTGAGCCCTAGTCAAACACTAAACCTGCTAGCATCTTAGATATTTCAGCTTTTACAACTCTAAAAATACAAACTTCTACTATTTAAAGAAACATTTTCTAGCAGTCTTTCAGCATCGCTGTACAGATTAATTTGTACACGGCAAGTCATCCAAGTAGCAAAGTGCCTGTGGTTCAGTGAGGACTAGGAGTGGAAGGATCAACAGGTATCTGGACTACAGAAAGTCTCTGTCTTTAATGCTGGGTGGCTTCAGGGTAAGCAGAGCTTTATACACTACCAGGACAGGATTCTGAATGGACCTCCTGCCTCCTCCGTGCTCCCTGATACACCCCTTCACTTTAAGGTTCTGAACGGACCTCCTGCCTCCTCTGTGCTCCCCGTAAGGTTCTGAACGGACCTCCTGTGTCCTCTGTGCTCCCTGGTACACCCCTTCACTGTCAATCTTCAGTCAACATGGCTCATCTGAATTCACCTAGGAGATGCTCCTCTGGATGTGAGGATGTTTCCATAAAAGTTAACCAAGAAGGGAAGATCAACCTGAAAATGTACAGACCCCCTTCTTCCAACCCATAAGCTGAGTCCTACTGAATAAAGAGGGAAAAGGAGACCAGAGAGATGGCTCAGCAGGTAAAGACACTTGACAGCAACTGTGACAGCCCGAGTTTGATCCTGGAGCCCACATGGTGGAAGGAGAGAATGGCCCCCATAAGCTGTAAGGTGCCTGTCAGTGGAATAGTAGCATTCCTCTTTTGAATTCTGACCTGCCCAGATGTGAGCCAAGATCCCAGTAGCACAGCCTTAGGCTACTCTGCCACCCCACCTTCCTGGTCACAACAAACTATCCCTTAAACCAAACCTTGAGCAAAACAAAGTCTCCTCTTTTTTTTCTTTACTTTTTTTCTCTTCTTTTTGAGGCAGGGTCTCACTGTGTAGCCCTGGCTGTCCTGGAATTCACTTTGTAGATCAGGCTAACCTCAAACTCTAGAGATTCACCAAGTGCTGGATTAAAGACATGGCCTACCATGATTGGTCTTTCCTCCATCTTCCTGGCTGCTTCTTGCCAGGCATTTGGTCAGAGCAATGAGGAGAGGTAACTAACATAGTCACTGACCCCTGCACTAGTGACCACAGGTACCTGCTTGCCTATTTATTTGCCAAACCAGCAAGAGACCTGGGTTATAGACCCCTGTAGAAGCTAACTGCAAAGTAACAAGAGGATATTTTCTTCTGTCTCCCTGACTGTACTTGTATAGCTCCTTATTTTTCTCCTACACTAGACTGAAAGCACCTAGGGAAGGGGCCAGGTGAGAGTCACCTCTGAACACCTGGCACATAGAGCATAAAATGTATGCTTGATGAATGAATGAATGAATGAATGAATGGCTGCAAAAGAAAGCATATCATCAGATGGGGCTAGAAGGTCACAGATTCCCACTCCCTGCTGAGCTGAGACTGAGTCACACTATTCCTTTGGAACCAGAGATGAGAACAGAAAGGATTGAAGGCACTCCAGCCAAGAGATGGTGGTCTTAATTACAAGAGTTGCAAATATGGGTCATATATGGAACTTGAAAGGTAAGTTACAAAGACTGTATCTTTACAAATGGTTACATCCATGATAAATTAATAGATTCAAGTTACTTCAGGGTGCCTTTGTTATGAAGTGAGCTCCCTTTGACTCCTTGTTCTTCCTTACAGTGCTCTCTACCGTGTTAGGATACAGAGAAAACCCCCATCAGACACTAAGTAGATCCCAACCAGCACCTTGTTCTTGAGTTCTCAGCCTCCGAGACTGTAAGTCCATAATCCCTCTGTATTGAATTATCCGATCCAGGATACTTTGTTGTAGAAGCATACAACGGACTAGGTCATCAACTAAGCCCTGTTTTGGCATTGAGGACAAGGCCCAGAGAGAAGATACTTTGTCAAGTTCAGAACCTACAATCTGGTCCCAATCCTGATACTAAGCACTAATCATGTATTAAAGTCCAAAGTACAACTCAAGTCTAAGGTAAGTGTTTAGGGAAGGAACTCACGATGGCCTTTGTAGTTTTCTCAGTCCTGTCTTTGGCAAGGTTAAAACCACAGCTGGGACAAATCCGAGGTTTGTGCCGGTTGGTGTAGACATAGCTACAAGAGGGATTTTTGCACTTTCCCCGTCCTCTCGAGGTAGCCAGGCCCAAATCCTAAAAAAAGCAAGACCTATGATTAAACTACAAAAATTAAGTTAAACTTGAATAGAATCAAAAACCTAGGATGGCCAGGTATCAGTTTAAAGGAAGTGACAATGCAAATCTGATTTAGCCTAATCTAAAGATTCTTACTCTTTCTCTTTCAGTAAAGGATGCAAGTCTAGTCCTTCTCTCTCTGTGAAACAAGAAAGTTGACTTCAAGATTCAGAAATTCAAGCCCCTGGGTGTGCGGTGCACAGCTGTAGTAGTTAGTCCAGCACTTGGGAAGGGAGAGGAAAAGAGCAGGAATCCAAGGCTGGCCCCAATGACTCCACAGCAAGCTCAGGGCCAGCCTGAGCTCAGTAAGACCCTGCCTTTAAAAAAGGAAGAGACAGATAGCTCGCAGTGAAAGACTTGCTATAGAAGCAAAATGACCAGAGGTCAGAATCCCAGAATCCAAATAAATGCAAGTGGGTGTGGCAGTTCACCTGTAACCCCAGCAATGGAAGGCAGAAATGGGGTTTCCCAGAGCAAACTAGCTAGCAGGATTAACTTTATCAGTGATCTCTAAAAGGTCTTAGCATCAATCTTGGGCTGGCACTGTCTTCGTTCGTCTGTCTGTGTCTGTCTGTCTGTCTGTCTGTCTGTCTGTCTCTCTGTCTCTGTCTCTGTCTCTGTCTCTCTCTCTCTCTCTCTCTCTCTCTCTCTCTCTCACACACACACACACACACACACACACCCCACACACGAGCAGATGCCCCCAGCAACTATCACTGCATCACTGATGGGGTGCCCAGCATCCTCACTCATGCTGACCCTCATGCTCCCACTCTCTGCTGCCGCTCGCTCCTGGCTCCCCAGATTCCAACAAACCTTCAACCACAAAAATCAAAACAACTTCCCAGCAGCAGGATACACTTACCAATGTGACGGTGCAGCTGTATTTATACGGAGGGAACATGTCAGGCTTGACCTCTACGATTTTCAGCTGGGGAGTCCTGCTGCTTGTGCAACTGGATAGCTGTGGACCAGAACAAGTCAGTCAGTGCTGGTTCTACACCTTACCCAAAATCCTCAGGTCCTGGGTCCTGAAACAACTTGAAATAAGTTCTGAAGAAAACTACAGTAGACCTATGCTCCAAATGCACCTGGTAAGGACGTTTATTGGCAGTCACCAATATGACAAAGACTGAATGTCAGATTCAGATCTATGGGTTGCTATACTTCTGTGTAGCTTTGAACTAAAGATCTCATTTATACCTGCTTTGGGGCAATAAGATTTGTAATAGCTATTCATATAAATACATAATTGAATACTGTTAGCACAGAAGGAAGTTTGAGGTCTAGCTGGTAAACTGTCATGAAATGAATGGAAGATTATTGTTGTTTTCCCCCTTTACCAAGATCTACAAATAGTCTATAAGGAATGCATATATAATCCTTATAATGAAAAGATACGCATTGTAAATTAAAACGATTTCTAACAGTGAATTTAAGTTGTTAATTGGTTTATGAGAAACAAAGAGATGTGACCTTTCTAACTGAACAATGCTGCTGAGCAAAAGGAATTCATCAAAGGACGAAAGACCTGTGTCCAGTGACAGGGGCACAGGAAGGGACAGCAGGAGCAGGAATCTCACTGGACTTCTTTCTACCCAAGACCACATATACAACAGCAGCTGTGACTACATCTGGGCAACGGACAGAACATTGTCCAGTTGAACTTGTCAAGACAAATTCAGAGCAGTGAGAGAAAGTTCTCCAACAAAAGCATGGCAAGGAGGATGGCGGATGGGTCTTCCCCTTTCAGTCCCGACTGTGACAGTTTTGCAGCTATGGGCCACAAGGTTGAAGACACTTTGTGAGTAGGAGGGGAACTACCAAAGTGGGTGCACACCTCCATCAGCTCCTTCACGTGTGTACTGACTGGGCTGGAATACGAGGCAGACTGTAACAGAGGACTACAACAATGTCTGGAAATTCTGGCCTAGGGGATTTAAAAAACTACTCTAGACACATACTGCGGTGAAAGCTAAGTACAGGGCACATGCCTGTAATTCCAGTACCTGGGATGCTGAGACAGG
The DNA here is from genome assembly GCA_021653895.1 of Mastomys natalensis. Classification (NCBI taxonomy): domain Eukaryota; kingdom Metazoa; phylum Chordata; class Mammalia; order Rodentia; family Muridae; genus Mastomys; species Mastomys natalensis. Next base: position 1,033,041 of record JAJTUV010000106.1, read on the forward strand.
AGGCTAGCCTGGATTATATAGCAAAATCCTATCTTAAAAGTAAAAACCAAATAAATGTTCTTAAGTACATAGAATTATAAAATAGGGGAAAATCACCAAACTGAATAAAAGTCACAAGCCACAAACTAATAAACAGTTAAAAACCATACTTGCAGTTTATAGAAAGTATCTTAGGGACCTTACTGGAGAGAGAGCTCAGTGGTAAAGAGCACTAACTGCTATTGCAGAGGACCTGGGTTCAATTCTCAACACCCACATGGGGCTCACAGCCATTTTAACTCCAAAACACTCATACACATAAACTTTTTTTTTTTTTTTTTTTAAGAACACACATTAAAAACAAGACTTGGAACACTGAAATTCAGCCTACCAGAGTTTCAAGATGGTTAGTTCTAGGGGGTCATGACATGAATTTATTTTCCTCTTTTACATAAAAATTTCTATACTTTTCTTCCCTATTTTGAATGGATTCTTTGACAATTTCATGATAAATATATGTCTCCTTCATTCCCCACTACCACTCCTTTTGTGTCTTGCTAAGTGGCCCCCTGGGTCTAACTCACTGTGCAGTGTGGACGGCAACATCCTGATCCTAGATCCTATATGGAATGGGAAACAAGCCGGGGTAAAAGACCAAATTGGAGTATGAAGCTAAAAACAGAACGCTAAGATTTAGCAATAGAATATCTCTATGCTTGAGAAGTACACAGAGAATCATTACAGAATAAAGTATCTGCACAAAGAGAGCAAATGGGACTCACATAATTAAAATTTGTTATTAATTACATTTGAGGACAGGGGTTAGATATATGGCTCAATAGTTAAGAGCATGTGATGCTCTTAACCCAAGTTGGGTTCCTAACACATCAGCCTTTAAGCCTCACAACTGCCTTTAAGTCTCTGACTTCCAAGAACACCTGTACTCATGTGTACAAATCTATAGTCACAGACATATACATAAATTAAAATACACTAAGTCTTTAAAGAATTGCACTTATTTGTTTTATATACATGGGACACATGCATGTAAAGCCTGGAGAAGAACACTTAGGAGTTGGTGGCCTCCTTCTATCATTTGGGTCCTGGGGACTGAATTTAATCAAGTGTTCAGGTTTAACAGCAAGTGCCTTTCCCTGCTGAGTCAGCTTCCTGGCACGGGGGATCACATGTTAATAGGTGATTATGGGTAAAGATTTTATGGGTGCTCATTAAATGCTTTTGGTTTTTGTCTATTTTAAAGTTTAGAGATTATCTAACTAAAAGGCTTAAAAGTATGTGTTTACCTTAGAAGTACAATTTCAGTTTTTATTACTAGAGGCCTATTACTGAAGAGACTGGTGTCTGCATTTGTCTGTGCCCTGTGACTCAAACATTAAACACACTGAGTACATTTCTACACCATGCTCCTTTTGGGACTGGGTCTTACCTTTACTTCACCAGTGCTAGGTGGCTGTTGGATGGGTTGGCCCAGCTGTTTCAGCGTGCTTGGCTTCAGGCCACAAGTCCTCACAGAGGGAGTCTTATCTGAGAGAACCAGAAACCAACCTGGTGACTTAAAGTCATTCTACTTTCCCAGCTCTCTCCTTCCTGTTCTCCACCACCACTCTTGGCTCCTTACCATCAGACAAGCCCCCCTCCCGGGTCTCAACTAGCTCTTACCCAGGGGGAAAGCCTGCCTGGCCCTGGGCAGTCCTATGCTGCTGCCCCGTCCAACACTTGTTGGGGCTGGCAGTATTGCTCTCATAGGTCTCGCTGCAGCCAGTAAGGAGGGCTTGCCTCGTGCTCTGCCTTTGAGCTCCGGGGCTTTGGGTCCAGTGGTGAACAAGTCAACTCTGGAGGGAGGAAAAAAAAAACAACTATGAAGAAAAGCTGGAGAATTTTTCACAAAGGAAGGAAAGCAAAGTATAACATCCAAATAATACTTTTTAGACAAACTGAATTAAATTGCAGACTTTATAAATCTGTAGGGCTCTAGACAAGTACTTTTACTCCTGTTGGCCTGAAGTTTTTAAGCATAGATTTGGTGAAGTAAGCATCTGTGAGTCATCACAAAGTGAGTGCCATGATGTACCTCTGTGATCCTGGAAGGAAGACCAGGGATTCACGCCATCCTTGGCTACAGAGTGAGGACAAGGGAAGGCTAGGCTCCATGAAAAGGCCTCAAAAGCCCAAATAAGTAAGTAATATACAAGTATAAAGCGCTGTCTACAGTGTGCAATAACAACAGCCACTGAAGCTGTACTCTCAAATTTGCCTCTAAGAAGAACAAGTGCTTCTTGAGACCTATCAAGCTCCCACACTGACAACAGCACAGATATGATGGCCAGTGAGCCTCGCCTGGTTTTAATCTTTCTGGTGCTGATGGGAGCACTCACAACCCCTAAAGTAATTTATGTCCCAAATACCAGTCAGAGCCCACAGCTTCACACTTTCGCATACTAAACTATCTCCAGAGTCTACAGACTGTTCTAAGGAGAGAGGGAGCGGGTTTGGCCGTACACCCACTCTGCTAGCATTTGTGTAGAAAGTAGAAAACGGGCTCAAGAGGTTCAGTGGTTAGGAGAATTTACTGCTCTGCAAGAGGACCCAAGTTCTATCCTCAGCATCCACAAGGTGGCTTACAACTACAGTTCCAAGGATCTGATGCTCTCCTCTGGTATCCATGGATACCAGGCACACAGGTTTCACAGACAGATATCCAGGCAAAACACCCATACACATAAATTAAAATAAATACAAAAAAGTAGAAAATACATGCGCATGTATACGTCTTTGTGTTTAAAATTCCTGACACAGTAGAGAATTGGAAATATTGATTAACCCTGGGAAATAATGACTACAAAATGGGACAGAAAGGAAATTTTTAAAAAAATGTGTTTATTTCTTATACTTTTAAAATCTGAACTATCTGAACATATTTCCTAGTCATTCAATCAAAAAAACCTTACAAATCACACTAGAAACCAAATATGAACTTGTGACGTTTCAGAGGCCAGTTCCGCAGGAGAGGAGGCTATCCTGTGTACTACAGGATGTTTAGCAGCCCTTCCCCTACTTAGATGTTAGCAGCAAACCTCTCTCCAGCTGTGACAAAAAAATACCTCCCAGTCCTATCAAAACATCCTCTGTGGGCAAAGCTTCTCCCAGCTGAGAACTCCTGAGATTAGCAATGCGTCTTCAGTTATGGGAACGATAGATCCTGCAACAGTGCATTCAGAGGCCAATTAAGCCTCTAATAAGGAAAAGGGGAGAAAAGTCCACACTTGCTGCCTTCCTCTTTGTAAGGTGCCAGCCTGAATGCTTTATAAGCAATCTTTCCTAGTCTTTATAATCAGTCACATATAATCTGTGAGATATATTCTTTCCAACTCAAGGTCTTTGAAAACTGGTCATAAGACATCAAGGGACTATACCAAAGGTCAAACAGAAACTAGAGATAGCCAGGACTCAAGCTGAGTCTCTGATACCAGCCAAAGAATCTTTGCACAGGATGACAAAATAAGTCCTCTCTTTCTAATCCCATATTCAGGATTGGTAACACATGTGGGTTTTTTTTTTTTGTTTTTTTAAACTCTGCCCACCACCTGTCCCAACAAGATCCTAGCCACTGCTAGGATCTTCTTTAGGAAGACTGACAAGAAAAGATATACAAGGAATGTAACAGCAATGTTCAGTTGGCAGAGTATACAGGAGATCACAATGTGTCTCTAGGCAGTGGTGCTAGAGCCTCTCTGGGCTCTGCTGCCTCTCTCAGGACTGCTGTAAGGATACTTGACAAAGCAAACATGGAACTCTTGCTTAGCTGCTGTTCTAAACATAGTCCCAGTAACATATAATTACACTGGCATACCCTGGAGACTTTTTGTGAGCTTGGAGTAAACTGGAGGTGCTGGTCCCCTCAGCCAATGGCGGTCTGTCTGGTCCAGCACTGTCATTCTCAGGTGTCCCCAGGGAGACCTCAGCCTGTACACCACTCTTGACAACCGGCATCTGAGTTACTGCTGCGCCACGATTCCCAGGAACTTCCTTGACCAAAACATGAGCATCGGAGACAATCACTTCCTCCCACTCACTGTCCTCACCCCCTTCTCTTGGAGGAGCTACGGTTAAGAGCTGGCTTACAGCTTCTGAGTTCTCCAGAGTCAGTTTTGAAGCATTTTCCTTAGAGGAGTTTTGCTCAGTGGTGACAGATTGCTGATTTCTTTTAATCACAGAACCTTTGGAGGAGACACCTGAAGCCAATTCCACTTTGACTTTGGCTGGCTTTTCCTAGAAAAAAATAAAAAGAAGTTTGTATGCATAAAGGCATTTTACAGCTGACAATGTCATTCACAAATATTCTCTCTTTTGATCCCCTTTTTAAAATACATGGGTAATAACTAAGGAAATGAGCTCAGGGAGAAGAGTTAATATCAGAGTATAAAAGAGACTTTATCTAAAGCTTCTGCTCCAGGGTCTTCTCACTTGAGCACTGGATGCCCCAGGAGTTGATCAAAAAGTTCCTTCCCGACATGCCTCTTGTCCATCATCAGGCTCTCCCCATCTAGAAAGAGGCTGACATCTTGTAGCACCACGTGGTTTACCATGGGAGCTTTCCTATGAGATTCAGTTCATCCCAATGTGTTCAGGTTCACTGTTTTCTTTCCCTTAGAGAAAACCTTAGTCCTAGATTCTTTTGGGTGAGTCAATAGGAATGACTTATAAATAAGTCACACATTTCAAAAAGTCAAACTAATCCATACACGTTCGTTATGTTAGAAGTTAGACAGGGGCTCACCACGGAGCCCTAGCCATCCTAAAACTTGCTATACAGACCCATACACCAGACTGGGCTCAAACTCTTAGCGTCTATCTCTGCCTCCAGAATGATGAGATTATAGGCATGTGATGCCATTCCTGCCTGCCAGATCTACTTCTAAAGTCCCTGCTGCCTCTGCTTTGTTCAGTAAGCACAGCTATGAAAATAACAGCACTTATACACAAATACACATGTATACAAATACATATATTAATTTTTTTAAACACTGGTTGTCTCTGGGTTAGGCTTTATGAAAGGTACTCTATATGAACTAAGAGAAAATCTAAAGATGGGTTCCACACCTAATTATGTGTGTGATCTAGGGCAAACTTTATCTGAATTATTTCTTCACATAAATGGCAGGACTGGGTTCTCTTAAGGTGGTACTAGACTCTTGCTGGTAGGGATTATGAGCATTAGTTACCAACCCCGTACGGGATTAGAGAGAGAAACGGTGGCCCCTACAAAAGTCTTGGCTGGTGGCCAGAGACTCAGCTCTAATCCTAACTATCTCTGGCTTCTATTGGACTTTGGACATTAGTCACTTCAGGTCTCTTGACTTTAGTTCTGAAAAACACTGAGTTGGACATTTAAAAACCTGACAGAAGCAAGATAGCATTCTGGGTGGCCCAATTCTTCACTTTGCAGGGCCTGTCTGGATGCTGTATGAAATACGGTATCTGTGGCTAATGTCCTTAAAGTTTCAACCACAATCCCTTCAGACTTCTGCAGTCATCTGGGCAGTGTCCTTTTCCTGGCTAACAACCTTACAGCAACTTTTAGAGGAACTCTGCCACTCAGTGCTCTCAGACTCTAACAGACTCGCTCTGGAGGAACAGCATGACAATAAAGGACCAAGTAAACTGCAGGGCTTATTCAGTGCAACACAGGAAAAGGTCAACCCAAAACCAGCAGCCTAAACTCACCTCTTAAGATGCAATCTTTGAGCAGTACACTGCCTACCAAGTAGGCTATTTAAAACTGTTTGTGGAGAAAGATAATGAAAAAAATTGAACAAACACTATCCAGGCAATTTCACATTTGTCAATGACTCAACCTGAATTGTTTAGATGTTGCTTTAAGATGGAACGAGACACACACTGCTAAATAACCCTGTCAGAGCACATAAAAATGAAGCCCTCACTTCCACAGCCTTACTCACTGGCTTTTATTCCAACTAACTCATGGGGAACTGTGGCATGTACTTCTCAGGCTAACTTTAGCCAGTCTGATTCCAGGGAAACGTAAGAAAAGGCCAATCACTTCCCAACTGTCATGCATGCAACATGTAACTTCAAAAAACAGTTTATGTCTGACTTAAAAATTACAACCTGAATCTTAGATTCTGCAGCTAAATAAGATCATAATACCTGGGAAAGTATGGTTTAGTGGGAAAGGTGCTGCATTTAGCAAGTTACTTCTTTTTAATTTTCCTCAGAAAAATGTAATCAACTGAAGTAGGTGATAATCAAAAAAACCTTTACATCTAAAATGATATGTTACATGGATGTTACATTTTTTTCCTCACACTCATTCTGTTGGTTGGGAAAAAAAATCTAACTCATTAAGTCAAGAGAAGGGTTAAGAAGCTAAAAAGAATGTTCTCATGTGATAAGAAAACCAAGGCCATGTTATGTCAAGGGGCATACATGAACTCACGAGTGTATACATATTTAATGAAGAAAAGTCAGTTAAACCAGAATCTGGGGGGCAGTGATATGACTCGGTGGGCAAAGGCACTCAGCACCACTGAGAACCCGAGTTTGTCCCTTGAAGAGAGAACCTGCTCCTATAAGCTGTCCTATGATCTCCACATGCATGGTGAGGTGAGCACAAGTGAACACGGCGCACACACACAGCACACATGCATTCATACATACAGACATACACAGACACACACACACACACACAAGCACAAAGCAAATAAAAGGTTAGACATGGTAAAGCATGTCTTTAATCCCAGCACTTGGGAGGCTATACAAGAGGATCTCTGTGAGTTTGAGACCAGCCTGCTCTACAATATCAAGTTCTAGCCACATAATGAGAATGGATTTCAAAAACAAACTTAAAAAAAACCGAAACAAAACGAAGTGGAAATTTCTGGTTTCTTTGGAGACTCAGTTGTGTCATGTGATATTTTTCTGGAAACTGTCTTATGAGAGGATGTTTTGCTGAGAACATGTGATGTTTTTCTGGTAGCTGCCTGGAAAAGGGGGTGTGATGTTTTCCTGGAGTGGATCCTTGAGAGAACACATGATGTTTAGAAAGGGTGTGAGTATAGCCCAACAGACAGTAGACGGGATGACATTGTGGCACTGGTTCACCTTGCCACTCTTTGCTGGTCTTCCTTGGGCTTTGCTGACTCTGGTCTTCTCTGACTGATACTATGGCATTGGTTTGCCTTGCCTTCTTCACTATCATCATTAGTTGTGACTTTGTAGAGAAAAACCTGCAAGATATTCCAGCAGCTGCCTCTTCCACGCAGCCTCGTCTCGTGGTTGCTCCTGAATTGAACTGCTGTTGCCGATTCATGAATGGTGTCTGCGAGTGGATTCAGCTACCACTGCTGATTCATGTGACCTGAATTGCTGATATGGAATAGCTCCAAAGAACTATTTCTAAACAGGTCCACATCCCCCTTTGCCTTATTAACCTTTCCTTTCTACTACCTCTGGAGGGTGGTGGGCTAGAAAGGAGGTTAAAGCATTTAAAAACCCTTATTAAAGTAGGTTTTAAAAAAATCCAAGTATACAACAAAAACTCCAAAATTAAAAACACAAAACAACCCAGAACCTAAGGGAGAGAAAAGCCTACCATGCTTGCTTATACTCTCCCATGAACAAGCATAGAACCAAGGACATTTCAGAGAACTGTATGAACTGGTGAAGGGAGACCAAGATTGTAAGTCAATATCCATGGTGCAGCTGGCAAAATACATCTGGGCAAATAGAGTGAGAATAAATTAACAGCGTTCCAGAGGAAACTAGAAAAAACAGGCACAAGAAACTTGGCCCAGCTCCTGGGTCTCTAGCTTTTATGTCCTTCCAGATCCTAGTAGTGACACAGTAATAGAAATAATTCTATTAACCTCAATCATGAAGATGGCACTGACCTCTGAGGCCCCATCCCCCCCGCCCCACATGTAATCAGAAAATAAAGTGGGCTAGAAAGATAAGGCTCAGCAGTTAAAAACACTGGCTGCTCTAAAGAACCAGCATTTGATTCCTAGCACCCATATGATGGTTCACAACTGTCTGCGACTCTAGTTCCCTCTTCTGGGCACTGCATGCATTTACATACATGCAGGAAAACACTTAAAACCAAAATTTTTTTAAAAAAACAGTGCTGACTGTTGAATAAATGTGTTAAGAGTTTACAGAGATGGGCATTCATTCTTCCCTAGGGAAACCTAAGGGAGTTTCATGAGAGACTGATATTTACAATGAACAATAGCTCATCATTATGCAGTCTTTTAAAGCATATAAAACCCAACTACACTTGACTGTATTATCAGATAGATTCAGGAAGAGGAGATGATGAGAAAGGTGTACCTAGTAAAGTCAGAAGGTGACTATAGAAAACATGGAATACTAGGAGCTGAGGATGTAACTCAGTTGTCAGAGTGCTTGCCTGGCACTTGGGTTTGATGCCCAGCACCACAGGAGCTGGGCATGATGGTGAACACCTGTAATCCCATCACTCTACAGGTAGGACGTTTACAAGTTCACCAGTTTGAGGTCAACATTAGATACATGATACTCCCTCAAAAAAAAAAAAAAATAAATAAATAAATAAATAAATAAATAAATAAAATAAAAAGGAAAGGAAAAGGAGGGGGGTTGGTGTAGGGAGGGAGGGAGTGTGAACCCAGGATCGACTCTGAATATCAGGTTAAGGACTTTCATTTTTAAAAGGAGTTATTAAAAAAGGATCTTGAGCTAAGGCGTGGGACAGTACAAGCTACACTTCAGAACAGTAACTATGCAGCTAGTACAGAGGGTATACAGCTATAACATTAACTGCAAGTGAACAGTAGTCATTTATGAAAAAGTTTTGCAGCAATTATATAGTTCAGGTAGCCTTGAACTCACTATGTAGCCCAAGGTGGTTCTGAACTTCCAATCCTGCCTGCCTCCCTAGTGCTGGGGTTACACATGTGCACCACTACAGCTGACTAAAGGTAGTATTTTTAAGGATACGTAATGGTGGGCCAAGAAGACTGCTTAGAGGGTTAAGGTACTTGCCACCAAGCTTGAAGAATGTGATTCACTGGACACACATAGTAGAAGGAGAGAACCAACTTTCCAAAGTTGTCCTCTTACCTCCATGTGTATACAGTGGCACAAAGGTCCCCCATCCCCATACACATAAGATAAAAACCAGTGGCATAAAGTGGGGGAAAAGCCACATAAGGTAAATAAAAGAAAATGACTTTTAAAAGTGGCTTTTCTTTTGATAATATAAGATTGTGGTTTTTAAATTTTGTTTCTTTTCATCAAAGAAACTGCTGATAAGAAAAATGATTAATCTGTAATGAAAATGAAACTAACTAAACTAAAGATGAAAAAGGTGACTCTTCAGATCTTTTTGGCCTTAGCAGTAGAAGCAAAATGACAAAAGGATCATCATTCTTTGGAAAGTGTCGCTCGCATTAAGACATACATGTTGTGCTGCAACTGTGGCTCTAAGGCCTGTCACCTTCAGAAGTTGACTTGTAGAAAACGTGGCTACCCTGCCAAGCACAAGAGAAAGATAACTGGAGTGCCGAGACTAGGGTATGAAACATTACGGGGGCTGGGCATCTCAGCTTCAGATATGGATTCCATAAAGGAACAACACCTAAACCCAAGAAGGCGCTGTTGCTGCATCCAGTTCATCTTGAGGATTTCATTTAGTCATAAATGAAAAAGGTGGCCCCAGTGGCCAAGGCGCCTGAGCACGAGTGTGAGGACCTGAGTTCTAAGCCCAGCACCCACACAAGGCAGGCGCAGTGACTTGCATCTACAATCCTAGTGCTCCTGGACAGACCAGGGCATGAGGAATGGCTTATCCTGAAACGTGTAGCAGTGAACAAAAAAGATCCTGTCTCAAATAGTGAAAAGCACTGACACCCAAGGTGTCTTCTGACCTCCATACATGTGACACTGTACACATGCACTTAGACTCAAACAAACGAACACACACATACACCCATGCGCATCACAGACATGTTAAAGGTTTGAAACAAGCCAGTATTAACTTAAAGACAAAACATCTGTTCTTGGAGTAATGGAATAGACCTTACCTTTGGGATCCACTTCCCTCCTAGGAAGTTACCACAAGTAGGGCACTTAGGTGGTTTGTGCCTGGTGACATAGGTAAAAGAACAACCTGGGCTCGTACATTCCCATGGCCCCGGCGGGTGTATGTTGTAGTCTGTAAAACACAAACAAATGAGAGTTAAAACCAAGGATCCAGCCCAAGACTCTGCTGACTATATTAGAATACCAAGCAGACACCAGCTCAAACACTGATGACACCACAAGAGATCAGTTACAAAGGTCCTTGGAACAAACTCCCCACGGCTACACAGAGGCCAGCAGTGATGGGTGCAGCTGATATGGTAGCACACAGTGCTCAACACTGTATCAGAATCTCATTTAATCCTCAGCCATTTTAGTAAGTATTACTCTTCTGGACGCCTTGGGCATCAGGCACAGACATACATGCAGGCAACACCCACACACCCACACCCACATCCGCACAGAGAGAGAGCACCCCCCAATCTCTCCCCCCTCCCCAGCACTTGGGAAGTAGAGGTAGTCAGATACCTGAGTCCAAGGCCAGCCTGGTCTACATGGTGAGTTCTAGGACAGCCAGGAATACATAGACCATCTCAAAACAAAAATCTTGCAGTGACTCAAGAGCAGAGCTAGACTTAGAACTCGGGACCCCTTCATTCTTGGCCAATGCTGCTTCTGAATCTAGCTGTGCCTTTTGGCTCTTCACACTTCACAACTATGCTGTCTTCATTCTTGTTAACTACAACTTAGAGATCCTACCACCTATAATTCAGATATACAAAATGAGAACTATGGAGTCTGAAAACTAATGAAGATCTGAGAACAGGAATCAGGTCATCTGCTCCTCCATAGGTCATCCATCCTTTGGAAAAACCTCGACACTGGCTCATTACATGTCAGCTGGAAACAAAAACTACTTACTTATCAATCATGCCCTATTTCTAAATAAATGCTTCAAATATAATGTTTATTATACTGTTACTTCCTAACTGTTCTAGCCTGGCCAAAAGCAATAACTCGCCTTGAGCAAATACTAAACTGCCACTAGCTCCCTCTGCCAGCAGGCACAAGAAAAAGCTGCCCGTCACTGTGGCACCATGTCAAAAATGAAGCCAAGTGAAGTGACACCAAGCTGTAGATTCCAACTTTGTCACTGACACACTGAATGACCTAGGAGTCTGGGTTGGGTTTTTTTCCTCTGGAAAATTCCATCCTCTTCCTGTGACAGAGGTATGCCAAGGAACAATGTCAAGAATGAGGAAGCATGCAGAGTAAGTTGTAAAGGATTTTTAGTTCTGAGACTATAATAGTCAGACTATAATAATCAGGACAGAAAACCTCTTTCATCTTTTCCCAGACTATAACCCAAAACCAATATAGACTCTTTGTGCTGAATATCCCAGAAAGCAGAATAAAAATAAGGAAGTCAGTCCTAGAAAGTTATTGTGCATTTGGAAACATTCCTCAACAGCAGCCTGACAGAACAGTAACAGGAGACAAAAGCGCTGATGCTTAAGGAGGTTTCAGTCCTAAAAAACAAAAAAATGTGTCATACAACAGTTTTCTAGAAGAGCTTGATAAAACAGCCACGTCCAGGAAGATAAAGTCTCCAGAAAAATAACCAATTTTTCCATCAATCAAGCTGCAGTGGAAGACTACAAGTATCCGGGCTGGGGAGATGGCTTTTTGCTACATGAACCTGAAGACCTGGGTTCAGATCCCTAGCACCAGTGCAAAAAGGAGGGTGCCTATAATCCCAGTGCTGGAAGCAGACGCAGGCTAACCTGCCACTGAACCTAGCAAATTATCATGCTCTGGGTTCTGTGAGATAAGCTCAGTCTCTGCAAGGAGGGTGGACTGAGACAGGAAGACACATGACATCAACCTCTCATCTCCATGCACACACCTGTGCATGTGTGGATACACACAGACACACCCTGTAGCAGCTCTCTCATCTAAGGACATGCTATTTAGCACAATGGCACATAGCTGCATTCCCTGCTACTTTTGAAGCTGGACAGGAGGACCATTTGAGTCCATGAGTTCCAGTCTAGTCTGAGCAACACAGTTAAGACCTCCTTTCAAAACAGCAAATATCAACTATATAGTTTATCTATAGCAAAGGCTGTTGAAAGTCAGACTCAGGCTAAGTTGAAGAATGTATACCATTAACTTAAACAAACTACTAAAATAACCAAAACAAACTTAAAAACTGACAAATCATTAAATGAAGAAAAAAAATGAAGCAAAAGGATTGTGAGTTCAAGGTTAGCCTGGGCTACAAAGTCAGTCAGAAATCCCAAAAAGAGAGAAAGTGGGAAGGTGAGTAAGGAGTTGGGGGGAGAAGAAAATAGAGTCATAAAATTTCAATTAAAATCAAAGAAAACAGAATAGAACCAATCAGACAAATACAACAATAGCAGCAGACTGACAGTAGGCTTTGACCATCAACTTTATAGAACATAGAACACCTAAACACACCTCTAGGTCTGTGAGGGAGGGAAGTTTCCAGAGAGGATTAACAGAGTGGATAAGACCTTTCAAACAGTGGCTCATACATGAAGGATCTAAGGAGCACCGTGTCTTCTTGCCTCTGACTGAGTGTGCCTATCAAGGTCTTTAGCCTATCACGGTGGGCCTAACGGCCAGACTCTCTGAGCCTTAGGTGCCAAACTGGGACTTGCTGAGTTATCCCCAGCTTTTTGGACTGAATAACTCACCAAATTCTCTACTTCTTCAGCATGAAGACAGCCACTGTAGGACTATTCAGCCCCTATCATAGAAGTCAATCTAATAAATCCCCCTTTAAACACACACACACACACACACACACACACACACACACACACACACACACACTGGTTCTGCTGCTCTATAGAACACTGTCAGGGCTGGAGCCATTCCTAGACCACATGATTATGTGGTTTATAGGCCATTAGGCCTGGTTTGTGTGAGAAATCAAGTAGTTTGAACCTGTGGGCAAAACAAACAAACAAACCCAAAACCTAGAGCCCAGTAAGCTGAGCTCACCGAGCAATTCTGGAGCAAGTTAGAAGAGCAGCCTGCCAACGGAAATGCAGAGAGGATGGCCTGACTCCAGGCTCCAGAAAAGACTAGGGACTCTATTGGGAACTGGGCTAGAATCCTGTTGTATTATATTCAGAAAATGTGTTTGCATTCTGCCTGTGTCCTGGTAACTTGAGTAAGGTTGAATCAAAAGTAATGGGCCATTTCTTTAGCAGAAAGCATAGCATTTAGGCTGTAGCACAGCCACTGCCCACGGCTCTTATTCAGATCTACAATGAATGGGAGCAAAGATGTGAATACACACTGAAGAGAAAATGAGCAAGGCAGGTGTGGAGACAGTAGCTCTAATTGTTCAAGAGAAACCTTTAGCTCTATACTGGGACATTGCCAAGATGCCCTGAAGGCAAGACCCCTACCTCAAAGGCTCCAACTCTTGAAAATACACATTCAGAAGACAGTTTGGACTGGGAGAGCTGCTGAAGGAGCTCCCTACTCAAAAGTAATCACCTGGAGACGTTTCCCATGTTCAGCTGCCAAGGCACACAGCGGCCACTAAAGCTTTGGTGTATGTAGGTAGGACTACATCTTGAGTGAGCAGCACTGTCTACATGGTTCTGCACCCATGTAAAATACAAGAGTTATAGGGTCAGAGAGGCCTGCACCAGAGTTTCAGAACATCTCTGAGGCCAGAAATATGCAGCAAGACTAGAGCCCCTGAATGAATAAATAAAATTAGCAACCTAATGAATGAACCAAAATTGTTTAGAAACCTGAACTACTAAGGACTCATGGGACACAGTGACCTATACCTATAATCCTAGCACTTTCAAGGCTGAGGAAGAATTGCTGTTAATTCCAGGCCAGCCTGAGACCCCATCTCAAAATACCCCAAACAACTAAATAAGTAATCTACTTCTGTGTATGTTTTAAATTAAGACTTATAATTAAAAACTAGTCTACAAAGTTCTTCCCTGACTAGATTGGTTATCAAACAATTCTGGAAGAAATACTGAGGCTATAACACAAACTCGTCTAGGAAATATAATGTTTCCCAACTCACTTTATGAGTCCAATACCCCTGATGAAGTAAAGACAAAACTTCTGGACAAAATTTTAGCACATCAAAATCAAATATATAAGAGAGTGAACTACAAGTTCATATTTGTAGATGACTACAAGTGGGTTTACCCCAGAAGTGCAGGTTAGCATTAGCATCTAATACACAATGAAACCAACCTCTCCAGCTGGGCGTGGTGGCATCCACCTTCAATCCCAGCACTTGGGAGGCAGAGCCAGGTGGATCTTTTTGAGTTCGGGCCAGTCTGGTCTACAAAATTCCAGGCTAGCTAGAGTCACAAAGTGAGACCTTGTCTCAAAATAAAACAAACCCAATAGAAATCTACCACTTCAACAAACTAGAGAAGAAAACCCATACCACCTCTATACACACAAAAAAGCATTTGACAAATCCAATATACATCGCTGATCTAAAAAAAAAAAAAAACAAAAAACAAACCACTCCTAGCAAATCAGAAATAGAAAGAAAATTCCTAAACTTGATAAAGGACAAATATAAAACAAAATTCTGTTGTTAAGTAACCATATTTAATGGTAAGGACTGAATCCTTTCTCTCTAAGGTGAAGAACGAGACACAGGCACCTATCTTTAGCACATCTCTCAGTACACACAAGAAGACCTAGATAATGAAGTAAGGAAGAAAACGATAACAGCTGGGGATACAGCTTCAAACACAGACGACATGCCTATGACATTTTATGTCCAGCACTGCAAAGAACACAAAAACAAACAAAAACTAAACTAAAACTGCAACAGGACTGTGTATGTAGAAAATCCCAGTGAATCTACAAACAAGCCACTAGAACAACTGAGTAAACTTGTGGAACATGGATGTTGCATGAGAAATCTACTTCATGGGCTGGGAGCTGACTCAGCATAAGAGCATCCACTGCTCTTCTAGAGGACCTGGGTTTGATCCACAGCACTCACACGGTGGCTTATCTACCCATAATTCCAGTCCCAAGGGAAACAGCACTCTCTCCTGTCCTCCACAGGCACCTGTAACATTCAGTACACAGACATACATGCCAACAAACATCCATATGCATGAAATACAACTTTAGAAAACCCGCTTTTTACTATATACTAATAGGGACGGTCTAAGCAGTTAGTTTCTGAATACCATTTATAATATCACCAAAACCCATGATGTATTTAAGGATCCATCTCAGCCCAGAAGTTGCAGCATGTGGTGGGAAAACATCAACTGAGTCAAGAAGCCAGAATCCTGGCTTGTTCACATTCTCGAGGACCTCTGGGCTGCGCAATGATAATGCTTAACTGGATCAGTGGCTCCACAGTGTCCTGAAGTCATTATGCTTCTGAGAATTTGCTTCAGCCACAAAACTGACCCTTAGGGTGTTTCAGTCTGTATACTTAGGGGAGTTCACAGTACCTTGAAGCTGCACCTACAAGGCTCCTGACCATTGACATGTGGTCCAGGGGAGCCCCAAAGACCTGCTGGCTCCCATGTCCTAAGGCTGTAAGACTTCAGAAAAGAACTTTAAAAGAGAAGAATGCCATGGAGCCCTACTCCCCACTACTGACCAGTTTGATAGAGGAAGGGTTCTCCACAACCGAGTAAGCAGGCAGAGGCAGCATGATGAACTGAGTGGCTGGAGCAGAGGCGCTATTCTCACTGGAGTCCTGTGGGCAATGAGAGGACAGTTGCTTACACAGTATGCAGACCACCCAAGGTCACTAGCAATACTGGAAGACTGCATTAAGCACAAAACTCTGACAATGTGCTCATTCAATATGCTTAGCAAAATAAAGTTATTTCAAACCGAGAACTTAAAAACAAGAGAAAACTACTACAGAAGATGTGCTACAGTCATTTTACAGGGGAGAAAAGTAAAGCTATATTGGGTCAGGGTCTCCCAAGATCACACAAACACTTCTAGGAAAACTCCATTCTTCTGACCCTATAAATGTTATTAGCGCACCCTATCAAGTGGTCCTGGAGATGGCTCAGTGGTAAGGAGAACTGACTGCTCTTCTAGAACCTGGATTTGTTCCCTAAACCCACATAACAGCTCAAAATCATTCTTAATTCTAACGCCAGAGGATCCAACTCCTTTTCTGGCTCTCTGGGTCCCAGGCACAGAGGTGGTGCACAGGCATACATGCGTGCAACTCTCATATGACATATAAAATCAATCTTTTAGAAAGCACCTTAAGCTGTCTCCACCACACCAGTGGTAGTGCTTCATGATCATAAGACAGCATGGAGCCAACAGATAATGAACATATATACAGGGGCTGGCCAGAGTTCTTAAGGCACACTAAAGCACACTGGTCCTCTTATCCTGAAGACGACTCCCATTTCTCTAGGATGCTAGCCTACCTAGAGAAAAACTCTAGTTATAGCACCAGAACTAGGTCACCTGTGGCAGTTCCCCTAGAACCAGTGAGTTTTTGCTTCCACCTTAACCAAGAATCCCTTGGTACAGTGGATAAGGGCTTGCTTTTTTTAAAAAAATTAAAAATGTTATTACATTTAATTGACATACCATGTGGGTATTCATGTGACAGCCTGGGGAGGTAGGAGGGAAGCTTGTGGAATTTTTGGTTTTCCACATTTGACAGCAAGTACCTTTACTCACTGAACCATCTCAATGGCCTCAGATTTGTCTTTCTTTCTCAGGTCCTAATTCTATAATCCTGTCCTTGAAGACAGCTTTTTTTCCTATTCCCATCTATATCCAAGAGTTCCACTCAGTAATTCTCACATACAGTTCAAGGTGTCACTGTGGTTTTCTGAAAAGAGATTTCAGGACACGAAATCCTGGCTGGTACTGGTAGCATGAAGCTCTTGGTGTTGACTCACAGATAGCTTAAGTATCCTTTCCAGCTATCCTAATGTACCTCACCTATTATCTTAGTAAGCCAGGCTGAGAGGTGGTAAGATGCCCAAGAAACTGAGAACTCTGGAGCAAGTCTATGGCCCAGAAACATTAAAATATATACCTATACCCTTCACTACCCTGTTTAAAACCACAATGTGACTTTTAAAGAATACCAAACAAAGCAGAAGACATTAGTTTAAGCCACTTACCCTCATAACTGTTACCACTGACAAGCTTTCCCCAACTTGGGAATGTGGCACGGCCAGGCTTCCAGTGGGGAGGTCTGATGAGCCATTTACTAAAGTCTCTTCAATTACCAAGCTTGTCTGGTAAGGTTGGTGGCTCTCTCCTACCTCCAAGGACGCCTCCTCCAAGAGCACATCATGGCTGAGGATCTCTGAGGTGGCAATCTCCTGCACAGCACCTGGCTGGGAAAGGGTTCCCACCTCCTCAGTCAGGGCCTCCACAGCCAGGCACTGCTCCGCCATGCCTGCATGGCTGGCTACTACATCTGGGGAAGCATTAGACATGAGAGTAGATCCTTTAGGGGACATCTGGTTCTGAGCCACACAGAGCTCTAGCTGAGGGCAGCTTCTGTCTTCCTGCAGGGTGCTCTTGGGAATGATGATGTATTCCGATCGGGGAAGGATCTTTCGGAAACCTGGGATGTCCGGAACCACAGCGGTCAGTGCAGAGAGCTTAGAGTTCTAAGAATGAGAGAGCCAAGAAGGAGATAAACAGAGATAAATGGCTAAACAGCTCATCATGTCATTTTTATGAGCTCTTTTTCTTTCTTTTTTGTCTGCAAAAGGAACCAGACTCTACTGCCTAATTCATAAAGATCAACAGCAATGCCGTCTTTATTTGAATTAACAGACCTTACTTGCTTAAGAAACTGTAAAATGAATTAGACTCTGTTGCTAGGTCTTTCTGCAGTGCTAGGCATTGAACTGGGGGGCCTTGTGCATTCAGAGCAAATGCTTTTACATCTGTGGCACTGAACTCTAGAGGGGGAGGGGCACAGAGCCTGGCATCTAAAACTGTGAGCTAGTACATCAAGTCTGCATAGTCTTGAACACATTCTATTCCCTCTTGAAGCCTTAGCAACCACCTATAGGTTTTTGCTGGCAATTTATGAGTTCCTTTTAAGCTTTGATACTTTTGAGTTGTAAAGTAACAGTTTAAATACCAAACTGAGTCCTACTAGATTATCAGACTATTTAAATGCAAACTCAAAAAAGCATGAAATACAACTGTACAGACTGAGATGGAACACAAGCTGGCACTCAGGATTTGGACCTCAGTAATTTAGATTTACAGGGATAAACAGCTTACCGAGCCAAGAAAGCGTTGTGAGAGAAATTATATATGGCAAGGAACTATCTGGTAGGGTGCTGAATGTGTTAAGGGAGTACAGGGGAAGAGACCTAGCATCTTAAAACTGGAAATACATTGAAACTTGTAACTTAATTTTAACTTTAAAACAACACTATTAATATTACCAATTACTACATGAGGAAATCAAGGCCAAACTTCATGAGGCTAAAAGTCCATGACACAAAATTTGTAAGAAATAAAAACCTGAACGCTAGACCAGTTTTTTTTTTTTTTCTTTTTTTTAAAAAATAAGATCAGGTACTAGAAACAGCCCTGCATAGCAATCAGTGTCCAAAAGGAGAATTGTGTTTGTTTTTTCTACTTAAAACTAAGTCATCCAGTAAGAGAAACAGAACAAAGTGAATGGCTAAATAAAAACCCAAGTTTAATGGAACAAAAAGCTTTCAAAGCACCCTTTAAAGTCACATGGAAATCAATTACAAGAACATCTTAGAGAAATCAAAGGGAGAGTGGCTGGGAGTACCCAAGGTAGCACCTAGAGGCAAGAGGAAAAGAGACCCTCAGACCAAGTGTGAAGGAAGGCGGGGAGAGCGGGCGGGACTGAGTCCTGTATAGAACTTTCACTGCAGACGGAAAGGGAAATGGCGGTTTCAAAAACACCCTCAGAAGAAGACACATCAGGGCAGTGCAGTTACATGGTGGCAAATGAATAGTGGTCCTGCCTGAAACAAACCAGCACCAGGCAAAGCCTATACAGACGTGAAGGATATCACAGGAGTTACAGGTCCTGCAGGAGTGCTCAAGGGCCACCAACACAGACAGACAGTTGCCAAAGGACTCCTGACAGTCTCTGAAGGTGCACACTCATCTGCACAACAGACAGTCAAGAAGACAAACTTAGCACAGAAAGCTTAGCAAGTCTCACCACATACCAGGTGCTTATTAACTGTCACTCTTTCTTCTTACATGGTACTGGATTTAAAAAAAAAAAAACTTTAAAAAAAAGTTTTTTAGATTTAATTATATTATGTATATGTTCTGCAGGTGTGTATGCATATGCACTGCATGTATGCCTGGTGACTAAGAAGGTCAGAAAAGGGCATCAGATCCCTTGGAAATGGAGGTACAGATGGTTGTAAGTGGCCATGTGGGTGCTGGGAATCAAAGCTGGATTCTCTGCAGGAACAGCCAAGTGTTCTTAACCACTGAGCCATCTCTCCGCCCCAGGACTGGGTTTTATCTATTGAAGACAGAAAACACTTATGGACCAGATCACAATGTGCCAAGAACTCAGATAACTGACTTACATGATATATTTTAATTTTATCTGTTTAGTTGTATAAGTGTTTTACCTAGATGTCTATGCATTACATGTATGTAACCTCTGAGTGTCCTCAGAGGTTAAGAGGTATGTGTGTCTCTGGGGCAGCGGGTAGTTCACCTAGACCTGATGTCACAGATGTCACAGACATCACTGGTGCTGGGAACCTAGCCCAGGTCATCTGTAAGAGCAACACGTGTCCTTCAACACTAAGCCATCACTCCAGCCCTATATTATATATGTTAAATATGTGAGTGCTACAAGTTTCATTTCGTACATGAGAAAACTTACGTGACTCTTCCGATGTCACTTTGCTAGTGTCCTGGGGGTAGTGGTGAAAAAGCATGAACATAAACAAGCACGTGAACACAGAAGACAGCTACTGCACATGACTACAACATGTCATCTTGATAAAAACGATATCCTTAGTTGAGATTATCAAACACAGAGGCTGCTGCCTTTCTTTATTGTTTTAAACAGGTTGGCATTAAGGGTGGAACCCATGGCAGATACGCCAAGCACATGCTTCGCCAGTGAGTTAAATTCCCTAGTCCTGTGACTGCAGATTTCAGATTGAGGAAGCCATATGGAGTAGATATACTTTTCTTACATTTTCCCTCCTCAGCCCCGCCTTGGCTAAGGTTAACTCCCACACTTGTTATCAACAAATCATCTAGTGATAGAAATACACTAGCATCTTCCAGACTGTAGGTGACACAAAGGACGGCAATCACAAGAGAGTTTCCTAAGGGAATGTCAGCGCTAAAAAGCCAAGCCAGGGGAGGCATACAGCTCACTAGCAGAGCACTTGCCTACTATAAAGGAAACCTTAAGTTCTTTCACCAGTGCCAAAAACCCAAACAATGAATTATCAGTTTAAATGGTCACTGCCACTGTGAACTAAAGATAACATACGGCAGACAGACATCAGTCTAAATGTACCCTCGCTAGTTCATTAGTTCAAGCAGTTGGAGCCCCAGGCACCAGCATCAGCTTTTAATCCTGTACTTCTCTTCAGTGCAGCTCATACCCAACAGCGACAGAGGTACACGGTGTTACACAGCAGCTTGGCTCTCCTGCTTTCCACACAAATCTAACTCCTGACTGTTATGACACCAGTCACAACAACACATCAACTAGGTCGGACACACTCAGTTAGTCACGTGAAAAGAAAACTGTTACTGTGAGGATAAGGAGTGCCAAGTTACAGCAATTCATAAAAGGAACCAAAGGCTCACTCCAGAGAATGCAGACAATGTCAGCTCTCTATTCTGCTGCAACAAAAAGGAAGGCAGAGCATCATGGATACAAAGGCAGACACAATGCCAGGTTCAAGAAAGATAATGTAAAAGCTTTTAGAACAGGGAACCTGGTCTCCCCAGCTCTCTACCCATTAAACCAATGAGGGGGAAGGGGGTCTTGGGAAAAATACTTACAGGATCCAACCCTTCCTTCTCTAGTTTGGCTTTCTCCAAGTAGTAACTTCTCTCAGCCACGCTGAGGAGCCTCCAGCTCTCACTAATCTTCTTATTGATCTCGGACTGGGGGAGGTGGGGGAGCTCCTGCTGCACTTTCAAGTAGATGTCATAGTAGTACAGAAGGTACGCAGACCTGTGGAATCAACAGCGGCCCTTACTTCAACAGCACGCACTGCAACTAGGGGTGCTAACCAAAGGCTGCTAAAGCGAAGCAACGCCAAACTCTCAATTCAAAGCACTGTTTCTAAACAAGAAAGAAAAATCAGGTGAAGCTCTGTAACACCCCCAGTTATATAATCAAATACAGGCAAGTGTGCTGTCATTGTACTCCCAGGCAAAGGTGACAGTGGGGCTGATTACTCAGGCTTATTACACATAGACATTTCTGCTCTGCCTTTGGTCACCTAACTGGCCAAATGTTAACTCATCAAGGCTGAGAGAAGAAAGCAAGTAATTATCAAAGTGGTGCAGCCCTAGTAAGCTCAGCCAGAAGGACATTGACGTGTAGAACATCTGTAGAAATGATTGGCATCACTTATAACTGTAATATTTGTAATGTCCTGTTTAAAATATGTAAATAATAATTGCATAATAGAAATAACACAAAAGAGTCCACAGAGTCTAGCATTACTCAGCTCAAGTTCCCTTAACAGCCGGGAACATCAACTCTGTCCCTCTGCACCCCCAGTCTCTCCCCTACATCAATGACCACACACACACACACACACACACACACTCATTCTCTCTCTCCCTCCCCCACTACATCAATGCCCTTTCTCCCACATCAATGCCCCTCAGACTCTCCCCCACATCAATGCCGACTCTGACAAATGCATTCTAAATGCATCTTGTGTCTTCTTCAACACAGCTCCCCAAGAAAACTTGTTAAGTATCATCAGCAACCAAAATATTAAGGTTAACCTGGGTTTCTTGGCCTTTTCTCCATGTATTTTATACTTTTTCTTCTTCTTAGGTGGCCCAGGAGAAGTGTAATAAGCTTCCTCGATTTCCTCCATCAGGACAGTTACCTCAGTACCATCATACGGTGCATCCATGGCTGGAGAAGACAGAAGTCAACACAAAAGTTTAAGTATTCAATGTAAAAGAGCAGCAGCCTCCAGGGCAAATCAGCAACTGTCAGGTCTAAGGTTCAGATATTTCCCAAATTCAACAGACCCTAACAAGCACATGTGGGACTTGATGGTTACAGTGTGCAGAGCTCCATTTCAGCCCTCCTGAATGAACTCTCTAGAGGGTAAGAAAATCAAATGCCTCCACTGTGTCTTTTGTTTAGGTACATTTAGTACTACAGATGTTTGAGAAACTTCATTTATACTCCCTCATAAGATACAGCTGTCCCATGTAATAAAAATTTCATAAAGATCCAGACTTTTTTTTGACATTATCTGGCCAAGAATTAAAGTTCTGTCCCTACCATTACAGTTTCATCACCTTAAATAAGCCTCAATGATTCAATTAAACATGTAATAAGAAGGAACTTTATATGTAAGAGATTTAGTTATGCTGCCAGCTTGTGTGATTTGGGACAGGTCTTCTAACTACTTTAGATTCTGTTATCTCTTCCTTGTATGTTAAAAAAAAAAGGGGGGGGGGGTAGGGAGCTGGCAAGATGGCTCAGCAGTTCCCAGCATCCATGTGGCAGCTCACAACTATCTGTAACTTCATTTCCAGGAGATGGATGCTTTCGTCTGATGTCCACCACAGGCACTAGGCACTTACGAGAGACACAGAAATACACACAACCAAACACTTACAAAGAGTAAATAAAACTTATAAAAATTTTTTTAAAGAGGTTCACCTTTCCCACAGATTTGTGTTTCTGTGTTAGGGGGCTGTTACTGTGGGTTACAGGTGTCTTAGGGTTTCTATTGCTGTAATAAAACACCAATAACAAAAGCAACTCATAGAGGAAAGGGTTTACTTTAGCTTAAGAGTTTGGTTCCACATAACAGTCCATCACTGAGGTAAGTCAGAGCAAGAACTACAGGCCATGGATGAGTGCTACTTACTGGTTTGCTCCGCAGTTTTCTGCGTCTACTTTCTTATACCACCCAGGACCACCACTGGGCTGGTGGTCCTGCCTACAGTCAGCTGAACCCCCAACCCCCTACATCAATCGTTAGTCAAGAAAATACACCACAGGCTTTGCCCACAGGATGATCTGGTAGGCAGTATTTTCCCAATTGAGGCTCCCTCTTCCGAAATGACGCTAGCTTTTGCTGAGTTGACATGATAACTTAGCCAGCATGACATGCATGAGAGTGGGTCCAAGTGTGTGCATGTGGTGGCCAGAGGTCAATCCTGATATTGTCTCTTAGATGTTGTCCATCTTGTTTTTTGAAAAAGGGTCTCTGCTTGGCCTGAAGGCCAACAAACTGTGTAGGCTGGCTAGCTAGTGAGCCCAGGGATTGCCTAGCACTAAGTGAGCCACTATTTAAAAACATCTGAAACTTGAACTTGGATCCTTATGTTTACCCATGGGAGCTGTCTCACCATCCAGCCCCATTCCCAGATTTACATGAAGGACTCAAAGGATTCAGATGACATAACTGATGGAGAACAGCCAAGCACTGTACTAATGAAAGAGTTCATTATTAAAGACTATCATCTGTAGTGAAGATATTAAAAACTTGCCCACCCATGAGACCCAAATATCGAAAATAGGTTTTTAATCCAAATATTGAGTCCTGGTTCTTTTCTTCACAGTGTTACAGTGCCACTCACTTTGACTGGCAATCTTCTACACTAGGACTATTCAATAAACTCTGATGGAAACATTCTCTAATAATGTTGCCTAATATAGTAGCCACTAGTCACAGATGCTTACTAGGAACCTGAAATAGGGCTCGAAGGCAAAAGGAACTGATTTTCAGTATACTGAACTGTAACTGTATGGCTAGTGGCTGTAGTGTCAGACAGTACAGATCTAAACGGTACTCTTGCTGGTGTGCTGGAGATGTACTTGTAATCCCAGCACTTGACAAGCAGAGACAGGAAGATCAGGAGTTCAAGGCCAAACCAAAGTACATACATCAGACCTTGACTAAAAAAAAAAAAAAAAAAAAAAGGCAAAAAATAAACAGTAACCTGACAAACCAACACAATTCTCTGGAGGTAGGTAGCTTTTTTTTTTGTCTAGGAAAAGTTCATGGCCAAGCACTAAAATGGAATTTCGCCAACTCCCAAATCCTTAGAGGGAGAAAGTCCCAGAATCACCTAAATTTAATGAGAAGGAAACATGATTGCTCTGTCAATCTACAGAACAAATCTTAGGAGAAGGAGTTATGACAGTGAACACGAACAGCAAACATACCGATAGGTATGGCAGAGCCCACACACAACTCACTTAGACCTCAGAGATAATAACTGACGAGAAAAAAGACAAAGGGGGAACCCAAGAGACTTGGAATGCAAGCCGAAATTCTTACCACCTGAACAGAGACAAGTGTATTCCTAGGAGATGATGATAAATAAACTGAGCCTAAGTCTTGGGAAGTAAGAACCCTGCCCCACTATCATTCACAAGGGCTCTTGAAACCTTCCCTTCATGTACACTAAGGGCATTCTCTCCCCAGTCCCCAAATGTGTGCATGTTTCAAAGAGGTATGGAAAGCCAGAGAGACTTCTTGCTGCTCTTCCAGAGGACCCAGGTTCATTTCCCAACACCCACACGACAGCTCACAACTATTTCTAACTCCAGCTCTAGGGGCTCTGATGACATCTTCTGGCCTCTTTGGGCATCCGGCACATATGTGGTACACGGACATACAAGCAGGCAAAATACGCATACACATAAATATTTTTTTGGATGGGATGAGATATTATGTTTGAGTGATGTAGAGGGGTTTTAACACCCGTCAAAGCATTTCTTCGGTGCTAGCTGAGACGTGGGATCCCCAGAGTCCACATGGTTGTTGGGTGGACGTGATGGCCTATCTATGATAACAGTCTTGGAAAATGGAGACAGAATCCCAGGAGAGCAGTCATGTTGTCCATCTCTAGTTTTGGTTGAGGGACCCTGCTTCAAAGGAGAGAGTGATCTAGTAAGATCCTGAACAGTAACCTTGGGTCCCCACATGTTATAAACTTCCACCCACAACACATGAATATGCATGCAGGCAGGACCCCCTCATACATATAAAAAGGAGGGAAAACCAAAAACAACCGTGCCATTTCTACAGTCCCAGGGTTTTTTTTTAATGTCCATTGATGTTTTGCCTGTATGTATTCCTGTGTAAGGGTGTCGGATGCTCTGGAAAAGGAGTCAAAGACAGGTGTGAACTGCCATGTGTGTCCTGGGAACTGAATCGGGGACCTCTAAAAGAGCAGTCAATGCTTTTAATTGCTGTGCCATTTTTCCAGTCCCCGTCTTAAAGATATACCCCAGGTTAAGAACATATTCCTTAGTTATTTTATAGTTGTGTCAGCTTTAAGTGACTTCGCTTCTGTCGTTCTTCCCTAAAACCATACAAAGAGGAAAGAGGAAAAACAAAACAAAAAAAAACTAAAAAACTTGCTCCCCAGCAGTCATAGTGAAACCCAGGGAGACAGTTCACAATATGGCTCTGTAAGCAAAAGGCAAATTGGTAAGGGCAGCTGCACACCAAGAACATATGGAGATCAAACTTTTGGCCCTATACATAACTGATATCCTGGCCTTTAAAAGCCTCGGGAAGAAAGCAGTATTGCTCCAGGAGTATGTGTGTAAGAACAGAACATCATGTTTTAGCAGCTACAACTAACCAAGAGCCAGTACCTTAGCATCCAGAACTAATCAAGTTAAGAGCCCATACCTTGGGGGTATGAAAGGACCATCTTGGGTTTCTGTTTGACTACAGTGCCCTACATCTGGGTCCAAGTGTGTGTTCAGATTTTAGACCTCGGTACAGCAAAGCAAAGAGATACAGAAAAATATGAAGGTTAAAAAACAGCTCTGTGAGTTGGGTGTGGTGGGGAATGCCTACAGTTCTAGGACTTAAGAGATGGAAGCAGGACGAAAATTGAAAGTTCACCTCATCTACATGAGTTTGAGGCCAGCCCAGGATGCATGAGACCCTGTCTCAAACACCAAAACAAGAAAATTACCAAGGGGGCCCTTTCGAGGACATAAAGTCTGAGTCCTAATTTAGGTTCCACAGTTGAATAGCACGATTACAGATCCCTATATGGCCTTAAACAGGCTACTTTCCCTCTTTAAATCTTTCTTTTCTCATCTGTAGAAGGGCCACGCCTGAAATGAGACACTTTCACTACCCTACCAAACCTTCCGTGGAACCTCAGATGATGTCTTCTAGCAACTCGGCCACGGGCTACCTTTTTTCCCTCTCTGGGCTGTCCCTAAGAGACTAAAGGGAATGGTTCTCCGCGTGGTGCGGGGCAAACAGAAGCTGGACAGACAGCCGCAGTACCCACACTCAGGTGCCTGGGCACCTCGGCGGGGCGGGGCGAGCCTAGAGGGCGGAACTTACCCGGAGGAGCTTGCGAGCCTCGCGGCTCACATTCCCGGGGGTACCCGGCACCGCGGCTCGACAGGGGTGCTGATCGGTGCACTCGCGCTCCCCGCGGTAGGCGAGAGGCGGCTCCAAGCGTGACAGCGGTAAAGAGAAAGTGGAGGCGAGAGCTCGCGCACGCATCCCGGGGGCTGGAGGAACCCCGGCCCCGCGGCCCCGCCCGGCGACACACGGCGCGGAGTCGCCACAGTCCCTCTCGCTCCCTGTCCCAGTCGCGCTGCGGGGTCGTGAAGGGCGAGTGGAGGACCGCGGGTTCGCGCACAGGTTCGGCCGACGCCTGCCGAGGGCCCCGGGGATCAGGCCCCGGGAAGCCCGAAGGAAGGTAGCAAGGACACGAGTCTACGCGGCACCGGCGCGCTGGTGGCAGCGGCGACAGCACACCACTGATCGCCAGGGAGACCCGTCCCGGCGGCCCTCGCGGCGCACCGGAAGCGGCCGGCGCGCGTGATTGCGTGCGACCCCTCGCGCAAGCGCAACCGACGGGTCCTCTGTTGGAACCGATTGGAAGTCTTGGGAGCTGGTTGGGGCGCCGGGGGTTGGGGGTGGGGATCGTTAAGGCGGACTGCTTCCGGCCAAACTTCCCAGAGCCGGAAGCTGGGACTGCGGTTGCGAAACTAGGAGGCCACTTGGGCCAGGGCCGGGCTATGGGACAGTCAGGTAACAGGGGCGGAGCTAGTCCGAGTTCAGCCTCACCTTTCAGATCTTTCTCTTAACTTCAGCTTGAAGACTGATATCTAGTGCTGCACCATGTTTCCATCCTCACTCCAGTGAGCAGTCACAATAGTGACTTTCTGGAATGTAGAGCTCTGGGAACGTAGGACTGGACTGGATTTTAACATCATAGATTGTGCGCCACATTTAAACAAGTTCCTGCAAGACCGCTTGCCAATGCAGTGCCAGCCTTTCCCATATCCACCTACCACTGTCACCATCTTCTCGAGCTACCATCACGTGTCTGACCTCATGCAGTTCTTCCTACTTCCACTCTGGTTTCTACAGCCAACACAGCAGATTGATCTTTTTTGCATGGCTAAGTCTGATCTGGTGTCCTGTCTTTGGGCCAGGGAATGCAGATCAGTGGTAGAAGGCTTCCCTAGCATGTGTTTAGCCTTGAGTTCAGTTTCCAAGACAATTCTTCCCCCAAACATAATGATTTGACCAAGACAAAAGATACTAACTCATTTCTTCTTCCCATGTCTCTTCTCAGTATCAGTAGTTTTCAAAACAAGTTTTGACATTCATGTATAAACTGACAACATGACCATTCCTAAGCGGAGGGTTTTGTTGTAAATATTAGTGGGAATATTCAGAGGCTTCTGGAAGAGTCCAGAGCAGAGAAAGAGGTAGACCAACAGACTGGACCTATGTGAAAGAAGTGTCAGGTTCAAAAGAAGCTCTGTATCCCCAAATTCCAAAAGGCAAAAGAGACAAATGGCTACCTGTGATGCATATTAGCGCACTAAAGCACATGCTAGCCTCCAGTCTCTCAGTATCACAAGTACCTGCTAAACATTTCAAAGTCAGTCCTAGCCTCCTAACTTTTTTTTTTTTAAGATTTATTTATTTAACGTGAGTACGCTGTCTTCAGAAACACCAAAAGAGGGCATTGGATCTCATTACAGACCATTGTGAGCCACCATGTGGCTGCTGGGAATTGAACTCAGGACCTCTGGAAGAGCAGCCAGTGCTCTTAACCAGTGAGCCACCCCTCCAGCCTTCTAACTCTTATCACCTCCTTCCTTACTCTAAACTCCCTCCAATTCAGAGACTCCCACCTGCCTTACTCATTCTCCTTATAGCCCTGCTATTTTCAATGTTTGCCCTCCCTCCCCCCAATTGCTCTGCTCTGCTCCTGACTCTCATGGCCAGGTCTAGTCTGATGGCCAAGTTCAGTCTACTACTCTCTCTGCTCTGGACTCTTCAAGATGCCTCTGGCTCTTCTCTTTTTTATTATCTATAATAAAAGCCTTCCCTTTAACCATACCACAGAGTGGTTATGTTGTCAGTTTATTCAAAAGCAGGAGCAGAACACACACACAGAGAGAGAGAGAGAGAGAAGAGAGAGAGAGAGAGAGAGAGAAGGAGGGAGAGAGGGAAGGATGGAGGGAGGTGCTCTTGCAAAAATAGCAGGGTTATAAGGAGAATGAGTACCTGGGGTTAGGGAAGTCCTTAAGCTGGAGGGAGTTTAGGGCTGGGGAAGTGACTAGAAGGGTTAGCAGGGCTTTGAAATGTTTAACAAACACCTGTCACACTGAGGGAGCCTGGAGAAGAGCTTCAGCTTTAATATGCTAATAGGCACCACAGGTGCCCTCTGCCAGTGATAAGAGAAATGACTTCTTTTGGTAGGAGGAAACTGGCTTCCCAGGATCCTGAGAAATGCTGGCTTTTATCTTACTACCAGAAATCCTCCTATAGTCCAGGATGAGCCCATTTCTGGATATCTGGACTGCATTTTGGAGTTTTGGAAACTGGAGTTTCCTTTGGACCTAACAATCTGGAGCATTTACATTTGTCCTGCTACAAGGAAGCTGTATTCATAGAAAGTGCTTCAAGTAGTCTAGCCTCAGTAATTGGTCTCCGTCAGTAGATGACATCACCATCCACTAGAGTGTTCAACACTCAGACATTTGAGAGTTACCTTTTACTCTTCCACCTCACACCAAGTCACAAAAGCAGCCAGCCCCACCTGAATACTTGCCACTGTCTTCTGTAAACCAACTTCCCATATCGGATCTGAGCTGTTACCCTGTCCCCATTCGGTGCTGGTGATGGATTGAGCTCAGGGCTTTGTACATGTACCCTGCTGCAAGGCTACACTCCTAACTCTGGGATTCCTATGTTTTTCTCTGACACGCTTTAAACAAGTCTTTCTTCCTTGTTCAGAGCCTTTCACGAACTCCCGTTGCACTTAAATTTTATAAGGTGAATTCCCAGCAGAGCAAAAATAAATACTGAATAAACAAATTCCAAACTTCCTGCTGGGTGGTGGTTTGTCTGACCACACTCAGCAGAAAAGGCATTTGTTTTCAATCTTCAAAGTTCTAGCTCTGGCATTTAGTCCACAGCTTCTCCCAATAACTTATCCCTCACTCGGTCACTTGTGCCACAGCCCTGCCCCTACAGGCACTGAGTTTACAGCATTTATCTAAGGCCTAATACTTTAATCCAAAAGGGATTTTGGGAGTCATCTGGTCCTGTGGGTTTTGTAACATGGCCTTAATAGTCCCCTAGACCTTAGCACAACTGACTCCATGATGCAAGTACCATTCAGGCCATAAAACTCAGCATGTAGACAGTACCACCTGCCAACATGAAAACAGAGACCTAATTCATCAAAGTCCATAGTTCTGGGAAAGTCTCTAAATTTATTAACCTGTTTTTTGATTTCTGTAGTTCTGCTTCTGGCTAACTGTTCTTGTTAACTGGAGTATGTCAACCCAGAATACGGATTTTGTTCTTAAAAGCTCACCATGGTGAAAGCTACACTGAGCTCCCAAACACCCAGTATATTCACTAGCTTTTATAGCTATTCTATTGGCTTAAACTCCTATCTGAGAAGTCTTCTCTGTGGGAAGGAATACCTTATAACAGTTTCCAAATATGCAATATATCAGAAATCACTTTGAACTTTTAAAACTACATGTGTCCTCATGGAGATTTCATCCAGTAAGTGCTAGGTCAAGCCTGCATATCAGATAGGACGTGCCTTCCCTAGTTGAGTCTAAAGGGTTTTTTTGTTTGTTTACTTATTTGTTGTTTTGAAACAGAGTCTTGTTATATAGCTTTGGCCAGCCTTAAATGTTCACAATCCTCCTGCCTTGGTAGCCCCAATGCTAGGATTAAAAGCATGTGCTTCGATGCCTAACTTCATTACAAAGCAGGAAACATGCCAAGAGAGGGATTGTAGTATGTAATTCACCTATTACTTCTGCCATTATTTCCTCCCAATAATAGCACCCAGATATCCCATCTATTTCCCACAATATAACAAAATTGATGTCTGTTTGCTTGCTTTTCCAGACAGGGTTCCTCTGTGTAGCCCTGGATGTCCTGGAACTCTCTCCCTGTAGACCAGGCTGGCTTTGAACTCAGAGATCCGCCTGCCTCTGCCTCCCCAGTGCTGGGATTAAAGGCATGTTCATTAAGTGAATGTGTGACACCCAAACCATCCTCCTGCAGTGGAAATCCTTTTCAGATAGATGGTGAGAGAATTCAAAGTTCTCATTTTAGCCGAGTTTTGAGCAGGGTAATGGCATGCCCGATATATCAGTGATCTGAGTTAAGAAATTTTTGTGGCTCTGGACTAGTCTCTTCCTCTGGCCTATTTCTGTATCTATAAAACAAGGATCCTTCAATTTATACAGTGCAAAGGCAAACATTTAATTGGTTGTGATGGTTTCTATATGCTCGGCCCAGGGAATGGCACTATTAGAAGGTGTGACCCTGTTGAAATAGGTATGGCTTTATTGGACTAGGTGTGTGACTGTGGGTGTGGGTTATAAGACCCTCTTCCTAGCTGCCTGGAAGTCAATATTCTGCTAGCATCCTTCAGATGAAGATGTAGAACTCTCAGCTCCTCCTGCTCCATGCCTGCCTGGATGCTGCCATGTACCTTGATGATGATGGACTGAACCGCTGAACCTGTAAGTCAACCCAATTAAATGTTGTCCTTTTAAGAGCTGCCTTGGTCATGGTGTTGTTTCACAGCAGTAAAACCCTAACTAAGACACTGGGGCAGGCTTATGGTTTTCAGAGGTTCAGTCCATTATCATCCTTGCAGGAAGCATAGCAGCGTGCAGGTAGGCATGGTGCTGAAGAAGGAGCTGAGAGTTCTACATCTTCATCTACTTAAACAATTGTGCCAAATTAAAAAAAAAAAAAAAATAAAGTGCAAGAGACGTTTGTGGGACCCCGGAGGGAAAAACGAGGAATCACGTCTCTGGTGGCACCAGCAGGCTCTTTTTTGCATGATTTCAAGAAATTCACACCAACATTCTCATCCCTAGCCCTGTCGATCAGAAAAAAGGCATTCACCTTGGCCAACAATGCTTGGCTATGAAGTTTTCAAGCAAGTGTAGGCCGATTGAACAAAATCCGTCTCTAGAATACAGACTAACATTATCCTTTGAAACCTCTTGAGCTGGGCTCCCATGGTTCAAATCACCCTCAGCACCACTGTCTTACATGTTCCCACTAGGATGTTCCATTAAGCATCACTTAAGATGTCCAGTCACACTTTTCTAGCCCAGAGTCCCATAGTATTCCATATTCCTCCAAACAAAAGCATTTTCCAGCCTATCATAGCAATACACCAGTCCCTGGTACCAACTTCTAATTTAGTCAGGGTTTTATTGCTGTGAAGAGACACCATGATGACAGCAACTCTTATACAGGAAAACATTTAATTGGTGCTGGCTTTAGCTTACGGTTTCAGAGGTTTTCAGTCCATTACTGTCATGGAGGGAAACAGGCACACAGGCAGACATGGTGCTGTGGAGGTAGCTGAGAGTTCTTCATTTGGACCAGCAGGCAGCAAGAAGAGAGAGTGACACTGGCCTGGCTTGAGCTTCTGAACCGTAAAGGTCCATCCCCGGTGACATAACAAGGCCACACCTCCAAATTCTACTCTATGAGTCTATGGGTGCCATTTTCATTCAAACTACTACAACAGGTCTGACACAAACATCAGAAATTGCTCTTAAAACAACATTCTAGCACTGATGGGGCTGGAGAGATGGCTCAGTGATTAAAAGCATCGACTGCTCTTCCAGAGGACTCAGTTTCAATTCCTATACTCACATGATAGCTCACAATTGTCTGTAACCCCAGTTCCAGGGGATCTGGGGCACTAAACCTACATGTGGTGCATAGACATACTTGCAGGCAAAATACTCACACATAACATTTAAAAGTCTCAAATTCCAGAGTTACAACCGGGAGCCAGGTGGGGCTTAAGGAACTAGCAGGCACCCAAAGCCTGCCCCTCCGGACTATAACTTCCCTTGCGCCCGGACCCTGGTCCTTTGGCCTGGGGAGGACCCTTAGCAGGTCTGCTCCTGTGGAAACACTGGATCCTGAGACATCCTAGAGGGACCCACTGCACCCAGAGCAGAGGGTAAGACACCTTGCCCACTACCCCAAACCCCAGAGTTACAACCGGGAGCCAGGTGGGGCTTAAGGAACTAGCAGGCACCCAAAGCCTGCCCCTCCGGACTATAACTTCCCTTGCGCCCAGACCCTGGTCCTTTGGCCTGGGGTGGACCCTTAGCAGGTCTGCTCCTGTGGAAACACCGGATCCTGAGACATCCTAGAGGGACCCACTGCACCCAGAGCAGAGGTCCTTTAGGTGGTCTGCTCTGGTGGAAACACCTGATCCTGAGACAACCTAGAGGACCTACCGCATCTAGATCAGAGGGAGCTTAGGATCGCAGGAACACAGAGTCATCTGGAATCCAAGGAGATCTGACACAAGCAGAAAAACTGGAAAGACAGACTCCAGTCAGACACAGTGAGCACAGGTAACACTAGAGTCAACCAGATGGCGAAAGGCAAGCGCAAGAACACAAGCAACAGAAACCAAAGTTACCTGACATCATCAGAACCCAGTTCTCCCACCATAGCAAGCCCTGGATACTCCATCACACAGGAAAAACAGGACTCAGAATTAAAATCACTTCTCATGATGATGATGGAGGATTTTAAGAAGGACATAAGTAACTCCCTTAAAGAAATACAGGAGAACACAGGTAAACAGGTAGAAGCCCTCAAAGAGGAAACACAAAAATCCTTTAAAGAATTGAAAGAGAACACAGGTAAACAGGTAGAAGCCCTTAAAGAGGAAACAAAAATCCTTTAAAGAATTTCAAGAAAACACAACCAAACAGGAGAAGGAATTGAACAAAACCATCCAGGATCTAAAACTGGAAATAGAAACAATAAAGAAATCTCAAAGGGAGACTACTCTGGAGATAGAAAACGTAGGAAAGAGATCAGGAGTCATAGATGCAAGCATCACCAACAGAATACAAGAGATAGAAGAGAGAATCTCATGCACAGAAGATACCATGGAAAACCTCGACACAACAGTCAAAGAAAATGCAAAATGCAAAAAGCTCCTAACCCAGAACATCCAGGAAATCCAAGATGCAATGAGAAGACCAAACCTAAAGATAATAGGTATAGATGAGAGTGAAGATTCCCAATCTAAAGGGCCAGTAAATATCTTCAACAAAATTATAGAGGAAAATTTCCCCAACCTAAAGAACGAGACACCCATAAACATACAAGAAGCCTACAGAACACCAAACAGACTAGACCAGAAAAGAAATACCTCCTGTCACATAATAATCAAAACACCAAATGCACAAAACAAAGAAAAAATACTAAAAGCAGTAAGGGAAAAAGGTCAAGTAACATATAAAGGCAGACCTATAAGAATTACACCAGACTTTTCACCAGAGACTATAAAAGCCAGAAGATCCTGGTCTGATATCATACAGACCCTAAGGGAACACAAATGCCAGCCCAGACTGCTATACCCAGCAAAACTCTCAATCACTATAGATGGAGAAACCAAGATATTCCATGACAAAACCAAATTTGCACAATATCTTCCACAAACCCAGCACTTCAAAGGATAATTGATGGAAAACGCCAACACAAGGAAGGAAACTACAACCTAGAAGAAGCATGGAAGTAATCTTCCAACAACCCCCCCCAAAAAGGTAGCTACACAAACATAATTCCACCTCTAATAACAAAAATAACAGGAAGCAACAATCATTTTTCCTTAATATCCCTTAACATCAATGGACTCAATTCTCCAATAAAAAGACGTAGACTATCAGACTGGATACATAAACAGGACCCAGAATTTTGTTGCATACAAGAAACGCACCTCAGTGACAAAGACAGACATTACCTCAGAGTAAAAGGCTGGAAAACAATTTTCCAAGCAAATGGTCCCAAGAAACAAGCTGGAGTAGCCATTCTAATATCAAATAAAATCGACTTTCAACCAAAAGTAATCAAAAAAGATAAGGAAGGACACTTCATACACATCAAAGGAAAAATCTACCAAGATGAACTCTCAATTCTGAACATCTACGCTCCAAATGCAAGGGCACCTACATACATAAAAGAAACTTTACTAAAGCTCAAAGCACACATTGCACCTCACACAATAATAGTGGGGGATTTTAACACCCCACTCTCTCCAATGGACAGATCGTGGAAACAGAAACTAAACAAAGACACATTGAAATTAACAGAAGTTATGGACCAAATGGATTTAACAGATATCTATAGAACATTTCATCCTAAAGTAAAAGAATATACCTTTTTCTCAGCACCTCATGGTACCTTCTCCAAAATAGACCATATAATTGGTCACAAAACAGTCCTCAACAGATACAAAAAGATTGAAATAATCCCCTGCATTCTATCAGATCACCACGGACTAAGGCTGGTCTTTAATAATGACAGAACCAAGGGAAAACCCACATCCATGTGGAAACTGAACAATGCTCTACTCAATGATGACTTTGTCAAGGAAGAAATAAAGAAAGAAATTAAAGACTTTCTAGAATTTAATGAAAATGAGGAAACATCATACCAGAACTTGTGGGACTCCATGAAAGCAGTGCTAAGAGGAAAACTCATAGCTCTAAGTGCCTACAAAAAGAAGTTGGAGAGAGCACACATTAACAACTTGACAGCACACCTGAAAGCTCTAGAACAAAAAGAAGCAAATACATCCAAGAGGAGTAGGCGTCAGGAAATAATCAAACTCAGGGCTGAAATCAACCGAGTAGAAACAGAAATAACTATACAAAATATCAACAAAACCAGGAGTTGGTTCTTTGAGAAAATCAACAAGATAGATAAACCCTTAGCCAGATTAACCAGAGGGCACGGAGACAGTATCCAAATTAATAAAATCAGATCTGAAAAGGGAGACATAACAACAGAAACTGAGGAAATTAAAAAAATCATCAGATCCTACTACAAAGGCCTATACTCAACAAAACTGGAAAATCTGGATGAAATGGACAATTTTCTAGACAGATACCTGAGGACCCAGCTATACCACTCCTGGGTATATATCCAGAAGATGCTCTAACACATAACAAGGACATATGCTCCACTATGTTCATAGCAGCTTTATTTATAATAGCCAGAAACTGGAAAGAACCCAGATGCCCTTCAACAGAGGAATGGATACAAAAAATGTGGTACATTTATACAATGGAATATTACTCAGCTATTAAAAACAATGAATTTGATAAATTCTTATATAAATGGATGGAACTAGAAAATATCATCCCTAGTGAAGTAACCCAATCACAAAAGAACATACATGATATTCACTCACTGATTATTGGATTTTAGCCCAGAAGCCTGAAATACCCAAGATTCAACTCACAGACCACATAAAGCTCATGAAGAATGATGACCAAGTAGTGGGGGGAGCTACAGTCCTTCTTAGAAGGATTAACAAAATACTCAAGGGTGCAAATATGGAGACACAGTGCAGGACATAAACTGAAGGAGGGACCGTCTACAGACCATTCCACCTGGATATCCATCCTATGTGCAGTCACCAAAAGTAGAGGTTGATGTGGATGTCAGGATGTACATGCTGACAGGAGCCTGATATAGCTGTCTCCTTACAAGTCTGCAAGAGTCTGACATACTCAGAGGCAGATGCTCACAGCTAACCATTAAACTGATCATGGGGTTCCCAATGGAGAAGATAGAGTGAAGGCTGAAGGAGTTGAGAGGATTCGCGACACCATGAGGAAAGCAACAATCCCAACCAACCAGAGCCCCCAGGGTCTAAACCACCAGCCTGGGAGCACTTAGGGAGGGACCCATGGCTCCAGCTATATATGCAAGGGAGCTATATATAAGTGGGAGAAGAGATCCTTGGTCCCATGAAGGGTGGACGTCGTGGGGGGGGGGAATACTCGAGGGTGGGGAGGTGAGGTACGGGGGAGGGTAGGTGGGAGTACACCAACGTGGAGGCAGGAGGAGGGGGGAAGGGATAGTGAGTTCCTGGGAGGGAGAGGGGGAAATGGGGTAAGGAGAGAACACCTGAAATGTAAAAAAATTTCCAATAAAAAAAAAAAAAAAACTCTCAAAATTAATAAAAAAAATCTTTTGAAAAAATCATTTTGGCACGTGTCTCAAGTGAAGTAGATTCCCAGGACTTTGTCACTGAGGACAATCTCGTCATCCCCTGGAACTAATGGACATAGAGATGATCAGGGGATGTGCATACTGGTAAAGCCAGAAGAGAAGATGAGGTTTCCCTGTCAGAGCAGACAAACCCCACCACAGAAGCCATCTTCAATGGACAGAAACTTAGTTCTCCACTGTGAGAAGATGCTGTTTTTGCACAGCTAAATGTAATAGATGAATACTTAATGGAAAGAATGACCCAGCCTTACTGATAGCAACACTGTGGATTTCTTCCTAACATAATAATACAGGAAAAAGGGTGGCATAGTGTTTGGTTCACACACATAAAACCCTGTTCTAACCTCAGCACCTGGTATCTTGGCATATAACATAGGAGATGGACCTGACACCAAGGACATAGGTGACTGTATAGTGAGTTGGAGACTATCCTGGAGTATATGAGATCCTGTATCAAGAAGAGTAGGAATTAAACGTATCTTTTACTTTTAAAAATTGTACTTTATGAAAAAAACTTTCTTTAGCTAATTGTCTTAGGGTTTTACTGCTGTGAACCGACACCATGACTTACAAAGACAACAATTACTTGCGGCTGGCTTACAGGTTCAGTCCATTATCATCAAGGTGGGAGCATGGCAGCATCCAGGCAGGCATGATACAGGAGGACCTGAGAGTTCTATATCTCTTCTGAAGGCTGCTAGGAGAAGACTAGCTTCCAGGCAGCTAGGACAAGGGTCTGAAAGCCCATGCTCACAGTGACACACCGACTCCAAGGCAACACCTACTCCAACAAGCCCACACCTCTTAATAGTGCCACACCCTGGGCCATGCATATTCAAAGTACCACACTAACGTGGTTTGGATGAGATGTAACCCATGGTCTCGGGCAATTGAAAACTTGGTCTTCAGTTGGTACTGTTTGGGGAGGGTTGGGGGTATAGCATTGTTTTAGGAAGTATGTCACTGGGGACAGGCTTTGGGCTTTCCACTGTGCTGCTTCTGCTTCCTGGTTAATGTGAGCTTTCAGCTTCCAGACCCAGCTGCCATGCCTCCACTCTGCCATTATGGACTCCTACTTCTCTAGAGCCATAGGCCAAAATAAACTTATCTATGAGCTGCCTTGATCGTGGTGTTTTTAATACAGATAAGATTTTTGAATTAATTTAAATAAAGGGATATTATTATGACAGCATACACAGTACTCTGAGATAATAAAGCTTCCCAGAGTGGAATTTAGGAAATAGAATTTGCGTGTTCCCCTTTACTCATACAGTGCTTCTCAAACTTGCCCACACATCAGGGGTACCTGAGGATCTTTTAATTAATTCCAAAACCCAGACACTAGCCCTAGATGGCCCCCCATGTAAACCAGACTGGCCTCAAACTCACAGAGCTCTGCCTGCCTCTGCCTCCCAAATAGATCCCTACGTGCTGGTCCTGTGTCCACAGGTTGAGAACTGGGTGTAGCTGGGCCCTCACACTTCTGGAGCTGGCTGTTTAAATGTATTCCCTGTTGTCAGTTACTTGCTCAAAAAATAAAAGGCATAAGCTGTGCTCACTCCAGACTCACAAATTCCTTTCTCCCCTGTGCTAACTAGATAACTCTAGAATCTTCTTGAATATGCCCAATAGTTATTCAAGTATTGAGTAGGGAGTACACTTGTCTGTGCCCAAGAAATTAACATCCAGCCTTCAGATGGAGCACTTGGTGTATGTTAGAGCGCTGGATGGAAGGTCACGCTATGACTGGGTTCTGCCCATTGCTTCCTCAATGCCTGGGAGTAATCCAGTCTGTAACATAGATTAAGATCAAGACATGTTCCATTTGCCCTTCAATACACTAGAAGTCACCTTCTTCCCTCTATGTATGTCCTTCAGAGAAAGGGGCTATATTTAAGTTATTTAAGACTGTTTAAATTTATAGTCAGATTTATGTTTTTCCATTCAGAGATATTCTTAACATCTTTTATAGCCTTAGTATTTTATTACTAATAAATTAGAGAAATACCAAGTTCATGTGCAGAGAGCACATACAGTACCTATTAAAATGTTAGTATAGTTTTAAAAAAATATTTATTTCTTAAGGTTTTATTTATGTGTATGTATGTGTTCCTACCCAAGGAGGTCAGAGGACATTGGACCTCCTGGAGCTGGATTTACAGGTGCTTTGACCTCCCTGACCTGGGTACTAGGAACTAAACTTGGGCCTTTTGGAAAAGCAGCAAGTGCTCTTAACTGGTAAGCCATATCTGTGGCTCATATCAGCCCTTACTGTATGTTTTAAATTTACTTTCTTTTATTCATGGGTGTGTGTGCACAGAAGTCAGGGACAAGTTCTGGGACTTGATTCTCCCTATCACCTGTGGGTTACAGGGGATGAAACCCAGGCCCCATCAGACATATGCAGCAAGTGCTGTTACCCCGAGCTACCTCGCTGACTCTGCTAGTCTTTATTTTGTAATTTTGCACACTTACTTATTGCATGTGAGTACACACCTACCATGGCACACGTGTGGAGGTCAGAGGTCAGTTCTCTTCTTCCCCATTTGTGTTTTAATGATCTAATTCACCTCATCAGGTTCGATGGCAACTGTCTCTACCCACCTGGCCATCTCGATGTGGCAGCTTGGTGTTGTTTTCTGCTGGTCTTCCTTCTGGGTAATCGTATGGAGTTTTCAGAAACCCACAGCAATTATTTTTCTTTCTTCAGTTTGTTAATTGAAACAGACACATAAAGCAGACTTATTGTAAAAGTGCTTCTATATTGAATAAAGCAAGTCAACAAAAATACAGTAGATGTTTGCATTTTTTCTCTTTAACAAGCCAGTACGAAATTTTGAAATAAAAGCACTGAATATATTTTAATTTTTTTTTTGAGACAGGTTCTCATTATGTAGTTCAGGCTAGGCTAGCCTTGAACTTGGCCGTCCCCTTGCCTCAGCTTTCTGAGATTATAGGTGTGTATGCTGATGATTGTCTTATATTTTAGATTCTGAACACTTGGTGGTTGAAAATGTCTCCTGGATAGAGCCCGCGGCTGTATCTAGTGCTGTCCTCAGCTTCCTCTGTCAGGGTTAATTCAAAGTCCTTCCTCGGCCCACCCTTCTGCCATCCTTACTGCTTATTCTGCAGATTCTTTTGGGACCTTGCCATTTCCCTGACCAACTTTCTATGCTGGCTCTCAAATACCTACAAGAATACAAAATCAGAGCCATTGTGGGGGCACAAAGCCAGCACTGGAGAGGCAGAGGCAGGTGAATCTCTGTGAGTTCAAGGCTAGCCTGGTCTACACAGTAAGTTCCAGGATGTAACACAAGGAAAC
The DNA here is from genome assembly GCA_021653895.1 of Mastomys natalensis. Lineage (NCBI taxonomy): Eukaryota > Metazoa > Chordata > Mammalia > Rodentia > Muridae > Mastomys > Mastomys natalensis. Next base: position 1,073,265 of record JAJTUV010000106.1, read on the forward strand.
CTTGTCTCAAAAACAAACAAACAAGCAAACGAATAAACAACCCAAATCAGATCATTCCTCTGAGTTTTTATACCCTGTATAGTTGCTGTGAACCTCCATCTCCAACCTGGCTGCTCAGCGCAATCCAGCATCATGATGTTACCTGAACTGAGCCTTGTCTTCCCTCACCCAGAACCACTTCCACTTATCTGCCTTTATCAAGCAAGAATTCTTTGAGACAGTGGTTCTCAACCTTCCTAACGATGTGAACCTTTAATATAGGTCCTCATATTGTGCTGGCCCTCAACCATAAAATCATCTTGTTACTTTAGAACTGTAATTTTACTACTGTTATGAATTGTAAATATGTGATATGCAGGATATCTGGTACCCGTGAGGCAGTCTTTTGACCCTCAGAGGGGTCGTGACCCACGGGTTGAGAACTGCTTTAAGAAGTGAATGGAGTCTTTTGACCTCCAGGTTTTCTTGAAGTTCCATCAACAGAAACTTCATCCTGTTACTTTATGTTTTCTCAGTGCTCTGTAACACTTCTTTAAAATGACTTATTTCTTCTTAGCGCATTGGTGTTTTGCCTGCATGTACCTATGTCTGTGTGAGGGTGTCAGATCCCTTGGAACTGGGGTTACAAACAGTTGTGAGCTGCTATGTGGGAAATGAACCAGGGTCCTCTGGAAAAGCAGCCAGTGCTCCTAACCACCGAGCTATCTCTCCAGCCCCCACCCTGTAACTAATTAGAGTCTGAGCTCTGTGGGAGCAACAACCAGCCTGTTATTAATGGTGCCTTGCCTAGGGCTGTGGGGATATAGCTAGGGCTATACTCAATTGGAGAGGGTTGTCCAAAGTTTTCTGTATCATAGCTTCCAATCCAAATGAAACCCTATTGTCTAACAATGTGTTCTAATGCATAGCATTAAACTTGTGCCCTTCCATCAAAATCATTGTAAGACTTTTTGCCTCTGTTTATTCAGACAGGACTTTAATAATAAAGGCTTCATCTAAGTGCCCTGAACATAGTAAATATGTGTTTAAATTTACTTTTAACTTTTTTAAAAAAAGACTTATTTATTTTATATGAGTATACTGTCACTGTCTTCAGACACACTGGAAGAGGGCTTTGGATCCTATTACAGATGGTTGTGAGTCACCATGTGGTTGCTGGGAATTGAACTCAGCACCTCAGGAAGAGCAGTCAGTGACCTTAACTGCTGAGCCATCTCTCCAACCCCCTCCACCCCCGCTGCCTTTTTTTTTTTTTTTTTTTACTGAAAAAAGGAGACCCATTGAAGTGGGTCAGTGGGTAATGATACTTGCTATGCAGTCCTGGCCGTCTGAGCTCAACCAGTCTCAGAACCCACAGGGGAAGGGCCACTTCCCAATATTGCCTTCTGATCTCCAGGCATGCACAGTGGCACATGTATTCTCTGTCTGTCTGTCTGTCTGTCTGTCTATCATTCCCTTTCCTCCCCCCAACCCCCCACAGAGTGTTCTAGGAACACTCTTTGCTGGGCTCTTATCCAAAGGGAAGTAAACTGAGATTTATTGCTTGCCTATTTAATGTCTAGTACTGTTTAATTTGTGATCATCTAATCATTCTAGAAAATCAACGCAAAGGTACAGTGTCAAGTTACAGTACTGTTAATGCTACAAGGCATACGTCTTTAGAGTGTAGCTGCATACTTCTGCCACCAGAGGGCAAAGGTGGACTACATAAGGGAGAAAGCTTGTGGAACCCTTAGGAACATCCAGCCCTAGTTGCTTTGATGCTGTAGAGAAGTCAGGGAAAGGGAAGCAAATAGGAGCCACGAAATGTGGGCTTCATTCAAATGACTAAAACTTGAATTAACTGTGCCTGAGTGTGATGGTTTGAATATGCTTGGCCCATGGGATGTGGCACTATTAGGAGGTGTGGCCTCGTTGGAGGAAGTGTGTCATTGTGTGTGCGGGCTTTGAGGGCTTTTAGTGCTCAAGGTCCACCCAGTGCAGAAGAGAGGCAGTGTTCCTAGCTGCCTATGAAAGTCTCCTTCTGGCGGCCTTTGGATGAAGGTGTAGAACACTCAGCTCCTTCTAGAGAACCATATCTGCCTGCTTGCATGCTGCCATGCTTCCCACCATGATAACAGACTGAACCTCTGACACTGCAAGGCAGCCCCAATTAAATGTCATCCTTTATAAAAGTTGCCTTGGTCATGTCTCTTTACAGCAATGGAAACCCAAACTAAGACACTGAGACCATTTAACCTACCCCACTACGTATCTCTTTATTAAAGACTTATTTTTCAATCTATGAATATTATTGGAAATGTAATTGCCTTTTGATAGGCATGTTCCAGAAATGAATTGAAGAAATAATTCTCAGCAAACATATTCATGCTTGCAATAATAATTTATCTTACAATATAGGTACTGCTTGACTTCTGCACTACCACCCTCAAGAAACTCAGCTACAGAAGTTGGGGGGATGAATGAGAAACATCATTTCACGCACTATGCACAGACGACACAGGAGCGGAGCAGCTGGAGCCCAAAGGACCCGCTGATTAAGATGAAATTTATGGAAAATATTGCTAAGAGCAAAGGACAGCTGAGACATGAGGCAAGGAGGCACAGGGAATTGGCAGAAGAGGTTGGGAGACAACTCAGGGGGGACAGTGTAGCCCAGGGTGTCAACTGTTCCATTGGGCACACCTAAGATGAGTGGTTGGCATGTTAGGCAAAGACTGCGTGTGTAGAGCAAAGGCTAGAGGTACAACCAAGGACAGAGCTTGTCTTCTTTCCCCTCTCCTCTTTGGGGAGACAGTGTCTTGCTATGTAACCCAGGCTGATCTCAAGCAGGAAATCCTACTCCACCATGCTAAATGCTGGGATGACAGGCATGTACCACCATGCCTCGGTAAGGCCAGAGATTTTAAGGTCTTGTCAGCCAGGCCTTTAATTTAGAGCTTATCCTGAAAACACTGAGGAGTTGTAAGTTTTTAAGTTAAATAATTCCTAAGTAGAGTTGGATATGTTGGCTCACACCTGTAATCTGAACAGCTAAGAATCTGGGGATAAATGCAGTTACTGTTACCGGTAGGCTGTGGTCCTTTTTAAAAATCTGTATAAGATTTATTTTTACTCTATATGAATGAGACACCATAGAATGAAAGTGTTCTCTATAGGATCCAGGATGCTTGGTGCTGTGCAGACACTGTACAGAACGGCTAGACTAGTTAACTCCTTTGTTCTGCTGAATGCTAATGAGGTTGGGGAGAGAATACTCAAGTTGCTGTAAAAAGACTAGAAACCATCCTTAGCCCTGTGCCCACATTCACACATTTGAGAAGGCATAAGAAGCAGGTACAGAAAGTGGTAGCGCCAGTGCCTTCCAGGCAAACATGATGGTGTCATGTCTGTGATCCTGACACGCAAGAAGCTGAGGCAGGAGGATCAGCTGTTTGGACTACTTGGCAAGGCCCTTTGTCAAGCAGACAAACAACCATCAGAATGTCTAACTGTGCTCCACTAGGAATTTCACTAAGTTCTCTGTCATCCTGAGGTACTCTTCTCTCTTCTCTGATGTGAAAATGCAGCCCAGGCATCCCTTGCTCAACCATGCAGACTGGGGCTTTCTGACTCATGTTACAGGAGTCCAGCACCATGAGAGCTGAGGGGTCTTGAAGCAATCTAACCCTCCTGTTGTGTTCACTAACAGAAGAACTGAGTTCCCAGAGGGACAAGCATTGAGCTCTGTCTAGCATGAGATGCTTGTGTACAGGTGAATGAGATACTACTTATTGAGACAACCTTGACCGTCCTGTCTCCCCGCCCCTGCCTCTACTTTCTGAGTGCTGGGGAAGCAGGCCTGTGTCACCACACTAAGATAGCACTTTCAAATACACTGGTAACTGATTAAGAGCACTGGCTGCTCTTCTAGAGGTCCAGGGTTCAATGCCCACATGGTGACTCACAACTGTCTTTAAGTTCAGCTCCAAGGGATCGGATTTCTTCTTCTGACCTCTGTGGGTACTGCACACACACGGTACACAGACATATGTGCAAGTGAAACACCCCAAGATGTAAAAGTTAAAACATTTTAAATCAAATTCACCAATATCTAAATGTTTCAGTCAGAACCCCCCAGCACTAAAATAATTTACACAGTAATATTTTATTAAAATAACAATTTATTAAAAGAAATGGCACCCTTAAATCTCAAATACATAGAAGACCCTTCTAAAATAAGCAATACAAACATATTCTTCCAGAAGGAAATGATTAACAACCCCCTCCCCCCCAACAGGAAACACCTCATCCTTGTCTGAAGGATGGCTGAGCACTGATAATGGGGATCAGCACTGAGGCACATAACTGAATTAAAAAGCCTACTATAAAATACATCCCTAATCGTAATCAGGCCTGGCAAAGGGTGCTGACGGCTAAACCCTTCTCCATGTTGTCTGCACTTGTACACGATGCTACAGAGGGGGAAAGCCAGGCTATGTGGGGATTCTTACACTGCTAAGACACAGAAGGCACGGCACCATCAGGATCCCGATTTCCCAAATGATTTGCATTGAAGAAGAGGAAAGAGCTTTCTGGTTCTGTATTTCTTGCTAGGGATGCAGTACAGGGTGTGGGATTATTCCCAGAGTAAGTCTGTTCAAGTTTCAGATTAAAACCCTTTGTGACCTAGCAGCTATGACAGACTTAGAATACAGTGTCTCTGATAAAAGCATTTGTTATTCTCACTACCCAGTCTGCAGACTTCAATACACTTTTATTTTAAACTAAGTCATAGGGTACAAAATACATACTCAGAAATATACTAATATAACATTTATTTGAGTTTTTAATAGTACTTAGCAGATTTACTTTAAAATTTCAGTTACAAAATACCTTTGGTAAAAAAATAGTTCTTACTATGATAAAAATTACCTTATTAAAAACGCCCCATCTACATCTAAAACCTCCATTTCCTACTTTAAAAAAAAAAAAACTTTAAAAATTTACTTTTAACACAAAATAATTCAGTTGTATTTTACTTTATGAAATAGCCTATAACAAGCCAGCTGGTGCACAGTTTTGTCCTGTTCCATTATAATTTTCATGCTTAAACTTAGCACCCAAATGTACTATGATCCATAATTTACTAAAATCTTTATATATAAAAAAGGAGTTGGAGGACAAATGTGTCTCCAACAGCTAGCTAGTTTTCTTCTCTCTTCTTCTGCCAAGGTCTCACCACTTATCTCAGGCTGGCCTCAAAGACTCAATCCTCCTGTACCAGGCGCCCAATGCCTCCCAGGCTACTGTGCCCATTCTGAGTCTAAGTAGCAACACATCCTTTCTGCAATGTTATTTAAAGCCCAAGTTCAAATGCAAATTAAGACCACCAGAATTAAGATTCCAAAAAACAAAAAAAAAAAAACTAGGCAAAATGTAAAGCTTATCCTGGCGAATCCACTTTTCCTTGAGATCAGTCTTGCCTGCATGTACCGAGAGTGCACTTGCCTCCACCAGGCCTTGATCTGCCCTCAGGACAAATATTCTCCACGAAGCACTTCTAGGCCCCCAGGACACCGACTCCCAGACATCCCGAGGCTAAGCAGAAGCGTTTACTTGGTGCAGAGAGCCGTCAAATCATTCCTTCAGCACCTCCATGAAACTCGGATAGTTAGGACTAACGGGGACACAGAGCTCCACCATCACTTAAATGAAGAGACTCATTTGGGGGTCCTTAGTCTCCAGACCTACTGCACTCCTTTCTGTGCTTTGATGACTGAGGTTAATCCTGGCAATGTGTTCTTAAATGTCAAACGCAGGAACATCCCTGAAGAGGATCACTGTTTTTGCTATAATGTAGCCATGGCATTTAGTCTAACAACTCATCTATCACCTCCATGTAGTCTCAAGTTCACCATTCACGTGCTGAAAACTTTATATAAATCATACCTGTTCCAGTGGACCCTGCTTAAAATTAACCAGGCACCTGCCAGTCTTATTCTGTCTGAGATACAGTACTCCAGCTGCTCAGCTCACAGGGGGGGAGGGGGTCGGGGGGGGGAAATACTGAGATACAGTACTCCAGAGTACTCAGACTTTGGCTACAACTTGAGAATATGCTTCTTAGCTCTTTGAGAGCTTCGGTGAAGATGTGACTCTCCCTTCTAGAAACAGAACCTATTTCTAACATTGCTTTTAGATGCATGCTCCTGAACCTGATCTTACTGTGGGGTTTACCAAGATCTAGATCCAGCCAGGCTCTCCGTCTAGTCAATACAGATTTTGGTGCTCTAACCTTTCACTCCCCTGACCTGTGTCTTTTCACAGCAGGTCTACATACACACTAGCATACTCCATCCCCAGGACCTGTGAACTCCAGCACCTGGAGGCAGAAGCAGGGAGACCAACAGTTCACAATCACCCTTGGCTACTTAGCATGTCTGAGGCCAGCCTGTGCTATACAAGACCTTGTCATAAAATATACGACACATGCACACTCGGTATATGAAATAAATGACAGTCATTTAACAGCATTCAGAGTTCTACTCTGTAAACAATCAGGAAATATTTTACACTCTAATGTTCAGAGTGAGCAAGATAACTTTTATAAATATGTTTAAAGCATCAAAAAGGAAATGAAAATGGCTTTTTTGGTTGTTGTTTCTGGTGCTGGTGGTAAATTAGGCTTTGGTTCTAAATTTTATTCCTTCAAATGCCAACAATCAAAATCAATTTTAATGTTCAATTTAGGAAGATATCAATCCAAAGAGAAAGGCGGCAACAGACTCTAGTGCAACCGTGTTTTTAAAATGACTATTAAAAAGCAGGCTCCTGTTTGCTTTTGTGAGACAAACACAAGTCAGAACATACTCATGAATTTCCTAATGCACACGTAAAGCTCCAGAACCAATTAGATCTGCACATGAACTTACAGGTTAGTCAAAGGGCAGACATTTTCCAAGCACTGAACTAAAATCTTTTTCTATTCTGGTGTTGAATGGATTATAGAGTTATCTTAAACATGTGCTTTAAAAATGTGTGTGTGTGTGTGGTGTGTGTGTGTGTGTGTGTGTGTGTCCCATGGAGGTCAGGAGAGGGTTAGATCGCCTGGAGCTAAAGTTGCAGGTGGTTGTGAGCTGTCTAATGTGGGTGCTGGAAACTGAACCTGGGTCCCCTGCAAGAGTAGCAAGTGCTTCTGAACACCTCCCTCGCCCACAGTGAACATGTATGTAGCAGTCTCTCCCCGAGTATTAAACATCTCTAACAGTCTAAATTCCAACATGGCCTGAGGAAAGGGCAAGAGGGATTTTCAAAAATCACAAGGATACTGTGATTTTTCAATTATTCATAAAGCTAGGGAGACAAAATAACAAGCAAGCAGCAGTCGACATTTCTAGAACTCTAGGACAGAGTCCAGAGGAATATCAAAATCCATGGCAATGATTTGAAATCCAGCAGAAATCCACGTTTTCTACTGTGAAGGTTTTATTGGAAGCATGGAAAGCTACTTCCCACATCAGCAAACAGGAGCACTCTGCCACTAGAGAACAACAAGGGCAGAGCCTGGAGTTCGCCTGTGTATGTTTGAAAGCACTCCACCTCAGTAGGTTCATTACACAGAGTGCTTCCCATAAATATTTTAAATTGTTTTGCATGTAAGAACAGGTTAAAAATGATTTTACACTTCAGAAACTGTTACTTTAATAACTTGACTAAATGTCTTAATCTCATGTGAGTCCTCTATTCCTCACTTGGGAGAACTTTTCTTACCTGTCAAAGTCCTTTTCTGAAGAAACTGCTCAACTCATAACCTGCACCCAGCTACTGAGAATGGCACATAGTAAATCTAGAGCTCTTTGAAGGTTCCAAGTCCTGCATTAAAAGTGGCCACAGACATCAATATTTATCATATACCAACAGGGTATGTGGCAGTAAGCATCAACGCTGTTTTCACATCTGCAAAGTAAAGATGGATGTCCTTTTGGAAGCACCCTCTCACCTCTGTACTTGTCCACAAACAGCCACTTCTATAAAGAAAGACTGCCAACCCCCAATGGATCCTTGCTAAGATATCTCAGTGGTGGGATGACGGCATTTCTTAAGGGGAACTGTCATTTATTCTTTTTTTTTTTTTTTTTTTTTGTGATCTCTCCTTGAATGTGCACCATCAGCCCATTCACTGTATTGTAAGAAGCTGCTGAGCCAATATCCTGCTTTCCCTGACAACACTGCCACTGGTGTTCAGAAATGCCAATTTAGCAAGGATCCTGGGGAAACATGAGAGTAAGTCAAAGGTGAGACAGAGCTTAACATTAGACAACTTCTCAAAGACAGAGACAGAGATGAAGAAAGACGCCGGCTTCCACTACTGTTCAGGTTTTAAACTCTTTCCTTACCTACTTATTCTGAATACAAAGGGATGACTAACACCCCAGATGTGTACAACATGGGGTCTGTACAATGGTGTCAGGCTGGCTGTGAGGGTCAAATTCTCTTATGAGACTCTGGCACGGTTCCTGCGTGAAGGAAAGGAAAGATGGTGATTTCCTATCAGTGAGAGATCTTACTATCAGTGAGAGATCTTACTGCCGTCTGGTGAGCAAACCCAGACAGAGACACACCAGCAGGGTCAGACCTTGTCTCCTTAGGCCCTCGTGCTTTGCCAGCCTCTGGACCAGCAACACTGCCTCCTTTCTTGCCCTCTCCAGAGCCATGCAAAGGCTCCAGTGTATGTAAAGCAAATCCCAACTTCATGTCCCTTTGCATCCTCGAGATCAGAGCTCAGATATACAGTCCCTAAAGTAAGGTAACTAAGTTGGGGGGCTGCTTTACAGTTCCGTTCTGTTTACACTGTACCCCAAGAATGCTATTTGCATGAAAGCTGGAAGCCACAACACTTACTTCTCTTTGATTCTACTCAACCAAAAGCTCTACTGCATATGAGACTATCAAAAGGCTAGCTGCAAAGGAGAACTATTTCAAGAATGCACCGCTTTCTCCTTTCAAGCTAGAAAATGTTGTACATTGAAACTGGCAAGACACTATTCTTCCTTTTATTAACTTTCCCAGTCAACAGAAAGACTCAGATTAACTTTCTCAGTCACCAGAAAGACTCAGACCATTGACAACACACACCCCTTTCTGCTTCTGAGACTCTTCTGCAAAAGCTACTGCTTCAGACAAACTGTAGAAGAGAAGACTTTCTTCTTCCTTTTTGCAATATTCTCCTCTCGCTAAAGAATCCCTCACAGAAGGATTGCACTGAGCCAGTAAAACCTGGATACCAATGGCTTCATAATCCCGGCGAACTTCTTTCAGTGTGTGGATCCCTGATGTATCTAAAAACTGTATTGCACTACAGTCAATCACGATAGTGTGCACCTCCAAGGGATCATGGGAAAGCTGCAGTGAAACTTCATCCGGGTCCCCACGAAAAGTCACTGTTTCCTCTTTGAGTTTCCTCTTTGCTGCCTTTTTCCAAGCTGCCTTTACTAAGACTGGATTTAGAGTTTTCTTGTATAAAGCTGATTTAAAGCATTCTTTGTTTATGTAGTAGAGAGGGGCTATGAAGCGGAAAACCTTGATGCCTGACTTACTCCGAAGGTTCTTGTAAGTGGAAATGGATTCAAAGGTTTCAGATTCTTCTTCCAAACCAAGCAGGGAAATCTTTGGCTTCTGAGTACGAAGGATCACACAAAACATTGAAAAACAAACCCCTACAAGCAGGCCTATTTCGGTGCTTAACAGAGCAGAGGACAGCATAGTCACAAACCAGATAACCGTGTCCATTCTGCTGAGCGCCGCACATCTTTGGCAGGTCTCTAAATTTCAGAAGTGCACCTCGGAGATTTACAATAGTGACCACACCAAGGACACATTTTTGAAGGGAATAGAATAAAGGAGCTATTACCAGAAGGACCAACAAAAGAACAAGGGCTGTCACAATAGCTGACAGCTGCGTCTGGCAGCCTGTTGACTCTTTAACCAATGTCTTTGCAAGAGCAGCACTAGTAGTTATGCAGTGGAAGAAGGAAGGTATGATATTGCAAAAGCCAATGGCATACATTTCTTGGTTTGCTTTGACCGTGTAGCCATGCTTCTTGGCAAACATCTCAGAAAGTGATACAGTGATAGCAAAACCAATGATAGAAATAGCGATTGCATCTACAGCCACATTAGGAATGAGGCTCCAGTCTGGTGCTCTGGGTGGCATAAACCCAGTGGGGATCTGTCCAGCAATACTGGAATTGTAATTCTCATTTAGTTTTCCAAAATGAGAAGCCAATGTGGCTGCCACAACAACAATGAGCTCGGTGGGAATTGGTGCCTTGAGCTGGGCCTTGAAGTGCTCATTGAGTTCTTTGGTTGGCACAAGGACCAGGAGACACAAAAGGCTGGTGATGAGATCACAGATGTTGGTCTTATGGATGTTCCTGAAGATGTGGATCCAGGTAGTGATGACTGAGCCGACACCATGACTTCGAGGAAGCTTCAGCCCAAGGAGGTACTTGGCCTGGGATGTGAGGATGGTGAAGGAGGCACCAGTAACAAACCCGCTCAGCAAGGCGTCAGAGAGATAGACAGAGACAAAACCTACTTGAAAGAAGCCCATGGCTACCTGGAAGGGAGCATATACAAGCGTTAGGCAGAGACAGGGACAAGCTCCTCGGCTTCCTACTACCGCAGCCTTCCTTGCCCAGCCACAAACTATCAGAGCACCACAGAGTGTCCTCGCTGAAAGCAATGCAATCATACGTTACAATTTCCCATGTCACTACAAAAGAAAGCTCCTGTATTTAACTCATTAGCCGAACTATAGTAAGGACTTGGGATTTCCACCTTATACAATAATTTAAATCTGGACACCATCCAGATTGCTTCCAAAAAGAATTGTTTTCAAGGTTCCAAATAAATGTATAAAAACTCAAACTGGAGCCAGGCAGTGGTGGCGCATGCTTTTAATTCCAGCACTTGGAAGGCACAAGCAGGTGGATTTCTGAGTTCAAGGCCAGCCTGGTCTACAGAGTGAGTTTCAGGACAGCCAGGACTACACAGAGAAACCCTGCTTTGAAAAACCAAAAAAAAAAAAAAAACCAAAAAAAAAAACCCAAACCAAACAAACAAACAAACAAAAAACCCCAAAAAAACAACCAATCAGCAAAAAGCAAACAAACTCAAATTAGAGAAATTCTTCTACTTCAGAACATATTTTCTCCAAATTAAAAATTATTATCATTCAACTGAAGGTTTTTAATTTTTAGTTTTAGAGTTAAGGTCTCATGGTCCCAGGGTAGCCTTAAACTTTGCCAAAGATGACCCCAAACTCTTAATCCTCCTGCCTCCACCTCCTAAATGCTAAGATTACAGGCATGGACCATGTTACAACTGAAAGTAAAATTTAACTGGTAGAAAAACTAGATTCACATCAAAACTGAATCCCACTCTGTCGTGTATCTGAGTTAGCAGTAATGCTACATCCTTCTCATCCATCCATCCTCAGAGTCCTGTTACCTCTTCCTCTCCTTGGTGAAGTACACTAAGAAGAAGTCAACGTGGACTCTAGCAACACAACCCATTGCCCTTCCTTCTGTCTCCCCTCCTTATCTAAGTACCAAATAAAGCTAGCTATTCTCTCCCTTCCTCTCCTGGCTCCAAATACCTGTAATAGAGAGCATGTTTAATGCTAGTATTGATTTCTGGATGCTAAAAGGCAGGGACATAATCATAGCAACAGATTAGTGGGTTCTATAGGATACTTAAGGAGGTTTTAATTCGTAACCACTTCTCCTGGCTGGTAAAATGAGGGTCCTCAGGTTTTTCTCTCCTTCTTCATCAATTCAAGGGAACTATTAAATTTAGCAGAAGTCTCTCAGTAAAGTAGCTACTCTTAAGCAAGGCAAGAGCTAGCAATAATGTCAACCACTCTGGTCTTTCTCTTCACCCTGTCCCATCCTACTGCCCTCTTGTCTGACTATTCATGGTGATTTTGCCAAGAATCAGCCACAATAATCTTAAGCAAACTCAGTGTTTCCAACATACAAAGTTATGAATTGTACTAGTGGGCCTGAGGACCCTCTTCTGATCTTACTTTTTTTAATAATAAAAATCTGGCTGTTGCTGCTTAAGAGGTAGCCTAGGACGAGCTGTTTTACAGTGGGATGTAGCTAGGCTTTGGGTTCCACCATTCACGTCCTTGGCACTCGGTCAGTGGTAGCCTTGTTACAGCCCCAGCAGCCTATACACCAGAGATGTTGTGGATGGTGATTATCTTCGCCAGAAATAACCAACTGTTATGTCTCCCTCTTTCTTTCTTTTCTCCTGGTATCTCAGGCTCTCACTAGTCCTAGATCTTGCTATGAAACCAGGCTGGCCTCAAACTCCTCCCCTGCCCCTACCTCTTGAATGCTGGGCTACTACACCCAGCCTAAATGTTCATCTCACCATTTCTTACCTGATAAACTCCAGCCATGAATGTCACAGTGCTGCCAACTTTAATTGCATAATAGCTTTTGTCACAGAGTCCATCTAATGTATGGTTTACGACCACAGATCCATTTGAAACCACTGCTAGCGAAGACAATGTAGCAGCAGTGTCAGGGCAGACTTTATGGAGTTCTCGGTCAACTACCTCACCAATCATAAGGCACAGTATTCCAAAAATGCCCACAGAGATGTGGCGGGAGGTACCAAACAGGAAATAAATAATACTGGCAAAAAATGATGTATATAGACCATAGATAGGCTCCTGGCCAGCCAACAGGGAGTAAGCAATGGACTGGGGCACCAACAGGATACCCACAATCAGGCCAGACATCACATCACCTAAAATGTTTTTCTTCAGATCATATTTTGGGAGCCACCGCAATACAGGAAGGAAATCAAAAATCCCATTTCTGACTTTGGTTGCACTACACTGGCAACTCTTCTGGAGCTTTCTGATGACAAGCTGTTTGATGTTAGTATCTGGTTTCTCATGAAGTTCCATGTGGATCCTACGGAAAGCTCTCTGTGGATCAGTGGTCTCAAACTGCCTCAAGTCAGTGCTTGATCCTCTTTGAGCCTCCAGGGGGAGCTCAGGTGGGAAACCATAGGCTTCTTCAGGCAAGTCCCTCGGTGAAAGGTCATGTTGCTCTTTATTTTCTGAAGACATTTCTGAGATAGTTTACTTCCTGCCCCGGAGAAAAAAATATATGTTAATTTACAAATTAGTTCTCAGTGCTCACATATATTAGCAGTCTTATTTATCATTTGTGAGGTTAAAGAATTCCATTTGGGGGTAGGCTTTCTCTTTTTAGACAAGGTCTCACTGTACAGCATTGGCTGACCTAGTACATGTAATGCAGATCAAGCTAGCTTCAAACTCACAGATATCTACCTGTCTCTACCTCCTTTGTATTGAAATTAAAAGGATGGGCTACTGTGCCCAAGCTGGGGATAGATAACCTGCATATCTACCCCTTAAGTGAGGCTCATTTGGCCCTGGCCTGAGATGTTAGAGAGAAAGGCCAGAAATAGACTATAAACAGCAAGTCAAAATAAATCATTACTATACAACTTCTCAAGAAAGTCCTCAAGAAAGAAAGACAGTAATCACTAAGGATTCTCCCGTGTATCCTCCTGGATCCCCTGAAGATTTTTCTAAAAAAAAAAAAAAGTATGAAGGCCAGGTGATAGTGGTGCACACCTTTAATCTCAGCATTCAGGAGTCAGAGGCAGGTGGATCTCTGTGAGTTTCAGGCCAGCCTGGTCTCCAGGGCAAAAGTATGAGGTGAGGCAGCCTTTCTTGGTTCCATATGCTACTAATGGTCTTCACCTTTGGTCAATGGCTAAGTAGAGAAATAATGTTGCCCAGAACTTCCACTTGGAAGATAAACAAGAGGCCCTACATCTCTGGCCCTGAAACTACTCATCTAGTACCAAAGGTACTACCACTAGGAACTAGAACAGAACAGAACAGAACAATAAAAGTAACGAAAAGACGACAAAAGTTCTTACTACAAGACAAACAACAACAACAACCCACCACCAACAAAAAAACAGGCTACTAAAGGAACAGAGTAAATTGTCCAGTAAATATGTCACAATTTGAGCTTGGCCTAGTGTGGCCATCTCTCTGTCAAGACTTCATTTCGTAAAATCCAGCTGAAATGCTACCATTACTGCACAACACCAATCAATCCTCTTATCCCAAATGGTTCAGCTCTCCCTTTGTGTCCTGTGGTGTTGGGAGTCGACCCCTAGCAGAAAGCGGCGAGTCATATATCCTGACAAGAGACTTGTTTTCAACAGCCCACAACAGCTGAGCACACTCTGATAAACATCTTGTTTTTCTCACATATCTTGTTTTGCTGTTTAGTGCCCCCAGCTGCAAGGCCTACGTGGTATCCACGCTGCAAGGCACATGGCATAGTGCCTTCAGCTATGTTCCCCTGCTTGTCCACGAGGGCAAGGCACGTGGTAAAGCGTATAAATACCTAAGATTTCCTTTCAATAAAAAGGGAGACCTGATCAGACCCTCTGTCTTGTCTCCATTCTTCGAATCTCTTGCCCCTCCATCCCCACTCTCTCTCTTGCTAGACCCTACACGGTGGCATTCTGGACCTGTGAACGCAAGTAGGAGCCTCTGCAATTCCTGTAGGAAAGGGCATGCCTTTCTGTCTACCAATATGATCACCACCAAGTGTGTCACTGAGATTTACAGAACTTTAGCAGGTTTACAGAAATGTTCAACCAAAGAACAAACACACTGTGACTATGGACAAATAGAGACAAAATAGATGGAGAACTCAGGAAGTCTGAATTGACAGAAAAAAAAAAAAAGAACCTTTTATAGACCTATCATTACCAAGGTGTTACAATCTAAGAGTCCATATCTCATTCTAGAACACAGGAGGCAAAAAAATTACCCATTACTTAGGCTAAACAAGAGAAACATAATAATTATCTTGATGGTCTTTAGGAGAAAAGCCAGATCTAGAAGACAACTGACCCTGAGCAAGTCAAACAGGTTAGTGGGCTGTCTTCTCACTTCCTGCTCTCCTGAGCATGCTTCAGTTACTTCCTGTCTGGAGCAGCCTTTGGTCAAGAGGCTTTTCTAAACCTAAGGTAAAAAAAAAGAAATACTGAAAACACTGTAACTAATAATAACCAGATCTAAATTTCACCTGTATGGCTCTAAGGAAAATAAAAGCAAACATAAAATAAAAAAGTCTGTGTCAAGACAGTGACAGTGTACTCACATAACATAAAATAAATAAATCTTTTAAAAAGAAAAAAAAGTCTGAGAAAGCAAACTAAGAAGGAAACAGAAGTGCCAACCGTGAGAAAAACAATAGAAATGGAGAATTCCTTTGACAAGCTCACCAGAAATTTGACTGACAAAGACTCAATGGACTCATAAGACAGTTCAATAGAAACTATTCAAATGTAAAACAACTCAACAACAACAACAACAACAAAATGTTGATTGTAATAGAATAGCCAAGAGTTTGGTATGTGACATAACAAGTATTTAAACATAAGAATTAAAATTCCCAAAGAATACAGAGAACAGGCAGAGGAAGCATCTCAGAGGTGAATGGCCAAGCACCGTTTAACACTCAAGAAACACTGAAGTAGAGGTCTAAGAATCTTGAGAATACCCAGAAGGACGGGCAAAAAAGCCACTCCCCAACCAACCATCACCACCACTTACCAATCACTGTTGCTCAGAGGGTGCTTCTGAAGACAGACACACATCACTTACGGAGGAACAAAGACAGGAATTACAGCACATGTTCTGCAATTGATGGAGGCCAGAAGATGATGTCTTTAAAGCAGTAACTTTACGCCTGGAATGCACAATAAAAAGAAAATCCTTTAAAAGATGGAGACACTGAATTTATTATCTGAGCTCAGCGTGTGTCCCATGTTCAGGAGTGAGAGAGCCTGCCCACTCACCCTCCCACCCCAGGGGATTTTTGTTTTTAAAGATCTATTAGGACAGTATTCAACTTTAAATATACCAATTTTGGAAATAAAACATTTAAAAATCCACATTAATCAATATGTAGCCTTGGCTAGTCTGTTAATTATGCAGACCAAGTTGACTTCTGTATTGGCTGGTTTTGTGTCAACTTGATACAAGCTGGAGTTATCACAGAGAAAGGAGCTTCAGTTGAGAAAATGCCTCCATGAGATCCAGCTGTAAGGTACTTTGTCAATTAGTGATCAAGGGTGGGAGGCCCCTTGTGGGTGGTGCCATCCCTGGGCTGGTAGTCTTGGGTTCTATAAGAAAACAAGCTGAGGAAGAAGCCATGGGAAGCAAGCCAGTAAGTAACATCCTTGCATGGCCTCTGCATCAGCTCCTGCCTTCAAGTTCCTGCCCTGTGTGAATTCCTGCCAACTTCCTTTGGTGATGAACAGCAATGTGGAAGTGTAAGCTAAATAAACCCTTTCCTCCCCAACTTGCTTCTTGGTCATGTTTGTATAAGAATAAAAACTTTGACTAAGACAAACTGGTACCAGAAGTTTTTGGGGAGGACCGTGGAAGGACTTTGGAACTTTGAATTAAAAGAGCCATTGAGATGTTAAGAGTTTGGAAGATAATGTTGAGAACAGTGCAGAAGATGGAGGCCTGGCTTGTGAAATTTCAGAGGGAAGATTAAAGACTCTTATCAGGGCTGTTGCTATTTTGATTGTGAAGATTCTGTGGTTTTGGTTAGTTGGGGCTGAAGAATCAGCTGTGATTAACAAGATACCAAGAACTACTAAAACGAAACCTTTACATTTCTGAGATTATTGATGCTGGTTAGCTGGAGCTAAGAAATTAGTGGTGATTAAAAAGAGACCAACATCATTGAGGGGAAATCTGGGAAGTGTTTTCTGAGAGCACAAAGAAGCTGTGTTCTAGAGATAGCCAAGGTTGTACCTCATGCTGTGGCTGGACTTGGTAATGTGTAAGAGTCACCCAGGTGGTACTGGTTTTGAAGACATGAAGGGATCATAGAGAGCAGCTGAGGCTTGGCACTGTGAGAGGCCATGGAAGGCCATTTATGAAGTTACAGCCTCAGTTACAATTGATGGCCCAGGACTGAAGGTGTCATGCAAAGGAGTTGAGGCTTGGCACCATGAAGAGAGTCTATGAGAGGCTATTGGTAAAGCCTAGTTACAGTGGAAGACAACAGTGTTTTAGAGATGCCAGTACCATGAGATCACCACCAAGAACAACAACAGCAGTGGAGTACAGACAGCTGGACCCTAGAAGACAATGTGTGTGCTAAGGACAGGGCTGGAGATGTGACTCAAGCCCTTGGAGGAGCTCAGAAGATTGTGAATAGATCCCAAACATTGGGCGGTTCGATTTTGCTTTTGATTGTGACTGTGCCGTGATATATTTTTCCCTCTGAAAGAAAAAAAGTATTTTAGTAGAGCCCACAGTTAAGAGACTTTTAATTGTAAAAAGACTTTAAATTTTAAGAGATTAGACATTTAAAAGAGATTAAAATTTTAATATGTAAAAATTTACAAAGACTGTAGGACTTTTAAAGTTATTTAGATCTTAGAGACAAATAAGAAAATAAGGGTCGAGGCTTAATAGTGATGTGTCTCAAGTTGACAAGGGGTCAACTGTACTGGCTGTTTTGTGTCAACTTACACAAGCTGGAGTTATCACAGAGAAAGGAGCTTCAGTTGAGAAAATGCCTCCATGAGATCCAGCTGTAAGGCATTTTCTCAATTAGTGATCAAGGGTGGGAGGGCCCATTGTGGGTGGTGCCATCCCTGGGCTGGTAGTCTTGGGTTCTATAAGAAAGCAAGCTGAGCAAGGTAGGAGAAGCAAGTCAGTAAGTAACATCCCTCCATGGCCTCTGCATCAGCTCCTGTATCCTGACCTGCTTGAGTTCCAGTCCTGACTTCCTTTGGTGATGAACAGCAATGTGGAAGTATAAGCTGAATAAACCCTTTCCTCCCCAACTTGCTTCTTGGTCATGATGTTTGTTCAAAAATAAAAACCCTGACTAAGACAACTTCAAACTGATAGAGATCCACTTGCCTTTGCCTCTTCCCAAGTGCTGGGGAGGAGTGCACTACCATACTCAGCTTGATTTTTATTTTACTTCCTATGTGTGCTTTGCCTGCAAGCACGTCTGCGCATTATTTGCAGTCAGTGGCTGTGGAGTCCAGAAGACAGCATTGGGTCCTCTGGAATTGTAATTACAGAAGCTTGTAAGCCATTATGTGAGTGATGGGAATTGAATTTAGTCCTCTGGAAGAGCAGCCAGTGCTCTTGTCTGCTAGGCCATCTCTTTTAGACTCGATAATTAAATTCTTATTGCTGTCATTTCTTGTTAAAAAAAAAAAAAGACACTACAGAGCTACAGTCCTTTGAGTATGTGGCTTAGCGAGGAACTACAATGCTGACCCAATAGCCTAGCGCACTTGCAAAGAAAGCCCCTGGGGAGGAGGAGTAAGGAGAAGAGCTAAAGGCAATCCACAGTGGCTGAGACCCAAGAGTGTGCATGCCTAGGATCATGACACAGCTTTTTAAAACTTACCTTCTACATGGTTACTTGTTTTTCTCTCACATATAACTGTTTTTACTTTCTTCCCTCAAAATATAAAAGACATTAAGTCTGAGCTCATCCACTGCACACACGGACTTGCAGCTCAGGCATTACAGAGCTGTCCACATGCTGATAATCAGATTCTGGATGATTCAGTACAACACAAAGAACCAGTGCACAGAAAACTGAAATAAAACCTTTTTGTTAGCCAGGCGGTGGTGGCGCACCCTTTAATCCAAGTACTTGGGAGGCAGAGGCAGGCAGATTTCTGAGTTCGAGGCCAGCCTGGTCTACAGAGTGAGTTCCAGGACAGCCAGGGCTACACAGAGAAACCCTGTCTCGGAAAACTAAATAAATAAATAAATAATTAATTAATTAATTAAAAAAAAAAAACTTTTTGTTAGACCTAAGACTCAGATACTCATGCTAGCTTCTTTACATCTCCATGTTGATCTACTTATATTCCTGTATAAGCTTGTTTGCTGTCACTATTTCAAGTTGGGGCTAAAACCTCAAATCAGCTACCCAGACAAAACAAGTAAGATTATCTCATTAACATCAAAAATTATGAGGTCGATTTTTATGATGACTCAAAACACTGCAATTTGATAACATATGCTCGGTGCTTCTTTACAGCTCTTCTTGGTGAGGCATACTTGGTAGAATCCGGGCACAGAAGCGAGCCTGTGTCCTGCAAACCCACTGCACACGGCTGTATGAGGAATGCTAGCATGTACACCAAGTGCCAGTCGGTTCCTTGTGCACTTCAGCCTGTCGCAGATGACACCCAAAGTCTCTGAACATGGCAACACTTTCAGAGAGGAGAATATTCTTGGAGAACAATGCCCAACGTCAATAGAGCAATTCTGAATTTCTTCATCCATTCTGAGATATGTGCTGTAAAGTCTGAATTAGCAAATTCTCAAGGAAAAGATTTCAGGTTCCCAGAACCTCTCATAACCAGTGTCAATGGAAAATTCTTTGAGATAGCCATGACTCAAGTAAGCTGTACAACCCATTTTGAGCTATCTGTGTCACAACTGTCAGGTTACTAACTGGGCAGACCTGACTACAGTGTCCCTTTACAGGGATTGTTTTGGAAAGAGTCCTATTTCTTGGTCTTTCAGCAGCCGCTGAATAAATACATTGTATATAACTAGTATAATACACATTTATAATCTCAACACTTGGGAAGTAGAAGTAGGGGGATCAGCAGTTCAAGGTTATCCTCAACCTATACATTAAGTTTGAGGCCAGGGCTACATGAAATAAACCTATATATATATATACATCTTATTTTGCAATTGGGGTATGTCCTGTACTTTCATCCCAAACATGACATATGACCCATATCTGTTGTCTATTGCCACACTAATCAAGGTCTACTTTCCTACTTGTCTAGGAACAACTATGGGCAAGAACAGCCTCGATGGTGACTTACCACCATTATTTCAGCAGTCTAGTCCTTTCATCAAGTCCCAGTAGACTTCTAGTCCAGTGGTTCTCAACCTAGGGGTCCTGACCTCTTTGGGAGTCACCTAAGACTACTGGAAAACACAGATATTTGGGTATGTCTCAGAATCCCTCTAAGGCTCTCTCTACTACTAAACAGAAATACTGGTATAGTCTCCCTCTAAGAGCAAACCCCACAGCCTCTATTTTCTTTACCCCATGCACCCGTGTTCCAATCAGCAGTCATGAACACTAAGCGGCCGGTGCTGGGTTGTAGCCTTCAGACTCCATGCCTTTTCCTGACATCTCCATCTATTTCTTTGGGAGGTGAGCAAGTGGAGTGTTGGGGCTTGAACCCAGGGCTAAGCATGTGCCCTACAGAAGACACTCCTTTTGAAAGATAGCATCTTTCAAAATAGTGTGGAAATAGAAACAGAAAACTGAATGTCTGCATGCAGAAGAATGAAATCAGACCAATATCGATCATCTTGCACAAAACCTCAGTCCAAATGGATTGAAGATCTCAATATGAAGCCCGTAATACTGAAACTCGTAGAAGAAAGCACAGGCAGCATCCTACAGATAAAAGTGTAGCAAAGGGCTTTCTGGATAGGACTGCATTTGCTCGAGGATTAAGGCAATAACTGGCAAGTGGATCCTCAGAATGTTAGAAAGCTTTCTGCACAGCTAAAGAAACAACAGGATAAATAGGAAGCCCATGGGATGGGAGAGAATCTCCAGCCATATATCTGAAAGGGGTGTCTTAGTTAGAGTTTCCATTGCTGTGAAGAGACACCATGACCAAGGCAACTCCTATGAAGGACAACATTTATTGGGACTGGCTTACAGGTTTAAAATTCAGTCTATTATCAGCATGGCAGGACATCTGTTAATGGCCAGGCAGGCATGGCACTGGAGGAGCTGAGAGTTCTACATCTTCACCCAAAGGAAGCCAGGAGCACACTGACGTCCAGGCTGCCAGGAGAAGGGTCTCAAAGCCCACCCTCAAAGTGACACACTTTTTCCAACAAGATCACACCTCCTAATGATGCCACTCCCTGGGCCAAGCATATTCAAAGCACATCAAGGGGTAAGACCCAGAATATATAAATTAAAAAACAAAATAAAAAACCAGAGTCAAAAACAAAACAAAGCCCAAACAACCTATTTTTAAAAATGGGCTTGGGAATCTGAACAGAGTTCTCAAAAAAAAAAAAAAAAAAAAACCCACAGAAATGTTTAAGAACTATCTAAATCATGTTCATCACCCTCAGCAATGAGGGAAATGCAAACCAAAACAACTTTTGAGATTTAATGTTACCCCAGTCAGAATGGCTATCACTAACAAATAAGTTACAACAAATGCTGGAAAGGGTTTGGAGAAAGGAATCTATTGATGAGGTTGCAAACTGACCCAGTCACTCTGAGAATCAGTGTGGAGAATTCTTTAAGAGCTAAGAATAAATCTACCCTATGGGTCCAGCTATGCCACTCCTAGGCATATGCCTGAAGGATTCAACACCCTATTACACAGCTGCTTATCTGGAGGACCTGAGCTGGGTCTAGCCTGGGCAAAACTACTGGCTGCTTCTCTCTTTGGCACCTTGCATGACACCTTCTGGTATTATGAAAGCTAGTCCTCAGGGAGGACTTATTTTCCAGTTATGTTCATTGCTGCTCTAGTCACAGTAGCTAGGGAATGGAAACAATCTCAGTTTCTCTCAACATATTAATGGACAATATAAGATACATACACAATGGAATACTATTCAGCTACAAAGAAACTGAAATTGTGATAATTTCAGGTAAATGGATGGAATGAGAAAATATTGCATTGAGGGAGGTAACCCAGACCCAGAACACCACATATTCTCTTTCATCTGTGGTGTCTAGCCCCATATTTTCATGTGTGAGTATATATAACTTGGAGTAACACAGAAATCTGCAAAGTCAAAAAGGGCTCTAGGTGGAGCCCTAGAGAGGGGAATAACAGGATATAGGTTTCAAGTTGTTGGTCACTGTGGTAGTCTGAGTAGATATGGCCCCGACAGACTCATGTGTTTGAATGCTTGGTCCATAGGGAGTGGCACTATGAGGAAGTGTGGCCTTGTTGGAGAACATGTGTCACTGTGGGAGCATGCTTTGAGGTCTCCTATGCTCAAGCTATGCCTAGTGTGGTACACAGTCTCCTTCTGCTGCCTGTGGATCAAGATCCTAGCTTCTCCAGGACCATGTCTGCCTGCATGTCGCCATGTTTCCCTCATGATAACACAGGGGAAATCTACCTGTAAGCCAGCCGTAAATTAAATGTTGTCTTTATAAGTGTTGCCCTGGTCATGATGTCTCTTCACAGCAGTAAAACCCTAAGTCAGGGAGTCCAAGAGTCACCCAAAACAATATAGGCTACTGCTGTTGTCCCTGGAAGTGAGTTTCTATTGATGTGCACTTCAGACACAGGATCCGAGCTTGATCAGACCTGAAAGCATCCCCCCTGAGGACTAGGTTCCAAGGAACCATGAAGCTTCCAAAGAAAGAAAATACCAACAGTCCCACCCAGCTGGGATACCAGTGAACCACAATGATCTCCATAGCAAGACACCCTAGGGGGACAATAGTGGCACTCATATCTTTGTGAGTAACCTACAGCTGTCTAATTTGACTTAAGGCCTGCTGACAGGAGGAATTTATGCCCAATACTGTAAACCTAGTCAACTACTCAGGGCTAGTGAAGTCATCAACCTCAGAGAAGGACTTACTGTCGATAGTTTATTAATCCAGCATGATTCCTAACTGCATTCTAAATACCGTCTTATGCCCACAGATAAGTGTAGCTTTCACCCCTTATCAAAGAAACTTCTCTGTACAGCAGATGGATTACAGAAAGCCACAATAGGTCAAAAGGCAGAGAACAAGTGATTGTAGGGTGTTGAGTCTCAATAGATACATCCACAGCACAACGCCTGCACCTAAGGCTCAGGGGATATAGTGGAGGTGGGCGGGGCAGAAAGAGGGCCAGAGGGCTGGGAAGTCGGCAGTGAGACACCGTTACAGAAATGCTAGGGAAGCTTCATCCATGATACCTCAACAGTGTGGCTGCCTAAACGAGACCTGAACAAGGATGACAGACACCAACAGACACTGAAGGGGGAACTCTCACTGAGTCCCACCCCAGACAAAGAGCCACAGGCGACTGAGGAATGCTGAGCGGGGTGAATTAGTCACCCAGGGATGAGCCTCCAAATGTGTTATCCAATACTAAATGGTCAGCCTGAAATCATACACAGACAGGTAACACTAAACAGACTCAGCACACTCTATTTCTATCAGCACAGTGAGTTTATATATTTATGCATCTGTAGATATATGTAACGATAACAAAGAAAAAGCAGGCAAGCATTTGAGAAGTGAGGGGGAACGTGGGAGGGCTTGAAGGGAAGAAATCAAAGGGAGGAAATGGTATGTTTTAATTAAGAATTAAAATAAATTTATAGTCATGTGTGTATATGCATACTGTAGTGTACATGTCTTTTTAATTAAAAAAATTAATTATTGTATGTGTACGTGTGTGGTCCTGTGTGCAGGCACATGAGTGTTTGATTATTGTATGTGTACGTGTGTGGTCCTGAGTGCAGGCACATGAGTGTTTGATTATTGCATATGTATATGTGTGGTCCTGTGTGCAGGTACATGAGTGTTTGATTATTGTATGTGTGCATGTGTGGTCCTGTGTGCAGGCACATGAGTGTTTGATTATTGTACGTGTGCATGTGTGGTCCTGTGTGCAGGTACATGAGTGTTTGGGCAACTCTGTGAAATCAGTTCTCCTTCCACTTCTACCTTTATGTGAGTTCTGGGGATTGAACTCAGTAACCACATGTATGCAGTAATTGCCTTTATCCATTAAACCATTTTGATGACTTGCCACTGTATTTTCTGTAACAGGGTCTCTCACTGAACCCAAAGCTCAGAGTTTTAGCTAGGCTGACTGGCCAGTGAGCTCCTGAGACCCTCCTATCTCCATCTCCCATGACACTAGCAGTGGTCATGGACAACTATTACATGCCCTCCACTGATGTTTTATGGTATGTGCACACGCCACTAAAATATTCTTTCATTTTCTATTAGGAACAATAATACAAAGTTATATCTGTGTTATAATCTCATGCTTTGGCTTCCTCCATAACTTTCTGTTTGTTTCTTCTAGCTGGATTGTCCTTCTCCAATTATATTCAAAACTTGTTCTTTTTATTTTCCTCAAATGTCACCTCACCGATCAGCTCCTTACTAAACACGGTATGCAAAAATAGCACTCCTGCCATCTCCATGTCTGCCTCAAGGGGCGATCTGCCCTTCTCTTTGGCTTGGCTTTCCCCTGTGGCCTTTTTGCCATTTCCATTACATATTCACTTTTAAAAGATTCATTTGAATTACGTGTACATGTGAGTGTGTGTGTGAACGCGAGCACGTGCGTGCACAGGTGCCCTTGGAGTCCAGAAGAGGGTATGAGGACCTCATCAGTTACAGGTGGTTGCTAGGCATCCACAATGGGTCCTGGGAACCTAACTCAAGTCCTCTGCTGGAACAGTCCATTCTCTCAAGCACTGTGCCATCTTTCCAGCTCCTACACTTATTCTGTTTAAGCTGTAAACAAGCTGCTTGAATAACAGCTATTAAGTGCTTTACAAGTATTTGTAAAGTGGACAAATGATGGTTTAAGAGCTTTGCAGGGGGAAAAAAGGGGGAATCTTAATCTAACTCACCAAGTGCGTGCACCTCTTTCCATAGACACTAAAACCAAGCCTGCATCAAAACACTATAGTTTGTTCAGCATCTACTTGGGGCTTTGCTCACTCAAAGCTTATAATGTCTACTTTTAAAACTTATCCTGAAATACAATTTGGACATCTCCAAAGCCCCAAATATGTTCATCTCTAGCTTTTCCTCTAGGAGGCAGCACATCACAGTACTATACAATGTTTTCAGCATAGATTTCAGATAAAAATGCAGATTCTTGGGCCTGCCCCTGCAAATCACAGGAAACAGAAGGCTCTGTATTCCGGGTGATGCTGAGCTAGTGAGCCTGGGACCACAGCTGGCAAACAAATCAATTGGCAAGATCAATAGCCACTCAGATCCCAGCTACTATTCAATAGCTTGATGATACTGGGTGAAATACTCGGCATCAATTTCTGACCTGTAAAATGGAGAGATTATCAAATACCTCAAACAAACGAAGATCTCAAAATAGTACAGTACATGAGAGAGACGTGTTTATGCAGTACAATAGATATTAGGCTCTGTCTCTTGCAATCCTTAACATTCCTGAACGACTTTACACTTGTTACAGGTTTAAATTTCATAAAGAAGAACTTCTTCTATATCCAACACAGTATATCACACTAGTTGTAGATGTCTCATTTTTAAAAATCGTGGGGTTAGGGCTAGGAGTATATAGTTAAAAAGAATACTTGAGGGAGGACTTTGGTTCAATTCCCAGCACCCCTACAGCCAAAAAGAGCCCTAGAGCAAAGAGGAAAAATAGCAGTAGCATAGTGCTAAAAAGGGAACTTGATGTCTGAATGCTTATATCTCTGTGAACCCCAATTTGTGAGAGCATTGGGGAGAGGTGGAGTATCTTCTCAGCGTGTCCGTCCACCTAACCACTGAAAGAATACAAACTCTAGTTAAGTGTAAAAGGATTTCTGCACTTTTGCATCTAATTAGGAGTGGAAGGTGGAGATAGCGCCTCGGTCCAGCCCGGACACAAGAGGTCCAGGGCAGCCCGGCTAGCACTGGGCCACGGCAGGACTGCCAGGTCAGCATCTGTCCGGTTTTGTCTCGGCCGCAGACGCCCTGCTGACTGCGGAGCTCCCCTCCCGCCTCCAGTCCTCACCTTAGGGCTCCGGGCCGCCGTATACAGGCTCCCGCGGGGCGTCCTCCCGCAAGACTGGGCTGCTGGTTCACCGCCGCACGGGTCCAGGCAGTCCAGCCGCAGGCGAGCCTCCCTTTAATACCCCGGCAACCGTCCCCGCCCATGGTCCGGCCCCGAGGAGGCGGCAGCCCGCCACAGTCACCGGAGGAAAGGTGCGGAAGGAACCCGGCAAGGCCGGCGGCGTGGAAGTCACGTGGCGTGGCGGCACGGCAGCTGGCCAATCACTAGGGCCGGCGGGCGACAGCCCCGCCCCTCGGCCGCTCGCTTCATCGTGATTGGGTATTCTGGACTAAAAGCCACGCGTCAAAGTCTGTGACTCTTCTGTGGATCCCGGGATCTTCTTCCTGGACTCGTGCTGGACAGGAGTCGCGGAAGATCCCCTGGCCCGCGGGGGTGCGCCCCCAACCCAGCTTGCCTCTGAAGGCTTCGAATGGCCACAGGCTCTTGCCCAGGACTCATTCTCCACCCAAGAGCCAAAAACCAGAAGATGCTTTTAAAGTTGTAAATGGAAGTGTAAAGATAAATATGAAATTTCACTCCAACCCCTGTTGACACCTTTCCATGATCGTTAGGGAGAAAAATCAAAGGGGCTCTGTGATGACCCTATCCCAAATGTTCGTTTCTTCTACTCGGAAGAGAGACATCTGTGTCTCTACATCCCAAGTGCTGGAGTTAAAGGTTTGCACTCACATAGCTCACCACATTTTATTCAGTCCTCAAAACTTGAGGGAATCCTGTATTATGATTTTCTTCTTTTAAAATATTTAATGCTTTAAAAGTTTTTATTACATTTATGTGTGGGGGTGAGATAGAGGGTATGTGTGTGACGGTCTAATTGGTTCTCTTTCTTCTACCATGTGGATCCTGGAACCAGACTCAAGTTGTCCGACTTGACAACAAGCAGTTTTACCAACTGAACCATCTTTTTTTTTTTTTTTTTAAAGATTTATTTATTTTATATATATGCGTACACTGTAACTGTCTTCAGACACACCAGTAGAAGGCTTAGGATCCCATTACAAAGATGGTCATGAGCCACCATGTGGTTGCTGGGAATTGAACTCAGGACCTCTGGAAGAGCAGTCAGTGCTCTTAACCACTGAGCCATCTCTCCAGCCCTCCAACTGAACCATCTTAAAGGCCTTGTCTTTTGTGTTTGTTTCTTGGTTAGTTGGATGGTTTTTTTGTTGTATTGTGGTTGTTTGTTTGTTTGTTTGTTTGTTTTTTTGACAAGGTCTCACTCTGCAGCTTAGTTGTTCTTGAACCCATAACAATCCTGCTTCCACGTGCTTAGAGGTGTGAACCACCACACCTGGCTGTGACTGGCTCCCTTTGTATAGTGAAGGACTATGACTCAGACGGTAGGCAAGTTGCTGCAGTCCTGTAGGCAATAAGTGACTGAGCATAGCCCTGTCACAGCTAAGCCCACTCTCTTAAATCGCAACACTAGTGAATAAAAATCTCCTCTCATCCCAGAACTTAACAGAAACCAGTAAAGACTAGCCAGATTTAGTAAAAGCAATGGCCCCTCTTCTTTCTGTCAGTCTGTGTCAATCTTTGTTATAGACGAAGGAACTGAGAGTCGCAGTATTC
This sequence comes from Mastomys natalensis, assembly GCA_021653895.1. Classification (NCBI taxonomy): domain Eukaryota; kingdom Metazoa; phylum Chordata; class Mammalia; order Rodentia; family Muridae; genus Mastomys; species Mastomys natalensis. The sequence continues at coordinate 1,100,766 of JAJTUV010000106.1, forward strand.
ATCAAGATACTGTTTGTCAGGGCAATGCCACCAAGTAGTGGTGGGACAGATATAAATTTTGACGGAAGCTATCAGATGCCCAAACCTAAGAACTCTCAACTATATCCGGTGCCAGGGATGGAAGCCAAGAAGCCGTAGGTCAGCCATTGTGGCTTTTCCTCCTGTTTCACTGTTCCCAGCTGCTGCTTCCTGTTGCATCTCCCTAGGAAAACATTCCAGGGAGCTGGACTTTGGCCTGAATGTCCATCTTTCCTTCACTGGTGCTCTGAGAGAAGATAACCAGTTGCCAGGCTGCTGCTGAGCTGACTGAGCTCTCTCATAATCTGCTTTAACAACGGGTCAGCAGCCTGGCCACTCAGCACCTAGACCTCTTTAACCTCCTGTTTAAGCCGAGCATCTGCCCTTCAGTTCATGGAAGCTGGGCATGGCCTCCTGAGAGCAACACGTATCAGTTATAATGTATTCCTCCCTAAACATCTCTTACCAAAGAGTAACTCGCGATGTATGTTAGCCTCTGGCATTATGAACAGGCAAAGAATCATTTCAGTTAAGGACCATATTCCCCCTCTCAGCACTTCCTGACCACCCAGTGGGACAGCCTACTGATTTCTAAAGCCCTCTGATGTTGGGATGACCTGCTAGCTATTTAATGATCTGTTCCTAATGGTCGATATAAATGTTTTGCTTTTGGAAAAAAAATCAGTCTCATTGCTTTTAAAAATAGGTGACACGGAGTCAAGTTAAACTCAAGATTAACAGGAATCTGAGGATGTGGTTTAGAGGGTAGCATGTCCTTAGGATGTATAAAGCCCTGGGTGTTCATCGGTGAAAAGTAAGTCTCTCTCATACCCTCCTTTACTAATTCATTTTTGTCCCTTTCCAGAGACACCCTCAACAGCGGTTTCCTCTGTTGCCTTCGGTGTTCAATTTATCTCATCAGTTCTCAGTGAGACTATACATTAGACTATGTTGCAATTTTTTTTTTTCTCTTTTCTTTTTGGTGCTGGGCATCTGAGTCAAGGCAGTGACTCACCTCTATTCCTATCCTGCTAGTGTTCTTTATGTAACTATAGAGAGTTTTCCTCCATCCCCTCATCTTCAATCCCTAAAAGGGGTGTGGCCTTTCAGGGCTATTACACAACAGGGGGGAAGAGCCACATTCTCAGGCTCAATAGAGCAACCATTTCCATGATTAGTCTTGAAAGAAAATTTCCTTTGAGTGGAAAAGTCAACTAGCTAAGAAAGAAATAAGTTGTTTTTTTTTTTTTAAAAAAAATATTAAAGAACCTTCTCTAAGGTTACAAAAAAAACTATACTTTGCAGGATTTTTGAGTGAAATGGCTTTGGGATTTTCCTTCACTGGAGAGGTAGCTGTATCTCTTATGCAGTTGGTGCTCCAGAGAATGGGGGAGCCTATACTAGGAAGGCCAAGCACAGCAAGGCTTCTGAGCTCCTGCTGAGGGAAGACTCAGTGCATTCCAGGGGACCACGCCAGCAAAGTGGAGTAACAGCCAGAAGATTCTTATGGGGCTGGCCAAGCAAATCTTCACATGGTCACAAGGTGGACCATCAGTCGTAATGATTGGGATGGAGTGTCCTGCTGGCTCTGTGGGGTGGGCACTTACAATATATAAAGTTTGATTTGGAGAAAGAAGAGAAAAGTGATTCTCATACCCACTGTGGAGGAACTCATATCATTTGTTATAAATATTTAAGTACTGAATATTTAAGTAAGCAATCACAAACTACAGTACCTAGGTTGCTTTCAAGAACACAGGCTAAGAACTGTAGGAGACGGACACTCGAATGTGATCTTGGCATTAAAATATTGACTTTTGAATTATTTGATTAGACTCTGCCAGATAGCCACGACAACTTACAACATTAGAAATGGACTTGTTCTCTTTCTGGTCAAGAGTTTGATAAAGAAATTAGAAAGTAAGCCAGGTGGTGGTGTTGCATGCCTTTAATCCTAGTACTTGGGAGGCAGAGGCAGGTAGATGTCTGAATTGGAAGCCAGCCTGGTCTACAGAGCCAGTTCTAGGACAGCTGGGACTACACAGAGAAACTCTGTCACAAAAAAAAAAAAAAAAAAAAAAAAAAAAAAAAGAGCAAAAACAGTATTGTACAACCACAGTTTCATTTTAAACATTGCATAATTGGGAAAGAAAGATGGAGGCTGGGGACATAGCTCAGTTGGTAGAGTGCTCGCCTGAACTGCACAAAGCCCTGGGTTCGATCCCCAGCACTGACTGCATGGTAACTCATGCCTTTAAGAACAGCACCGAAAGCAGGAGGATCAAAACCAAAGACTCCTCAGCTTTGACATGAGTCTGAAGATAGCCTGAGGTGGATGAGTCACTTTTAGAAAGAAAGGAAAGGGTGTGGAAGAAAAAAAGAGGGAAGAGAAAGGGAAGGAAGATATGTCTCTGAGCGATAATTGCTGTCTTCTTATTTGCCTGTATTTCTCAAATTACCTGTATCATGAAAATGTACCTATATGTGACTCATGCACTATAAAGAAAGAAAATAATAAAAGTTTCAACAAAAAAATCAAAAAAAAGTTTTGTTTCAACAAAAGGAGCCAGGCATGCTAGCACACAGCTCTAGAATTCGGGAGGCTGAAGCATTTGAACCTCCATCTCCAAAGAAATCAAAAGAGGGGGACAGGGAAGGAGGGAAGAGAGCCAGGAGCCATGACATTTGGGAAAATAGAAAAGAAATAGCCTAGGCTACATGATGAGGCCCTATCTCAAAGAAACTAAGAAAACATTAGAGAGATGGGCCTATCTGTCACTGTCTGTCCTCATTAACTTTTCTTTTCAACTTAATACAACCTAGAGTCAGCCGGGAAGGGAGAACCTCAAATGAAAAATTGCCATGGTCAAACTGGCCTGTGGCTGTTGTGTGAGACCTTGTCTAGATTGATAATTGATGTGGGAGAGCCCCGCCCACTCTGCGCAGCCTCATCTCTAGGCAGGTCCCCAGGGCTGTGATGTATAAATGAGCCAAGCAGGAGCCTGTAAGCAGCATTCCTCTGTGGCTTCTGCTGCAGTTCCTGCTCAAGTTACCATCCTGATTGCCCTCAATTAGGGACTGTGACCTGGAAGTGGAAGCCAGATAAGCCCACCCCCAGCCCCGCCCTTCTCTGCTCCGCCCCTTCCCCTAAGTTGCTTTCTACCAGGGCTTTTTTATCACAGCAACAGAAAGCAAATGAACACTGCCTCACACTCGGCTTATGTGATCATTTGTGATAGCTGTGTTTACTAAGACCCTGCCACCCTTTGTTCAATATATCAGCCTCGCAGCAGTTCTGTTAACAAATGCCATCATTATCATTTACAAATAAAGAAATTGACACAGTAGTTTAAGTAACTTCCCCTAAAGTTAAAAAAAAAAAAAAATTTGTTCACAGAAGGAACAGGGTTCAGACTCAGCTCTCTCTGGCTTGGATGGCTGACTGACTGTGTGTTCTCACCTGCTGTCTTTTAAGATCTGTTTTGGCTGCACCTCTTGGGAGTTGCTACGAATATGTTTCATGTTCTAGAACCTTGGTCCTTAGTGTGGTGGGGCTGAGGTGGTGGGGCCTTGAAGGGGTGGGGTCATAGATACCTGGAACATTCCTAGTAAAAGGGATTAATGTCATTTCTGAAGTACTCTGAGGCAACAGATCCCCCCAAGACAAGTAAGCCAAGCTCTTTAAAATCTGCTGGCTTCTTGCATTGACAAGTGATTCCTCCCACTCCAGGTCCCATGGTGGCCAAGAACTAGGAAAGCCTTTACGTTTTAGAACTGTGACCTCAATAAACCTCTGTTCTTTCGATGTTCCAGTCTTAAGGATTTTGTTGCTGTCCTAGAAAACTACAATATTTCCAGAGTTCCTAATTTAAAAAAAAAAAGATTATAGAATCATTGAGAATTTGAGCTTAAGGGGAAAAAGTGCTGCAAGGTGAAAATAAGGGCAAGCCTTGGCAAGCCATTTCTCCAGGTTAGAATCTCAAGATAAAACACAGAGAATTTTCCAAACTCAACAGGAAGCTCATTTAGCTGGAATAAAATTAGGTAACTGTGGGCAGACAGGAATTGACACCAACTCTAGGTCAATGGTAAGAGTAAGTGACATTTGAGGGTGAGCCGGTGTGTGTAAAGTGAGGGTGGAGGCCCTGAAAGGTTGTTCAGCTGCTCGAATGGCAGCTATCCTGTCAGGGAAGCTTGCCTCTGTGGCTTCCTGGATAAGGTGGGGTTTGGCAAGTACAGGGGAGAAAAGTTTTTCATCAGGAAATGCAAGCTAAAGCCGTACCTAACAGCAGTGAAATGTCCTGTACAGGGACACTGGCTGATGCCTAGAGAATCCCAGTGACGTGGAGATTAGCCAAGGTTACCACTGTACCTCATGCCACCCTCTTCCCATCACACAGCATGGGTCACATGTTATCCTTCCTGCAACAGCCTCTTTACTGCTGTCCTAGCCCCAGAGTCGGCTTCCTGTATAAGTGCTGATCCTTGTCGTGTTTGAAGGTATCCCATAGGCTCATATATTTGAATGCTTAGTCATCAGGGAGTGGCACTATTTGAAATGATTAGAAGGATTAGAAGGTGTGGCCTTGTTGGAGTAGGTTAGAGAAAGCTGGTCATGGGGAGTGGGCTTTGAGGTTTCAAAAGCCCATGCCAGTCTCAGACTCTACTGATCAGGATATAGCTCTCAAACTTCTGCTCCAGTATCTGCCTGCATGCCACCATGCTCCCTGCCATGATAGACTAAACTTCTGGAACTGTAATCTAGCCCCAACTAAGTGCTTTCTTGTATAAGAGTTGCTTTGGTCATAGTGTCTCTTCACAGCAATAGAACAGTGATTAAGACAGAAATTGATACCATTGGCACGGAGCTTACTACCTATATGGTGAAATGATTACTTTATGATCAAAATAACTAGAAATAGCTGACTAATTACTATCAAATTAAACACATTGCCATTTGTGTAAGGAAACAAAATTTCTGTCAGTTTTGATGGTTCAGTTTAATGTTCACATTGTGGTTTTGTATTATATATTACATTATCTCATTGATTGTATGATATTATATTATCTTATTTAATCTCAGAATAGTCATGTAAACTTATTCTAATTTTATAAGTAGGCACAATGAGGTTTGGAAATTGTAAATAATTGACATACTATGAAAGGCTCATGGTCTTATTAAATGGTATAAGCTTGTCTCTACTCTCATTTCTCTGCCTTAGCTTCACAAGTCCTGGGATATCAGTCATGCAACACCACACCAAGGAACCTTCTGTCTTGTTTTGTCTTCTGTTTTTGAGTCAGAGCCTTACTGTATATCTTGTTCTGACTTCAACGTTTCCTATGCAGCCAGGCTGGCTTCAAATAGTAATCTTCCACGGGCGTTGGTGGCGCACGGCTGTAATTTCAGCACTTGGGAGGCAGAGGCAGGCGGATTTCTGAGTTCGAGGCCAGCCTGGTCTACAGAGTGAGTTCCAGGACAGCCAGGGCTACACAGAGAAACTCTGTCTCGAAAAGAAAAAAAAAAAAAAAGAAAGAAAGAAAGAAAAAAGAAATAGTAATCTTCCTTCTTTAATCCCACTGAACCCTAGAGTCACTGCCATGCACGCTGCACCCAGCTTCCATTTTCTGACAGTAACTTATATCTTTGTCTTAGTAGATTGACCTGCTCTCTGGACCCTTCCTGAACAAGCTGGCATTCTCCTACCAGGACTTAGATTCTCAGCACCCATATCAGGTATTCACAACTGCCTGTAACTCCTGCTTCATGGAATCCAACTCCCTCTTCTGGCCTCTGTGGGTACTGGCACACACATGTATAAACATGCATGTAGACATACACATTTAAAAAATAAATAAATAAATATTGTTGAAAGAAGCCAAAACATCTAACTATGGAGACTCATTTACCTCTCAGGGGGCATAGGGAAATGTCAACAATATTTTTAATTGTCCCAATATCAAGGGATTCCTCTGGCATTTAGAGTGTGGAGACTGAGTTAAGTATCCTTGGTATATAGGACAACCTCCTACAGTGAAGAATTACTGGACTCAAATGTCAATGGGGCCAAGGTTAGGAACCCTTGCTGTAGAGGACAGTGACACAGCACAGAGGACAATTCTGCAGTCTTTACAGTGAATGAGACATATGTACCTTTGAAAGACATGATAGTCAGTAAAGAAGGAAAAAGCATGTCTGGTATATGGAAGTACTCTAGAAACCTTTAAGTGTGCAATGAATTTTAATTTTGATCTCTTTTGTCACCCTGTATTTTCTAAAGTTCAGTAGTCAAGAACATATAAAAATCCTAAAAAAAAAAAAAAAAAAAAAAAAAAAAAAACCTTTAAAAAAATGGCTTACAAAAATGGCTTCAAAAACTTGGCTGAACACCAAGTATGTACCAGGCAGCCCTAGAAAGACCTAGAGAACAAACCCTGGTAGGTCCTTGTCCTCATGAATGAATCTTCCATCCGGTAGGAAGGACAGAGTCCAGTGGGAAGGACAAGAGAGAATTTCTGGAAGGAATGAACACAATAAAAGAAATAGGATGGGATGACAGGAAGGAACCGAGGGAAGATGGTGTGGTGCTTCCTCCGGCTAAGATAGCAAGACTTGATGAGCAGTACTAAAACCCTACAGTTTGCAGACAGTGCAGAACTCGGTAAGAGTGTTTGAACAAGGTGTTCCAGTGAGATATGGTATCTGGTTGGGAGAAGGTCAGATTGTCATATGGACTGTCAAAGTAAGGGATGTCCTTTTCTTTTCCCCTTTAACAACAGTAGGTGAGTATTTCTATGACTTGCTAATGCCATTACTTGAATGTTGAAGAGCAACAAGCATGAACGAACTACTACCACACATGATGATACAGACGAAAACCACAAACGCGCCGAACGGAGAGATTTGCGAAGCTCACCTGTGCAGAAGTCGCAGTATTTACCATTGGGTGGAGAGGACACCTTTGTACATGGTACTGAATGAGCGCAATGCCCTCACGAGTTTATTGCACTCTACGACGAAGGAAGTAATCTGCTTTACAATGAAGTCCCTTTACAAAGTTCAAAGGGCCAGCAACTGTTTATAATTATGCATTCCACAGTGTTTATAGGCACTGTGCACAGCATAGGGCTGTCATGGAAGCTAAACTAAGGTTTGGACAGAGAGGGGGTGTTCTTTCCTACCCCTTTTTGTGTAGGAAAGACACATTGACAATAATTCTGGTGCTTCTAGGGTCTCTGCAGTTGATTGCCTATGGACAGTGGTATGTTTTCTGATTAACAACCCAAGAAAGCACAGGGATAGAGTCAGAAAAAAGCACATTAAAGCACCAGGAGAAAAATCAAGTTGAAAGGAAATAGACTTTTAAAGGTGAGCCTCTCTGGAAAGAACCACAACTACACTGTTAAGCAGAGGTTTGAGCAGTAGGATTATGTGTGGTTTTAATGTCCTTTCCATTATTTTCTACAGAGAGCATGTGTTAAATTCTTATAATAAAAGAATAACTATGGGAGGTGTGTTGGTTTTTTATAAGGGCCCTTAGAATAGTAAAATTAGAACATCATTAAAATCCAAACCCAAGAAAGACTTAGACTATGATATACCTGTGTACACTGAAACAAGCAACCTGGCAACAACCATGGTCACTGAAGCCCCACAGTGGAGAGGCTTAGGGAGAGAGGTAATGAGTGTGGGGTGGTTAGCTTTAATTGTCAAATCAACACAGCCTAGAACCACCTGGAAACATTGTCTCAATGAAGGATTGTCTCTCTACATTGGATTGGTCTATGGGCATGCCCTTTGGGAATAAAGATTGATGTAGAAGACAACCTACTATTCCCTAAGCAGGGGTTCTGAACTATAGAAGTACAGATAATCAAACCCAAGGACAAGCAAGCAAGTGGCAATGCATGCATTCATTCTCTTTCTCTCTGCTCTTGGTTGTGGATGTAAGGTGACCACCAGCTGTCGCAAGTTCCTGCTGCCAGGCCACCCTCACCTCCATCCCCCATCCCCCACAAATAATGGGCTGTGACCTTAAACTGTGAACATAAACACACCTTCGTCCCCTAAGTTGCTCATTGTCAGGATGTTTTATCACAGCCAAAGACTGGAAGGTTCCAGTTGAGGAATGGCTGAGAAGACTTCCAGGTGGCTATGACAAAACTCTGTCCTTCCTGCATGGAGGCCTGTAGTTAGACTTGTTAACTCTTCTTATTGTCCAAGAAATCAAACAAATCTCCTAAATAGTAATTGTCAGGCATTGATGTCATGGGTCCAAAGAAAGCCACGGAGGGCAGAGAGGATTTATACACATTTATAGGATGGTGTTAGGCTGCTTCCGAGCTGCCTGTCACGTCCTGTGCACGAGTGACGTTCAGTGTGGATGTCTCCTCTCAGCTCTTATCAGACCAGGGTGAAAAGGAGACACACCCATTCTCTCTTCAGGCACCAGCAGAATTTGGGGCATACTGATCCTCATGATCTTCTCAAGATGTATTAATAACTTATATTAATAACTTAATCCCCCAGCTTGCCCCTGCTCAGTGTGATTTACAGACAAGACCCAGAAGAACTTCAGACTGAGGTGGAGCATATTGAACTCAATTTGCTTGGAAACTGCCCAGGAAAGGCTGAAGCCTGAACCCTTCCTTGGGAGCAGCTAGAGGGAATCTTAGCCATGGGGGAGGTGACAGCAGAGGAGGTAGAAAAGTTCCTGGATTCAAATATTGGCTTTGCCAAACAATACTATAACTTTCACTATCGGGGGAAGGTCATCTCAGACCTCCTCGGGCCAAGGAGGCAGCCGTGGACTTCAGCAACTACCACGATGTGAACAGCGTGGAGGAGAGTGAGATCATCTTTGACCTCCTGCGGGACTTTCAGGAGAACTTACAGGCCGAGAAAAGCACATTCAATGTCATGAAGAAGCTCTGCTTCCTCCTGCGGGCTGACCGCATGAGCCTGTTCATGTACAGGACCCGCAATGGCATCGCCGAGCTCGCCACCAGGCTCTTCAATGTCCACAAGGATGCCGTCCTAGAGGAGTGCTTAGTGATGCCCGACTCCGAGATTGTCTTCCCTCTGGACATGGGTGTCGTGGGCCACGTCGCACACTCCAAAAAGATTGCCAATGTCCCAACACAGAAGAGGTACGCTCTCCCCGTAAGATGGACTGTGGGAATGTACTGTTCTCTGGGGTTCTGGAGTCCAAGTGGACTGGGCTATTGCTGGCCACCAAGCCTGGGCTAGTCATAGCACAGTACCACTCTCTACTTATCAAAAATACTTAGGAAAAAAAAAGACTCAAAATAGCAGGAATTTAAAATACTACAAAGAATTGTATATCTTTCATTCATATACGCCAATTGTTGACATCTTGGCACATCTGTTTCTCTCTCATTTCCGTGGTCTGCTAGAAGGAAGTTGCAGGCATGCCCTGAGCACACAGCCTTTGGTCTGTACTTCTAGAGCAGGACATTTCTTCCACAACCACAGTACAATGGTGGAATCTGGGGAGCATAACAGTCTCACAGCACCATCATCCAACCGTTTCTATCCAGAGTTTCCCAGGTGTCTCAAGTACACTACTGTCTCTTTAATCCACTCCTGTCTGAGACTGTTCCTCTGTCTATCTTTGTTTTCTGGAAAGCTGGTGTATTTGAATAAATATTTTATGCCAAACTGGCCGCCAAACCCACAAATATTTTACAGAAATGCCCTTCTATTTTCGGCTTATCTACCCCCACACACCTTTCTCTCTGCCATATATTCGTTGGGGTGTTTGTTAGATCAAGCTTACTACACTCTGGGCAAGGAGGGAGAGAGGGAAGGAGAGAGAAGAGAGGGAGGAGGGAAAAAGGAAGGGAAAGAGAAACTCATTTGACATCCCAGGCTGGTCTAGAAGTTCCTGTGTAGCCCAGGCTGGCTTCAGACTCTTGGGAATATTGTCTCTCAGCTACCCAAGTGCCAGGATTATAGGCATGAGCCACTATGCCTGTTGTCTGATATGCCTTCATCATTAGATTGAGTTTCAAGTTCTCTCAGAAGTATCACAAAGGTAATATTATTTTTCTTCATGTTTTCTATCTGGAAACAGAGGTGATTGTCCATTACTGAAAATGTTAACATTGATTACCTGATCTTCCTCCCAAAAATCCAGAAGTCTAGAGGGTCACTGAGAGTTCTAAGCAACAAGCTACAGAGTCAAGTCACAAACCAATCTGGTCTAGAGAGTCAAATCCAGACACAAATTCAGGCCAGACCTGGAATGGTCATTTTACAAGGCTAGAAGCCTCTACATCAAAAATTCAACCCAAACCAAATCAACCAAATCCTGCAGCTCATGGAATTTTACTGGAAACTCTGACAAAGATCCCTGTGAGCAGATCCATGTGCCTGCTGGATATTAACTTTGAAGGCTGCAAAGCTGTTCCACTTGGTCTCCTATCCAAGCCAACCCCACTTCCCTTCAGATCTCAGTTTAACAGTCTCTTCCTTGGGAACACCTCTATGGTAGTTGTCCCCTTCCTGAAGTCACTGACCAAGGTTCTAGCACCAGGGACAATATTGACTCAATATTTATCTCAGATCCTTCACACTGTTAGGCATACAACAAATAGTCAATAAACACAGCCTAAAGACTAGGAACTTTGCAGTGATTTTCCCTTCATTCCACAGAAAGTTAATCCCTAAACTCCAGGGTCACACAGGCCTCATTTACTAGTTACACCAGTCACACTAAGAAATCATGTTTAACCATTTCCAGGGTCCAGCTCCTGGATATTTTGTGTCCCTTTCTTTGTTTGTTTTGCTTGATTGGTTGTTGCGAGGCAGAGTCTCACTGCATGGCTTGGTTGGCCTAGAACTTGCATTGTAGACCAGACTGGCCTTGAAGTCATAGAGATTCCCTGGACTCCATGGGCCACATGCTGGCCTCCAGCACATTTTGCGACTTAGTCTTTATCTTCTGTATTTATTTCTGATCAATAATCTTAAGGTTAAAAAGGGAAGAGGAAGGGCTGGGAAGACAACCCAGACAGCAAGGTGCTTGCTGGGTCAGCATGAAAAGCCAAATTCAATTCCTAGAACCCACATCTTAATTTTTTTTTTTTTAAGCCGGGCAGTGGGGCGCACACCTTTAGTCCCAGCACTTGGGAGGCAGAGGCAGGCGGATTTCTGAGTTTGAGGCCAGCCTGGTCTACAGAGTGAGTTCCAGGACAGCCAAGGCTACACAGAGAAACCCTGTCTTGAAAAACCAAAAAAGAAAGAAAAGAAAACAAAAACAAAACAACAATCATGCTGGCATGTATCTGAAACCCCAGAGCTGGAAAAATAAAGACAGGAAGAAGCTGGGGTTTGAGGACCCACTAGCCTAACTAAATCAATGAACTTTAAAGCATAAGAAAACTCTGGGGGAAAAAAACTCAAGAAGAGTAATCTAAGGAATGACATCTAAAGTTCATCTCTGGCTTCCACATGCAAGCACATATAAATGATGTACCCTACACACACACACACACACACACACACACACACACACTACACACACATAAAATAGGAGGGAAGAAAAGAGGTAACATCAAAGTCCAACTTGTTTAACTGGACTCCAGAGGCTTGCAGCAAAAGCAGTAAGCATTAAGCCCAAGTTAACACAAGAATTCAAGGGGTCATCAAACAGCCATTACCTGGTCTTTCTTCCTAAAAATCCAGCTGTCCAGAGGACCACTGAGTGTTCTAAGCCAGTATGAGCTACAAAGTCAAGCTTCAGGCCAGCCTAGGTTATGAAGAAACTAGCAGAGATCTCTCCAACACCAGGCAGAGTGATGAGGATAATCTCTCTCTGTGTACCCATTGTTTGTCTCCTTTCCCCTTGTTTCCAAACTTTGGTACACTCTACCTTTGCAGATTCTTGTGTAATATCTCACTATCTCTGGGCTACAGATGATGACATGGAAACTCTAGCTCACGGTCACACGGGTGTAAAGCAGAGATGGAATTTAAACTCAGGTGCTCTGGCCTCAAGCCTATGCTCTGACCCTTCCTCCTTGGGTGTAAAGTGAGGTCATGGGATGGGAGGTTACTTACGAAAGGTCATTTCTAATCATATTTCAGGAGTTATGGCCTTATGCTTGAGGCCAGAGCTGGGTATGGGTCTTGTCAGAACATAGCCTAGGCAAATCATTTAGCCTAACTGGCTCTCCTCTTACTGTATAAAACATTGATAGTACTATGTTTTTGCCTCCTACATGCTGGGATTTCAGGTGGGCTGTTATACCTACTTAGCTTTTACATGAGTTCTGGGACTCTGAATTCTGGACCCAGCTTGGACAAGTGCTTTATTCATTAAGCTTGTTCCCTAGTCTACATGGGCAGTTCCTGTCCCTTATTGCAATTCCATTGCTGTTAGTAAGGACCTATTCTAAGTGACAGAGCCACATGACATCTGTATGGACTATAGGAAAAAAAAAATATAACCTTGCCTTCTGGAGTCTTCCTTTTAGATGTGTTTGTCAAGCTGCGTGGTGGCGCTAAGCCCTTCATAGTCCTTCATAGGTGTTGTGGAATTGAGGATTTGAGAAAGTCTGATTCCAGAAGATCCAGGCCTCTGTGCTGACCTGTTATTTTCTGTTCAGCTCTCAAAGTTCATCCTTGCAGCCACACCCATGCTTTCCCAGAAGTCTTTAAGTCTGGGGCAGTGTCCCTGGCTGTGAGTGACTCAGGCCTGCACGCAAGTTCAGCCAAGACCAAGAAGTCCAGAGTACTCAGCATTTGCATGTTGCTTGCTGTTCTCCTTAGGAAATCTCACTCAATTCTAGGCTATGGGATGGACACTGTCTTTCTAAAGAAGTTGAGTAACTAGTGGAGAAGGAGACGGTGTGGACTGGGGTTTGAGTTGTCTTTAAATATCTATAAAGTTATATTTTGAGCCTTCATTGCCCTAAAGAGTCTGGGAATGGTTACAGTTGCTGCACTGTTGGGACGGGAAGCTACAAACTAGTTTTTCCCAGGGTTCTCCTGCACATCTGCATCCCTGGAAAATCTTTGCTCGTCCTTGTGCTCCTTATAAATGATGAGATTAGCACTGACAGGTAAAATGGAAAGTGATCAGCTAAGCTTGGATTTTGATAAACAAAGGGTAATGTTTTAGTGTAAGTATATCCCATGAAATACATAAGATATGCTTATAATTAAAAATAATTATTTTCATCTACTTGTATGTCATATTTAACCTGGCATCCTGTTTTTGTTGATAACCATATTAATTGATTGTGGTCTGATAGGATGCAAAAAGTTATTTCCATTTTCTTGTATCTGTTGAGACTTGCTCTGTGTCCCAGTATGTGATCGATCAGTTTTGGAGAAGTTTCTATGAGGTGCAGAGAAAAAGTGTATTCTTTTGTGTTTGGGTGAAATAATCTGTAAGATTTGTTAGGTCCGTTTGGTTTATTATGTCAATTAGCTCCAGGATTCCTGCCTATTGGAAAGAGTGAGGTATTGAAGTCTCCGACCCCATGAAGTGTCTGTCCTTATTTCTCCTCTTTACTGTTTGTCCCTGACACTTCGCCCAGTACCTGGGGTAGAGTAGAATACTCACTCACTTAATGTGTGAGTGAATAAGGGGCAGCCCCTCTTCAGTACCAACCAATTCCATTCTGAAGACTTCGGGCCTGAAAGGACTGTTAGCTGAGAGAATCATCACCTACAGCCTCTCAGGTCTAGTCTGCCTCTGTTCTTTCCTTTCTGGAGACTCAAAAATTGGTGCACTAGACAGGAGAGAAACCTCAAAGAGTACCTAAACCTACACTCTGACTTCACTGCATTGGGGGGGGGGGGACTGGGGCAGTATACTAAGTAACCACTGAAGCTAACCATAGGCAAGTTTCTCCATCTTTGCAGCCCACTCTATTATCAGGGACTGATTCACACTGTGGTTTGAACTGCAGGCCTGTGTTTAAGATGATATTCCACTATGCTGTCAGCACCTAGAGAGAACAACCTCATGTTACCTGTGGTCTCACTTCCTTTTCCTGTTGCTGTGATAAAACACCCTGACGAAAGTAACTTAAAGGAGAAAGGGTTTGTGCTCTGTCTTAGTCAGGGTTCTCTAGAGTCACAGAACTTATGGAATGGCTCTCTATATTAAGGGAAATTATTGGAATGACCTACAGCTTGCAATCCAACTAACCCAACAATGGGCAGCTGTGAATGGGAAGTCCAAGAATCTAGTAGTTGCTCAGTCTCTCAAAGCTAGTTGTTTAAGCTGATCTTCTGTATAACCTGGAATCTTAAAGAAGTAGGTTCCAACAGATATGTTGGCAAGTAAGTGCAAGCAGATGAAGAAGAAGGAAGCCTTCCTTCTTCCATTGTCCTTATGTAGGCCTCTAGCAGAAGGTATAGCCCAGATTAAAGGTGTGTATCACCATGCCTGGACCTAAGCTGTTCTTTTCTTGGAACTTGCTCTGTCCCAAGCTGGCCTTCAACTCAGAGATCTGTTTGCTTCTGTCTCCTAGGATTAAAAGTGTGTATCACCTTGCCTATGCCTAAGCTTTTCATAGTCACTATGCTTTAAATCCTGTGTCTTCCAGCCTCAAGATCTGGATTACAAATGTGCTATCCGTTTCTGGATTGTAGTTCATTCCAGATAGAGTCAAGTTGACTACTGGGAATAGCTATCACATGCTCACTGCTCGCTTGCAGTTCAAGGGCACAGTCCATCATGGTGGGGAAGTCAAGGGTACAGCCCACCATGGTGGGGGAAGATCAAGGCAGAAGGAGTTTGAAGCACTGGTCACAACACATTCACAGTCATAACAGATAAACAGATGCTTGCTGATGAATGCTCTTTCTCTACTAACATAGCCCAGGATCCCAGCCAGGGAATAGGGCCACCCACAGTGGACAGGTCTTCCTGTCTTAGTTAGCAATAAAGGTACTTCCCCACAGGTCTTGACATATCCAGTGCCTGACACAGAGTCAAGGCTCAATGAATACAAATCATGAATGAATTAGTCAATTAACCAGTGACTAAGTCAACAGCCAGTGAATGGGTAGAGCAGCTGTGCTACTCATCAGCAAGGGACTTGTCCATGAATAAGGAGGAACAGCTCAGTTTGGCAGATTTGATAATGTATGTAAGTCATCTGGCTTTCAGCAGAGCACATCCTTATTATTCAGTATGTAATGGATTCTATTAACAGATCCTGCCATGGGTCCAACAGAATTCAGCACTGTGAGTGTTTAGAGGAGGAACCGGGGAATAGGGAATGAGAAGCAGAATTTAAATTTACGCATGGTGATATATATTGAAATCCCAGCACCCAGGAGGCTAAGAGATGAAGATGGTGAATTTGAGGCCACACTGGGTTATGCAATAAGTTATAAGCCAGTTGTAGATATGTAGAAACTCTCCTATACAATGAATGAATGAATGAATGAATGAATGAATGAATGCATGCATGCTGAGGCTCATCACTCCAATTCTGTCCTCCATTCTTCCCCTCTCTTTCAATGCCTCAGGTACACAGATCTTTCTTGTGTTCTAGTCTTCTGTCTTGGTTAGGATTTCATTGCTGTGATTCACAGACACCATAGCCATTGGCAACTCTTATCATGGAAAACATTTAACTGAGGCTGCCTTGTAGTTCAGAGGTTCAGTCCATTCTCATTATGGTGGGAAACACAGCAGCATGCAAGCAGACATGGTGCTGGAGAAGGAACTGAAAGTTCTATATCAGGATCCACAGGCAGCAGAGAGTGAGACACCTCTCCTTCAACAAGGTCATACATCCTAATGGTGTTACTCCCTATAGGCCTATGGGAGCCATTTTTATTCAAACTACCATATGTTCCAAGCCCATCCCTATCTTCTGGACTTTGTAGTTGTTATACCCCTCCCTCTGCTCCTCTGCCTTGGGCCCCCAGCTCAGTGCTACCTTTCAGAGATTTCCTAACTCCCATTCAAACCTGAGCAGCTCCAGTCTACCACCCGTCCTGTCACTAGTAAGGTATTCCTGGTTTGTTCCTTCAGAGCAGATTAGCTCAGGCTGCAGGGCAAATGCTGAACTCTCTTCTTATTTTTTTTTTTAAAGATGTATTTATTTTATGTTTATGAGCACACTGTCGCTTTCTTCAGACACACCAGAAGAGAGCATCAGATCCCATTACAGATGGTTATGAGCCACCATGTGGTTGCTGGGAATTGAACTCAGGACCTCTGGAAGAGTAAGTAGTCAGTACTCTTAACCACTGAGCCATCTCTCCAGCCCTCTCTTTCCTTATTTTTTTTTTTTTTTTTTTATGTCTCCTCTATTTAACTATGCTTTCACCAGAATAAAAGTCTCCAGTTCTCTACTGTAGCCTCAGGGTTCAGAACATTCTTCACTCAGAAAGCATTCTGTCAGTCCTGAGTGAATGAATGACTCTGGGCCTTCCTTAAACAAGTCTCCTATGCCTGGGTTTTAAAATCAATGGTTTGGGGCTGAGGAAATAGCTCAAGAGAGCTTGCTTTACCAACATGAAGACTTGAGTTCAAATCCCCAGCACTTATACACACACAAAATAGTAGGGTATAGTTATCTGTGTCTACAACCTCAGTATTGGGAGAACAGAGACAGACAGATCCCTAGCGTTCAGTGGCAGCCAACCTAGCCAAACTGACCAGCTTGGTGTTTGATAGGAGACTCTGTCTCAAGGAAATAAGACAGATGCTCTCCATTGGCTTCTATGTCAATCTCAATTCTGTGCTCTCCCTCTCTCTCTGTCTCTCTGTCTCTCTGTCTCTCTCTCTCTCTCTTTCTCTCTCTCTCATGCATGCACAGGGTACTTTAAGGGTATTTACTATGAGATGGATACAGGGATGGCAATGCTTATGTAGACTCCAGTCATTTGGGAGATGGAGTGTCCATGAAGAATCCCTTGGCTGAGAATTCTTTCAGTGTATGTAATGGTAATCTACACGATGGAACTCACTTCATAGACCTCTGGGCATGTCATCGAGGGAGTATTTCAATCATACTAACCGAGGTGGGAAGACCCACCCTAGCTGTGAGCAGCATCATCTCCATGGGCTGACATTCCAGGCAGTATACAAAGGAGAAAGCAAACAGTATATCCATTTGTTCCTCTCTGCTTGCTGCAATGTGGTCAGCTGCCTCTTGCTCCTGTCAACACACCTTACTGGAAATAGGAGACCGTGTCCCTCAAACTGGGAGCCAAAATAAACCCTTTCTCCCTGAAGTTGTATTTGTCAGGTATCTGAACACAACAATGAGAAATGTGACGAATGTACTGGAAAAGAGGGTTCTGGCGGATTTAGAGACTTGTGCCTTAGAGCAGGTGAGGCCTGAGGCCTGAGGCCTGTCTTCTCTGATGAAGGTGAATATTGCAAAGCTGAACTGAAATGATCTGAGCATGCCTGAATCCTGGGCTCAGGCACACAGCAGGGTCTTCTGAGAGTGACACAGAAAAACCCCCTTGACTGATGCTGCCTTCTAGCTTTTTCTAATCCCCAAAAGCTAATTTAAGTGCAGCATGACTGGTTTATCTTAATCCCTTTACCCTTCACCTGTTTGAGCCAACTTCCCGACCTTATGCCGTTGCCTATTTATTGAATCTCACTCTCTCTGGGAAGAAATCCCGAAATCCAGAGCACCACAGCAAGGATATGAGCTGTAGGGAAAATTACACCACCTTAGTTCTAGAAAAGTTCTAGAGCCGGGCAGTGGTGGGCACACGCCTTTAATCCCAGCACTTGGAAGGCAGAGCAGGCGGATTTCTGAGTTCAAGGCCAGCCTGGTCTACAGAGTGAGTTCCAGGACAGCCAGGCTAACAGAGAAACCCTGTCTTGAAAAAAAAAAAAGGAAAAAAAAAAACAAACAAACAAAAAAAAAAAAAGAAGAAAGAAAGTAAAGTTTAGAGTTGGCTGTGTAGATGAATTGTCCTTCTCACTATAGTACACACTGTGTGTGTTTGGGCTGGCTCAGGTCCCATGGGACATAGCAGTCAGGAAATTTACCGTGGTACTGGGACAGAAAGGTGGATTCTTTTGACTATAGACAATCCAGCCTGTGTCTCTGCTCCCTGACCACATAGACTGTATCAAAGCCTCTAAAGACCCGTCAGGCTGCCTTTGGGTTTAGGAGTCAGGATGTGTGGATCTCTGTGTGCTTCAGTTTTCAGTTATAGCTGTATTATTGTATTAACTTCTTTTGTGCTACTGTGACCAAATACCGACAGAAACAAGAGATGAGGCCACTGGCATGGCTCAGTGGCTCTTGAATTTATCCCCAAACTCATGTAAAGGTGGAACGAAAGAAATTGCTCCACAAAGCTATCCTGTGATTACCACGCGAGCACTGGCACCCGTCCCTCACCACAAACATCGCACCTCCCCCATAACGATAATAAATAATGTTTTTAACTGAAGGAAAGAAAGATTGCTTTGGCTCTGGTTTGGGGCTGGTAGTTTGTCATGGGGATATCGTGAAAGGACAGGGCAGTTGTTTGGTGGTCACTTAGCAGAGAAAAAAATGTTCTGAGTCTGCTTTCCCCAACACTCTGCTTACTCTAGCTGGTCTACCAGCCCTACATTCAGGGCCTTGTTGTCCATCTTTGGCAATCCTCTCTGGAAAGTTACAAACACACACACACACACACACACACACACACACGACACACAGGTTTGCTTCACTGAGGCTCCTAAGTACTTCTCAACCCAGTCAAGATGCCAATCAAAGTTACTGTTGATTCATCAGTGAAGAGCTTGAATTTTAGCCACTTGGTATAGGCCTGATATGTAGTAGAGCTTCATATGAATCTGTAGGATGGGAATGACCATTGAAATGTAGTGTAGATGGTAACCAGGTTGTTATAAAGGGTGAAAATATATACTTATGATTCCAACTCTGTGGGAATCTGAGGCAGGAGGATTGAGAATTTAAGGTTGGCCTGGACTACATAGTCAAACAGATACAAGGTAGGTGGAGCTGAAAATAACAAAGTCTTTGTTCAATGAGGTGGACCCCAGTGTAGCTTCTCTGAGACAATGTGAGCTGACCAGAGCAGAGAACAGGTTCTAAACACTCACAAGTCACGTTATCGTTGAGTTGCAGATCTCCTTCCTGTGAGATAGGCTCTTGGTCCTTCTCTCATAGGTTGTTGAGAGGATGAAGATGAAGGGGTGAGGTACCACATGCCATGCCCACTGGCAGTCATCATGGTCACGCTCCTAACTCCTTCACAGTTCCCACTAGGCTTCACTGCCATGATGTGTGTGTCCTCCATGTCCCTTGGTAGACTGCCTGTCAGACTTCTTCTGATGGATGGATGCTGGAGCTGTACATGGTTGCCTCAGGTCACCAGGCCCTTGCTAAGGGGAACAGATAGATGCCTCCATCTCCTTGTCAGCAGGGTCTCTGAGATGCTCCCTGTTCTTTGTATTCATCTGTCTCTCTGTGCTTGACTCTGCCTTCTTTCAGGATGAGCATTTCTGTGACTTCGTGGACAATCTCACAGAATATCAGACCAAGAGCATCCTGGCTTCCCCCATCATGAATGGGAAGGACGTGGTAGCCATAATCATGGCTGTGAATAAAATAGATGAACCCCACTTCACCAAGAGAGATGAAGAGGTGAGGCTGCATGGGACACTGCTGAGGAGGCCACTTTAGCCCATTCTTCCAGCTCACGGAATTCTCCAACCTTACTATTAGGCTTGGCTTTAGTTTTTCTAAATATAAGGCAGGGGAACAGCCCAGCTTGGTGGTCCATGCCTGTAATTTCAGTATTTGACAGGCTGTGCCAGGAGTATTGTTATAAGTTTGGTGTACACCCATGATTATAATTATATAGCCTGGGCTGCATAATATGCTCCAGCCCGAGGGCAGCATATGCTACAGATCAGACCCTGTCTCAGAACTAAAAGAGAGAGAAAGAGGGGTGTGGGGGTTTACCTGCTAGTCTTGGAGGGAGACAGGGGAAGATGACAGTGGCAACACTGGATTTGGGGGTTAGGAATGGAGAGGTGGTTGGTCTAGGTCTCTCGAAATTTTGTTTTATTTGGGCAAATCACTTTTTTGTCTTAGTTAGGGTTCTATTGCTGTGAAGAGACACCCTGATGATGGCAACTCTAATAAAGGAAAACATTTCATCTGGGCTGGCTCACAGCTCAAAGATTTAGTCCAGTGTCATCATGGTGGGAGGCATGGCAGTGTCCAGGCAGACGTGGTGCTGGAGAATTAGCTAAGAGTTCTATAACTGGATCGGCAGGCAGCAAGAAGAGAAAGAGAAAGAACCTGGCTTGAGCTTCCGAAATCTCAAAGCCCATCCCCGGAGATACACTTCCTCCAGCAAGGCCACACCTACTCCAACAAGGGCATAGAACCTAGTCATTTTAAACACCACCACTCCCTATGAGCTCATGGGGACTAGTTTCATTCAAACCACCACATTTATCTTTGCTGATTATATTGGTTTTTTTCTTTGTAACATGGGGTGATTTTACAGTATCTACCTCACAGGTACCATTTACCAGTGACTTATCACAGGGACATCAAGTTCAATACATACCAGCTATTTTTATTAATACATTCTCATTAACAAATCAACATGCATTGTGAGTTTCCATTCACAGTGCAACAAGTGAAGAGTCTGTACTCCACGGCTCGGCTATGCAAAGTCCCTCTGCATGCATGAGTTTTAGTGCCGGTCAGACATTTGCTGGTGGCAGAAATTAGGGAGGAGAAGGACTTGTCCTTCTCACCTGCTTCCCTCATGCTGTTTGGATTTGTAGATTCTTCTCAAGTACCTCAACTTTGTGAATCTGATCATGAAGGTATTCCACCTGAGTTACCTGCACAACTGTGAGACTCGGCGTGGCCAGGTAAGTGGCCTGGCTCCAGAGCAGGCAATGAGCATGTCCTTCTGCTGGAGCATTGGTGTGAAGGTACTGGGGACGACTGTGCTGTGTCTGGTGGGAGTCCCTGGTATTAGGAGGTGATGAACGCTTGTAAGACTGAATCCTAGAGTGGTTATGGTTGGATTTGAACACTTGCTCACTAAGGAGCCATCAGACCCTAAGCAGGTTTCTTAGTCTCTCTAATAATGTACACATTGAAGATGGGCAGGGTGGGGTATGCTTATTATCCTAGCACTCGTAGGTGGAGGGAGGAGGATCAGAAATTCAAGGTCAGCTCAGCGAGGTAGCCAAGTGAGGCTCGACTGGGCTACAGAAGACCTTATGCAAACAAACAAAGAAACAAACAAAAACATATGAATAATTATATATCACTCTCAAAGATTGTTATCAAACTAAGTTAACATAGGTACTTAGCTCAACTGCGTGTTATAATTTTATTTTATGGTTTTTGCGGTGGTGGGGATTGAACTCACAGCCTGTACTATAAGGCAAGCACCCAGCTATGGATCTGCATTCCTAAATCCTGTGCTTACTTTAGTAATGACATAAGAGACAAAAGGAAAGAATTAGACCCAATGTAAGCCAGCTGATCACTTCACTGCTTCAA
Source organism: Mastomys natalensis (assembly GCA_021653895.1). Taxonomy (NCBI): domain Eukaryota; kingdom Metazoa; phylum Chordata; class Mammalia; order Rodentia; family Muridae; genus Mastomys; species Mastomys natalensis. Next base: position 1,122,306 of record JAJTUV010000106.1, read on the forward strand.
GCCTCTTTTCAACCTATAAAATAGGGCTTATGACCCCATCTGTTTCTCTAGATCAATGATTCTCAACGTCTTGACGCCACAACACTTTAATACAAATCCTCAATGCTGCAGTGACCACCCCCAAACATAATATGTTTCATTGCTACTTCATAACTGTAATTTTGCTACTTTAAGAATCATCGGTGTTTTCCTATGGATTTAGGTGACCCCTGTGAAAGGGTCATTTGACCTCCAAAGGGGTTGCAACCCACAGGCTGAGAACCACTGTTCTAGATTATTATGAGACTTAAATAGATTAAGTAGAAACTTTGCAGAATTCTTATTATTTTTCTACCTAAGAAACTTTTAATTTGTACTTCCAAAACTCTGATTGCGGGGGCAGGGATTTGTAAGGGCGGGACTGGGAGGAGAGGAGGGAAGGATTGTAATCAGAATGTAAAGTGAATAAAAAATAAATTATTGGGAAAAACCCCTCTGTTTCTTTTCAAATGTCTTCAGATATTGCTGTGGTCTGGGAGCAAGGTCTTTGAAGAGCTCACGGATATAGAGAGGCAGTTCCACAAGGCCCTGTACACAGTCCGAGCTTTCCTCAACTGTGACAGATACTCTGTAGGACTCTTAGACATGACCAAACAGAAGGTAAGCAAACTTCAAGGACAGATCGTACGAAGGAACACATGGTGATTGAATGAAGTCGGGTCAGTAATTCAACTAGCACAGGACACAGTCTGTGTGGATTTGGATGGCTGTGAAGGGTTTTACATAACAGGCAGGGGGATAGCTCAGTCAGTAACATGCTTGCCTTGAAGCCATGAAGACATGAGTTTACCCCTAGAACTGATATTAAAGGCTCGTGCCAGACATAGCACAGGTGTAGCGGTCAGAGGACAACTTTTGGAAGTCGGTTCTCTCCTTCCACCATGGGTTCTGGGGAGTGAATTCAGGTCATCAGACTCACATACCATACCTGGTCTACAGAGTGAGTTCCAGGACAGGTAGGGCTAAACAAAGAAACCCCGTCTCAACCCCTCCCTCACAAAAGTGTGCTTTGGTGACTAGGAATCGGAGTCATATAAGTAGTCATTTTTGCTTATGGCTGTTGACTTCTGTGCCCTGTTTAAGAAAATCTTTTCTAGCCTCTAAGATCAGAAAAATATTTTACTTATGCCAATTCATGTAAGTTTTATTTTGTGGATTTTACATGCAGCTCTACAGTATAACAAAAATCTTAATGTATTCTGTGATACAAGATAAATATTACTATTCCACATGGACAACCAACCAATCAATTATCTTGTCTGAAAAAGACCCATCCTTCCCCACTGGCCTATTGAAAAGTCCATCTTTTCTCTCAGTGTCCCATTAAAAAGCCTGTCTTTCCTTGAGCTGGTTTCTGGAATCCTTAGTTTGTTGCATTGGCTTATTTCTCTCTGTTATTCTACAATGACCACCTTACTTTCAGTATGTTTATACAGTATCTTGACTACACTTGTGAAAAGATCTCTGTGTTTGGTGTTTTATGTTAAGAGTTCTTCACTGTGTGCTTACATTTTGTGGACTGTCTCCCTGTATTTTCCACCCTTTCATACTTATGGGTTTCAGTTTGAATATTTCTTCTCATGCTGGGCAGCAATGAAGTTCTTTCTTATCTTCTTCATGAAACATTAAGTTCTAGGCCAGTGGTCTCAGCCTTCCCAACCAGTGACCCTTTAATACAGTTCCTCATGCTGGGGTGAGGCCCTGTTTCAACCATAAAATTATTTTGTTGCTACTTTATAACTGTAATTTTGCTACTGCACTGAATCATAATGTAATTATTTTTTTGAGACAGAGGGTTGCCAAAGGGGTCAAGACCCACAGGTTGTAGGGCATGGCAGTGGTGTTTATACATCATCAAGTGGCAAACAGGAGGTCCCCAGTTCACATTCTCACCCAGATCAACATCTCTTTCTGTTGTCAGAAGTCTAGAAAAAGTGCCAAAAAGGACAGAAGGCCAAGGGTGTGGAGTGTGAACTTCCTGTGAACTCCCTCTGACCCCTGGGTGATATTAGCATAAGCAAATCTCATGATAAGCATACTCAAAGGAACAAAAGAGAGGGTGGCATCTACACAAAGCAGTTTTAGTGCTGATAGGTCACTGTTTGTCCCTAAATACTAACAGCTCAGTGATCAGAAGGAGCCCTGGAGGAGGAAGGCCTCTGAAGGCAGAGACTTTGACCTAACACAATCTTTGCATCTCTGCAGGCAAACAATGCCAGCAAGAAGCCACAGGCAGAAGCCTGGATAGCCCTGGTGGCTTCTCCTCATGAGCCTTCTTTCTGGGCTCTTTCTTTTTTCCTTCTTCCTTTCTTTCTTGAGACAAGGTCTTCTGGATCCCAGGCTAGTCTTGAACTTGGTCAAAGATGAGCTTGAATTCCTGATCTTCCTGTCTCTACCCCTAAGCACTGAGAGTCCAGGCAAGTGCTTCCGCGTGATTCGGTGTTTTATGTTGGAACCCAGGGCTTTAGGCCTGCTAGGCAAGCACTCTGCCAAGTGAGCCACATCCCGAACCCTCTCTCATCTGTCTTCTGCTTGTGTCTTGGGCCATGGTAAAAAGAAAACTCAAAATAAAATAAGCAGTCAGGAATGATTCCGTGAATCAGGTGGCGCCCAGACAACAAGCCATCAAGGGCTCTGCAATACAGCATGGGCAGAGAGCTTCGTCTAGATCGAATGGAATGGAGCATAACTTGATTAGCTGCAGTTGCACATTTGTCTGGCTTAGGTGTGATCTGATCAGCTGGCTAGCTATGATTGTCTAAAATTTAATTTGTTATAAAAACATGTCTCTTAGTTATGACTCCAGAGCTGGGATGGACTCTCAGGGCCTTGCACAGGCTTTAGCCCTGGACAGTCCCAGCCCAGCCTTTGGTTGTGATGGGGGACATGTATTGTAGTACAGGAGCCCAAGTACAAAATCAGGCTGAGGTATATGCTGTGCTTATGGCATTAAATAGCTTTTAGGGTCTTTTGAATTTTTTTCACAACACTTTACTATTTAGCATTTCTGGAGTTGACAATGGGATTATGTAAGTATTTTGAGATCTCATATTTTCTCTACTGCTGAATTATATAGCTGTGGCATCATCATCATCAAGGCCCTACTTAAAAGAAACCTTTTTTGTGTGTTTGTCGCTTCTGTGTGTTAACATGTGGGTGTGGGAGTGCACGTGCCACCATGTTTAAAGTCAGAGAACATCTGCTTTGGGTGTTGGTCCTATTCTGCCAGGTTGACTGACTGAGACAGAGTCTTTTTACTGTTTGTTATTCCATGAGACAGACTAGCTGGCTAGAGAATTTCAGTAATCCCCCTGCCTCTACCTCCCATTGTGCCCCAAGACATTGACATTACAGACACAGTGCTACTTACGTGCCCTACTTTACCTGGAATCTAGAATTTGAACTTGGGTCCTCACACTTGCAAAGCAAACACTTTTACCTACTGAGCCGTTTCCTCAGCCCCAAGAACTCGTTTTCCCATGCCAACATCACTAGGGACACCCCAACTCATCACCGTATTTTGGCTGACTCGACAGACTGTTTATCAATGTTTTTTTTTACCCCTAGGAATTTTTTGATGTGTGGCCAGTTCTGATGGGTGAGGCTCCAGCCTACTCTGGTCCCAGGACTCCAGATGGAAGGGTAAGTTTCTTTGAGATCTTTTCCATATGCCAGGCTTGGCAGACTTGTCAAGGACTTTAATTTACCATGGATATTTATCTTCACTATATTAAGCTCTCTTTCCTATGTTGTGGTAATTCTTCACAACTTCCCAACCCTGTCACTTGCAAAAGCTTAATATCTTGCTGGAGTCTCAGAGGGACCCAGAGGAGCAGATGAAGCAGGAGTCAATACCCACATCCTGCAGACAGGATGAGCCTGGAGATGTCCTGCAGCTGACTCAAGGATCTTCCCAGCAGGAAGTTAGAACCAGTTTGCAACTAGAAAGAGACTTCAGATCTAATCTAGAATGTTCAAATTGTTAGCCAGAGCCCAGTCACCACTACTTGATATGTTTGTGAGCTTCGTGCATTTACTTGTTTATTTCTACTTACAAAAAACTGACTGGTTTGTAATGATAGTCATTTTTTCCCATAGTAGGTTCTAAATTTATTTGAGAAGACAGAAGAAGGTCAGTTAGATGGGATGCAGCAGCCACAGGGTAAACTGGACTGGAGCTGGGTAACAGTCCACATCACTCAGAGTTTTCTGTACTCCTGGCTGGGTGCTCCTGCTTGCCTCCCACCCCTGTAGCACAGGGACACAGGATGTCATTTAAACAAGTTATACTTGCCAAAGCTGTGGTTGCTCCAAAGAGGAAAGGAAAAGAAAGTCAACATGGCTGAACGTTTGGATCAGGTAGTGCTGTCTGTGTGCCAGGAAGTTCAGTGCAGGGCACTGATCACACTCCTGTCAGACGGTGATTAAGTAGCGGCTTCTCTGAAACAAGTGGTGGTATGTTCCTTCTAGAACACTAAGAGAAAACACAAGAGGAGCCCTGCACAAACCCACAGATATCCCGAAGAACCTAGCCAAAGCTAGTCAGCCTTATGTTGTTCATTTATGAATGGAAAACAACAATAATAACAACAAAACCCAAATACCAGGCCAGGTATAGTGGCTCATTCCTGCAATCTCAGCACTGGGGAGGCTGAGACAGGAGGATCACCATAAGATCAAGTCTACCCTGGGCTACATAGAGAATTCTGGGCTAGCCTGGACTATAGTATAAGACCCTGTCTCAAACAACAAAAAACAAAATGGCAAGGTAAATGTAATGGCTTAGCTACCTACAGAAGAGCCTGAGGCAGGGGAATCATAAGTTCAAGGCTGCCTGGGTTCCAGAGAAAGTTTAAGGCTATCTGGGTAACAGTGAAATCCTGTTTTAAAATATAAAGTAAAATGAGGGCTGGAGATGTAACCTGATGGTAGAATGCTTATCTAGCATGTGTGAGGTTTAATTTCTAGTATAGGAAAGAAAAGGGGGGGAAGAGAGGGAGGGAAAGACAGAGAGAGAGCATGATTGGATCTGTTTATTTCTGGGGACAAAGTAAATGTGGGTCTCTTTATGCACCTCTGTCCTGGAACTCTCTATGCAGACCGGACTGTGGGCCTTGAACTTGGAGAGGTCTGTCTGTCTCTGCCTCCCAAGTGCTATGGTTAATGAATTGCTATGCCTCACTCAAAACTGTGTTTAAAACAGAATGTGGGTAGTGGGGATATGGGTACACTGAGTCCGACAGTGGGCCTGGGACATTTCCAGAAGCTCACATCTGTCACACTGGGCTAAGCCAGCCTGTCCACAGGGCTTAGGTTACAAGTGCTGGCTTCCTACTGATACACAGCAGGCAGTTGCTCCAGTATGAAAGCAGAGCTGACTGGGTTGCACCTCATTGTCTGCTGGGCACTGTACCTGAACTGTGTGTGTGTGTTTTGTGTGTGTGTGTGTTTGTGAGGTGTGTGGTTTGAACCCAGGTCCTTATGCCTACCAGCAAGTGTTTTATCACTTCCTCAGCCCTTTTTTACGATTTTTTGAAAATTGCTTTTATTTTGAGACAGGTTGCCCAAGTTGGCCTTGAACTTGCCTCTTAGTCTAGGAGGCCCTTGGACTCATGTTGCTCTTCCTTCAGCCTCTCAAGCATCTGGAATTACAGGCCTGCACAGCAGGCCCACTGTCATTTATTATTTTTTTTAAATATGTCTACTAATGAGTTATTTTTATTTTCCCATTGGATAGACAGTTGAAGAGATTAAGATCTGGAAAGGCCAAATCATTTGTGCAAATTTAAAAACCAGGGTACTTCTCTCTCTGGTGATTACCTTCGCAAACATGCCTTCCCATGGTTCCCTTTGCCTTCCAATATGACTCATGCTTTATTGGCCAATTCAAATACAGTTTAATACAGCTTTTGACTTTAACCACTCCTCCCTCCATCTGAGGTCTGAGGCTCTCTAACGGCCAACTGTATCTCATTTCACCTCCTTTGGAAAGTAAAAACGGCATGTGTGTGTTTAAAGAAGGAGAAAGTCACACAGGCTAATTAATAGGCTTCATGGAAAAAACAAGACATATATCACTTGTCTTCAGACTGCCATGCTTCCAGGCCTTGTTATTTGCCACCACTGGACTGGTGGCTCTTTCATAGATCTGGTGTCACAGTGTCTGCTGTTCAGCAGAAGGTAACAAAGGTGCCCTTGATGGCTCTGGTTTGGTTTTCCAGAGTCTGGGAAGCCATCCATGAGTGTGGCCTCGAAGGCCACACACAGCTGAGTGTGTAGAAAAAGCCCTCTTTGCCTAAAGCACACTGGATGTATTTTGCTGCTTTTTCTGAAAGCAAATTGATTTTCCTGTAGGCTTCAGGAGAAGAAAAAAAAAAAAAACCAACCCAACACACTAACCAAACCCATTGGACATGATAGGAACTTTTCTGAAGAGTCCTCTAGCAGCTGCACTTGGCATTACACGGTCAGCCATGCTGGCATCAGCCACGTGCTCATCTGTAGACTCCACAGCAGTGTTGTTCAGCGAGATATTTGAACACCTTTTCTTCTCTTGTCTTTTTTTTTTTTTTTTTTTTAAGACGAAGTCTAACTCTGTAGCCCAGGCTAGCTTAGAACCTACCATGTAGCCCAGGCTGGCTTCAAACTTGTAGTGACCCCTGTGTTTTTCCTGACTGCTGGCATTACAGATGTGACCACTATATTTAGGTACTCTGAGTCTCTTTACATAGCTCAGGTGAGCCTGGAACACAATCCCCTGCCTCAGCCGCTGGAAATGCTAGATTTACAGGCATGAGCCACTTTGCCAGGTGTTTTATAGTATTTGAACTTATGATGAGTTTATGGGGAGGTTACCTACTGTGTGTGGAGCAGGTTGTACGTATTTGTTTAATCATTTTTCCAGTCATAGCCGTGATCAGGTGGGGCATGCTCAAAGTTCTTCCGTGTTGTAGAGAATAGTTCCTTTCAGGCTGTGCCTTGCCCTGAGTGATTCCTTGTTATAAGCAGTTGGCTCTGTTTTAAGTGCAAATGCTGGTGAAGAATGATTTGACATTTGTGCAAGTAAACAGCCACCATCTGCCCAGCACCATCCTGAGGCAGACTGAAGCTCATTTATGCAAAGAAAGGATGACCCCTTCTGAATGTGTCAACTCAAATAAGAAACATATGGATATATGCATCAAAACTGTGTCAGAGTCCAGACTTCACATGCCTTTGATCCCAACACTCGGAGGCAGAGGCAGAGGCAGAGGCAGAGGCAGAGGCAGAGGCAGAGGCAGAGGCAGAGGCAGAGGCAGAGGCAGAGGCAGAGGCAGAGGCAGAGGCAGAGGCAGAGGCAGAGGCAGAGGCAGAGGCAGAGGCAGAGGCAGAGAGGCAGAGGGCCAGCCCAGTCTACATAGTGAGTTCCAGGCTAGCCAAGACTATATAATGAGACCCTGCCTCAAAAAAACCCCAAAAATAAAACAAAACTGTATAAGGAAAATAGGCTTGCAAGTCCATTGAACTTCATGAAACCACTGAATGAATGAATGATGCAGCTCTGTACTAGGAATCATATAAAATAAGGGACACCTAATGCTGAGCACCACAGCACTCTGCAGCCCTTCATCAGAGCATCCTGTACATGAGTCATGGGATCAAGGGGTACTGCGCTCTCAGCTCTCCTATAATGTGTGTGTTTTACACACATGCGTGCATGCGCACACACGCGCACACACACACACACACACACACACACACACACACACACACACACAGAGAGAGAGAGAGAGACAGAGAGAGAGAGAGAGAGAGAGAGAGAGAGAGAGAGAGATGCACATCATTGTATGAAGTGTAATGAATAACCTGAGAGCTAAGATTGGATTGAAAACAAAAACAAACAAACAAACAAAAAACAAAAAACCCAGAACTGTCAATAGCCACAAACAAAGTGAAGTCAGTAGTAATTAGTGAGTTTGAACCAATGAAATTGATGTAGTCATGAATTTGTTGTTTTTCAATAAATTCTGACATTGTAGAAGGACATAGGTGTGTCAATTTATGTTTCTGACATAACTGACTCACCATGGGCCTGAAGTTGTCACAAGACTTTTTAAAGTAACGTGGCTGAGATGTAGGGATGTACAGCATCCTTGAGGACATGACTAGAGGATGGGTACGTTGCCATATGTGGAAATGCTAGGTCAGAGAATATGTGCATTTTGATCCTATAGACATCCGACTAACTCTCCACCTGCAGTCATAAGTCAGAAGCAGGATGGGGCCTCAGTAGTATTGAAGTCATAGGTAGGATGGGCTATCCGTAAGATTGTGGTTTTTCTGTGAATGTACGAATGAGATCTGTAGAATGGAGGATTCCCATGCGCTGTGGGCCTGACAGAGTTCTTTGTCTATAGCTCTATTTCTTTGTCAGGTGGAGAGTGAGAACCTTCTGTAGCTTTCCTCTGGAAGCCAGATTCAAGATCCAGATTCCTGAGCCAGGTGGTGGTGCATGCCTGTAATTCTAGCATTTGGGAAGTCAAGACAGGAGAAACAGAAGTTTAAGGTCAACCTTGGCTACATGTCAAATTGGAGGCTAGCTAGGGACGACTATACAAAATCTTGTCTCAAAAAACATAGCCAACAGAATTGATAAGATAGCTCAGCAGGTAATGGGGCATGTCTCTGAGCTTAGTGACCTGAATTTGATTCCTGGGTCTCACATTATGGGAAGAAAGAATTAAATCCTACAAGCTGTCCTCTGATCTTCCCATCTTCATTGTGATGTGTGCACGTGAAGGTATACATATATACCTACCTACTAACACACACACTTGAAATAAATTACACACACACATATGTATATAATATACGATATAATACAATATAAGTGTAACCAATGGGCTAGAGAGATGGCTTAATGGTTACTTCCTATGCAATGATGATGGGGAAGGCAGGCAGAGTGGGCTTGCTGGTGGGGCCACCCTTCCTAAAAGGCATACAAGATGAAGAGTGCTAGAGGACGACACTGAAGATCCTCTGCTGGACTTCCCACATCCACAGAGGTTCATACATCTGCCAGCACAGACATGTGCATACAGTGCCCTCCAGTCCAAAATAAACTATCCGGACTCTTGTATTTTAGTTAATCATGCCATTTAAAAAATATCTATCTATTTATTTAATGTATACGAGTACACTCTAGCTGCCTTCAAACACACCAGAAAGAGGCACTGGATCCCATTACAGATAGTGGTGAGTCACTGTGCGTTTGGTGGGAATTGAACTCAGGACCTCCGGAAGAGCAGTCTGTGCTCTTAACCGCTGAGCCATCTCTCCAGCCCAATCACATAATTTTTTTTGCAAATAAAAAGAGGTTTAATAGCTGAGGGAGAGACCCAAGTGTGGAGCTGATGCTCCTTCTTCTTTTTTTCCTTTTTTTCTTTTATGGTTTTTCGAGACAGGGTTTCTCTGTGTAGCCCTGGCTGTCCTGGAACTCACTCTGTAGACCAGGCTGGCCTCGAACTCAGAAATCCACCTGCCTCTGCCTCCCAAGTGCTGGGATTAAAGGTGTGCGCCACCACTGCCTGGCTCGATGCTTCTTAATAAATGCAAGTAAATGCCTGTTTCAAGTAAATGTCACTGTTTCAGTGACAACAGTCTGGTGGTCATTATATGAATACTGTGTCCCAGGCAACAGAGATAGAGAGACACTGCAGTTCTATCATAAGCGTCTTCCTTAAATCATATAGCTAAAGGGCCTCTGAGCTAACCAGGACGCAGGCTCTGGTGCTGACTCATTGTCTCACTACACAGTGGCCATTCCCTCTCCTGCTCCTCTGTTCTCATCTGTGAGACGGTTGCTAAGCTGTCCATCATAGTTAGGCGCATACAGAGAACCTGAGAAGGTAATGGAATTTTCTGTGGAGAGTAAGAGGAACAGAGCCACTTGCCAGCTGGTTCCCTCTCTGAGGGTTGCTAAGATCAGTGAGCATGGAAGGCAGCAGAGCCGTCCTTAGGAGCAAGCTTGGTATCCCTGAGTAAACAAACAAAACAAAACAACGGAGATAACAGTGAAGGACAAGATTTGAGCACCCTCGTGTCTTCCTGTGTTCTTTTTTTTTTGTTTCAAAAAAAAAAAGGAAAGGAGAAGAGTCAGACTAGCTTCATGGTGCACTTCCGCTGAAGCTCTGCCCTCACTGAATAACTTTCCCCTTTTGCCAGGAAATTAACTTTTACAAGGTCATTGACTACATCCTGCACGGCAAAGAAGACATCAAAGTAATCCCGTAAGTTTCATCCCAGACATGAAAACATCAGGCTTACTCCCAACACAGTCTTATTTCCAACTCCTTCAGTCCGTGGCTCCCGAACTGAACGCTGGTCGAACCCCAAACCGCCATGCTTTTGGTTGGAGACTGAGAGAGCGGCGGAGCAGGAGCCATGAGACTTGCAAAGTGCTGGAACCAGGTCCCCAAAGAGGAAGAGCTCGATCAAAGACACCACAGCTGGGTTATGTATCAGGTGGGTCCCAGACCCATAGCCAGTGTTAAGAGACTGCCCTGGCCCCCAATAAGAAAAGAGACAATGGTCTCAAATTAAGGCTTTTCAATAACTCTGTGGAGCAAGAAGCTGGGAAAGAAAGAGACTCGCCCCAAGGAACACCATGTCCTGAGCCGGTCAGGGAAGGATGCTGAGGGTGCCTGTAGAAGATTAATTTAGGGGCAGAGAAGTCACAACCTCTTTTGGGATACGCCTGAGCTGCTTTGGTTAGCAGAGTGTTCCAGATGTCTTCTTCGGGGTCTTCTTATCTTACAGAATCCCTCCCTGTTCCTAGAGCCACACCTAGAACTCCACCCAGAGACAAGCTCACTTTCTCGGGTTTGATTGCAGGCTCTTTAAACTGCAATTAAGCTCCGTAAGAGGGCCACACCTGTATCTGCTGCTGCCTGCAAAGCCAGAGAACTGAAGGGATTTACCTGTGCTGCCCTAATCCCCAAATAGTAGCGATAACCGGATAACCTGAAAGGCTGACTCAGTCTTGGTCCCCAGGTCAAATCCTAAATACTCCTTTTGTCACTCGGGGAAACAGTTCTCAGATCTGCCTTTTACTGGTTGTGGGTGAGAAGTTGTCTCACACTCCCCTGTTGCTGAGCTCTCTACTCCCGGCACCTCCCTGCTGGTGTAAATACTGTTGCTGGGGCTAATGAGAGGGCTCAGTGGTTAACAGCAGTGACTGCCCTTCCACAGGTCCTGGATTCAGTTTCTAGCATCCACATGGCACATCTCTAATGCCATGGCTTTAAAGCACACCAGACATACACACACACACACACACATTTCAAAAGTTAAGTCTTAAAAAAAAATATATTCAGCCTGGCGGTTGTGCCATACACATTTAATCCCAGTACTTGGGAGGCAGAGGCAGGTGGATCTCTGTGAGTTTAAAACCAACCTGATCTACAGAGCTAGTTTTAGGACAGCCAAGGCTACACAAAGAAACCCTGTCTCAAATCCCACCCCCTACTCCAAATAAATAAAAAGCACATTCAGCTTCTTCCATATTCTACTGACCACACAGGTCAGTGGTGAAGATCGCTGAGTGTACCTAAGGATATTTGTTTATTATAAAGTGTAAAAAGAAAGTCACGATGTAAAATGAGATATTTATGACATAGGTAACTGCATCACATCAAGTCTACAGAGAAATCTAAACCAATGAAGAAAGAGCATTACAGGAAAGTAAGAGAAAGACGTGAGTAGGACATCTGTAATGGCAACCGTACAACAAACGCATTGAGATAAGGACAACCACAGTGATAGTTTTCTCAGACCCTACAGAAGGGCTGTATAATTCAGGAGTCTGAACTCACTAAGTATTGGCAGGGGCATGGAACAAAGGAAGCAGAAGCAATACCACAGCTGGGATATACATTGGCACTACTTTAGAAATTAGAAAGATAGACTCTTTCCACTCAATATTTCCAAGACGGACACTACAGTCTACAGAACTGACTTTGCAATGCTATCTCACGAGATCTCCAACCCGGAAAGGAGGCAGAAGGTAACTAGCAACAAGTGAATGGATGAATTGTGTTACTGTGCCAAGGAGAAAATTGCATACATGAAAGAGAAGCCAAACAAAATAATGAGCATTGAATAATTCCTTCTAAAGGAAGTTGAAAAACAGGCTGATCAGGTTGGCAAGGACAGAGGAGCATAGCCAGGTGGTACAAAGCTGAAGAAAAGCAACATAATTACACTAGAAAGATGGTTCTCCCGGGTTTGGGAGAAGGCTGCAATTGACAGGGGCTGGGGCTTCCACAGTGCTGACACCTCTGTTCTTAACTGGTGTGGGATTTCTGAAATGTTCGCTTTCCGGTGTGTGTGTGTGTGTGTGTGTGTGTGTGTGTGTGTGTATACACGTGAGTGCATATGCACATTCTGAGGCCAGAGGACATTGAATGACCTCTCTCTTTTTTTTTTTTTTCTCTTTTTTGGTTTTTTGAGACAGGGTTTCTCTGTGGAGCTTTGGCTGTCCTGGAACTCACTCTGAAGACCAGGCTGGCCTTGAACTCAGAAATCCACAAGTGACCTTTTCTATCACTCTATTTGAACATGGAGCTAGGCTGGAAGCTAGCAAGCCCCAGTCACCCTCTTGTCCCTATACCCTACCCTTCAGTTCTATGGTAATAGGCGTGTAAAGCTACACTCAGCCTTTGGCATGGGTTCTGGAGATCTGAACTCAGGTCCTCATGATTATGCAACAAGCACTCTTATTTGAGCTGACTTTCCAGCCCAATGTTCACTTGATAATGACTGATGATGGTTGGTTTTGTTTTACTCAGAGACAAGGTTTCTCTGAGTAACAGAGCTTTGGCTATCCTGGAACTGGCTTTGGAAACCAGGCTGGCCTTGAACTCACAGAGCTACATCTGCATCTGCCTCCTGAGTGCTAGGCTTAAAGGTGTGTGTCACCACCACGCCTCACTAATGATGATTGCTGTGCACTTTTCTGTATGTGTATATTTTTTTTTTCTTAAAATAATGAAGCAAGCCAGGCAGTGGTGGCACACGCCTTTAATCCCAGCACTTGGGAGGCAGAGGCAGGCGGATTTCTGAGTTCGAGGCCAGCCTGGTCTACAGAGTGAGTTCCAGGACAGCCAGGGCTACACAGAGAAACCCTGTCTTGAAAAACCAGAAAAAAAAAAAAAAAGAAGCAAAAAGTAATAAAATCGTGTGTCTCCTCCTCAAGGAAGGGGACACATGAGGAGCCCATGGCCAAGTGGTTTTGTACCAATGTACAGTACTGAGTGGCAGATCTATGGGACCGCTGACATAGATGTGCCCACTGTTGACTGAAGCACTGTTATACAGCATGTAACTGTAAGCCCAGGATCTGCATGTAGTGTTGCTTCCCCTAGAAATAAACATTACAGCATTAGCTCTGTGCGCAGTGCATGGCGGGAACTTACCACCTCTGCTCTTCATGAGGGGGGGCAGGGCAGGGCATCGCTTTGCAGTGGGTAGTAATCAGTGTCTGTCTGGAGTGTTCAGACTCACGGACGCTCATGAAAATGTTCTGTTCATGATCCCCTTTTCCATCTCGGAATGTACAGTACATGGCTGGCCAGCCTTTGGGGCTGAGGCAGCTGCAGTGAATGGGAGCAGAGGCTGGTCCAGCTTAAAGCGAGGAGGCACAGCCCCTCACTTGAAAGTCACTATCTATTTGGCTTTGGCTTTTGCAGGAACCCACCTGCTGACCACTGGGCTCTAGTGAGCGGTCTCCCCACTTACGTGGCTCAAAACGGCCTGGTAAGTGTGCTGCACCTTGGGAAAGGGTTGAATCTGGGGGACAGAAGAGTTTTAATCAAGAGATTGAGAAAAATGGGGTTAGTGTGAATCTTTCAAGCCAGAGGCTCTGTTTTTCTAGTTTACTCAGCATCTGGCCCACAGAAGAGAGTAGATCATTGATTGACATGTCTGGGAATAGCAACTATAGAGAAATAGTTCTTACATGGAAAGGCGTATAGTGTCCCTGACAATTGAAACTTGTGCAAATATGTCAGGGACAATGTCTTGACTAGCTGATCTCCAGGCTCCCAGATACTAAGAACAAACTCTTACACCAGACTTAATTGCTGTTCCCAGACTCCCTCTCCTACCCACATACATTGCAGAGCACCAGTGTGCTATCTCCTGTCATGCCTGTTACTCAGATTTTTTTGTTACTATGACAAAACACCTGGCTGAGGACCTCGTATAACTTTCAAAGTCACACTCCCAGTGACCTACTTCCTCTAGCTAGGGCCCAAAATAGCCCCACCCAGCTGAAGACCAAACTGTCAACTCAAAAGCCTGTATGGGAATTTTTTCCCACATATTTAGACCAAAACAATGTCCCACCCACTCAGTGTTATAGGGGAGAGTGATATGTGCTGTCTCCTGTGTTCCAGAGCAGGGTCGTGTCTGCTAGTTACATGTCACCCCTATGTGATGCTTTGGCCTGTGGCAAAACATCAAGGACACCAAAAGGAGACAGGGAAATGAAGTATGGCTTCCAATATACCCTCAATGGCATGCTCCAGTAATTGGAAGATTACCTGCTAGGCCCAATCACCTCTTAAAAGTTTCTACTACTTTCCTGCAGGGTCTCATAGTGAGCAAGAGTGTCATTTTACCCATGGGATTTGGGGACCCTCCATATGAAGACTCTATGACATGAAGAGCTGGGTGCAGAGGTTGGGAGCAACATGCTGTTTGTGCTTAGTGTTGCTACAGTATTAGGTCAGAGATAAGAGGACAGATTTCAAAGTAGCTCAAGATGGAGGAAAGATCCAGATCTAGTAGGCCTTGGATGCTGTTTGGAAGGCTGGGACTTTAATCCACAGGTCACTGGAGGAAGACTGAGAAGGGTACAGTTCAAGTAAGAGGTAATAAGAGTCTCAACGAATTGGACAGGGGAATGGATGTCACTCAGGTGATGGTGTGATTGCCAATACTTGTGAAGCTCTAGACTTTATTAACCAGGGTGTGGTGGTCCACTTTTGAAATCCTAGAATCTAAGAAGTAGGGGCAAGAGGATCAGAAATTCAAGGTCATCCTTGGCCACATAGTGAGTTGGAGTCCAGCATGAGCTAAATGAGACTCACAAACAAACCAACCCCAATCTCAATGAAGGCTGACAGACACAGTCACTAGGTAGTGACGATGATTCAGGATCTAGATAAATGTGTCCATTTAATACAACTTCAGCAGAAATGAGATGCAAAGAAAGAGATACAGAGTCAGATCTAATACTGAGAAGGCAAAGCCGGCAGGACTTGGTGATTAAGCCAGAGGGCAGAGGTGAGATAGGGCAGAGCTGATCTCAAGCTGCTGGATGGGTTGAACATCACAAATGATGAGCTGGGATACCCAGTGATGTATCATCCATATTCAACAAGAAGTAGAGACATTTCTCAGGGGCATATCCAGCAGGGGGATGAAGAGACAGTTCTCATACAATGGAGTGCAGGGATAGAGATGGGGAGCCTCAGAGTCAGGCAGCATCAGAAACCACAGGTGCAGATTAAAGCTCTAAGGGAGAGCACATGGGTGTAATACTGGGAGATGCCAAGGTTTCCAGAGTTGGTAGAGGAAGAGGATTCTGTGAAGGACAAACAGGAGAGGTTTGGAGACCCAGGAGAGGCAGGGCCATGGTAATCAAGGAAGCAATGTGGGAGACCACAAGTACATAGCACAGGGATCTGGTGAGGAGGAAGCAGCATGAGGCCCTTGGCAGACCCATTAAAAACAGATCTATAGTGAAGTGAAGGCAAAGCCAACAAAAAGGCAACTGAGGAATGGTGGTCAGCGAGCAGGTAGAGATAAAGGAGGAGAATGTTTGCCTGGATGGTTGCTATGGTGACTATGTCAGCCCTGGAAGAAGATTAGCAAGACTGTGGGAGGGATTGGAACATGCCCCTGGACTGGGAGCAACAATGAGGAAGGAGCAAGGGCATCTGATGGACAGTGCTTAGAAAGGACATGCCCAGTTCCCACTCTGAGGCCAGGCAGCCTATCTCTGCAGCCTATCTCTGTGCAAGCATGACTATTGCCAGCCCATGTGGGAACTTTTTGAGAACTGAAAGAGGAAATCATTCACAGTTGGATTTCAGCACTCAACCAGATGTCTTTGTGCAGTGTACACACAAATAGTGGCTTCATTGCCAGTGTTCCAGAGGGGGATCATATTGATCTTATCTTCAAGAAAGAAATCTCGTAAAATAGAAGCAGAGTTGAAACATTTTTTTGTTTGTTTGTTTCTTAATCTACTTTACAGCCCAAGGAATGAATTTCTTACCACTCTAATATAACTGAGCCAGAGATGTTTAAAGGAGCTTCTTGTAACATCAGCCCTTAGGAGGTAGAAGCAGATTGGCTCCAAATTTCAGGACAGCGTGCATGGGCAGACACACACACACACACACACACACACACACACACACACACTCATATATATGCATTTGCATATATGCACACACAGGTGTGCATGCATTGGCACAAACTCACACACATGCACACAACCTTACACATGTACCTGGATATCCAAATACTTAGCATAAGAGCCACAGAATGGGATACTATGCAGTTATTAATAATGACAGCTATACTTTTAGCTTTTCCAAATCCAGAAATGTCTAGGATGTAACAAACAGAAATAAAATCTACCAGGTGGAACTTTCCTAGCTGGTAGCCTCATTTAATACCCCTGAGATATTTTGAATCTGTCCACCTGATGAGGACAGCACACTGCCTTGGGCAAGGACTTGGGTTCTGAATAGGGAGAGGGCTTGCAGGTTCTTGCTCAGTCCTGACCAACTGCATTATTCCTCTCCTGACATGCAGATCTGCAATATAATGAATGCGGCTGCAGAGGACTTTTTCGAATTCCAGGTAAGACATTTTTTATTTGATCTCTTAGCCATAGGACTTTCTTCTTTCTCTCTCCAGAAAGAGCATCAGAATATACTAGGATCTGCCTATTTTATTGGGAAGCAAGAAATAGTGGAAATTGGACAAAGTTACATAGTAATGGAAGGGAGAGACAGTGGTAACTGGGTAAATTCCAAGGACATTTTCAATTTCAAAACGATTGCATCCTTTACGCTACTCCTTATCTGGGAGGTTTCTAATCCTGGCATCTCATACCCTGCCCTGCACATGCCAGCCCTCACATCTTGGGGATGGGAACCATAGCTCTTGGCCTAGGGAGTTCATAGTGTTTGTAGGCAGCTAAACCCACACAAGGTCCAAGTTCTGTCTTCTTAGAGCTCAGCCAGGCCTTAGAGTTCAGCCATAGCCCCAATTCTATCCCTGCATTGAAGTGGTGGAGCCTGCAGCCCTGCCATTGTCTTACAGAAAGAGCCTCTGGATGAGTCTGGATGGATGATTAAAAATGTACTCTCCATGCCAATCGTCAACAAGAAGGAAGAGATTGTTGGTGTGGCCACATTTTACAACCGCAAAGATGGGAAGCCCTTCGACGACATGGACGAGACCCTCATGGAGGTGTGGGATGCTGGGTGGCCCTTGGCTGGAGGGGTTCAGTGTCCACCAGCTTCAGGGTTGCCCTTGAGAGCTCCGTGGTCGGACCTAGTGTGCAGCTGCCTCACTATGGGGGGCAGGGGCTGGGAGGCCATAATCCTGAGGAGCCTTGAGAGCCACTTTCTCCACATTCCTTCCTCCCGGACCCCCACTTCCACACTTCACTTTAGGATCACCTGAGAACTGATGAGAAGGCACCAAGCTCCTCCATACATCCTCCTCGCTCCACACATCTCCATTCATGACATTATCACTTATAAATCTTCACTTAAAATGCATTTACATCCATTATTTTATCACAGCCCACCTGCCCTACACAGCTTTGCAAACCCACTTTATAGCTGAGAAAACTGAGGTCTCAACAGTCTTGCCCTCAATCAGCATCAAGATCCAGGCTGCTACCGCCTCTAACTCTTTCTTTCTCTACAGTCTTTGACACAGTTTTTGGGCTGGTCAGTCTTAAACCCTGATACCTACGAGTCCATGAACAAACTCGAGAACAGGAAGGATATTTTCCAGGATATCGTGAAATATCACGTGAAATGTGATAATGATGAAATCCAGAAGATCTTGGTGCGTAGCAGTCTTTGCTTGTTTCCACTGTGGTAGAGGATGTCAGGGAGATGTGCCAACCAGAGGTCCTGTAGGAAGCCCATGAGGCAGAGCCTAGGATGAGTAGACTCAGCCCTGTTCTCTCCCACGTAGCACAGAGATTCGACAGGCCTCAAGGCCGAATGGATAGATAAGTGAGCACCAGAGACTAGCCAATAATGATTGCCTGAGAAACAATATCTTTTGCAGTGTCACCTCTGTCTTGGAGACCTGACAGCACCGTAGACTCCACCTCCTCTGAGCTTAAGACTCACTTGGACTAGAGACAGAGGCAACTAGTCTCAGCTCTTACTCTGGCAGGAGGCTTTATCTGACAACCCTGTGGATCAGGAGCCATTTCTCAGGGTCTCTCTTCTATAAGGTCACTATAGTACTCACCCATGTGGTGAGCAAAGCGGTCGTTCAAAGAGAGTAGGAAGCTTTCCCATACTTACACCACATTGTCATTTAGGGCTGGAGATGCGGCTCGGTGGCAGGGTGCTTGTCTAGCATGCATGGAACCCTGGGTTTGATACTGAGTAACTGCACACACTAAAGCACTCTAGTGCACACCTGCAGTCACAGCATCTGGCAGATGCAGGGTCAGGAGTTCAAAGTCATCTTTGGTTGCATAGGATGCTTGAAGCTAGTTTGAGCTGCACAAACTCCTGTCTCAAAACAAAACACAGTTTACACAGCATCCATGAATGTTTGAGGCTTTGTTTGCGTTAGCCTGGTCAGGGGTGCAGGGAAGCACTTCTTACCTAGTGCAGAGATGAAGAAATTGAAGCCTCCTCCCTCCCCTGAAGAGGGAGGGAACTTAGCCTCAAATCACCTACTATGAGAAGAGTTCTCAGTTCACATTTGTCAGGAAAATGAACTACTTCTCTGTGATCTTTCTTAACAGGTGCCTTGAGAGGTGGTGGGCACCCACCCCATCAGGAAAGTTGTCCAAATAGAAGCTGGGTGCTTATGTATCAGGGGTGAATGGGGAGCCAGATGTGTGAGGGTTGGTGGTTTATAGTTCCTGGGGGCTTGGTGTTAAAAAAACCAAGATCCAACAAACAAACCAATTTAGTCAAATGGCTTGGGGTATGATACCCAGCTGAGCTCCCAAGACCTCACGTATTGAAACATCCCAGGCCAATGTTCTCAGAGGTCTCTCATTTCCTTCTCTCTTTTGTTTTTCGAAGTATAAGTAGTCCAGGTTGGCCAGTCTTCCTACCTCTGTCTTCCAGTGCTGGCATTCCATGTGTGTTATACCATGCCCAGCCTCATGACTTGAGGACACACATAGCCCAGGCTGGCCTCAGACTTGTTCTGTAATTGAAAATGTCCTTGAGGGTCTGATCCTCTTGTCTCTACCTGAGGTTACAGGTGTGCACAACTATGCCCAGGTTATGCAGTAACCCAGGGCATGCTGGGTAACCTTTCCACCACTGACCTATGTCCCCAGCAAAAGGACAGTTCTTAATCTTAGAAGACGCCAGAGAAAATTTGATGATTTCTTATCCATCAGTGGTCAGTTCATAGGAGAAAACACCGAGTTTAGATGAAATGCCTCGTGGTTTGACTCAGGCCGTAATCCCAGTCAAATGGTGCATATGTGGACTAGAAGGATACACAGGCTCAACGAACCAGTAGGAAATCAACAGATTCCACTCTGGATCAAGAAATCACAAACAATTAACTGGGTTGCTTCATCTGGCACAGGGGAAAAAAAATAGGTCCAGAGAAGGAAGGCGCTTGCCTCAGGTCACACAGCAAAGGAAAGCAAATCAAATGGCTAAACTCTCATTATTCTCAGTCACTAAGAACAATAAAAATATAAATAGCAATATTGTTAGTACTACACTGTGACAATAATTTACGTACTTATTTTAGTTGAACTTTTGTTTGTTCAGAGATGGTTTTAGTATACAGCTTGGGCTGAACTGAGCTTCTCTATACAATTTACATTGCCCTCAAGTCTAAAATCTTCTTGCTACAGCCTCTGGGTGCTGGGATTACAGATGTGTTCCACCATGTCTGGCTAGTTTACATATTCTGTTTAAAAACAAGAACTAAGAGTGGTGGAGCATGCCCATAATCCCAACACTTGGGAAGCAGGGGTTGGAGGATGGATTGTTGCAGGCTAGCAAATCTGAGTCAACCTGGACTACACAGTGGGACCTGTCTCAAAAAGCAAAATCCTGAGGGTGTAGCACAATGCTAAAATGCTTGACCAGTTACGGAAAAGGCCTGGATTCCATCTCCAACACACACACACGCACACACACACACACACACACACACACACAAGCACAAATGATCAATTCCAGGTTTTGTTATCCCCATTTAACAGAATAGGAGGTTGAGATTCAGGCATTCAGTAGCACAGCTCGACAGTGACAGCCTGAATTTGAATGTAGGTCTCCATGGCTCCGGAGCTGATTGCTCCGGAGGAGCCCGATTGCTTCTGCTGGAGGAGGGACCAAAGCAAAAGTGGGACGTGGGGGTCTCCTTGAGTTCTTGAGGCAATAACTTATTGCATTTTCTCTGCTGTTTTGGGGCATGGCAGAAAACCCGAGAGGTGTATGGCAAAGAGCCGTGGGATTGCGAGGAGGAGGAGCTGGCTGAGATCCTGGTGAGCAGCCTGACTCTGGTGCCATAGGGCTCAAGCATCCCTCATCCCTACCCCAGTCGTCCCTGCTTGGCTTTCCTCGGCAGACCTGGGGGAGGGGCCCAGGAGCACATCATGTTCTTTAATCACTGGAACTCCACTCCGATGCAGCAAGGAGAACTTCCAGATGCCGAGAAATATGAAATCAACAAGTTTCACTTCAGTGACCTGCCCCTCACGGAGCTGGAGCTGGTGAAGTGCGGCATACAGATGTACTACGAGCTCAGAGTGGTGGACAAGTTCCACATCCCGCAAGAGGTGAGGCCCGAGTTGCTCGCCTTTCCTCCCTCTGCAGCCCCATCTAGCGCAGAGCTCATCACGTGGTGCAGCCTGGCCTTGAACCTGTGGCTTTTGGATCCTGGGAGCTACCATACTCAGATTACTGGCCTCCTTCCCTCTTTGGTTTTAAAGGAACAGCTTGGTCTGTAGAACATGTGGAAAGAGTATGTGCCCTGCATTTGGGATTTAGAGTTTGTCCCTAGAGCCTGTCTGAGTCCTCTGGTAGAGAAGGCACTGCTCATCTGGACTGGGGCCCAGAAGCTCTCATGTGGGTGGGAGATACTAGTTAAGTTCCTGGAAACAGGATCCTTGACTCCAGGAATCTTTTCAAAGGTACTCAGTGGGAGGCAGCGTGGGAAGGAGGTTGGTGCCCCAAACCTCCTAGACTTTGATTAAAGTAGTGGTTTTCAAAGGGTTGCCCCAGACTACATCCGTACAACTCAAGACACTGTCAGACTGGCAATACACTTCACACACCACACATTCCACAGACGCGGGGACATCAGTATGTTACCAGCTCTGAGGACTGAGAGTAAAAGGCCTCCCAGGGATTCTGAAGTACATTCCAGCTGGAGGACCATGGGATTAAACAGCCCTTTCTCCCAGGACTCTTGCACCCTGGCACGTTTAGAAATCACTGCTGAAGCTTAGCCTGTGGAGGATGTGGGCAGCTCATGGTCTCCTCGGCTCTAATACCTGCCTTTAGTGTCGAGCAGTACAGTATTTTCTGGTGCTTCTGCATCGGGGTCACGATCTGGGTCAGTGATGGGGTTGGGTCTCCTGAGCGAGGTCTTGGCCACCCTGGGCAGGTAGATGCCTCACTGATATGTGTGTTCACAGGCCCTCGTGCGCTTCATGTATTCGCTAAGCAAAGGCTACCGGAGGATCACTTACCACAACTGGCGGCACGGCTTCAACGTAGGGCAGACCATGTTCTCCTTGCTGGTGGTACGGAGTGCTGTGGGGTTGGGGAGAGTGACCCATTTGGCAGCCATGGCATGGCCATTTTTATTTATTAACTTTTAAGAACTGCAAAGTTCTATCTGGGATTGTAGTTGAGTGATAGAGTACTTGCTTAGGAGGTTCAATTTCTAGTGCTGATTTTAAAAAGAAAAAAAGAATTGCACAAGTAATACAAGCATAAAAAAGAGGTCCATGAATAAGCTGGGCGTGGTGAGCAAGCCTGTAACCACAGCACTCAGGAGGCCAGAGCAGGTTAGCCTGCGCCATCTAGCAAGACTCTCAAAACACAAACAACAAAAAGGTTCAAGAATAGAGAAGTGTACAAATTTTACTAAATTTTTTATAATATAGAAAGAGAGAAAACACATGCCATTTATTTTTAAGATCAATGAAACAATCTATAATGTCTTATTTGAAAATATATGTATCATACATTTTATGTTCTTCAATTATATATGACAATCAGATTTTTTAAAAAAAGATTTATTTTTTCCACCTTTGGATGAGTGTTTTGTCTGCATGGATGCAAGTGTACCATATATGTGCAGTACCCAAAGGGACCAGAAGAGGGCATCAGATCTCTTGGTTCCAGAGTTTCAGATCACATGGGTGCTGAGAATTCAACCCAGGTCTTGTGGAAGCAGCCCAGTGTTTTTTTTTTTTTTGGGGGGGGGGGGTTTCGAGACAGGGTTTACTCTGTGTAGCCCGGGCTGTCCTGGAACTCACTCTGTAGACCAGGCTGGCCTCGAACTCAGAAATCCACCTGCCTCTGCCTCCCAAGTGCTGGATTAAAGGCGTGCACCACCACCGCCCGGCAAAATGAGAGAAGGTCCCACCGAGATTTAAACTCGGATCGCTGGATTCAAAGTCCAGAGTGCTAACCATTACACCATGGGGCCACACGCAGCCAGTGTTTTTAACTGCTGAGCCATCTCTGTAGCCCCAAGATTCTTTAATTATATAACCTCATGCACACATAAAACACATTTTATACTATATACAACATGAAACTGACCACTGAAGTCATTTTTTAGGTGTATAATTCGGTGACATTAAGTACACTCAATGTTGTGCTGTCTTTGCCACAACCATCTCTAGTATGTCCACCTTCTCAGACAGCAGTTCTGTGCTCATTAAACAACAATGCCCATTTCTGCTAGGTCCTGGGAACACCACTGTATCTTCTATCTATGTAAGCGTGACTGTTCTAGATCCTGCTACCATTGGAATCATAAAGTACTTGTTCTTTTGTGCCTAGCTTTTTTCACTTAGCACAGTGTCTAAAAGGTTCATCCATTTATAATTTTATTGCTGCACAAACAGTTGTCCTTTGCAATCATGTGTGTGTGTGTGTGTGTGTGTCGGGTGTTGGAGATTGGTTCTAATGCGTTGATTCAATCAGGAATCTGTGTGTCCAAATGCTGAAGGTCCTTGTCCCCAATAGGTTTTTGACCAATCAATAAAGATGCCAGCAGCCAATGGCTGGGCAAAGGAAGATGGGGTGGGACTGTTAGAATTGCGTGGGCTAGAACTGCCTTGATTTTGGGGAAAGGGGTGGGGGAGACAGATCAGATTTAGAGCTGCAAAGGGAAGATCATCTGAAGCATAGGAGTAAAGGGAAAGTAGCCCCTGGAAGGGCTGCCCAGAAGCGTCTTGGGCAGCAAATACCAATGGGCCTCACAAAAGGTAACAGGGCAGCAAATTAAAAGTAGATTTAGAAGGTGTTGAGCCAGGAGTATGGGAGGGAAAAGCATGTTAGCCTCAGGAGACTTAAAACTGCCAAGCCCTTGAGTAGCCAAGCCATTTCAAAAAATGTTAGTGCGTGCGTGTGTGCGTGTATCTTTCATTTGAGAATCCAGATAGCTTCTAGGCAGGTACAAGTGTGCAATCTGCCATGAGCCAGCTAAAGTGGTGTAGTCCAAACTCACTGCTGGGGGTGGGGGTCGGGTGTTTTAGAACACTTGCTAAAACCAAAACTTTGTGTACAGTTAAGTTTCTTATATAAAACAGTAGAGTATTTGTATGTAATGTGTACCTCCTACATATTCTTGTTTGAGATCAGGTCTTAGTATGTCACTCAGCTTGTCCTGGTTCAGCCTCCTAAGTACGGGGATTGCAGGCATGCACTACCATGCCAACCTCCTTCTGGATACTTTAATTAACGTCTAGATTACTTAAGATGTCTAATGTAATGGAAACACTATGCAGGTGTTTTGCTCCATTGCTTAGAGAACAGTAACAAAAACAATGTTGGTATAAGCATAATTTTTTAAAAACAGGATTCATGTAGCCCAAGCTGGCCTCGAACTCTCTATGTAGGCCAAGATGACCTTAAGCTTCTGACTCTCTCGTTTCTACCTCCTGAGTGCTGGGATTAGAGGGTATGACACCATCCTTGGTTTAAACAGTGCTAGGGGTGGGACCCAGGGCTTCACATAGGCAAGGCAAGTACTCTATTGGGTTACATCCTCACTCCCCTAGAAGACAATCTAAAAATATCTTTTGGATCCACAATTGGTTAGATCTACAGATGTGGAGCCCATTAATACAGAGGCTGACTGTAATTACATTTCTTTCCCAACACCCTACTGTTGGACATGAAGGATGTTTTTTAATTTTTTTTTTAACTAGGGCAAACATTGCTATAATGTCTTTGAGTGGCCTTGGTATGTTTGTGTCAATATTTTTGACTCAGAAATTTCAGGGCCCATTATATCTCATCGAAAGTGTATCTCCAGATAGGTCGTTCTACAGCTTCCTGCTGGGGTCAGGTTCCTTATCTACATTCCTTCCCCTCAGGCCTAGCAATGCCTAAGCACTAGGATTTGGAAGCAGGAGTTCTGGCAGGCCACCAGAAAGTGACAATTACAGCTATCTTAAATTTGGCTTTTTTTTCTTCATTTTCTTTCCTTTCAATCCCATCTCCTCCCTTCTTCTCTCCTTTCTTCCCTCCCCACATCCTGTGTGCGTGTACATGTGTGTGTGTGTGTGTGTGTGTGTATGTGTGTGTGTGCCTGTGTCTGTATGTGGTATTTGTGTGGTGTATATGTACCTGTATCTGTGTGTGGTATGTGTGTGGTATGTATGTATGTGCAGCGTGGTATGTGTGTATGTGTGTGTGTGTGTGCAGCGTGGTATGTGTGTATGTGTGGTGTGGTGTGTGTGTGTGGTATATGTATAGTGTGTATGTGTTTGCAGTGTGGTATGTGCATGTGTGTGTGTTGTGTATATGTGTACAGTTTGTGTATGTTGGGTGCATGTGTATGTGCATGTACATATGTGACTATGTGTGGTGTTTTGGCCAGATCTCAAAAGTTGTCCTTTGACCTCCATGTATGTGTTGTGGCACATACTGGTACACAAGTGAGCATGTGTATGTATGCATGTGTGAGTGTGTGTGTATATGTGTGTGCATGCACACACACATGAGAGAGAGAGAGAGAGAGAGAGAGAGAGAGAGAGAGAGAGAGAGAGAAAGAGAGAGAGAGAGAGACAGAGCACACAAAAATTTTAAAATGAGTTCTAGGCAGGCCTGGGATACTTGAGATACTATGTAAGGAACTAAAACAAGCAAGCAGACTTACATGTATGAATTCCAGTCTTGCCCTGTCCTCCTGTTTTTCTGCCTTGCTTTTATCCCATTAAATGGTAGTAGCTTAGACCTCTAATATTCTTTCAGACAGGAAAACTGAAGCGGTACTTCACAGATCTGGAGGCCTTGGCCATGGTCACTGCTGCCTTCTGTCATGACATCGACCACAGAGGCACGAACAACCTCTACCAGATGAAGTGAGTCAGGCCTTACTGGGCCTCCACTCCTCTATCCCCACCCAGATCCATTTCCCAGATCCTCACCATCCCTGGACTGACTTACCAGAGAAAGCCCCACTGTCCTGAGCCTCCATTTTTCTTGCTCTTAGAGTCTAGGTCCAGTCGTATAGTAAAAGTAGTGATGAGTTCCTGAAAATGTTCACATTCCAAATTCAGGAGCCCATAGATGTTGACTGACATTCAGAAGGGGACTTTTCAGTTGAAAAGGCCTCCTGGAGGAGTACACCCTGGGACTCACATTAGCTATCTGAACTCCAGAGATAAAAGAAGGTGCTTTTTATTGTTTTACACCACTAAGGCAGTGAAGGTTTGTGATTGTGGCAGTAAGATGATGTCTTTTTTACCCTCCCATTCCTTGTCTTACACGTGGAACTAATTTGAGCTAACAGGTTAGTAATTGTAAAAGTTCATTCATTCACCTTGCATTTGTAATGCTCCTGGTGGGAGATCATGAGTTCCATTTAAAAACAAAACAAAAAAGGCATCCTGCATCCTAACCACATTTGTACTCCAGCTGACCTCTCAGGCATTGTCCTTGAAGCACAGTCTTACTGAAACCTCATGATAGGCTTTGAGCATGGGTAGAGCACAGGTGTTACTTCAGTGTCTTAATTAGGTTTCTGGTGCCATGAAAGACACCATGACCACAAGCAAGATGGAGGAGAAAAGGGTTATAGTCCATTACTGAGGGAAGGCAGGGCAGGAACTTCAAGACAGGAACCTGGAGGCAGGAACTGGAAGGGCTTGGCTTACTGGCTTACTCCTGAGGCTTCCAGTCAGCTACCTTTCTTATCCCTCTTAGGACCACCTGTCTACAGGTGGCACTATCCCCAGTGGCTGGACCATCCCAGATTAATCAATAATCAAGAAAAGGCCCCCACAGACTTGCCTACAGGCCAATCTGATGGAGGCATTTTTCTCATTTGAAGTTCCCTCTTCCCAGATGACCCCAACTTGTGTCAAAGTGACACGTGAGAAACCTAAACCGCTCACTCATGTTATGTGAGAACACTGGGATTCCACTCAGGCCCATGATCTGTAAGACACTCTGAGCACTAGAATTCAGTCTTCTCCATATCTTCTCCCTATCGTAGGCTGCTCCAAGCATCACGTTATGCTTTACACTATAGGACTCTGAGTGCTATGCATAGCATTATACGTGTTCAGCAAATATTTACTGAATTAAAAAAAAAAAAAAAAAAACAGAACAAACATTTCTTTCTCATGGGAATTTCCCTAAAACTCAGCTATGTTCAACACATGGTCCTGTGTGTGTGTGTGTGTGTGTGTGTGTGTGTGTGTGTTGTGGTGTGTCCAGGGGATAGACAGCTTTCTAAAAACTTCGGTTTTGCATATACTTGTGTCTAAAAGGTCCATAACCCACAAGGGGCTCGTAGTCACTTGTGAAGAAAGACAAAGACGAAGTTAGGACGCTTGACATCTGCTCCTCATCTTCTACTGCTCTGTTTTCATTTTGTGCAAGATCCTTCCTGCTCCTTCTCCTCCAGCATCTGCCTACAGAATTAGCAGATGGCAGGACTGGGTTAGAATGTCTTTAGTCTCCATCTTACCCATTCTATGTTGATATTCACATTTAGTCTGTCTGTCTGTCTCTTTCTCTCATTTAGATCACAGAACCCCCTAGCCAAGCTCCATGGGTCCTCCATCTTGGAAAGGCATCATTTGGAGTTTGGCAAAACCCTGCTGAGAGATGAGGTAGGGTGACGCCCATCTGGCAGGCAGCCTTCTTGCCATTGGCTGAGGCTGTCATTGTCTGCCATCACTTCGGGTGACCACCGGAAGAAGAGTGACCTTACCACCAGCACCATCTCTCAAACTCTGTCTAATTCTTTTCTTTAGAGCCTGAACATCTTTCAGAACCTGAATCGCCGGCAGCATGAACATGCCATCCACATGATGGACATTGCAATCATTGCCACAGACCTGGCCTTATACTTCAAGTGGGTATTTCTCCTCACTTTAATAGTAGCAAGGAGGGGCTACAGAGATGGCTCAGTGGTTAAGAACACTGACTGCTCTTCCAGAGGTCCTGAGTTCAATTCCCAGCAACCACATGGTGGCTCACAACCATCTATAATGGGATCTGATGCCCTCTTCTGGTGTGTTCGAAGGCAGCGATGGAGTACTCACATACATAAAATAAATAAATAAATCTTTAATAGTAGCATGGCTATTGTAGCAAATACCATAGTTCCTATTGATCTTTGTTCTGCTTCAGGCCTGTCCTTGTAAAGAAGATGGTCTTACACTCATCCTAGAGAGAAACAGATTTCCTAAACACATAGATCACTGACATCTAGTCTAGAACCTAGTCTTAATTTCAAGGCTGGAGTTTTTTCCCATGCTGTTTTGTTAACTGTGTGAATTTAATAACATCCCCAATGGAAACAGCCCATATTAGCAGCCCACCTGTTGCCTAATTTTTTGGGGGGTGGGGCAGTCAAGACAGGGTTCCTCTGTGTAGCCCTGGCTGTACTGGAACTCACTCTATAGACTAGGTTGGCCTTGAACTTACAGACCTGCCTGCCTCTGTGTCCTGAGTGTTGGGATTAAAGGTGTGCACCACCACTGAGCTGCTTGCTGCCCCACTGTACTTGACCTCTTTACCAAACCGGTGTTTCTTTCAGGAAAAGGACAATGTTCCAGAAGATTGTGGATCAGTCAAAGACATATGAGAGTACACAGGAGTGGACCCAGTACATGATGCTGGAGCAGACACGGAAGGAAATTGTGATGTGAGTCAAGGCAGTGTTGACACTCGCCAGCCTGGGGGGCTAGTGGGTGGAGGGTACACCCATAGCTCTTGCTGCTCTCAACAGAACTCTGGGACGCTTGCTGCTTAGAGGTCTCCCACATTTGAAAGCATGAGGCTGTATGCAAATGGAATGGCACAAGCTGGGCTGTATATTTAACTTTTATTTTAACACTGAAAATGCAAGCCAATATATTGTTATTATTTTATATATATGGAGAGCATAATATTTGAAGCATTTCAATGATAAAATCTAGGATTTGAGTAGCAAAGTGATACAGTGTTCAAGTTTTGAACAAAATATGTGCTAATGAGAAGGTGCAAGCATAAGGACCTGAGTTAGATTCCTGGAACACATAAAAAAGCCAGACATAGTGGAGCTCCAATGGAGCTCCCAGCATGGGGAAGTGGACCTAGGTGCATCTCTAGGGCTCATTGGCCATTCAGCCGAACCTTGCTGAGCTCAAGGCTGATGAGAGACCCAATCTCAAAAAGCAAGGTAGATTGCTCCTGAAAGCTACATGCAAGGTTGTTCTCTGCCTTCTGGATACACACAGATGCATATACACGCATACACATGTACTTACATCCACATGTACACACAGATGCATGCACATACTTTTTAGCATCTGTAATCCCAGCATTCCAATGGTGGAAGGGTGGTAGAGACAGGGAAATCATTCATCCACCAGTTCATGGACTAGCTACCCTGGAGTATGCAATCAAGAGACACCTTGCTTCAGCTATGTAGAAGGCAAGACCTGAGTCCAGAAAGGTATTGTCTAACGTTCCCTCTAGTGCCTTGGCATTCACATGTCCCCACTTGTCCCTCTGCACAGAAGAGCCAGAAAACTCTGAGTTCATTCCTAAACATGAGTTGGTACTGATATTAATGGGGCAATTCTTCTTTGAAGGATTACATGTTCTAAAAGAGAGTTTCCTATCAGGAGAGAAAGGCATACCTTAGTACAAAACCTTGGAAAATTGGGGTGTCTGCAAAGCTAGACTCCTCTGTCATTGGGATGGGCAGCACCGTCTTTGATATACATCAAAGTAAATTCCAGATGAACCAAGAATTTTTAAAAAATGGGGGGAGGGTAATGGGAAAATTAAAAGGAATAATAATTTCAGAATAAATTGTTCTAAGTGTGACCAGACATTCATAAGCTATAAAAAAGATTGGATGAATTCGAGTATTTGAAAATTAAGAATCTCCACACAACGCACACACAAAACCAAAGACAAATTTCAAGTGAGTGACAGACTGAGGGAAAGTATTTATATTGCTTCTAACAGAAAAGCAGACAATTTCCCCGGTAAATGCCAATACAATTCAAGAAAAAGGCTAAGTCACCAGAAAAAAGGATAAAAGGCACACAGAGCCTATTACCAGAAAAAGGAGCCACAGTGGGCTGTAAAGAAAGAAGGTGGAGCACAGACTGTGTACACAGAGGGGTACGGAACAGAAGTACAATGAGAGGCGGGGTTCTAACCCTCCTCTTGGCAAAGATGATCAGTGTGTTGGCCAGAGTGAAGGGAGTAGGCGTGTCCTTCACGGTGCTGGGAGAGTAAATAGGTGTAATCTTTACAGAGGACAGTGGGGCACTACTATCTGTGAAACTGTGACCCCAAACTTGAGAGAACACCTTAGCTGTCTTCTGAAAGCAACTTTCCAGTTGAGATAAAACTAGGTATGCGGGGTAGGGCAGAGCAGTTTTGAAGTAACTCAAGGTGATTTTCCTATTGTCTCAGCGAAAAGTGCGTGGCTTCTGCTTGCTTTTGTTTTCATTGTGGCTTTGGGATATCGCCACCCTTGTCAACAACCACATCCTCCGTGTCCATGGGTTTCTATTCATTCTTTTTCTGGCCAGACTGCACACTTTCAAATCTTTCTGCTTCTTTGGGTTCCCAGTTCTCACTATCAACCTGGATAAAAGTATAATAATCTGTGCCACAGAGTTGAATAGTATGTATGCTCTCTGGACATTTCCTCCACCAAATTAATTAGACTGTTACTTTTAATCCAGCTTTCATCTCAGAATACAAAGTATGGACAAGGTATTTGTCAGACAGAATGTGGATGACTTATAATCCAATTCCGAATAGAGTCCTCACTTCTACCTTGAAAGCTATGAGCCCTCTGGATTGCCCATGCTTTTATCAGCATTGTGGTCCTCTGTGATCTTCAGAATCTCCCACTGTGCTTTGCTGACCAAATCCCAGGCTTACTAGTCTGCTTCTCCAAACTTAAATGCCTCTCCCAAACCAGTTCCAAAGGCTTAACGATAACATTTTCAGGCAGATACAACAATGCCCTCACTCCTGCTACCAATGTTCTGTTCTACTTTCTCTTGTGTGGCTTTGATCAAGCCAGCTGAGAGAAAAACTTAAAGGCAAAGAGAGTATGGCTTTGGTCCAGGACTTGGGAGGCAGAGATGGGATTGCAGCAAGTTCAAGGCCAGTCTGGTCTACTTAATAAATCTGAAGC
The DNA here is from genome assembly GCA_021653895.1 of Mastomys natalensis. Taxonomy (NCBI): domain Eukaryota; kingdom Metazoa; phylum Chordata; class Mammalia; order Rodentia; family Muridae; genus Mastomys; species Mastomys natalensis. Next base: position 1,153,500 of record JAJTUV010000106.1, read on the forward strand.
AAGTCTGGGCTAGATAGCAAGATCTTGCCTCCAAAGCACCATAAAGGGAAGGGAATATTCTGCACGTTGTCTCTTGCTCAGCCCCAGGCACTTGGACAGAACACCATGGTGGTGGCAAGGTGTGGTAGAGGGGCTTCTTGACATCACAAAAGACAGGAAGCAGTGGTGGGGAAGGGGGGGGACTCTGAGCAAGTCACAGCTCCCAAGGACACACAGTGACCTTCCTCTAGTGAGGTCCCATCTCCTAATGCTTCTAGAAACTCCCCAAATAGGACCACTATGTAGGGACTAAGCAGTCAGCGTATGAGTTTGTGAGGGACCCTTCACATGTAATCGTAACACTGTAGGAACTGTAGCTACCGCTGCTCTCACCCAGCAACCCCACTGCTAAGATGCTATCACCACACATTCTCCCACATGTGCACCAAAGGGTGTAGCAAAGTCCTTGCCACGTGATCTCTAGTTCCAGGGAAGCCTGAAAACATCTTACACTCCCACCAATTAGAACCCAGGCTGAACAGTCATGACGTTTTCACATAAGGGGATATCAACTAGAATATGCAAAGGAATGTCATAGCGAAGATATGTTTAATTAAACAAACAAGCATTTATGTTTAATTAAACAAACAAACATACAAACAACATGGACAAAGAGCTCTGGTTATTGTAAAAGCCAGGTGGTCTAACAAGCTGTTTCCAGGCTGAGCCCATGGATCCTTCAGGGAACCCAGTGCCTTCCAAGACATGTCTGGGCGCGGTAATCAGTGTTCTCTTTCATAATACTAATCTTCCTGAAACACAGCAAAGGCTTCGCAGGCAAGGCGGTCCCACCCTTCTCTCCCAGTTTACAAAGGCACATTCTTCTCTTTCTTGATCTGCCTTCAGGATTTTGGCTCAGGCGCAAGATTCTCTAGGCCACACGACAGAGCAACTATCTGAATGTTAGAAATCTGTTAGAAACACGTGTGTCTTCAAAGCCCCTTTTGATTGATGTGTTACAAGCCTGAGGAAGGGCTGCAGGCCTTCTCTGTTTATATATTCTGATAAAGATACTTTCCTCTAGAGTCTCAAAAGGGATACTCTTGACACAGGGTACGCAGGGGTGTTGTTTTCTCTGTAGTTCCTTGCTGTACAGTCGGTTTACAGCTAAACTATTATGTGCCTGGAGTTAGGGTCAAATCTAACAAGTTAAGGGCTCATTCCTATGGGATATGCTTATCTCCCTCCGCCCCCTCTCTACTGGAGATGAAAATCAGGGTCTTGGTACATGCTGAAGTAAGTCCTCCACGACAGAGTTACTCCCTCCCCCCACCCTCCTTCCCCAGTAAATGCTACATACTAACCAGTTGCTCCAGGGGCATTCTCCTGCCTTGTTTCTGCCTTGTCTCACATGTCTGGGCTTCTCACATTTCTCACAGATGGATGAGTCGGGCATCCTCATGACTTCCTCCTTAACTTCTATCATTTTCCATAATGGCTCATAGAACTCTGGGAAATACTTCACTTACATTTGCCAGTGTGAATGGATGGCTGCAGATAGATACCCAGCAGAGGTACATAGGAACAGAGTACCCTCTCGCCATACAGGTGGCCACTAGCCCAGAAGCCCATCCTGTTGCTGGTTCAAAAGGTTTTTTTTGGTTGTTGTTTATTTGTGTTGTTTTTCTGAGATAAGAGTCTCACTTTGTAGCCCTGGCTAATCCGGAGCTCGCTATTCAGACTAAGCTGGCTTTGCAGGAACTCACAGAATCTACCTGCCTCTGCCTCCAGAGAGCTGAGATTAAAGGTATGTAGCAATACCCCTGGATAAAAGTTTTGCTGTAGTTCAGTCTCTAGCCAGTCTTCCCTGGAGTCAGTGAACAGGGATAACACTGAATCCTGAAATCACTTGGTCCTGGTAATTGGCTCCAATCCAAGGCTATCTAGAGATCCCACCCTAAGCCACTTCCCTGGCATCATGTGAGGTACAATCAGAAGGAGCTCACTGCAAACCAGACACTCTCATTAGAAAACTTAAAGGCTTTAGGAGCTGTGTGCAAAGACCTGAGGACAAAGGCCAAATATATTCCATATTACACACCATTATTTGCAATATTTTAAAAGCAAAAGAAGGCATTGGAAATGGAGGCTTTTGTCCTTGGCTATTTAACACATATAATCAAGGTATGTCCCAATAAGCAACCATAACTTTCTTCAGAGTATGTGTCACTGTTTAGGGACCATGCTCTAATAAAGAGCAAAGGACATCCTTAGGAAGTAGTGAAAGTGACAGATCCTGGTATATATATTTAAATAGCTAAAGGGTCAAACCTCATGACGTTAGGTAAGGACTCTTTGGAGTTACACTACTACTAGTACCCTGCCTGTCTGTCTGCTTGCCTGCCTGCCTGCCCAATGGCCTATCATCTATCAGTGTATTATTATCTATCTGGTCACCTGTTTATGCAAAACAGTGTTCTGTTGTGACACCTGGAGGAGAGAACCTCTGTTGTGAGTCACAGTTTCAGATGCTTTAGTCTGAGGCCACTTGGCCCTTGCTTTGGGTTTTTAACTGTGTAGGTCATCATAACCATACCATGTGCCATAAACGGCCTGGCCTGCTCCCCTTATGGTAACTAAGAAGCAAAGAAAGAGGAAGGAATGGGACCTTTTAAGGGCACACCCCAACTGATCCAACTTCTACCCAACCCCATCTCCTATCCACCACATCTATACTTTGCAAGAATGCTGTGGACTAGAGACCAAGCCTTTGGCACATGTGCCTTTAGGAAGTATTCAAGATCCAAGCCAGAACACTATTTGTCTGTCTATCCATCCATCCGACTGTTTATCTGTTTATCCACCTATCCTATATACCTGCACCATATCTCTACTTTTCTTAGAATTAAAAATAATGAGAAAAACAAGAGAAGAAAAATACAAATGAAGGACTAAAGAGATGCCATTGAGATACATTATAATGTGCTTACTGAATTGAAAAGTTACAGGTCAGACTCTGATGTGGCTGCTTCAGTCGATGGTAGGAACCTGTGGCTCCGAGTGACGTCACACAGTATGCATTTCCATAAATTAAATGAGTTAAATCTGAAGCTTCAATGTTTCGTTGAAAGCAATATTGAAACTTGTTATAAGATAAAAATCCCTTTATAAAAATATAACACTGGAAAAGATGTATTAGAATTAATAATGTTTTAATGTACCTGCCCATTTGCAGTATCTTGGGTTAACATAGCGCTCCTGAAGAAATGCCAGGGGTGTAATTAATAGTCCTCTGAGAAGCTTTTGTTCTGTCTTCATGGCATGCATCCCAGAAATGGAAGACGTTAAGACTCGAACGCTGGCTTTCAACAAAATGGAAGGAGAGTGTAATTGAACTGTCAGGAGATGGATCACCTGGTTAACGATCACAGGATAACTTCTAACAGTGAATTCAGAAAAATTCAAAGAACAGGTGATTTGTTGTAATGAAACTCCTTCCACCTCCAGGCATTTATAAAAATGAAAAGTGCCACATAAAACAGATGCTGATTTTTATCAGTCTAGTAGTAAGAAACGTTTAAAGGACTTTAAAAATCCTGCCTTATATCCCCGGGGATGAAGTTCCAAAATCAATTACTTTGAGTAGCAAATAATTGTTTATTAAAATAGATAATATATATTGTTCTTTGGTCTAATTGTAAGACTTAATCCAAAGCGGGGAAATTAACACTTAAAAGCTTATGGTCAGTGGAAAAAAATCAGAAATAACTGAAACTAATCAAGATATTTGGTTACCGTAGTATGAAAGGGTGGTCAGGGAAGACTGAAGTGTGTGCATAAGTACACAGATAAAAAACATATCCATGTATATATCATGTATATACAGTGCTAGGATACAGTTCTGCAGAGGTCAAGTGGAAATACAAGTTCAAGGAGAAAAACTTGTTTGCTTTTTCTGTCATAGATGAGGATGGTTGATATTGCTACACTCTTAGATTCCTTTGAGGTTTGAAGAGTGAAGTAATACTTTCCTCTGGCCGTCAGTATTTGTGATGCATTGCCAACTAGATCCTTGCAGATATTTGAACCTATGATGAAATAGTTTCAAGTGTTCTAAAGGTTCACGGTTTTCAAAACTGTTTAAGGAGACCTTCAGTGAATGTGGTCAGAAGACACAGAAAGCTGGTCTCGACAACCTCAGCACTACTGATGTGGAAGGGAATTAGCTTTTGATGTGGGCCTGTCCTGTGTCCTGTGGGCTTTCCCTACCAGATGCCAGTAGCAGACTTTCTACCCAAGTTGAGATTCAGACAATGGCAGTCACGCTGAGTCTCCCTGGCCAAGAAGCACTGGTGTGAGGCAATCTGAATTGTGTCCATTGGCTTTTCCATCTTTCATCGGAATCACTTCTTACCCGGGTAGAGTGGAGCAGTTACACAATTAGACCCTCAGTACCAATCAGTCTGTGTTTGAGTCTGGGCTCTTACTTATTGGTGATGTGACCTTAGCAGGTTGCTTCACCAGTCTGTGCCTCAGTTTCCTCTGTAACTCTATGGGGATGATGATAGTGTTATTTTTCAGATTCTCTTGGAGCTGAGCTGGGGTAAGTGGAATGCTTTACAGCATGGCTTGGGTAGGTGGAGCTTTTGGGGTGGCATTTCCTGTAATATAATGACATATAGATTTGGTCTTTGTCCTTGGTTCCTCACAGGGAGCACCTAAGAAAGAGCCTTGGGTTTTCCTGAGTGGTAATGGTATCTTTTGTTCTTCTGAGGTCACTCTTGGCAAGAGCCTAGATAGTTTTGGAATGGGGGCTGGCTTCTCAGAGAGACCCCATTATAAGAAGCTTGAGACTTGTAGCCTCATTTCTACCCTCTAGGGAGGTAGGGAATACCTGGATCAAGTTAATTACTGGTGACACATGGTTTAATTCATCATGCCTACAAGATAAAACCTTCATAAAATGGTTTAAACATGGGAGTTGGGAGACCTTCTGGATTAACAACCACTCAGAGGTCCTGGGAAACTTGTATGCCCTAAGAGAACTTCCCCACTGCCAGCCCTTCTCTGCTTCTCTTTCATCTGCATTTTTTAGTTGGTATTAACACAGGCGTGAGCAAAGTGTTCCTGAGTTTTGTGAGCTGACTCAGCAACTTATTGAACCCAAAGGGTGCTATGGATGTCCCCATGACTGATTAAAACCAGATCAGACCAAAGAGGGGCTAATGTAGGGCACGGCATCCAGACTCAGCTTCCAAAGGGAGGGCAGTCTGTGAGACAGAACACTTAAATCCATTGAGTCAGTGCTAACTCTAGGTGCTAAGTGTTAGCTCAGAGTTGATCTGTGAGGAGGGAAAATTCTGAGACATTTGAAGGTTAGTTAGAAGGCAGGGAGGGATGAGACATGGAGAGGAGAGATGACAAGATACTATTTGGCTAACAGTTTAAGCCAAACCAACAACAACCAGCCAAATAGGAAGGTCAGACTTCACCGATTCCTAAACATATGGCAAAACCTTGTCTCTAAACCACCAGACAAAACACCACCATGTGTTATCATACTCTGCTCAGGTCCTCAATCACTGAGAAGCAACAAGCACATCTTCTACACAGCATCTTCTTACCCCAGATCTTCCTGCCCCTCTGCTCTGCAGCCAGGGTAGGTTATTGCACCTTCTTTCCCAAAAGCGTGGGAAGCTAGAGGACTGGGGCATCTTCTAACTGTCACCATCCTGTAGCTGCAAGACTTTTCCCCAGGACCTGGCCCTTTCTTTTTCTGACTAGCATCTGTAATGGCTCTGTAAACTCTTTTTTCTAAGATCTCTTGGTCTGCAGAATTTGGGTTCAGCAAAAGGAAACCATCAGCACTGAGTGATTATCTCAAGTGACAATCGTCTTAAAGGTGCTCATGTTGTGAGCTTTCTGTGGTCTGAGATCCACACCGAACTCCTTGCTGTGTCCTGAGTCATGTCTCTGTGTCAGACCCCTGCCTGGCTCTTGTGTTGCTCTACTGTTAAGGCCATGGTATCCCACCAACTCTTGAGGCAAGGATGTGACTTCCCATTCCATACCAAGCCCTTTCTGTCTCCACTTAATTTTAGCTCTCACTTCTTGATTGTGGCCAAACAAGGAGTTGGAAGCCCTCAGCATCTTCAAGACTAGGGTGTGGGGCCTGCTGCCTGATTTCATAGGATTTACAAGATTTTTTGTTTTGTTTAGTTTGAGATGGTCTCACTACACAGCCCTGTATAGCCTGGAACTCACAATATATATCTGGCTGGCCTTGAACTCACAGAGAGATCTGTTTTCCCAAACCTTACTAGTGCTAGGATTAAAGGTGTGTGCCACCATGCCTGATGCTGATTATATTTTTAAGTGGTTGGTGGGAAATTTTAAAAATATCATTTCACACCAAAAAAAACCCCAAAGTTTCTATGTCCATAAGTGAAATTTGATCCTTTTAGGGAGAGCTACGTTCTGACTTTATGGGCTGTGGGTTCTCTTGCCTTTATGGCGCCTTCCTCCATAAAAATCAATCAATAAATTAGTTAGCAAATAAATACAAATTATATCTTATGACTTTATTGGTAGAAAGATAAACTAAGAAAATTTATTATCATTTCCTTTTATCTTCTGACTCTATTGATTGATTTGTTGAAGCTGTCTTCATAATCTTGGCTGGCCTGGAAGTCACAACATCCTCCCAAGTGTTGGGATTATAGACATGAATCACTACATCTGGGTCTTCTTCTGTCAAAAGCAATTAAAATTAAGGTATTTTCATAAACTTCCAAAAATATGTGAATCTTTAACATTAGAAGTCAGATCAGGAAGTAAAACAGGGCAGAAACCTGGAGGCAGGAGCTGATGCAGAGGCCATGGAGGGGTGCTGCTTACTGGATTGCTCCTCATGGCTTGCTCTGCCTGCTTTCTTGTAGAACCCAGGACCACCAGCCCAGGGATGACATCACCCATAACAGGTTGAGCTCTTCCCTGTCAATCACTCATTAAGAAAATGCCTTACAGCTGGATCTTATGGAGTATTTTCTCAATTGAAATTCCCTCCTTTCAGATAACTCTAGCATGTGTCAAATTGACATTAGACTAGCCAGCACGCCCTGCTTTCTTATTATGTATGGCTGCTCCTGCATCACAGATGAGCTGAACAGAGAGATACAATAGAGACCACGTCTTGGAAAACCTAAAATGTTCATCACGGGACCTTTGCACAAAGTTGATCAACTCTTGGTCTAGTGTTTTTCAAAGGAGAAAAGAGAGATCCAGAGAGACAGAAAAGTGACTTACCCAGGACTATGGCCCAAGACAAAAGGCCTGCTCCTGCTTATCCACTATCCTCATGCTGCTGAAAGGCCTTCCAGGGAGTGTTGAGCCAGTGTTCTACAGAGTTCTAGAAATTGGAGGGCTAGAGTGCTTTCTCATGAAAGTCAGCCAGAGGCCAGAAGAAGGCCGCTGGGCTTCACAGCCAAGTTCTGGAAGGCCTTGTGGATAGACCAGGTAAGAACAACTCAGCTGCCCTTGAGCAAGCTGAACTCTTAGAGTAGCTGTCCTCCCAAATGGTAATTTGATAATGTGGTGAGAAGCTGAGGACAATGGGCACTAGTAAAAACCACGATTTGTGCTCGCCCTGATACCTCTCAGGGTAAAGACCACGTGAAATGACTGAATTCCTTTTGACCCACAAAACCAGAATTTCATGGGTTCTAACCTGGTATAGCCTTCTCATTTTACACCCTGAGATGAAAGACATACCTTAGGCATCTGGTTCTAGTCACTCCAAGCCAAGCGAAGGTGGAAGGGCAGGATTCTTCTGGGTCTGATGCCAAAGCCCTGCCTGGAAGCATTAAACTCTAATCCTTTCTCCCTTAGTGACTTTGGCCTAACAAGAGGCTCTGGCATGGGTCGCTTAGCCCTCAAGATCATCCTGGTCTTCTCGTATGCATGTCCTCTTTCACTCCGTTTCACCTCCATGCCTCCATCTTCCACCAGCTGAGTTTACTCTTCAACTGCTGTTACCCCTGGGCATTTTCTTGATAATTTCTTTCATCTCCTGCTCATTCCCAAGATGGTTTCCTTCTTGAGCTTCCCTGGTGCAGAGCTCAACAACAAAGCCTCTGTGGTGTGTAAATCTCACCTTGTCCCTCTTCCGTTCAAATCTTCCTGTACTTTGGGGATGTGGCCCTGTGCCTCTCCCCGTCCCACATGCTTTGAGGTCTGTACCCACGTATCAAGGGCCCCTCTCTCTGTCTGTCTCTGTCTCTCTCATTCTTGAGACACAATTTCTTTGTGTAGCACTGGCTGTCCCGGAATTCCCTCTGTAGACCAGGCTAACCTCAAACTCCGAGATCCACCTGCCTCTGTCTGCCGAGTCCTGAGATTAAAGGTGTGCACCACCTTGCCCAGTCTGATTGGGTTTCTCTTAACAAGACTCCTAAGGGTTTCCCAAGGTTCTCCCTCCCATGCCGCAGCCTTCTGAATGCCACCAGACTTCCAGTTACCTGGTGCCAGGTGTTCCCTCTGCCTTCTTTACCAAGTTAATGACGACATCATAACTGCTCTAACATTAACTGGTTGCTTAAAAGGCTTTACTTCCTAACACCATTAGGTTAAGGCTTCAGTATGGATTTTGGGGGAACACAGCATTTGGTCCATAGCAGAAAGCTCCTATACCCACCTCTTGCACAGCTCTACTGTTGTCTCTCAGCCCGAGCAGGACCAGTTGCTCTCACTACAGGCACTCCCATCTCCCCTCTCCTCCTTGTTTTCTTCCGTGCCTTGCACTTTACTGTCCTTAGCATATTGCCCTGTGAGTGCTCTGCTCTGTTTTCCTGGAATGACCATGAGCTTCATCTGGGCCTCCCTGAATCCCTCAAGCCTCACACAGTACCTGGGACCCTAGGACACATCAGGGGTGGTGATGGGGCTCAGCCATGCCTTGTCTTTAGGGCATGAAATTTGGATTAGTTATTGTGGGGCTACATGGTCTTCTTCCAGCTCACGCACACACCAAGTCTGCCTATAACACACACGGGTGTGCTCCCTCAACCTCCAGAAATGTTTCCATGTTATCTTTTAGCCAAGCAAATCAAATATCCTGTACTCTCTGGAAGCCACACCCGTGGTTGAACCTGGGGACAATGACAAGTACCAGGGAAGTGGTGACTCTGTATACAGAGCTAACTGTTTATTTGCCTGATCTGTTTACATGTGCACAGGGCATTGGAAGTTACTATAAAGCCTTGAGATGTTGCTATGAAACAGCATTTCTGGAAGCTTATCCCTTGAAACTTACCACTAAAAATCACATGTCACATAATAATTAAATATTTTATTTAAACTTGTTTTATGAGTGACCCACGTGGCCTCCTGGACCAGCTGATATAAAATGTTCCAATGTACAGGTTGGTATAAAAAGTCAGCTATGAGGCTAGGAAGATAGCTCAGACAACAGTCAAATGCTTGTCGTGCAAACACAAAAATCTGAATCCAGATCTCTAGCACTTGTGTTAAAAAAAAAACAAGCTCTGGAGGTACACTCCTGTACCCCCAGATTTGGGGAGGTGGAGGTAGGAAGAGCCCTGGACTTTCTGGCTAGCCAGCATTGCTGAATTAAGCTCTGGCTTCAGTGAGACACCCTGCCTCAAAAAATAAAGTGGAGAAGCAACTGAGAAGACATCTGACCTGGGACTCTGTCTTCCACATGCACACACAGATGCACCTGCTGACACACATACATGTGTACCCATGGACATGTATAAACTCATACACACAAACAAAAACCTAAAGATCAAGAAAATTGCCTTCTAAAAATGTCTAAGCAGAAATTTGGTTCAAAGTCCAGCCTTTCTGCACTGTTGCCCTCCAGCTCCTGCCCTTGTATCGGAGTCAGGTTGACCCTGTTTCTTCTGCTTCATCCCAGTAGGCACGGCTATAGGCAAGCCTTTTTGCCTCTTTTTGTTGTTGTTGTTCCTTCCTACAACACAGCTCTGACATGTCTCCCTCCCTTACTGATCCCATACCATGTGCAGCCCCAACATGGGCCTTAACCTCTGCTTTAGTTCTATTGCTTTGACAAAACACCATGACTGAAAAGCAAGTTGGGGAGAAAGGGTTTATTTGGCTTACATTCTGTATTGCTGTCCATCCTTGAAGGAAATCAGGAGAGGAACTCAAACAGGGCTGGAACCTGAAGGCAAGAGCTGATGCAGAGACCGTGGTGAAGGGTTGTTGCTTACTGGCTTGCTTCCCCTGGCTTGCTCAGCCTCCTTTATTATAGAACCCAGGTTCACCAGCCCAGGAATGGAACCACCTACAATGGATTGGGCCTTCCTTCATCAGTCACTAAGTAAGAAAATACATTACAGCTGGATCTTATGGAGGCATTTTCTCACTTGAAGTTCTCTCCTTTTTGATAACTCATTTGTGCATCAAGTAGCCTAAGATTAGCCAGCACAACCTCAAAGCCCAGGATGGCTGACTGGAATGTTTTCTCATTCTGCTCCCTCTGTGGCTTCAATTCTTCCCTGTCCTCATCCTTCTACTCTCTGCTGTACCCGCTGTGTAGGGATTCATAGCCTGCCTTTCCCATCAGTGTGAGACGGGACCATTCACTGAGCCCGAGGCTCTCCGTTGGCTATCTGGCTGGCCAGTGAGTCTGAGGGTTCCCCATTCCCTTGCCTCCAGGGCTTGGGTTATAGGAGCATCTCACCTGACTGGCTTGGTGCATGAGTGCTGGAGATCAACACTAGGGTCCTTATGCTTACAAGGCAAGCACTCTAATGGCTGAGCCATCTGGTCAACCTGACACCATTTTTACTTTGGGGAAAAAAATTCAATCTGCACCATGTGTGTGGTGCTAGATAGGAAGTGATGTTTGTGTGTCCAGTAAAGTGCAGACTCCTGTCTCTTCAGTAAAATGGAGTCACTCAGGGCAAGGCACAACCTGAGAAAACAGTTTATATGATATAGAGTAAGGGCCCAGCTTGATCTCAACAGGAATAGATACCCAATGTGTTTACAGCACACACTCCATGACTGAGTGCAACAGATTGAATTCCATGTTCATTGTCTCACCTAGCCTTGTGTCTAATTTATGAGGGAAGCATGACTATTATCAGACAGAAAAGCAGAGGCTTAGAGAGCTGAGCCCAATGGCAAAACTCTGGTTATCTACAGAGGCAGGACTCAAACCTGTGACTTGAAACTCCACATACAATGGGAAGAATGACAAGGGCTCACAAAATGGTAGAGTTACCTACTAGGAATCAGGCAGAGAAAAGTGAGGGGAATTGAATTATCTGGGTTTTGTAGCTTTAAATGGCTTGGACTGAGAGTATTCTGTTTGCCCAGGGCCATGATGATGACAGCCTGTGATCTCTCAGCCATCACCAAGCCCTGGGAGGTGCAGAGCAAGGTATGGACTCTTCCTGCCCTGGCAGAGGGAGCTCAGCATTGCCAATTACATTAATGAGGCTGGACCCTCTTAGCCCAACTCCACCCTCTCGGTCTCTCCAGTGATGATAAATGGGGGTACCAGGGAAGGGTGGGCTTCCTCATTTGCTGAACTTGAAGCACACATGAAGTGGAAGTAGGGGTAGAAGGGTTGCATGTGTGTGTGTATGTATGTATGTATGTATGTATATGTATGTGTGTGGATCGGATCCATCGGTTGCAGGTGGCTCTGCTGGTGGCTGCTGAATTCTGGGAGCAAGGAGACCTGGAGCGCACAGTGCTGCAACAGAATCCCATTGTGAGTAGTCAAAGGAAAGGGGGCGTCATCTGGATGGCAAGAGAGTCCATTTCTTTCTGGCCCGGGGGTGTGACCAATGACACAGGGCTGTGTGACCTTACTTTGGGATGATCTTTTACCAGCAAGTGGTTCTCTGAGATGGTAAATGGTTTCTAGACAACCCTCAACCTCATTCTTTGAGAACAGACACGGGGGCCAGAGATATGTGCTCTACAGTTATTTACCCCTCTGCAATTTGAGAGCCTTGTTGTCAGCATGTGGGTCCTTAGCTACGTAGAGCTTGACCAGTGGATACCAAACTGATGCTCTTTCAGATACAGAGGAACAGGGGCCACTTACCCTGGCTCCCTTCTAACTGCTCAGAGCCAGCTAGAGGAAGCTTGTCTATCTTACCACTTATCTTACCACTGAGAGCTGACTTGGCTGGGACTGAGGGTCAGCTGGCTTCTGACAGTTAGGAACTGTCCCAAAGGCCTGAGGGTGGCTAAGAAGAGGGCTTCGGGTGGAGGAATAAAAAAGACAAACCATGGATGGGGAACAGACGGAACTGTGGGAGTGCTGAGGGTTCATGGGTCACCAGCTTAGCCTTCAGCGGGAGTCCAGGTAGAGGAAAAGGCAAGGCAGGTGGAACAGGCGGAGTGTGAAAAAGAACACGAAGATCCCCAGGGATCTGTGTCTTCCTCCTTCCTCCTCTCTTCTATTGCCTTAGGCAGATGTTAAGAACTAGGGTGGGAGGGTGAGAGGGTGGGAGGGTGGGAGGGGAACAGCCACATTCTTTGCCAAAATATCATAAGAGTGGTTTCTAGGCCACTTGCTAATATTCGTTCCTGAAACCTCTTGAGCCAAGCAGTCACAATCTACTTTGATCTCAGCACCGCCATCTTCTGTTGGTTTTGTTCCTTTAACATTTTAAACCGTTGACTACTGTAGTGATCTCTCAGTCCCATCAGCCAGAGTCAACAGTTAGCAAAGCATGCCCGTGCTCGGTTTATCTTTTCTGCTCAGTGCATTTTTTTTTTCTTCCCCGTTTGGCTGGGGTATTTATGTGAATCCCAGACATGGCCATTTCTTCCTAAACGCTTAGCGTGGATCTCAGCAAGAGAAGATTTGATTACAGATAAAAACATAGCTCAAGTGTCACACTGACATCATCTGAAGTGATATTTTAACAGCACCTCATTTCCACTGCTTGTCTCCATTGATAAAGAAAAAGAATTCTGTTTATTTGTCCAAATCAGAACCCAACACAGTGTGGCTCCACCTCTGAAGCCTACAAGAAGCAGCAGCAGGTTGCTCCCCTCCTCCCTTTCTCTTCTTTTTCCTCCTCCTCCCTCCTCCTCTCCGCCCCCTCCCCTCAGCACCCCCATGTAATTGTTAAAGACAGTGGGTGTTTGTTTGGCTAGTGTTTCCCACATCTGGCTTGGTCACTTACATTCTGCATGCTCATTAACACATCCTCCTCTGTCTTCCATATTTTCTTCAAATTGCTAGTCAGATCCGGAAGCTTGGTGAGTTTAGGATTTTATTTATTTTATCTTATTTCTGAGAGTCTCCCACAGGGCAGGCTGGCCTTAGGCTCACTACGGGTTAAGGATGGCCTTGAACACAGTGATTACAGCCGGGTCCTACCACTCCTAGTTCTTCTCCTTCTTTCCTTTTTCACAAGAATGTTTCTTGGGATGGGTAACTCCCTATTCTTGCCCCATGCCATTAGCTCTTTCTCTCCCATGACAGCCCATGATGGACAGAAACAAGGCGGATGAGCTCCCCAAGCTTCAAGTTGGCTTCATTGACTTTGTGTGCACCTTTGTTTATAAGGTAGGCGTCCCAGAGTCCAGCGGACAGCAAGGCAATCCTTATCTCCAGTGGCACGTGGTTCTCGGGACCGCCCTCTAGAGGGGAATGAGGGCCTCCAGCTGAAGCCTGGAGCTTGTTCCCCCTCCTTGCTCAACAAATACTCATGGGACAAAAGCTAAGCTTTTGTGCGTTTGTGGACAGCAATGTCATTGTGAAGGAGTAAGTCAGAATTTCTCTTGTAGTTCTCATTCAGGTCAGTCCCTTCTTGAGCAGCCCACCACCGACAAACCCATCTCTACTATCTACCAGCTGCCTCTTCATTTTTGAGACTTGGTCTGGCTATGGGCTGATCTCCAACTCATGATCCTCCTGCCTCAGCCTCCAGAGTGCTGGTGTAACATCAACTACATCACTATGCCTGACTCTACCTCCCATGAATTATTTTTCTTTTGGCCACATTATATATAAGGAAACGGAGGTCAGAACAATGGATGGGCCAGTATCTCTGGACCCACCTCTGGGTCAGGACAGAAGCTGGCTCACCTAATACCCAGGCCAGGGCTTGCTACAGTATGGGCTGTAGTCCTTTTGCATGGAAGAAGAACAAATGACCCCAGAGGGAACAAAAGTATTTCTGTCATCACACAGACCAAGGGCCATCTGCTCAACAGGACAGCATGGCTGATGTTCACAGTGCCAGCAGGAGAGTTATGAATGGGGATTCTGAGTTTCTATTTACCGCTTAATCCCAACTCCTCTAGGGTAGGTGCTGTTACTGCCCTACTACCTAGATGAAAGTGAACTTCAGCAGTGACCATCCCAAAGTCACACAGCTCTGGTAGAGCATAGACAACAACTCAGGCATCTCTGAGCACAGCGAGCTCTGCCTGGCTCCTGCTGCAATGGATCCTCCTCACTTCGGCAAACCTACTTCACCAACCTGCACTCCAGTTCTCTCACTACAAGCTCAGGAGTGATGAGGCAACCCACATTGGTGGGGACTCAAACGAGCAGAGGAGATAAAATGTCCCATAGATTGCAGGGTACTGTGCTCAAGATATTATTTATTCAGGTCCTAGAGTTGCAGGAGGTCATAGGAATAACCTCAAAACCCAGATTCATTCAATGAATATTTATGAAGTATTTGTGTGTTCCAGACCAGTGCTAATTGGAACCAACTGAGGGGATGACCCAGGCAGTTCCTGCCATCTCTAGGTGTCATCCTCTGGGAGAGGCAGGCAAAGGGAGTCTTTATAGGGAAGTGGGAGTTGATTAGAGAAGGCTTTGGGAAACATCCAATGGGGACTCAGTTTACCTACAGGGTCAGAAAATGTTTCCCTGGGGAAGGTGTTAGGGATATAGGGACCTCAAGGGAAAGGGGGAAAGATAGAATGTTCCATCAGAAAGAACAGCAGCGGGAAGGCCACAGGTGGGAGGAAACACTCATGAAGTGAGATGTGGATGCCTGGGACTTCTGGATGTGAACGAAATAGAGATCAGTGAGTGACATGCTAAGACTTACACTGCACCCTGAAGGAGTGGCCGTACAGGAAGGGCTCCCTAGTGTCAGCAGGCATGAGAGGCAGCTCACTCCAGTGCCAGGCAGAAACGTACCCCACCTTGATCCAGGGTCCTAGGGCAATGTCTGTTTCACTGAGCTTGCTGGAGATGAAGTATTGTAGCTAAGTCACACAGTTATTATGGTCCCTAGATAGAGGCTGCGGGATGCTCTAGGGTCCTGTAATTGAACATAAAGTAGACCTGCTCTCTCTCTCTCTCTCTCTCTCTCTCTCTCTCTCTCCTCTCTCCCTTTCTCCCTCCCTTTCTCCTCCCTCCCTCCCTCATTGTACTTCTCCACTTCACCCCAGGAATTCTCCCGGTTTCATGAGGAGATCACACCCATGCTGGATGGGATCACTAACAATCGCAAGGAATGGAAGGCGCTGGCTGACGATTATGAGGCCAAGATGAAGGCTCTGGAGGAGGAGAAACAGAAGCAGCAGGCAGCCAAGCAAGGTAGGCAGAAGAGGCCAGGTGGAGCCTGGCAGTGTATTTCCAGCATTCAGTGCATCTGGGCTTGAACTGTGGTCTCCACTCTGTGTGGGAGGGCACTGAGGCTGCTGGAGGCCAAGTATTGTGGCTAAGTCCCACAGTCAGTACGAGGCAGAGCTGGTCCCTAGATAGAGGCTGCGGCATGCTCTGGGTCCTGCAGTTGAACATAAGGTAGATCCTGATTCTAAGGCTGCAGACATTTGTGTCAGGAATTATTAGTTAGGAATTTTAAAAGCGGACTTTCCAGCCATTTGTCTACCTGAGTCTAGCTTTACCACCACGAGGTTTGGTTTGTATACTACTAGTGAAAGAGGGCTAGCCTTCTTCACAGCACCCTTTTCAGTACATGGTTGGAAAGGTCTCCCTTGAATGTCAAGTGCATTTGACTTGTAAAACTCTTAGTGGCAACTTCAGAACCACCCCCACACTGCCCAGGGCTGAGCCTAGCAGGGGCCTGCCATGCTTGCATTAAGTACCATGTGTAAAGGCTAAGGAGATGGCTCAGATCTCACATAAAGTCAGATGCCATGAGAGAGGAGGAGAGAGAGAGAGAGAGAGGAGAGAGAGAGAAGGAGAGAGAGAGAGAGAGGGAGAGAGGAAGAAGAGAGGAGCAGAGGAGAGAGGAGAGGGAGAGGAGAGGGAAGAGGAGAGGACAGGGAGAGGGAGAGGGAGAGGAGAGGAGAGAGAGGAGAGAGACGATCAAGGCCAGCTAGCCTCAAATAATGAATGAGACCCTGTTTGAAATATGGTGAGGACTGACATCTGAAGTTTCCTTTGACCTTTTTTTTTTTCATGTGTACCATGGCATGCAACATCTGAACTCAAACATATGAATGGGCACCCACCACCTCCCTCCAACATACACACAAACTCATACATACTAGGTAACAGGGGGGTTGTGCGAAGTTAATACAGGGACATATGCTTATAATCCAGCACTCAGGAGACTAAGATAGGCAAATTACTTTGAATTTTAAAACCAGCCTTCTCTCTCTCTCTTAATTAATTAATTATTATTTTCTAAGTACACTGCAGCTGTCTTGAGACACACCAGAAGAGGCATCTGATCCCATTACAGATGGTTGTGAGCCACCATGTGGTTACTGGGAATTGAACTCAGGATCTCTGGAAGAGCATTCAGTGCTCTTAACCGCTCAGCCATCTCTCCAGCCCCAGCCTTCTCTTAAAATATAAACAAACAAACAAACAAATGCAATAACAAAAAGGGGCAGAGCCAGCAAGATGGCTCAGCTCATAAAAGCGCTTGCTGTTAAATCTGATGCCCTGAGTCCAATCCCAGAGCCCATTAAAGCCAGATAGAGTACCATGAATCTGCTCCTTCAGTATTTCTACATCAAGATAGGGATAGCTCAGAGGCCTGGGCTAGCAGAAACAAGAGACCTTGCCTCAGTAGGTGGAAGGGGAGGACGGATTCTCAAAAGTGGTCCTCTGACCTCTGCATCTGCTGTGGCATGTGTGCCGCCCCAACTATTCAACGTCATCAGAGAGAGGGAGAGGTGGAGGCAGATTGACAAAGACTGTGTGCAGGAAGGGAAGTTGGTTGGGTGGAGCAGAGACTAGAAGCCAAGACTTCACATACAACTGATCCTAGCTTCAAATGGAATTTGTCCCAGCTCCCGTCACATGGCATCATATGACACAATTGGCCTCCCCAAGTTATCTCAGTCTAGCCATGTGCTCTGTTTCCTCACAGGACTTGGCTTCTTGTCCCTGCCGTAGGCTGCCCGACTTCCTGAGCCTGTGTCTCTCTGTTCTCAGCACAGACACTGTCTGGTTCCCAGTTCTTCTGGGGTTATTTTAAAAGAGTGGTTTTGAAGATGGGGACACCCTTACTATCTCCCAAGGGTCTCTTATATATCACTGCTCCTGTGGGTGGATTTAGCTTGTGCATGAGCTGTCTTTGGGAAAAGGAGCAGGTTTGTGTAAACATGAGACCTACAGTTTTCCTTTTTAAAATAGCAGCGCAGGGGTCGAACCCAGGCCTGATAAATATTGAGCAAATGCTCTATCCCTGAGCTATCGCTCTAGCCCAGGAGCTTTTTCTTAAAATGTGAATTTGCTATCCACCTTTTAAAGTTGGGATGCTCCAGATCTAACAAACAAACAAAAAGAGATTTTCAGCTTTTTTGTTAGTTTGTTTGTTTTTAAAGTTCAAGATCTGGC
Source organism: Mastomys natalensis (assembly GCA_021653895.1). Classification (NCBI taxonomy): domain Eukaryota; kingdom Metazoa; phylum Chordata; class Mammalia; order Rodentia; family Muridae; genus Mastomys; species Mastomys natalensis. Next base: position 1,171,279 of record JAJTUV010000106.1, read on the forward strand.
CACATCAGTAGACTAGATGAAAGTGGCTGGAGCTAAATAGTAACTGTCCCCTGGGAGTTTTCTCCCCCAAGTCAGTTCCTACAGCTCCCTGTGTCTCACAGGTGTTAGTTGACATTTGTCACTCTGTGTGGCTTCTCAGTGGGGAGAACCTCTGGTTCCCCTGCTTCTCCTGACTCCTGGGTCTGCTCTCTGCACATGCCAAGCCTTGAACTTGGTCCAAAAAGGTCAAAGGCAGGTTTGCTGCAGCCTCCTCTGACCTGCTGTGTGCTTTCCTGTTCTTCACAGCTGCTTCCGGGAACCAGCCAGGAGGGAACCCCAGTCCAGGGGGCGCACCTGCATCCAAGTCCTGTTGCATCCAGTAGCTGCCTTTGCTGCCAGCAGGGGGTACAGCCCTCAGGAAGGAAGAGGTCACCCAGGCCACTGAGCAGTTAAAGAATCAGGAGTTGAGAGGTGGTGACAAACATAGCAGGCATCTATATCATCAAATGGTCTTAGACATTGTTTCTGTTTGTTTTGTTTTGTTTTGTTTTGTTTTGTTTTGGACAGCTCTGGCTGACCTGGAACTCTCTATGTAGACAGGGTGGGCCCAACTCACAGACATCCACTTGCTTCTGTGTCCCAAGTGCTGGGCTAAAAGCACGCACCACCACATAGGGCTTAGAGATTGTTTTTAAATCTTAAAATGTCTATTGAGTTTAGCCCAATATTCTAGACTTCATATACTGACTTGATAAGTTTTTGTTCTTATAATTCTTATAAGCTCTTTAAACTTAGTATTTTATTATAAAAGTATGTGCTAGTTTCCAAAAGTAGAGAATTATACATCAAATACCACAAACTTACCCAGATTTGAACATCAATCTCTGGTCACATGTGATTCACGTGTCTTCACGTTCCTTTTCAATTTCTCTCTTTCTCTCTTTCCTCCTTCATCTTGGCTCTCCTCCCTCCCTCCTTTCCTTTCTTCCTTTCTGATTCCTACCATGTAGCCCCGGCTTGCTTTAAACTCTCCATTCCTGACCTCTGTGTTCACTACCACCCACGACTTAGCTGAACTATTTATGAAAAATTCCATACACATGACTTCACCACTCTGCAGTCTTTTGAGGAGTTTATGCATCTTTACAGGAATAAGCATGTTTAAAGCTCACACATCTTACATGGTAGCACATGCCTGCAATCCCAGCCCTGGGGAAAGAGGGAGAGGGAGGTCAGGAGTTTCAGAGGTTTTGGTCTATACAGCCAGACCCCACCTCAAGGGGGAAGTTACCCTTCCTTAAAGGAACAGAGCCGTTTCTAGCACAACACTGTCACATGGAGGTGATTGCTTCATACCCAGCTGTAGAGTATATTCTGGTGAGCCACAGATGGAGGGCTTGAGGCTTCAGCAGACAGCTCCTTCAGGGATTTCCTTAGCTGCAGGATATTCTGCATTTCTCAGGGGGCTATCTACCTGAGGTGGACAAGTATGGTCACATTGCCCAACATGGGTCAACTGTGGAAGGCCAGTCTAGCTCCAGGTTAGAGTCTGTTTCCTAGAAAATCCAGCTGTGATGTAAACTCTGAATCAAACACCCCTATGACCCCAAAACTTTTTATGAGACTATTTGTGCTGGGTGTGGTGGCGCAGACCTTTAATCCCAGCACACAAGAGGTGAAAGCAAGAGCATGACGGTAAATTTGAGGCCAGTCTGGTTTACACTGAAAGTTCTAGGCTGGGCTACAGTGTAAGACCTTGTTTCAAACAAAACCAAAGAACAGGGTGGAAAAAACAAGTTTAGTGTCTTAGCAGGTAAAGGCTCCTCAAATTAGGGCTGCTGACCTGAGTTCTGTCCCAGAACCTATCAACACATGTCACATGTGAGCACACACACACACACACAAAGTACATAGTGGAAAATAAAGTATTGCTTAATCCAAATTTCACATATTGAATGTGCTTGTTCTGTCTCTTTTTGCTTGCTTCCTTTTATTAAGATCTACTTTTTGTTCTCGAATTTTCTGTTGATTTCAGTTGCAGACCTTCTGTTTAATTAAGAGGCCCTCTTGGCTTAAAAATGGACTACATTTAAGTATGTCGTGCCTGGCAGAGTTACTGTCCATGCAATCAAAACTTATTAAGTTGGTAAAAAGAAACCAAAAGTTGTTAATAAGATAATACAAGCGACTGTCAAAAATATCTGCCATACTTGCTTAAATTCAAACTTTGTTTCTATTGTTCCCACCCTCAGCTTTTAACAGCTTTAACACAGGCCAAATTTAAGGCCCAGAGTGATGCTTCGCTCTACCCACATGCCGTGAGATTAGCTAGACCACCAACAACCCTACTGTGTGCAGGCACAGCTGAAGTGGCTGTGGTAACCTGTATGCCCTCATTTCTTTTTCCTTTGCCAGTGACTTCCTACAAAGACAGGGTCAGTTGCCCATATTCTTTTATCTCCCCTCTCCCCAGCTCCCACTCTGGGGGTGGTGCATAACACCTGCCTGCCTTCCATAAATGGCTATCTCTTAGACATGTCTTCCTCCCAGACTGGGGGTTGGTTCTGTAGACACTTATATTAAAGCAGTTGCCTCAAGAAGGGGGAAGTGCACAGTTTCCCTCAAATGTAAACCACAAGTCTCCTCTAGTGCCCCCTTTAAACAGGAAACTGAAGGCCAGGGGAGGAGGTTGGAGTTACAGCCCAGTTCTCTGGCCTTCTTCCAGAAAATATCCAAGATCAGAGAACACTGTGTGTCGTACTTACATCCTGTGACTTCCATTGCAGAGCTAGCTGTGCCTTCTGGAACAGAAACCTTCTGTTCAGGTTTCATTACGGCAGGACTTCAGTCTTTTAATCCTGAGTTGTGTTTTCTGCCCTGTTACAAGTGACACTAAGGACTCTGTTTTTCCAAGCAAAGACATGTCCCCTAAGCATGGTTAAGTGGTAAGAAGAAGAGATATAACTCTACTGAAAAGATATAACTCTTACTGAAGAGATGCTGTCCTGGAGCACACAGGGTCGGCTCTGCTGGATTTTCGTCACTATATTTGATGAGGTTGAGAGAGAAGCTGGTTGAGGTCCAGCATGGTCGTGTGTGACAATACTTCTACTAGTCACAAAGCTACACAGTGAGTTCTGAACTAGACTGGGCAATTTAGTGAGGCTCCGTCTCAAGATGAAATTAAAAAGGTGCAGGGGTATAACTCCATGGTACTACTGTGCAAGACCTTGGGTTCAATTCCCAGTACTGGATAAATAGAAACCAGACAAAACCCAAACCATACATTGGCCAAGACTTTCTGAAGCAAGACTGGATCTGGATTCCCTCACTTAGGGAAGAGAGTGCGCCCCCTCCTATACACAAAATGAATTCACAGAACCAATAAAGACACTTCTGGGCAGAGCTGTGGGTGGTATTTTTTAATTTCCATAGTGTATTTGTTCAGTTTATTTATAAGCAGATCACTTCACTATTTACAGTACATGAGCATAGAGATTCTACAGTTTTTTGTGATGTAAACAATAGCTCCCCAGCGGGAGCTGAGAAAAGAAGCCAGTTCTGAAGTATTTACAGACGTTAAAATAGAACTTTATACTCACAGAATAATAATACATAGAGCAATTTGGTTAAATTATCTACGAAACTATAGAATCTGACAATGTACAAATACAGGAAAACAGTTTCTCATTTAGAAGGTAGGACAGATAAATCACGCCGGAAACAAAATAGGGACAATGACAACCACAATAATTAAGAGCAAAGAAGTCATCTTCCTCGCCTCTCACAGATATAGTATTTATATAAATAAGGACACAACCCAACGAAATGGAAAAAATATATAAAAATCTTCTACCAATTAAAAAAAATAGCAAAACTAAAAACTCGATTTTTCAATCATTAGCAGTGTCCTTTAAAAAATTAAAATTTAGCTTCTATTATAAATAATAAAGCAGATGTGTCCCTCTGTATAGGTGAAATTCTTGCACCTTTCTCAAGAAATGCATCAATGTAACTCACACAACGCACACCTACACGCACCACACACACACACACACACACACACACACAGCCTTACATTCACACACCCCAGGCTACAGTTACCTTGTTGAGTTCCATAATACATAATGCCCCCTACAGTAGTACCCTGGGTATGACCAAACCTCTCAAGTTTAGCCATTCCCTGGTTTGACCCTGTCGTGGAGCCAGGGAAAGCCCTGGCTCCCTATTGCTCAAAATTCTCTAGGCTGCATGGTCACACTAAGAGAAAAGGGTTTTGAGTCCAAGATTTGGAACTGTCAGAAGGGAGCACAGAAACCACCTTGCCCAGTTGATTAAGGCTAGCTACAGATAGCATCTCTTGAAACCCAGGGGTTGGGGAGCTGGGTAGTCTTGGTTTCCATCTCCGCAGCCTCTTCTAACAAAAGCACATGCTTTAGGCCAGTGCTTAAAGGACACAGGCAACAAGAAGGCAGGTGTGAACCTCTGGAGTCACTTGCACGGAGTAGGACTTCCAGATGGTCATCTTCCCAGCAACCACCGGGAACCCGCCACATGCTCCATTGCCCTGTCTCATGTACTCTTCAGACCATGCTCCCTTGAGACTTCCAACCTGTTTCAACTGGAATCAGAATACCCCTTCAGAAACCAAGGTGGGAATAGTTTATGACTTATTATTCCTAACACAAAAACATTGGACGAGGTTCTAAAATACAAAATATAAAAAAAAAATAAAAACAAACAAACAAACAAACCTGTTTGGCTATTCAGTGGACCATATCAAAGGTCATGGCCAGGGCCCCCTTTTTCCCCCCCAATCCTCATACATAACTTCTACGCTTGTCCCAAAGGTACCATGTGGGCCACCTAGCAGAGGCTCACTTAAGAAGGTTGGCAGCTAGGCTGCCAGTATTGCAGTTATAGTAAACCCCTCCGGACGCATGGGTGCTGGGTTCAACCCCATCCTCTCTTCCACAGGATTAACTAGTGCATTTCCTGGACTGCATAAGCAGCTAGGCAGCTGATGATTTTCTGAGTTGGTACTAAACACACAAGGCAACTCACTTGTGTTGCTGTATTTCACTGCCAAGTTAATGTTGGCCAGCATGGTGGCTGACCAAAGGAACTTATTTTGCCTTCCATCTTGGTGTCTGGTGGACACCAGTCTTTGGCCACTAGGTTGGCGACCACACATTGATAAGGCAAAGTGCTGACCAAGCCCCTCCACAAGGCCACTACCCAAGACCAGCAAAGGGAGAAAGGAGGCTTGTTAAGGCTTCCTTGGAGAATCCTTTGATGAAATAAAAATATGGCACGGAGGGGTTGTAGCCACATGAATACCTTTCGGAGGAGCTGTTGTAGGGACTGACCGCCTAGAAACCGTATGTTGCAAGTCCCTTGATTTGGGCGTATGGATTCCATACTCCTTTCAATAGTCAAGGCATTCTGATGAAATGGCTTTGTGAACATCTGTCTCCCCTAAATCCCAAAGGCTTGGTCACTGCTGCTATACCATTAAAGATTCAAAAACACACACACACACACACACACACACACACACACACACAACACAAAAACCCCAAAAACCAAAAGCTGCCCTAAACATATGCAGTGTGATCCATGCCTCCTGCTGCCTCATGTGTCTTGTAATCATTTGAAAGCAATGTGTGAAAACTGTCTAAGTTGAGCTAGTTGGGGAAAACAAGTGTATTGCTAGTATTATCCGCAAGCAAGCAAGGGACGGCCAAGTGGTCACAACATTCAGATTAAAAGCTGTTCGGTGGGGATGGTGACAAGGCTAACTGGAGACTGGAGGCTGTCAACGAGGCAATGAGGGTTAATTCTTTACCATCCCACAAGAGACTATGGCTTGGATCTGTCCTGAGGAGCTAGCCTCTTCATAGAAGGCACCTCAGTCAGGACTATGTGGATCTCATCCGATTGGAGGTTGATGACCTTGAAGAGAATGCCCTTTCCCCATACACACACCCCGATCTAGCCAGAGAGTAAGTAGAACTCTGGGCTTTCCTGGCTCCGTTATCATTGGACAGCCTCATTTGCTCAAGGAACAGGGCCCTAAGGTCACACAGGAAATAAGAAACGTAAAGGGGAGCTTGCTCCACAAAGCATTGCATTTGGCTAGGCTGTTTTTTAGATTTTATAAAAGTGGGTACCAAGATATAAGCCCATCATTCTGTTTCTTGAGCTTCTAGTAAGAAGCCAGGCAAGGACTGACTATCTGTAGGCTCTCTTCTGGCTACTACCTTGAAAGATGCCTCTGTTTTCTTTCTCACACTAGCCCCCTTCCCTATCCCCTAACCCAGCCTTCAGGACAGTACCTTACACACAGATAAAGGATACACAGATTTCCCAGAGGAGAGTGTGGAGCAAGGCTGAAGTGTCAGATTTCTCAAAGTGCTTTTGTGGACTAGTGCAAAGTGTCTGCCTAACTGCTTCCCGGGTGTCCCAGTGTTCTGCAGCTAGAGTCAGGGGCACCCTGCCCACACTCCCATCTGTTCTAGGCCAAGACCATCTCTGTGCAGGGAAGTTTCTATCCCAGGCTCTCCCTGCCTTTACCCTGTATCCCCAGACGCTCCAAACAGCCCAGGAGCTCATCCTTGTACAAAACCCTCAGGGAATTGGAGGGCAGTGTCATCATATTGCACATAAGGACTAGTTAGTTTCCTTCTACCCCAGGGAGCAGGGCAAAAGGTTCCCTTTTCTTTGGCTAATGACACCAACAGGTTCATTCTATTTATTACCACACACCCAGACCCTTTCCATTGTCACACGTGACACTGGGCTATGGCTTCCTCATGCTGATCACAACCGCTGAAGATCAAACATTAAGAAAAATACTTTTGACCTCAGTGAATCATATCAACAAACCCTCTAAGGGTGACTCCAGTTCACGGAGAGGTGCCCTTGCCTCTCAAGCAGCAGGGTCAACTGAAAGGTGAACTGAACTTGAGGGCCAAGACAGACCCTGGAGAGAGCTGGCCATGCAAAAAGAATGGGTTGCCTGCACTTTCTTTCTCTCCATTTACCACCTGTACAGCGGCCATGGCAGGCATATCATGTCTTTCTTCCCCCAAACGCTGACCTGCAAGGCTTGAGGTCACAAAAGACATCTTACTATATGTCTTCCCATATTAGGACTTGAGGACTAAGATTCTGTGGCTGGCTCAAAGCAGTCCTCCCACCCCTGGAGCCTTGCTGTTCATCAGATTTTAAAAGATCAACAGAAAGACACAGGCATACGATGGGTACTTTCTGACTCAAAGCATTTTTCTAGCCGGGGCCACAAGCGATGTCGGGGGAATGGGGAGTAGGAACCGTGGCTATACTGCATCCACTCATATTTACCTATTTGATACATTTTCCTTCGGTAACAGAGTCCCCTGAGAGAGAGGACTCTGATTCAGCCTCATCTCCTTGAGGAAGGAGATGGAAGAATTCCACTTAGTGGTTGGATCGGACAGTTCTAGAAAATACCAGCACAGCACAGAGATGACACGGAGCCTGCCCTCCCTGGGAGGCTGTCAACAGTCTATAGGACGCTGTATGGCAAGCACACGTAAACATCATTGAGACACATCAGGACAGCTACAACGAGAAGGTTGCCAATGGCAGCTGCTCCCTCTGGGTTACTCCTTGATTTGATGGGAAAGAGATCAAGACGGACTCCGGGTCTTGGAGGGGCCTGACATTCTCCTTGGTAATTTATATGCAGCACCGAATGGATCTTCCAGAGAGAGAGAGAGGTCATCTGCAGAGCTGGTAGTCCATTTTTATGAGAGGGTAAGTGGAGAATACTAGAAATTCTTGGTGGGCATCAACTCGCACCAGTGAGCTCTGGGACATTAGTCCCCAGTGCCAGGCTTGGGGCTCTGCTCTGCTCAAGAACAACATGTAAGTGACTTTGAGTGCCAGAGAGTGAACTGACTGGTCAGTTCCAGTTAACCCTGGCTGGGGAGAAAAAGACTTAGTGTTTATTAAGAATTTGTTCTTTTACTCCAGAAGCCATCATCTGGTTCAGTGTAACTGCAGAAGCAAATGGTAAGAGCCCATGGTTCCCTAGGCAACTTCTACAGTCCGAGGCCCAAGAAAAAGGGACTCATAATGTCACGGAAGTTGTTCTTGGTGGGGTCAGAATTCAAAGGCTCTCCAGATTAAATCTAACCCCTTTCCCTTTGGATGCTTTCGGTGAGCACCAGCTTTTCTCTGCAATTAGAGCCCTGGTTTTAGTGAATGCAACTAAAGAACTCTAATTCTGTTCCACTCCATACCCATCTTCCTTGTGCCTACCGTATGCTAGGCAATGAATAACTATAAAGGAATTAAGAATCATTGGGTCTATGCTGTGAAAAGTGCCTTTTTGTATCTATCCTTAGAAGCCACACCTTCTCCAGTTATGTTCCCCCGTATGCTATTCTGCCCCTTCCTTTTTATACTATTTTGTTTTGTAATAGTTTTGGGAGTTCTCTACTAAGTAATGGCTTCAGCGGCTTTTTTTTTTCTTTCTTCAATGGATCAGATTATGGCAGGGCTGGCCAGCATAAAAACCAGCCAGCATATGGCTCTACAATGATAATCTTCCAAAGATTAGAACAGGATGTCAAATCAATTAAACACCGACCAATTAGTAATGCCTGCCCAAAGCACTGTGTTGAGTATTCCAATAGCATGGCCAGCTCAAAAACATTAGTGTTGTGATCAATTCATTATGTTTGCATTGGCCAAGGATGTGGGAGGAGGCATGGCTATGACTATAGACTGCCCAAGCAGCAGCTAAGACTTCTGCTGTCTAATTTGTTCCTCGGTCCGTTTCACAGAAAGGGAACCTGGGTTTAGGGAGGTCAATGGATTTGACACACAGATAGTCTGTTTCCCTATTTCTGTTAGAGCCAGCCTCCTTATCTGTGGGTGAAGACTTTTCCCCCACACCAAGTACAAGATCATGGCTCACTTTCTCTACTGAGGTATTTGATAATCTTAAAAAAAAAAAAAACAAAAAACCATCAATTCTCAAAGAAATAAGCCTGGCATCAGCAGCTGATTAATTTAGCTTGGGTAGTCTAATGAGTCATTTACTTTCCAACTCTCTTACTTTGGCAGAACATTGGGTGGGGAGGGGGAAGGGGAGAAAGAAAGAAAATGTCACAAGACTGAGGAGGAACAGAGCTATATGAAGTATTAGAATTGATAATTCTGCCTAGCTGGTTCTCCCTTACGAAGGGCCCCTGGGAACCCAGAGAATGTCACACTGGATATGGCTTTGACAGTAGTCAAGAATGGGTTGAAGAGGAGCTCACTGTGAATGTTCCTTGGGAGAGCCTTGTCCACCCCCAACCTGTACAACCCCTCACTTGGCACCTCTAACTTTACAGAGGCGCAGGCAGGGTCACTGTAGGATGTTGGATGGGCTGTCAGTTGCCTTCCCTGCCCCAAAAGCTGCTCCTAGGTAAAGTCTATGCACCACTTGCTGGTGTCTCAGAGCCCTGAGGGGTACCTGCAGGCAGGATAAGTCACAAGACACTGAGGAGCAAAGCTCAGGGACACCTGAGTCTGTGCTGAAGTTTGAATTAGCCTTAATGCTGGTGAGTCAACTGGTGGCCCAATTCTCAAATGAGCTATTAGGCTTCTAGCCATTGCTCAACTTAGCTAATTCCACTCCTCCAGCCTCTGGGCTTTTGCGTCTTTATGCTAACTCCTGCAGCAGGCTGGGGCCAGGAGTCAGGAGGTTTGGTGTGGATCACTGCTCTGCCTGCTCCCTGGCGGTGGGACCTCGGGGTAGGACATTTCACCTCTCAGGCCCTATCCTCTTTCCCTGTGGAATGGGTCTAACACAGCTTACTCTGCCTTCCTCACAGGCATTCAGGGCTCTGAGCACTAAAGACAGGCACCCTCCAATGTGGGTAGACGGGGAAAGGGATTCTCATTACATTGAGTGGAACTCACTCAAAATAAAAGACACCAGGACATAGTAGAAGATACCTGGACACCTCTCTCTTCATATCTGTGACTGCAAGCCCCTCTTTCCTGCCAGGGAAAAGCAGCAGTGCAGCTCAGTAGCAAACACCTCGTGACAGTGCATAGTTAAACAATCAAGGAAGCAATACGATAATCCCAGGCACAGAGGATCTGAGCCATAAATACATTTTTTTTAAGGATATACTTTTTTTTCTTCAATTAAAAATGAGTTTCTAATCCTGATTCTATTCACAAGTAACAATTTCATCATCACACGCTACAGACAGAAGATGTTATGTGAACACAGCTCAAGTCTACAGAAGGAAGTCAGTCGGGTGGGAGGGGCAGAGGATGACTGACAGCACTTTGAGGTGCACCCAGGACGATCCGCTGGAAGCGAGGACGACGCTAACGTGGCAGTGGAACATCAACAGCATGGAAACTCACGGACGGAAGCAGCTTTGTTCAATGTAAACATTGATTTGTTTTTAGAAGGAAACGACAGCAGATTCAAGTCTCTCTCTCCTGTGTGTTCTCTCACGCTCGCTCGCTCATTGGCTTGCTCTCTTCCTCATATACTCATTTCTTTGAAAACGTAAACATATTGGAAGGGCCTTGTCTGAGGTATTGAGGTATTCCTCGAAGGTTAAGGCTGATATCAATGCAGGCTCTGCTGGGCCTCTTTCAGTAAGCTGTCAAAATCCATGGCTTCGTACTTGCTTTTCCCAGATGAGGGAAGGGACTCTTCAGATGTGGGATCTGTGGGCCGGTGAGAGGTGAGGTGGTGAGAAACTCAGTTGGAATCAGCAAATCTACCACGAGGGTGGGCCTCAAGGAACTGGGATGGCCAGGGTGTCACAAATCTACCACTGAGGGTGGGCCTCAAGGAACTGGGATGGCCAGGGTGTCACCGTGCAAGAGTGGGCACTACCACAGCATCAACGGTCATTCTGCTGTGACATTTCTTCCATGTTGACAAGACCTCAAGGCTTCCAAGTTCCTGTTATAGAGTGATGGGTCCCTGAACAGAACTCCCTACAACTCCTTTCCAGCCAACATCCTAGAAGTGTATTTTCCAAACACCCTTCCACCAACTAGTAATTTGATAGTCTGATACTAGTCAGTCACAGAAGAAAATGTTAATGGATCTATCTCAGACAGATGGGGAAACGAAGTCTCACAATGGACTACCTGTATCACAAAGGCCACCATGGGCTCTCCTCTACAAATCATTTGTCTCTACGTCATGTTTCTTTGTCTTCCACCATGTTGTGCACAAATAGTACAGGCACCGTGTCTGTCCACGATGCCTTCTATTAAGGGTAAAGCTGCTGCCTGTCAAGGGTCACCGCAGAGTGCATGTAAAGAGGCAGGACAGCCAAGGTACTGCTGGGTGGCTGAGAGCACAGACCGTACCTTCCTATGAGAACAGGAAGATGACTGTGTGGTTAGAGCTACTCACAGGACCACAGGCCAGAAGAAAAAGCAAGATGTCAGTCTCAGAAAAAGCAGCCGTAAAATAACAATGAGGAGGAGCTTGGCAAGGGGCCATGTTCAGAGGGGCCTTTAGTCTCATGTCATTAAAGAAAGTCACTGTCCCTTTTACTCTGGGACTCATTACAATACAGTTGTAAGACTCTGCTTTCTTACCGTAGTCAGTGTATCTGGGCCAGTGGAAGTGCCGGAGCCCTCCATAGCTCAGGTGGAAGGAGGGCTCATTGCGCTTTCTCAGGGTGGCGCCGTTCCTCACAGACAGGGCGGCATGCTCTGAACACCGGAAGGTAATAAAGCCGTGCTTCTGGCCTCTGGAAGGAGAGGATAGGGTAAGGGAGGGTGTTCTAGGCCAGCCTGAAGAATATCATGAGAGTACCCATCACAGGATAAAGAACAGGAAACCATGTCACATGCCCGCTTCTCTTCAGTGAGGGATAATGAGATTTGATAGGCCAACCCCTGTACTGTGAAGACAGCAGGGGCAGCTCAACTCTCGGATGTTTGACAGTTGCTGGACATCATACATTGCATCACAGTCAGATGACCCTGGGAGGGGGTGTTGTCATCTCCACCTCGCCCAGGAAAAATAAGCTCTGGGGAGTTCCAGGCTCAGCCCAATGGCATGGGACTCAGCAGGGACTGACAAGACCCCTGGTCATGAAGCTAAATGTTCTTAACATTTAGCTCCCCTGGCTCTGCTGTGTCTCCTCCCCATTCTCACTCTGCCATTCTCTAGACCAGCGGTTCTTAACCCTTCCCGTGCTGCGACCCTTTAATACAGTTCCTCATGTTGTGGTGACTCCCAACCATAAAATTATTTTTGTTCCTACTTCATAACTGTAACTTTACTACTGTTGTGAATCATAATTAAATATCTAATATGAAGGATAGCTGATATGTGACCCTTGTGAAAGGATCATTTGACCCCTAAGGGGTAGCAACCCCCTGGTTGAGAACCACTGCTCTAGACCCTTCAAAGACAGCTTCAGCCTCTACTTTCTTGGCTGCCAACTTGCCCTTCATCTTACATAATCCCTCTGATGTTTCAGACCCATCTTAACCTGCATGTATGACACCTGCTAGTCTACCTGCCTGCATCATCATATACTTCCTACCTCTGCAGAAAGCACCGAGTCACATGATAGCACCTCTCTGGACATGGTGATATATGTTGAAGGATGAACCAACCTATCCCCCAAAGCTAAACCCTGGAGATCTATACCAGATCTCTCCTGGAACAGTGAGCAGAAATTCTGCTCCCCAGGAAACTCTAAGCTGTTAACAGGTGAGCTTAGAGCTCTGTGGCAACCAAGAAGCAAGCCTGTTAGGGAAGGACTCAAGGCAAGGGAGACCTCCAGCTAGCTCTGCTCTGAGAGCTCTAGCGATAAGTGAACAATCCTCCGACACACAACTTCCTCAAGCTCCTGTGACTGAGGATAGGCTAACCACAGGAGAATCCTAATCGTGTACACTGATGCTTGTCCCAGTTGGGGCCAAGTTTGAGCCCCTCTGCTGCTATGAATAACTGAAAATGGTTGTCTGTCTAAGACTCTCCTTTAAGGAGGTTGTACACTTTTACAATCTTAGCGAACTAAGCCTTTTCTTTGGAGATTTCTTTCTTTTTCTATGTTTGGACGAAATCCTGAAGACTGCATAAAACTTTGCAAACTTCTATTTGTGTAGTGAGTCAAAAATTATAGTGAAGATACATAACACGACAGTAACCGTGTTTAAGTGTGTAGTTGGGTAGTGTTAAGTAGACATTGTCATATAATGAGTCTCTAGAAAAATGTTTAGTTTGTTTTGTCTTTCTGAGATAGATGTTACTATGTAGCCCAGGCTAGACTTGAGCTTGCTGTGTAACCCACGCTGTCCTCAAATTCTCAGTTCTCAGGCTTCTGGCTTCCAAGTGCTGTGATTGCAGGTGTGTACTGCCATTCCTTGGGTGATCAATAGAAAATAGTCCAGCTTCTAAAAAGTACTCCTATAGCCTTTAGACAGTATCTCCATTTTACCCCTGGGCCTCCAGTAACAATCATTTCACCTTCTGTTTTTAGGTACCTGATATAAGTGTGAATATACAACATCGGGCTTCTTGTGACTAGACCATTCCCTTAGCACACTGTCGATAATGAGACATTTACCTATGAGAAGCATGCATTGCCTCTTTCTTAAGACTGCATAATACCCCACTATATGTATACACTGCATTTGGATTATTCTCACCTCTCTGCTGTTGTGAGCTATGAACATGGGTGGCTGGCCCCTTTTTGCAAACCTGTTTGTCATTCTTTTGAATATATTACTGTATACCCATAAATAGAGTTGCTAGATCACACAATAGTTCTATGCTTGTTTTAAGAAACCGCTCTAATGTTTTCCGTACCAGTGATGTCATTTTATATTCTACTTCACCGTAATTGGGTTCCATTTTCCCCACAACTTTACCAGCACTTCTTTATTTTTATTTTAACAGTAGCTATGCTGGTTAGTTTAGGTCAACTTGACACAAGTTAGAGCCATGTGGGAAGAGGGATGCTCTATTGAGGAACTGCTCAATCGAAGTGGCCTGCAGGTAAGCCTGTGGGTCATTTTCTTGATCAGTGATTGATGTGGGTGGACCCAGGCCATTCCTGGGCTGGCTGTTCTAGATTGTATAAGAAAGAGGGCTGAATAAGCCATGGGAAATAAGGCCACGAGAAGTGTTCTTCCATGGCCTCTGCTTCAGTTCCTGCCTTGAGTTCCTGTCCTGCCTTCCCTTCATGAATGACTAAGCTGTAAGCCGAAATAAACCCTTTCCTGCCTAGGTTGCTTTTGATCATGGCATTTATGATAGCAATGGAAAGCAAACTCGAGCAACCATCTAAATGGATATGAGGTACAGAATGACAGTTAGACAAAGGCTACTTTCTGGCTAAAGATTTTTATTATGACTATTGCTGTTAAGTCAGAATTTAAAACCCTAAGAACTTACTTTGCATGTATGATAGCAGATAATTTGGAACTCCTTTTAAACCAGCAAAGCTATCTGTGGAGTCTATATTAAATGTTCATGGGAACTCGGTTTTTTTTTTTTTTTTTGTAAAGATTTCCTTACTGATTAAAACTCAGCTCCCCTAGGTGAATGAGGACAAGACAGAACTACTTAGCAGATTGCAGGCCCAGGATGCACTGCACAGGAAAGGAGGCCTGTGAGTAACACGGAGGCTGTGCTGCAGCGAGGTCTCAAAACAAGTATATCTTTAAGTAGTCAAAGGGCACTTCCTGGCTTGCATGATTGTTTGAACAAAGGCTTTGAAGCCAACATGGGCTCCAGCTCTTCCCTGTTAACTTGTCTGAGATCCCCCAGAGTGAGAATAAGAATGGATAGGTTTTTAAAAGTGTCAAGTATTTCAATGACAGAAAGCATGGATGCTGTAGGTGCTGGGTCACATGGCGGCATGGTGTGGTGCTGTCGCCAGTTTTACAATAACCACTGTTCTTGTCCCACCTGTGTCCCTCCCAGCTCCTGGCTCCTTCCCTCCTCCCCTCTCCATTTGTAATGGCTGCCCCAACCATCACCGCCACACCCCCACAACCCCCCCTCACCTCTTACTTCTCATCAGCACCTGGCATTCTACTATCTCACCAAACACTCGAAGCGCTTCTTTAGTTCCCGAGAGCTCATGTCGCTGGAGAGATTTCGAATGTATACCACACGGCCTTCGCCCTGCTCACAAAGGGGACAGAGAAGGACTCCGTCATTACCCTCATGGAGTCTCTGTCTAGGCCTGGGTGAGCAGCAGTAACTCTTTACTGCTAAAGTAAGGGAGAGGACCATGACAACCTCTATACCAAAAGTCCTGTCCTTGTTGGAGCAGGGACCACTGAGTACAGGAGAAGCAGCCCCGAGGGGAAGCTCCTGCATGGAGGGACAGAGCAGAGACTGGGCAGAGAGGAGCTATACCACAGACAGCTGCATGGTCTGCTCATAGCTGTTTTGAGCCTGCAAGCTGCTGAGGATACACTGGGGACCTGGCAGTTTGTAGGGGTCAGAGTATACCAGGAGGAAAGATAATGAAACGGGTCACAGGAGCCATCATTTTATCTGAGTTTACTAAGGAAAGCAGGATGAAGCCATGACATAGACACCATGCCCCACAGTCACCCTCAGGAGAGTTTGGTCTATGCTAGTGGGCTGCAGATCAGACAGGGAGAGAAAACAATCAGGGAGGCCAGGCTGCAACCTCCTGCCTCTCTTGAGATTCGTGATTTGATGGACCTGGGCCCGTTGCCTGGATACCTGTGTTCTAGTGGGTTGAGACAGTGTGTGGCCCAGACAGACTGTCTCTAGGCAGGCCAGCAACTCTCCAAACAGCCAATCCACCAACCACAGATGTCAGAAAAGAAAGCCTAGAGCTCCAGAACAGGACCTCATATACAGTCATAGAATCTGCTTTGGCAGGCTGGGGTCCTTCCAGGTCCAAGAGAAAGCCCTTCCTCCAGTCTCCTGGTAATTCCCTGAATTTCTGACTCCCCCTCCCTGAGCTCTTGGACCCTGCATACTTTTGGTTGTCCTTTATCCCTAAGCTCCTTATGGTATCTCTTGTAATTCACCAATGTAAATGGTCCAAATTCTAGTCAGGACTCTGTCAATCTTAAGGAGTTTATGTCAACTCTTAATCCCATCAATTTCCCTTATGAGTCTTCTGTTTTCTCTCCTTTCTGCTCAACCACAGGAATAAGGACTTAATTTGTCTTCATACTGCTGTCACCTGAAGCCTGGGAGTATGCCAGCTTTGTCAAACCACCTAACCCAAGAAGACTATGTTCACCTGTGGTTTGGTTTTGTTTGAGATAGGGTCTCACTATGTAGCCTGGCTGACCTGGAACCCACTATGTAAACCAGGCTGGCTTTGAACTGACAGAAATGCACTTGCCCCAAGTCCTAGGATTAAAGGTATGTGTCACCATGCCTGGCTTTACCTGCAGTTTTAAGTACCCGTTGTACAGGACTGTGCACCTCGGGGTTTGTGTGCCTCACTCACACACCCACCTCCCAAAGCATGGCAAAAGTGAGGCTGTTTGTCCTTTTGTTTGTTATATCTTCTCTCCCTTCTTTCTAGGGCTATGACATAATGCTGGCCCATGAACACCGAAGGCTCCCAGGGACACCTTTGTGGACAACCTCAGTTTCTAATGGCAGGCTCTGGGAAGATCTTGAGGTGGTGGAGAGGACAGAATGGGTTTGTTGAGGGACCCCTTATGAAGCACAAGGCCAAAATCTCCTGTGTACAGACAAACAAACTGAGGCTCAGGGAAGATAGACCTTTGCCCAGGATCAGGCAGAAGGCATGTGAACTGACCAGCCAAGCCTGTCTCTACGTAAGTCCTATCATCTTCTGTCTTGATTCTTTCAGAGTCCCTGAAGCTGAGTCCTAAGTGGCTACCCACTGCAGACGATGGCCAGTCAAACGCTGGCTTCCCATGGTGCACCTTTAATGGCTTTTGGTTACTTATGTTACTGTGAAATAAGATATACTTGTGTCCTTTCATGCAGTTTATGGCTCAGTATTCCCCAGGCAAGCGGGGAGTGAAGGCTGGTGGCTTAGCATTTCTCGATGCTCCTGGCTTGCCCCACTTTTCTAGGTCCAGGGACCCCATATCACTTACGATGGCCTTTTCCCGCCGCTTCTGGCATGCCGGGCGCTTGGGGTTCCATCTGAACAGGGCCCTCTGCTCTCCCGTCTGTCAGTGAACAAGCAAGGTACAGTGCTCAATCTCACTCTTGCAGAAACCCAGCCCTGACTGTGTGGGACCAAACACTGGCCTGGTGTCCTCTGGGGCTCCCAGGCTGAGATCCCTTGGGAAGCACCCCATATTGATTTTTGTCCTGACCTTCCAGGCCTTGCCCTTTTTCACTCTTAGTGATAGAAAGCCCTTTTGCTTCCTTGTCATTATTGTATTAGAGGAAAAAAAATATTCAGGATTGGAATCAGGTCTACTCTAAAATCATGCTTGTTCATACTCCAGCTTGGAAGGACCACATTCATCATAAAATTCATCATCTACTCTTGTCCTCAAGGGGTTGCAGCCGTACCCAGGACCTGCCTTTCCCCAAATGAGTCTTAAAATTTAAATAGAGCTTAGAAGAGCGTGGACTTTTGAGCTACACGGACTGAACTTAAACCCCTATTTCTTTTATTTCTACCTTTGGTTTACATAGCGAGTTCCAGGACAGTCAGGGCTACACAGAGAAACCCTGTCTTGAAAAAATGAAAACAAACAGAAAAAGAAACATATATCTTCCAACTACATCTGTGAAGTCCAAGTACCACAACAGAAGGCAATATGACTCGTGACTTGTTAATTTTCATGTGCTATTATTCAGTCAAGAGTTATCATTCACCGAGACCAGGGTTGGTGAGCCTTCCCTTCCAGATTGGCTGAGGCAGGAATTCTTGGAACGGGGCTGGCCTTGTTCAGCTGGACTCAGTGCATTGTCTGCTGGTAGCCAATAAGTAGAGAGTGGGTCTAGAGAAGGCTGAGGGATGGTTTTCCAGGTTTGTCAGATACACAACTCTGTGGGCAGTTGAACAGGGACTGGCATAACCAAGTCACTCTCCAGTGAACAGAAACAGCCAGGCCTACACTGGACCTTATCTGAGAAGAGAAAATAGGGAATCTATAGTCTCAGGGAAGATCTGGTCTCAACTTTTAGGGTCCTGGAACACAGACCCTGTTCAAATCCATAGACTAGGTGGGAAAGGAAGTGCCCAGGAACTCTAGTGCTGCAGTGGAGGATTGGCTCAACACTGAGGAAATTTTGATGGCGCTAAGATGTCTTAGTGGCAAACTCCTGGGAGGTTATAAAAGGACCAGCTAGCAAGCCTTGAGAGTTCTGCAAGACTGCTGAGCTGATGTCTTGTCAGTAAAACCTCAGGGAAAATTGTCTGCAGTAATAGATAACTTGCACATCGGTTTGTGGGGCATTCCTGAAATTCCTTTGTATGTCTCCTTTGATGAACGTGGAGCCTTTGCTTTCTTGGGGTCCTTGAAGAGCTAAGAACAGCTGGCAGAGATGTGTACACATAAAGCTGAAGTTGTCTAAGAAAAGGTATCTGTAAGATCTGAATTCTGATCTCAGAATGCTTCAGAGAGCTTGCTCGAAATGCAGATTATCCATACCTACAGACTCAGACTTCTCAGTACATCCCTGAACCCCCAGCAGCTTCACAAGATTCCCCCATAACTCCATGGCTCTGCTCAAGGCTAAAGAGGTCCATCTAGTGGCCACTCAGGTAACCTCAAGCTCAGGGCTGGGACACCCCACCCACCCACCCTCACCTACCCTCACCCACCCCTTGCAAAATCTTTCTGGAGTCTCTCCAGGACAAAGCTGGTCCCATTACCTGTTGTGATGAGAGAAAGCAGAAGCTGCTGTCCCCCAAATCTGCCTCCAGGTTCCTCCCTTGAATTCCTGCCCTGTCTTTCCTCAGGCACAGAGTGTGACCTGAGAGTTGTAAGATGAAATAACTCCTTTCCTCTGCACACTGCTTTTTGTCATGGTATTTTATCATAGTAACAGAAACCCCTTTCCAGGTCCAGTGCTCAAAGATGGGATGCTCAAACTAGCTCATGATGCACCATCTACCAACCGGGCTCTTCTAGGGTCTGTTCACAGCAACAAACAATGCAGGGCCAAGCCCAGGAGTAAAGCTCATCATCGTGGCTTTTTTAATCTGGGTGTTTTCCAGAACATAGATCAAAACCACACCATTGATCTTTCTTTACACATTAACATCATAGTGCTTTTCAACTATGTGGGCCTGCTTGTTTGCATAAAAAAAAAAATCTATCCATTGACAAGCACAGAGCAGAAAACAAGGGTCAAGTTCATTAAGCTATAAAGTCTCAGAGGGCCAGGATGTGGAGTTTCTTTCTTTCCAACAGTTCCTGCCAGGCCGTACTTGCTTCAGATACCCCAACTCTTGGGGAGCCCATCTCATGCCTTCTGACCAAGGCTAGACTGCAAGCAGAGATGCAACCCAAGTCTCAAAGCAAATTCCTAGTTCTACTCCCGTCTGGTACCTAACGGGTGCTCAGATATCCCTCTCCCCAGGGCCACCAAGAATACCTGAAGTTCTTCCGGGTGGCTGGTGACCAGGAGCTGCAGGATGAGGAGCCGGAACTGGAGCGACTGCGAGAACAGAGCTGCCGACTGGCCTTACTGGGTGGGCTCTGGTAGGGGCAGTGGTCAGAGCAGGGAGGGCTGACCCCTGAGTCCTCTCCTTCATCGTCTTCTTCCCTCCTCCTCCTCCTCCTCTCCTCTCCAGCAGGAAGCTGCTCTCCCCACTGCTGCTGCTGCTGTCCTCAAACACGGTGTCATATTCCGGGCTTTTACATGAAGCCAGGTCTTCATCCTCCAGAGCGGTCTCCAGCAACCCAAAGTGCTTTGTGAGGCTGGCACGGATCTCATGGTCTCTTAGCTGCATGCTGTCCTTGGGGGTAGGGTCACAGTTCTGGTCTGCCTCCCTCCTAGGGGCCTTTGTTTCCATTGGCAGAGTGGCACCCTGCTGGGTCAAGTCTTCAAGGTGGACCCCATTGGCTCCCAGGACCTCAGCACCTTCCTCTGCAGGGCAGCCTCTGGCCTGAGCACCTGGCAGTAGTCATGGTCTCCAAAGGAGCAGGAGAAGGGGCGCTTCTGGCCAGCCTGGGAGACTGGCTGGGCTGTGGTATGCTGCAGATGGGACAGGAGCTCGCTTCGCTCCGGGTGCCTCTTGGGCAGCTTGTGGGAAGCCCCTGGGGTGGCTGTGAGCTGAAGAGCCTCAGGGGAGGGGAGGCTGGGAACTGTGTCTTGGCCTGGGCTGTGCTTGGTGTCCGGCTTGAAGACGTCCTCCTCCATGGGCTTGTATGGAGGTGTGTGGGTGGAGTGAGTCCTACCCAGGTAAGAGGAAAAACAGGTGAGAGCAAGGCAGGTCTTCTTGGAGGACATTAAGAGTTCTGTTTGCAAGGACACAGAAGTGGCTGCAAGCCACAACAGCCCTATAGGTAGATGGCAGGCATCACTAACTGGTCACCGCACTGCTGCTTAAGCCTGTATGTAGCCCAGGATCCTCTTGTTCTTAGGAGCTGGCATGAGATGAGAGCCAATGGGCATCCCTTTGGGTCTTGGTAATGGCAGCTAATGTGTCCAGGTCAGAGATATCTGTTCCTGCTCTACTGCCAACCATCTAAAGAGCCCTGACTCAGGGGTACCCCTGAACGGAGGAGGCAGTGTCATTGGGAAAACCAACCATTCGGTTTCTCTGATGCTATTCGATCTGCTTTTGTCTTCCGCTCTTCCCAGCATACCACAGGAAGTTGCTAAAAATAGTCACTTGTTTCTCTCCATGCCTTCCAAAGCCTACAGGATGGGCGCCAGGCACCTCTATGCCTTGGTCCTTTGGGGACCGCTATTCTTTTCCCCTATGTCTTGCTTTTAGCGGGACCAGCGGACCAGTAACTCTGATGTACCCTGTACTTCCATTTTTTGTATCTTTACTCATACCAATTCTTCAACTAAGCACACCTTTCTTTGTTTCCCAATGCCTGTTGGTCCTTCAACCCCTCAGCACCCCTATCCTGGGCACCCAGGCTACTCTGACCTTCTGCTTTAACCAGATCCAACGTCATTCAACACACAAGACCGAGTGCTTGAGATGAGCGCATGGCTAACCATTCTCCTGAAGGATTAGCCTCACCAGACTGTGGTCTCCTCCTCCAGAGCTGTGTCTCTGTTTTCTGACCTCAGTACCCTCTCAGCTGCTGGTACCAGCAGGCGAAGGACTCGCCCCAGGCCTTGACCCTCCTCCCAGCATGCTCCCTGTGCATCTCAATTCGAGAGTAGTTCAGGAGAAGATGCGCTCCTTCCCAGGCCATGCAAACTCCCCACAGGCACCCCACCAACTGAACCCATAGCTCACCTGCTGTGCCGCAAAGCTCCACCGTCAAGGACTCCTCAAAGCTCTTCTTGCCAAGAGGGTCGCTGGTAGAGGCAAGGAGGACAGAAAGGGAAGAGGCTGGTCAGTAGGAAGCTTTCACAGGCCCATTCTTTTGAGGGGGCAAAAGGTACTGGATAGACCCTGGGTCTGCCAAGGAGAGAATGTGCTGAGGGCCCCATCCTGGCTGTTAAAGAAACTCAAGTTGCAGTTTGGGGAAGGTACAGGCAAAGTCTGATGTAGATTCCTTGCTTTATAGGTGGAGCTCCTGAAGCCGAGAGAGGGGAAATGAACTTGCTTCTAGTCCCCCAGAGTCGTAGACTTCCAGTCCCCACCCCAAAAACACTCCTTAGAGCCCTGGGGGTATCAGCTTATGAAGTGGCTTGATTCTCCATCTTTCTCCTCAGCTCACAGAGGTTCCTCTTTAAAACTCAACCCCTCTGAAAGGAGTCTGGATCCCAAGGGCTCAAGGTGACCATGAAGGCATGTCCTGAGGATGAGGCCAGGCTCAGGGGCTGATAACCTCCCACCCGAATGCACACATCTAAGACAAAAACTCATGGAACAATACACTGACAATTTCTAAAAAAATAAAAAAAAAAAATAATAATAATCTACCTTTGTGACAAGGTCAGCATGAGGCACCTGGGGGAGTCTGAAAAGACAAAAAAGAAAATAAGATTTCCCACACACACAACATCATAAACACTCTCCCCTTTGGAGAGTCCTCACAGTTCCGGGGACACCAAGGATAGATGCCCTTTAAGGTGACATATGGCCTTGGCCATCTAAGGGAAGGATAGGGTGCAATTCAAATCCACCTTGCATTGCTGGGTCTCAGCCAGCAGATCTCCTCACTTTGCAGAAATAGCAGATGGGCCACGCAAATCCTGCTGGCCAAACAGTGCAGCACAGTAGCCATGCACTGAGGCCAAGGCTCCAAGTCCAAGATGTAATTATAAATGGTTCTGGTGGCAGGTCCTTCACTAAAAAGCTCTGAGCCTTGGGCTTCTGTCCCTATTAGTTATATGAAACAGGTCTGCATATGTATCCAGGCTGCCTTCAAATTCTATCCTCCTGTCTCTGACTCTTAAGTACTGTTTATCACCATGCCTAGCTTGCTTTATTTTATTTATTTATTTATTTATTTATTTATTTATTTTTTATTTATTTTTATTTTTGTCCCTTGCCGTTATCCATGCATGGATAAGGCCTCTTGTTCTTTGTTCATTAAGCAGTGCTTTGATATGCACGATGAAAATCTTGAAGATGACCAGGTATTTTCCTGAAGGTCTGCCAAATTGTACAGAAAGGGCAGTGGACAACCAGATCCAACCTCACTCAACACACAAGACTGAGTGCTTGAAGAAGTGCTCCCAGCTCCCAGTGGGGATGTTTTGCTCACCCCACCCTCTCTGGTGGACCACAGACTACCTCTGGAAGGGGGCTGTGGGCAGCTTGGATCCTCATCTGTGTCTCCGCAACCACTCTCACAGGGACTTTCCAGGATGGGGATCTGGGATCCCTGGGGAAACTGCTGGCTTTGACTACTGTCTGTGAGGCTGCTCAGGTCTTCCTCCAGGTTGTGGGTCTCTGTGGCCAGGCACATCGAGGGCAGAGCACCTAGGGCCTCATCAGTGAATGTCAAGCCAAGGGCCCAGCTCTGGATTTAGTCTCCTGGAGCGCCGCACTGGGCACACAGAGCTGTCCATCTTCCTCCCTAGTTTGGTCCATGGCAGGGCACGGCCTGGTCTCTTCCTGCCCCACTCCTCTTCCTCGTCCTCTTTTTGTTCTTCCTCTTCTTCTTCCTCTTCCTCCTCCTCATCTTCCTCCCGCTTTTGCCTTGCAGGCTTGTTGACATCCGTTTCACCTCCAGCCTCAGAGGACGTAGACTGGGTCTAGGTCCGGTGCTCTTAGGGGAAGCAGTGATTCTCACCTCTTCCGCCATGGCAGAATGGGTAGGGGAGGCCTGACTGTCTTTGGGGGGCCTGGGTCTGGACTGAGGCGTGAGGGAAGCATACACAGGTATGGCCAGGCGGTAGGGCTTGCTAACGTCACAGAGGATATCTTGGGCCAGAAGTTCTCTTAGGATGGAGAACTCAGTCCAGAAGGCTTTGGGGGGATGCCGGGATCGGGGTGAGGCCTGCCTGGAGGGGCTGCTGCAGGGCTGGGGGATTGGCTCTGGGGCCCTCTGGGGCAGCTTCCTCTGGGGCAGGCAGTAGGTATGCATGTAGCGAATGAGCTGTACCATGGCCCTCACATCCTCTTCGGGAGCCTGGGCACTGTCGGGGCTGGCCGTGTCCTGTGCTAAGGAGTCTTGGGGAGAGGCTGGAGTTGGCCAGGGGCTTGGGCAATCCTCCCCCACCTCCTCATCCTCCTTGGAGAGGAGCTGAGGACTTGGGTGGGGAGTTGGGGAGCAGGCTTTCACTCTGGGGCAGGGCAGCACCGAAGTAAGGTGCTTATGCAGTTCTGTACAAGGCCGGCTCTGAGACCGCAGTGTGGGGGTCTTCTTGTCCTGGGTGCCATCCACCTGGAAAAGGAAATAAGGCAGAGTGAGCAGGCAGGGGCGCAATGCTTCTCCCTCTGCCTGCTCTAGTAGCCAGAAGATCTAGCGTCTCTCAGGACTGTAGGAATGGCCTGTTCCTTCACTTCATCCCTAGATCCCAGCACGGCTGGCACCTGGCAAACTGAGTTGGTGAGGAAGGAAGAGATAGCCAGACTTCTACAGGGCTCCCAGCCTTGGAGCTGCTGTAGATCCTTCTAGATATCCACCAAAGCTTTCTCTGACCTGCCAAAAAATAAGGCCAGGGCAGGTATGGGTGTCACCTTTTGTGTGCAAGGTTCTAAAGTGGCCAGAGGCTCCTCGGAAATCCTGAAACTCAAGTATGATCTGGACTGTGGCCTCCACAGCCAGATGTTCCCATCTGTTCCCCATTAGCTCATGAGCCCCAAAGGAGGGCACACCTTCCTGTCTCTGCTCTAAAACATGTCAAGATCTGTGTCAATATCTCACAGCTCAAAACACTCAAGTGTGGGAAAGTACAGAGCTCTTTTTAGAGTCTCAAACTATGCTGGTTTCAAGGAGTAGTGCCTGGGATTCTGGCTCAGCCAGTGCTGTGAGGAAGAGAGAGAGTGATGGAGACTGAACCTGCCACTCTTAGCCACAGTTGAGAGCCAGCTGGGGCTCAGGTCACTTCTGGGCATATGCAGAAATACCTTGACACAAGGCCGCTGACTTCTGGAACTGAGGCTGTTCTGGGACCAGGTGGCCCCATCCTTCAGAGCATCAGAGCTTGCTGTTGGGGAGGATGTGGCCAGGAGGAGCTTCTGTAGCTGGGAAGAGGTAGAGGGAAAAAGACTAGGGCCAGGCACATTCAGAGAAACAGGGTACCACACGCCAACTGACCATGCCCTGGCCAGAAAACAGACTGCTGTCTACCAAACTCCCAAATACTATTAGCTCATTGTTAGTACAGTCAGTGACCCAGGTCTGGGTGATGCCTGCTCAGTATTCTTTTAGCGTCAGTTAACTGCACACGCCTGTAATAGACACATGTATATACATACATACATGTACCGATGGAGAGATATAAACCAAAATGATGCTCAATATGGGATCCAGCTGACTTCCCCTTTGTCCATGACATTTAAGAATGTATTTCTTTAATTAAGTACATAGTACTCACAAATGCTAACATGCACATGGGTGTGTGTGTGTGTGAAATTCTAAAAGGTAGGCAATTAAAAGCAAGTCTCCTGGCCAGGTGGTGGTGGTACATTCTTTAATCCCAGCACTCAAGAGGCAAAGGCAGGTGGATCTCTTGAGTTCAAGGCCAGCCTGGTTTGCAGAGCAGGACAGCCAGGGCCATGACACAGAGAAACCCTGTCTAGCAAAAAACTAAAACTAAAACCAAAACCAAAAAAAAAAAAAGCAAGTCTCCTTCCTTCTCAAGGTCCTTTTGCCTTCCCAGATGCAACTGCCACTATTTTCCTGTGAGCCTTCATGAGGTGAACTTTAATCATAAAAATATATAACCATGCAAGAATATATCTAAGGTACATGCTACTTCCAACCCACTCAGCTGTTCGCATATAAGTAAAAGAATGCTAACCTTTAGTTTGTCTTTTCTTCAACTATTTTGTGTGTGTGTGTGTGGGGGGGGGCTGTTAGGGGGATCCGGTCACATGTAACCCAGGCTATCCTCAAACTATGTAGTCAAGGATGATTTGAATGCCTGACCTTCCTGTCTCTCCCTCTCAAGTGCTGAGAGTTCAGGCATGCACGTCCACACCCAGTTTTATGGGCTTCATAAGGTGCCAGACAAGCAAGTAGTTTACCTTTTGAGCTACCCCTTTAGCCCTCAGATAACTTTAAAAATAATAAAGATTGTCGAAGTTGTCCAGCTTCAGGTCCCTGCTGGCAGGTGCATAGTTCATCTACCCAAAGAGCAAAGAGACTGAAGAAAACAATATCTTCAGGCCCCACTGCAGCCAAGGTGAGAACAAGGTGAGAGGTACCCGAGGATTGTTCTATGGCACCGAGTGTTTCCTGGGGAACATGCTTTCCCAGCACCCCAGCAGAGAGCACCAAAGGCCCAGCTAGAGAAAGACCACACCCTACACTCTGAGTGACTGAGGATCCCTGACACCTTATGTAGACTACACACACACACACACACACACACACACGCACACACGCACCACTTTGTGACTTTGGATCCTGGGCTAGAGGGAAGAGATCTGGTTCTAGTCTACCTCAGCACCAGTCCAGGTCACACCTTGAACAATCTATTTCCTTCTCTGGACTGACACAGGATGGAGGCAGGAGGGAGACACCAATAAAAACAAAACAACAAACAAACAAACAACCAACAACAACAACAACAAAAAAACCCAAAAAACAAAACAAAAAACCACTGGATCTGAGACTTAAAAAAAAAAAACAAAATCAAAACAAAACCACCTCTGAGAGTTAACAGACACTTCTGACCTCAGGATTTGTACAGACCTGTATTGGTTCACAAGTCTTCCAAATCCACAGGCCAGCTGTCTGCAATCCAAGGCAAGGCCTACAGTCTGCATGGTTTCTTTGGGCTCCTCTAGAACTACCAATATGCCAGGAGATTTGACATTGAGTCCTACTGGTCCTAAGTTAACACAGTGTGGGAAAATAGGCAGTGTAGGCAGAACGGAAGGCCCAGGCTAAGATAGCCTTTGACCACCAGGGGCTGCTCTTTCCCTTACTGAGGTCTCCTGCCGCAGCCTGGTGCAGAAAGCACTGAGAATTCTTAGTACTGATGGCCTGTCAGGGCTCTGAGTCAGCCAGCGTGTCCTAGGTGGGCCTGTATGCTAGGCAATGTTCTAAATGCTCCCTGGATATTACTCACAGTAATCCTCCCAACAGCCTTTGACCCAGGCCCTATTATCCACTCCCATGGATGAGAAAGCTGAGTCATGGAAAGACTAAGGACCCACAAGCTCTCACGAGCAGAGCTGGGGTTCAAGTCTAAGAGACCTCTTCCAGTCTGGAAGGATGCAGGACCCCACAGGAGGGAGTCACATTATGACACTAAACACGATCTGGGCAGGGACACAGTAAACACTTGGTAAAAGTCCCCTCAATGATCTGGAACCTCAAAGGCAGCAGAAGACAAGCCACAGGGCCTTAGTATACAAAATCAGCACACATCCAGTCTAACTTGGTTGTCATACCAACTTATGAGACTTATGCCCTAGGCCTTCGCTACCCCAGAGCAGAACACGATGCTCACTGAAGGCCTTTCTAGGATCTAAGAGCCCAGCTCTGACCGACTCTAAACCCCTAGAAGCTACAAAGTTCCAAAGAAAGGAAGGAACCCTTGGCAAAAGCACAAAGTTGACCCCACGTGCGTGGGCTTGGGTATCCTCAGCTAGAGCCCAGGGCACATGTCTTCAGTACAAGTCTAAAGCACTGTCCAGCGGAAGGTAAGTCCAGGACCTCATTACAGTTAGAGGCAGTCAGAGCTGGTATCATCTCCTCTCATTTCTTCACAGATTCCACACACTCATACATTAAACTTGTACGTGTTAGTGTGAATACTGGTCCAATGTCTTTGAAGCATAACCTAGAAGGATCTATTTGAAATGAATCATGTATCCATAGACCCAGAAATTCTATTTCTAGGATTTGGATCTACTTACATGAGGCAACTGATGACTATAGTGTCGTGTGTGACAATGGGGCAGGTGACAATGGATGTCCATCAGGAGGGGAATGGTTAAATGATGGGACATCCTTACCTGGAAGTCCTACACAGCCAACAAGGAGACAGAGCTCCACACACTCATCTGAAGAGTTTCCAGGACACACACACAGTTCAGTGAGGAAGCAAGGTGCTGAACAGGCTACAATGCAGGCTCTGTTGTTTTTGTAGTTAAAAAAAAAAAAAAAGGTGAAGAGGAAAGTCATGTAACAGATCAGTAACCATGGTTACCTCTGGGGAAGAAGAAGGCAATTGTGAGAGGGCTCAGAAGGTTTTGCTTTTAACTGTACACGTTTCCATTTCCTTCTTTTTTTTTTTTTTTATCCTACATGTGTTATCTTGGTGAAAATGTTTGTGTGTGATTTTAAGGTTTAAAAGAGAAATAGAACAAAGTCTAAAGCCACTGTCCAGGCAGGAAGGATAAGGTCCAGGGAGGCCTCAAACCTCAGGCTCTCTGCAGAAACTATGTCCTGATGCTCAGGGCCCTGACTGAGCTAGACCTGACAGCTCAGCCCTCACTGGTCTACAATCTGACATCTGCCCCAGGCCGCAGTCCTCACCAGGGAAAGCTCATCCACTTCAGACACTGGGGACAGAAGCCTCTCCAGGGCGGGGCTGGGGGGTGCAGATAAGGGAGCAGGTGAAGCTGGGATACTGGATGGTGTGTCGCCTTCATCCAGTCCTGGGAAGTCAGCCAGCCCCACATCGTCTTCGGGGATGTCATCCAGGGTCTTGGTAAGTGCAGCCAAGAGAGCTTCATTCTCACTATCAATCTGGATGGAAGAAACAAAGGTGGGGGAGAGAGGGTTAGTCACTGTGGGGGACCCAGCTCCCTACCCCAATGAACCACAGCTACCAGCCCCTTAGCCCAAGAAATCTGTTCCATATTTCTGGAATATTCAGTAAACAGGTTGTCAACTCCAAGAGCCACAAGAATTTGATAAGCAGGCCACGGGAAGGGGCCTTGCCCGAAGACCCAATCCTGGCTCTGCCGCTCACTGAGCTGTGACCTGGGCAGAAGACAGCCTATTTAAAGATACCTGCCTCTTCAATCAAAGGTCCAAGCTTCTCTTCATTATTGGTAGCAGGGTCTCAGCACCGTGAAGCTTGAGGCCCACACAGGGTAGAGACTGGATATCCCAGGGCTCAGTGGGGACAGTCATAACTAGAGCAATGAAAACCAGCTTAGGACTTCCCATGGGATCCTTGGGTTTGTGTTCTTTGCTCCCTCAGGGAGAGGTAGTGGGTTCTGTAGTTAGGAGCTTGGGCTCTGGAGCTATTGACTCACAAAGACCACACTTATCAACTGTGGGTTCTTAAGGGTAAGTTAAACCTCCTCTGCCAGGTGAGAAAACAGACAGGACCCACACCAAGGAGTTCTTGTTGAGTGTGAGAGGGTGACTGCAAGCAAGGTGCTTAGAAAACAGGGCCTGACACCAAGCAAGCTCTTACTACTTGCTATGCTATACTTACCATGCTACCACCATTTTAGAGACAATGATGAGGACCAGTCCTACCCTACCCCACTTCCTTTCTTCCCTTCCCATTGCAGGCTGTACTGCATCTGGCTTTGTGTTGGATGCTGACCATTTAGCATACCAAGGCCACCATACTCCCTGCCTTCCTAGAGCTTGACCCTTTGTAAGAGTTGAGTCAGACAAGAGAAGAAGACAAGAGTGCATCGTTGAGCTTGAGAGAGACTTGGGGAAGACAGAGGAGCCTGGGATAGGAAAAAGAACAAGATTGCAGGCTGCCTAGAGCGGTCAGCAGCTGATTCGTAAACTTCAGTAGCCAAGCAAAGGACTAAGAAAACAAAGCTCAGGGTAAGGGGACACCGAGGGTGAAAGCCTTGATCTTGAGAGGGACAGGAAAGCCGTCAATAGCACCTAGGAACTCACACAACACCACTGTGAGGGGAGCATGGTTTTAATCTCCATTATGCAGGGAAACTGATCACCCAGAAACTATCAGGCAAAGTCAAGGCTTGAACCATGTGCCTGTGCACAAATAAACCAGGGCTCTGCTTCTCTGCTATCTGCAACCTGAGGTACCTGGCCCCTCAGGCCCCCAAGATCTAGGTTGGGAGCAATGACCAAACTGCTTCTGGATTAGGCCACCCCAGTCAGTAACCCTGAGTCCCTGCTCTGTGCTGGCAGAAGCTCAAGCTATCACATGGTCCCTTCTGAGGCATGCTTTCCCATCCCAGATCCAGCTGTTCATCCTTTCCTCAGGAAGTTCATCTGAAATACACATCTCGTGATGGCCTTTTGGCTGCACTAAATCTGTTTCAGGCTGCAACCTTACAGTCAGAGCGGCAGCTGAGTAACTCAATTGGGGACTTGGGGAGAGGAGAATAAACGTGTTTGTAATTTTTAGAACAGAGCTAAGAATAAAAAAAAAAAAAAAAGTCAGAAGTTGTTAGTGGGTCTGAGCCAGGGCTTTGTAGACTATGGATCTAGAAAGTGATGAGGACTCACGTGGCTGCCCCCACCTGCAAGACTCTCCCAATTCCCCGGGCAAGACTCCCTGGGCTCCGTTTCTGTAACAGCTTCCTAGCTCTGGTGGGGAATTAAGACCCTGGGGACCCAGTGATATTTGGGGGATGGCCACACAAAGCTCTGCCACTACCAGGGTGGCCTTGGACAAGGTGGTTCCTTCCACTGAACCTACTACCCAAGGTGAGGACATAACCACAGGACCGCTCCTCCTTCCAAGCTTGGATGTGGGAAGCAGGGAAATTGCTGAACAAAGATGAGGGGCAAGAGGGAGAATGGCCAACTTCAGTTTCTCAGTTTCTAGCGAAGTCACTCAGAATGATGTCATTACTGCTGGGTGGAGAGAGAATTCCCAGGGTGCCATAGATTATCACATAGAGCAAAACCGTAAGGGCTTTCAGGGTCATCCAGTGGCTAGGGGTGTCAAAGGAGCCATGTGTGTGTTCCAGCTCACCTGCGGCATGGATGACTTCATGCCAGAGTCCTGGTGACACACGGCTCTAAGCAACAGCCTCCACCAGTCACAGCTGGTGTTTCTTGGGAAGCCTACCTCCAATTCTTTCCACAGGTGTTCTGAGGAACAAAGACCTATCAAAGCCACATAGCAAGCCAGGGCAGGGCCATGGATGAGAGAACCCTAACTTACAGAGCACAGGCCTGGGTGACCCAAATGGCAGGGACCATGATGAGACTGGATGTAACCTACCCTGACTAACAAAAGACCTGCTTCTCACCCCTCTCCCTGGGCAGCCTAGCTCTGGGATGGCTGGGTGGGGCTGGGAGAACAGCCACCTTACCCATACACGGCCGTGGCTCTTTCCAGGCCTCCTGGCTGCCCTGTAGGCGCCTTTGGATATCACTGGAGCTAGCCACTTCATCCTGCCTGGGCCCATTAGCTTGTTCCCCTGCTCAGCTTAGAAATGGAGTGAAAATTAATGGCGAGTTAATCAGCTGAGAAAGGGATATTAATAGACTTGCCCCGCCCCCAGCCTTCCCAGGCTCATCTCAAGCTGGAGGAAAAGGAGTCTTGGAGGAACCTTAATGAAATGCTGCATTTGGGGACTGGAGTGGCATGAAGGAGAGCCAGAAGAACACACAGACAGAGATCCTTGCCTGTCCAAGAGGCCCCCATGAGTCTGGAGACACTCAGGAAGTCACCCACAGCCCAGCATGCCCTTCTTCTGAGAGAATCCGTGAATTCCCAACATCTGTAAGGACTGGTACTTTCTTCCTCCATCCTTAACACACCAAGAAACAGTGATACACAGTCCAAGTTCCTTCTTCATTCCTCACAAGGGGAAACTGAGGCCCTATAAAAGGGAGCTTGCCAAGGCTACATAGCACAAAATAGCCAAACACCAGCTTACTCTAGACCATCCAACTAAGTACCTGTCATACCCTGGCCCAAAAACTTTGGAACATTCAGATAATGGAAAGCAATGTCCAGGTCCCCAGATTTTGTCAACCCTTATAACTATAGTTTGCTATCATCCTTTCTCTTAGCTTGTTCCTGAAGCAAGTCCTGTAGCAATGGTACCATTAGATGGTCAGAAAAGGACTCTGACACAGCACCATGCTTCATGGTGCCCCCTGGCAGGAGGAAACTGCCTAAATTAATGGCAGAAAGAGGATCAGAACCAGTGGGCCTTGGGCCTCTCCACTCAAGGTGTTGGAAGAGCTCATATTTGGCCCATTAGAGCTCCTTTGACCTACTAATTGAACCATCACCATATGCAAGGGCTTTGGAAATGAGTAAACCATCTTCTACAGGGAGAACATAGACAGAAGATGAGTGTCCATGAGCAGAAATGACCAAATACCTCAGGAGAAGCAACCCATGGCTCTATTTACGTGATTATTATTTATTTGGGCTGGACATAATGCTAGACACAGACAGGGTACAACCCTGGGGTACTATATGCACGACAGTGACATAGCCCTAGAGTTCAAGAAGGGACAGAGGGATGCCACATAGACAATGACGACAACAGACACTAAACACATTTCCACCTGTACAGCAGCCGCATTCATGTGCCATGGCCTGGTCTGGGGAAGAGGGGATGCAGCGGAGAGGTACTGATGTAAGAGCTCAGCCCACTGTGAGGGCGAACTGCTCACCGGGATGAGAGCCTCTGCAGGCTCACTGAGATCTGAATCCATGTCACCCAGGGCAGGACTTCTCCAGAGGCCTGCTGAGGCTTTAAGTTGGAGGAGTAGGTGTGGGGGCCTGAGCAGTCTCCTGGGGATGGACTCCAGCGGCACGCTGGCCCCACTTGTCCATTAGCTCTCTGCAATCTGAAAGCATTTTTGAAAAACTGTCCCTTAAGAGGGAGGGAACAACATTATTTTGGCACCGTGTTTTAAGTTTTGATTTTGTTTTTTTGTTTTTGTAATAGAGAGGGCTGGTGAGGCAGTTGGCAACTCAGCTGCCTTGCAAGCAAGAGAACTGAGATTAAGGCTCAGAAGCTGTGTTAAAAAACAAAGCTACAAAGCCATGAGTGGCTGCATGAGCTTGCTATTCCAGGGCTAGGGATGGTGTGGCCTGGTGAACTCCAGGCCAGGGACAGAGTCTGTCTCAAAAAGCAAGATGTGTTGGATGTGGTAGTGTGTGTCCCTGATGCCAGCACTCAGGAGGCAGAGGCAATGGACCTCCGCAGGGATACATGATGAGACCCTTTCTCAAAACAGAACATAGGCAAAAAGCAAGGTAGCTTTGCCTGAGGAATGACACAGAGGTTGTCCTCTGGCCTCCACAGGCAGAAAGAGAGAGAGAGAGAGACAGAGACAGAGAGACAGAGAGACAGAGAGACAGATACAGAGAGACAGAGCGAGAGACAGAGACAGGAGAAACAGAGAGAGACACAGAGAGACAGGAGAAACAGAGACAGAGAGAGACAGGAGAAACAGACAGAGAGAACTAGAAAGAGACAGACAGAGGTCAAGAGACAGACAGACAGACCGAGGCATCCTGCATGGACTCACACAGGGCCAGGGCCCAGCTCTCACAGGACTGGCAAAGGGGTTCCTGCAGGTGGTGGGCTCCTAAGCCAGAGCATTTGCCCTGACCCTTCCCAGCTGTGTGACCCTGAGCCGGTCACTTCAGCTCTCTGGGCACCTATACAATGTGATAATAATGTGCAACTTACAGGTTAGAATAGGCTCAAGGAAAATCCATGCTCTCTACCACAATGCACAAGACTCGGTGGTGAGACCCTGTCTGACACCCAAACTTCCTCCCCAGCATTGCAAGCTCCAGTGGCTGCACCAGGGTCACCGTTTCCACCCTTCTACCTCCACGCCCAGCTAAATCCAAGAGGTTTTCCTGACCACTCTGCTGCCGTGTGCCCTGGCAGTCCCAGCCGCTGGCTTACGGGTTTGCTAATCTAGGGATATCTCCCTCCAGACTGAGTCTCCTGATGACTTCAGCTCCCGACACACGGAGAACTTGACAGGCTGATCTGGAAGGACAGACAAGCTCCATCTGCAAGACTATTTGGGAAGGCACAATGGCATGCAAGCCCTGCATGTGCATGGTACAGTGCTGCTGCCTGACTGGCACAGAGACACACTCAACCTAGGCACCTACCCCTATGGGAAAGATGATTTGGGGAAAAGACCAGTGAATCTGAAAGCTCTATCACCTAGCTTTAGCATGGAGAGTTTTATTTCCTCTGTGGCCATCCATGTACTGTACCCCTCCCCCCAACACACATAAGCCAATGTCTATAGAACTTGCTTTATTCTGAAGGAAACCCTAGACTTTTCATGCTATTATTCTATTGAAGAGGCTTTCTTAAAAGGAATGTCAGCCATCATGTGGCCAGGGATAGACAATCAAGCCACTGGAGCTGAGTGAACTCTGGAGAATGGCTCTGGGCACTGGTTTGGTTGTACTTCTGGGTGCCCTTTCTAGTAAGAGTTGCTGAGAGAACAAAGTAAGGCTGTGCAAACAGGCAACCCCAGGACTGCAGAGATGCTCAATACCACAAGTCCCACACTGGAGTCCTCGCCACAAAGTCATGGCTCAGGAAGAAGGCTAGACTTGTATAGCTGAAGTTGTTGCTAAGATTTATTTCTTTATAATTTATTTAGGTGTATGTGTCCATACATATGTGTGTGGTGTCTGCAAAAGTCAGAAAAGGGTGTCACATCCCTGAAGCTAGATTTACAAGTGGTTGTGAGTTATCCAACGTGGGTGCTGAGAACCAAACTTGAGTCTTCTGGAAGGGCAGCAAACCTCAACTGCTGGCCCATTTCCCCAGCTCCTGATTTTTGTCTTTTGAGGTAAGAATTCACTCATGGAAGGAAGCCCAGGCTGGCTTCAAACTCATGGCCATCATCCTGTCTCAGCACCCCTGGTACTGGAATTTGAAAGCATGAAACACAATGCCCAGCTCAGAGTCTAAGTCTAATTCAGCTATGGAGGAAGTGACATGCCCAACTTCTCCAAGTCTCAGTTTTCCCATTTATAAAACCAAGAAGTAATGACACTTGACTCACAGGAAAGGGGGTGAGGAGAGAATGTGGGCACAGAGGACTTTGAACCCCCTGACCACCAGAGAAGCTTGCTTCCTCCTGTGAGGCACAGAAGGGGCAGCTCATTTCAGACCCTACTTTCTAGAGGTGGCAAAACAGGCCAGGCACGGGAGCTAGAGCTAGCCTAAGCCAGGCATAGATCCAGAGAGGGAAACAGGAGTCGAAGAACCTGCGTAGGTGGGTACAGTTGGCTTGAGCAAGCACAGAAGGCAGGAGACTGAGAAGACAACTCAGGGTAGGGCCATCGAGAGTCAGGGCTCACCTGGAAGAGCTCGGAGTCGTCGGGGCTGTACTGGATGGGCTCTGTCTCTGAGGTCTCTGGGCACCACTGCAGCTCCCCAAAGCACGTGGCTGAGTCAAAGTCACTGGTGTCCAGCTGGGAGAGGTCGAGCTCTGGCAAGTCAGCACACAGCTGTTCCTCTCCAGCTTCCCCACCCTGAGGAGAACAGGAAGGGAAAGAGGTGATCAGAGCAGAGTTTGGCCATACCCAGCCAGGAACCTGCTTATTCATAAAGCTGTAGATCTGGACTCTATACTAAGACCCAAATTTACCAGATAACCAATAAATTTGCCCTATTTCTCGAAACTGCTGAGTTGACTGGAAGGTAAGGTGGGCCCTGAGGTACAAAGCCCCGCTTCTCTCTTTTCCTTTGTGCTGCTACACATCCTCAAGGCCCTGCCCACATAGTATGTCTTTCTTACTAGGACTTTGTTGGAATCTTTATGAGAGCTTGTAAACAGTTGTCATTTTACATATGTGCCCATTACCTGAAAAACATTGCCACAAAGTTAATGCCCCGTATATATTAATCCCAGAACAGAACATTATTTATATAATGACACATAATGAGTGATTCCCAAGCTTTTGTAAAACACCTAACTCCACAGGCATGGGGGTGGGGGGAGTTATTTATAATATCTAAAGTATAGAAGACCACCCGTCAGAGGATAGGTTGAAATAAAGCCAGGACACAGGTCTATTACAGAACATGGCAGTCTTGCCGAAAAGAACGAGGAAGATCTATGAAGATGTGGCAAAGAAAAGCTAAGTCATAGAATAGCCTCCGCACGGCAGGCAATCCACAATCTGCATGTGCGTGGGAGGAAATGGCAGCCAAGCTGGAAGGTTCTCCGTTTGGGAATAATATCCATGTAAGCTCACAGGAAGAGGTTGACAGAGCTCGTCACCCACCTGCAGTGAGGCCAGGGTGGGAGGAAGTTTGAAGGGACTCTGGTAGCAGCACCATCCTGACCACTGGCTCTCAAAGTACCAGGGCCAGCTGCATCCTCATCTCCTGGGGATTTACTATTATTGTAGACACTAGGGCCAGCCCACCTCTGCTGAGTCAGAAGCTGCTGACTTTCTCATCTACCACCCAAGGGTACCCATCACCAATTATAGGACTGTCCTGAAGATTCAGAAATTGTTGAGGTGGGAAGACAGCACTGTAGTGGGTGGGTTACCATAGATGTAAAGAAGCAGTTTACATATGAGGCCTGGCTCCATCTACTCATCAGCCATGAGCCTGTTAGGGAAGGCCATTCACATGACCCCCTGAAACCCAACTGTCTCACCTATGAGATGAGTACAGCATTGGTACCTGCCTTACAGGCTCAAGAGCAATTGAGGTGATGTTACAGTCGGGTCCACCGAGTGTTCAGTAAATGTCGGTTAAGGGTAGTGACCTCAGAGAAGGATGATGGTCATGATGAATGTAGCATCGTTCTGTGGCAGATGGGAGGGAGTGGCCTCAGCAACCCCCAAAGCAAATATGACACAAGAGCAATCGGCTTTTCCAGGACCTTTTCCTTAATTGTTCCCACTTACCAGGCCTCATAAATTATGAATAAATGTGTATAATTAGCTCAACTTGAAACAGGAAAAGGGCTTTTACCCAATTTGGGTCAAATATCTTAATTGGCATTTTGCAAGAATCCTGCCTATATGGGCAGCATGGGGAACAGGCCTCTGTGCACATGGCCATCCCCAGCTGAGTCTTACTGTGCCTGTGCTCCAGGGACGGGTCCTCCCATCCCTTCTCGCCATCTTCTCCAATACACAGATACCCAGTATCCCTAAGTGTTGAGTTGCAAGTTACTCAGAGCCATGTACCAGAGAATATGCAGCAGCCAGGGGTGGGACAGACAAAGTCAACCACTGTCCACTCAGAAGTGGACCACTAGGACTGAGGGAGGGTGGCATTAGGCAAATCACACAGAAGATGTGATTCTAGTCACCCCCTCTTTATCTGTACAGAAAATTCCAGAAGTAAGCAACTCATAAGTTTTAAAGTATGCACCATTCTGATTAGCATGATGAAATCTTCAGGGCCAAGTCTCTGAGTCATTCATTGGTCCAGGGTATCTACAGAGTGTATATGACCTGCCCATTAGGCCTCTGGAAGCACCTTCATTATCTCACAGACTGCTGTGGCATGGCAGTTCAGTTAACTCTTACCTCACTGGTAAATGCCCCTAAAGTTCAGGAGCAGCAATGCTGTCATCATGACACGCTAACGTGCCATGAGGGGGAAAGGCACGTGTTCTAATCAGGAAGGAGAAGAGTCCTATGGAAGACTAGTTAGGATCTCAGAATTTGTGAAGAGGAGAACAAGAATTCATGCTGGTTTTGCTGTTACACCTCAAACTCTTGCAGTTAAGGCTGCAGTACAGAATAAGGACCACTGCAGGAACTGTGATGAGGTCAGCTTAGATGCTTCCGGGCCTAGATCGGGGCCTGACGGTGAGGGTAACATGCTGCCTTAACTGACTCAGCAGCTCCAAATCACCACTGTGCAGTGGCTGCTGCCACTAATGGGAACTCACTAAAAGTGGCTACTCCCAGCTGCCTCTTGGAGCTTCTGTCCCCTATACACTCACTCAGTCTGTGACAGTGTGGATGGTTTCGGCTTTTGTGTCAATTGCTTTGCTTTTAGGTTTGGGCCATTGTAAGTTTGCCACAGTTGTATTTAAGTCTTTCAGCAGACATGCCTTTATTTCTCTGGGGATAAATATTAGGTCTGGACTTCCTGGGTCATTTGGAGCATGGAAGTTGACTGTTTTAGATGGGGCGGCAGTGCGGTGGGGACAGGCAGAAGCCATGTGATGGAAGAGGCAGGAGGGGCTTTTGGGGCATTAGTCAGGGCAAAGACCTCAGTGAGGATGAGCCTAGGGTATGCTAACATGGAGCCAGGGAAATGCTGAGCTCAGCAGGTGGCAGCTCATTGACCAGAGCTGGGGGATGGCAGTGGACAGGCAGGTGGAAGCCGGATCAGGTGGGGATTGTAAGAGATTTGGGTTTCACTCTGAGCATGATGGGGGTAGAGTCACCATAGCAACAGTGTCTGAGTGTGATGGGGGTAGGGTCAGCATAGCAACAGCATTAGGCTGCTGGAGGCACGCAGGAGACAGGAGGTGGCAAGCTGGAGAGCCATCACTTGGATAACACGTAGGGCCTGTAGAATAGAGGGCCTGCAGGTGAGATAGAAGGGTGCTAGATAGCAGGAGCTTGCTGACAAGCAAAGCCTTCAGCAGCCAGCCTTCTGCTACATCCTTGGTCTCTCTTACCCCAATAACTCACACAGTCTACCTCCATAGCACCTGGTTTTTAGAAGCAGCCTTAGAGTCAGACTCTCAGAAGCCCAGTTCAGCCAGGAGTCAGCAATCCTGAAGGGTGATCCAGGTGGTAGATGATCTGGGGAGGTAGAGGCTCCTCCCAGAACCAGATAAAAGGGCTGGAGGGTATGGCCCAGTGGCGAAGCGCTTGCTTTTGGCATACGTAAAACTCTAGGTTCAATCTATGCAACTTCCAAGAGGAGAAGCATAATGCTAATTCTTCCCCAAGACACATGTGTGCACACAGAATTCACACACAGCCCAGTGGAAAAGCTTCTGTGCTGGATGCTCCACCTCATTCACTTTGCAGATGTGGAAACTGAGGCTCAAGGAAGGTAAGGAGTCTGCTTTGGGTCATCCAGAGAGTTATCTATCCCTCCTTGGCGACCATGCTACCTCCTTCACAAAATGCCCATAAGTGCCCGTGGTGGTTGCACATATTGATCCTCATAGCAGCTCAACAGCATCCTCAGAGTGCAGCCAGCATACAAAAATAAAGAACCTCGGCTTTGTAGCTTCGTCAATTAGGCCCAAGACCACTCTCCAGCTAAAAACCATTAGGTGCCCCACTAATGGGACATTCTTGGCCTTCTCTACATTTACAGGCTTTTGAAGGGGTACGTAAGGTGAACCAGTTCCCTGAGAAAGGTCTCAACTGGGGCTTTCTGGCCCTGTCCCGGCTGTCTACCTTCTGCAAGCTCTCCTGATAGAGCCAAGAGGTCATGGCACAGGACTAAGAGCCACTGCTATTATTGTGTGCTCACTATATGTCAAAAGCTACGCTAAGTGTCTCATGTACACCTTCTCCTCAGAGCCCTAAAACAATCCAGGAAAAGTGGACACCACTGCCCCCACAGTACTGGTCAGGAGACTGGTGGGGGAGGGTCACCTGTGTTTATTGCTATGGCTGCAGGTGACAGCATACTACCTGTGCACGGTATCAACAGAAAATCAGGATCTGTAGTCTGGGAGGCTGCCGGGCTGACATCAGCCTGCCATCTAGGCTCTTCCAAGGCTTTCAAGGGAAAGAACTGCTCTGTCTCAGTCCTCTCTCTTTGCCTTGGAGATGGCTATTTTCTTTTTCTAAATACATTTCCCCCCCTTTGATAAGGAGGCTAGCCATGCCAGATCTAATCTACCCATCTAATTGACCTCAACCGAACTTGATCTTTTCTGTAAATAACCTTATTTCCAAATAGCACCACCCAAGGTCCCAGAGAGGTGAGGATGAGTCAAACCCAAGTCTTTCCTCTAAAAAGCCTGTGCTACCCGCTTCACTGTGAGTGTGAGAGGAACACTGCAGACCACTCATTCCACGGACAGAGGGGAAGTGTGGCTTAGGAAGGGAGTTGGGGAATGACCCAAGTCACAAGGTCAGACTAGGGACAGCAACACTGCACCATGCCCCCAGCTTCCTACGCACAATTTCTCTCGCCCATCCGTTCTCCTATCAAGTTGCTGCCCCATTATGTCCCTTCCTCCGGCAATGCCATACCCCTCATCTGAAAGGGTTGTGGCTTCCTCGAGCCAGGGAGATAAATGACCCTGGCAGAGGATTTGCACGGCTTCACTCCAGACTCATATAAGTGGCTTCATTGGAAGCTTGTGTATCTTGTTGGGAATCGATCCCCTGCTTCAGAAAGAATGCATCTTCAGGAGAGAGAGAGAGAGAGAGAGAGAGAGAGAGAGAGAGAGAGAGAGAGAGAGAGAGAGAGGAGAAAATGTTCAGTCTAGTTTTCCTGCCTGCAATCAGCAAATCTCCTAGCTTACTCCATGGCCCAGAGCAAATTCTCAGAATTCCTGAGTGGAAGGGAGGAGGGGGTATGGCAGGTGGCTGCAGGGACAGCTTGGGTTTTGGACCTATGCTGTACTCACCTCGGGTCTTTCAGGGGATTCTCAGAACTTGACACTAGACAGACCACAGGGCCCTCTTGCCCAAACCTTTCATACAATTCTTGAGTTTATCAAATGTCTCAGAATCATGTAAGTCTCTGTGTAATATTTAGGCTGAACTCAGCATTTAATTAGATGAACACATCAGCGAGTGAATTAATGAATGAATTTCCAGAGTGGAAATTCAAGTACAAAAGGAAGGACTGTACTAAGATGAGAAGCAGTCAAGCAAAGGTGGGCAGCAGGCAGGCAGGCCTTGCCAGTGACTCCACATCTGAGATCAAGACAGTCACCTTGACTTTGTTTTTATAGACAAATCTGATGAGAAGGAGAGTCCTACCTTCAGGGCCTCTTACCAAAATAAGGAAGATAGGCTGAGTGATTCCCACATGCCAGGCACTTGGTGAGTACCCCAGGTCTCTGAAGACTGAATATGACCCCACAAATTCATGTGTTGAAATCTTCCTCCCGAAAGTGAAAGGTGAAGATATTTGGGGGATGACTGGTTCACAGGGTAGAGCTCTTGTGAGATCCTTGTCCTTAGAACGGGAAGCCTTAGCAGCCATTACTAATCCATTACAAATGGCCTAGTCTAGACCATGACACCGAGCCTCCATGCCTTTCTGGGAAAGGAGAGAAGGAAATACATACAAGGTCCCATAAAAGCCATTTCCTTCTTCTCTGACATTTCTTGTTTGGTCTGCATTTTACCAATTCCCTACTGAATAAATTCAGTCTACTGAGTATCTTTGGGAACCTACCCCTCCCCTAAAGCCAGGTACATCAGTCTGGCAAGTGAGCAAGATTGGATTCAGGTTTTGTGAAGCATCAGCTTAAGAGGGTTTGGCTATTCTAGACAGGCTGGCAGCCATCTTTGCCAGTGACTAGGAAGAGCAGCCTAGACAGTAGCAAGCCAGGACAATGCAGAGCCAATCCGGAGAGTCGGATTCCAACAAGGTAATTTACACACTGGATCCAGCTGGGTCTGGAGGCAATGACTCCCTGTGCTCCACAGTTGTACAAGTGAATAAGTCCCCTTCTAAATTGCATGCAAGTCAGAGTTTGTATCACCTATCAATGACAAAGTGATAGCTAATTCATCTCTCTTACATTAAAAAAAAAAATCCAATCTTCTTCTTGTCTTCCAAATTAATACAAAACTCCTAAAGAAGTCTAGAAGGGTGGGCAAGCTTTGTATCCCTTCCCCACCAAATACTTACAGCATCATCAGAAATCACACACACACACACACACACACACACACAAGCTCAACTGCAAAGAAGAATAAATAGATAAGATAAAGATGCTCTAAACCAGCTTGAAAAGTCCCAAAATGCTTGAAGTCAGAGATCTCTGGAAGGGCCTAAACACTGGGCTAGCCAATAATGGGAGTGTCTGGCCTTGGGCCAACTAAACACAACATGATGTTCAGCCCTTTATAGCCAGATTCCAAGTTCTAACCAAGCAAGTGGTCAAAGACCCTAAGAGAAAGTCTGAAAAGAATGGATCCTGCAGCTCAGAGAGCAAGGCAGGGCCAGGTACTCAGAACTGGTCACGCGCTTACCCGTCAGCAGTAAAGGAGCCAAGGTACAGTGTGCTTTCGACAACAGTTCTGCTCCAGGGACCACCCTGGACAGCAACCTCCGAGACCCAGCCCAGCTCCACTCAGAACTTCCTGCCATGCTAGTGTTTCTGCAATCTGTGGGCAAACCTAATCCTACCAGACCTATGGTACAGTGATACCCAGTCTCCAGCTGACCAGCTAACCAGGATAGCCGGTGTGCTTCCGTCCTGCACATGGTCACCGCTCACCCAATCTGCTTCCCCAGAGCCTGTGCTCTGCTAGGTCCTGCTTCCTCCCGACTCATTTGTTATCAGCCTTACGAACTTAAATAGTTCTTAACTAGAATGTGTTCGTAGAAAAGACAAGAGCTCCGTGAAAACTAACCTGTGGGCTGCAGAACAGGCCAAGAAGCTCGAGTTACTGAAAAACCAAGCTGCTGTCAAATTTGATATGGATGAGATCGGATCAAAGATGAGACACATTGATCAGGAGATCTGAATCAAAGATGAGGAGACTGTGGACTCCGTATTGGATGCCCAGCAAGCATCTGGATCCAACTGTGTGGCTCCCCAAGCAGGACACTGGGGCTCTGGCCCTAGGATGGGGACTGTGTTGGAATGACTGGATTATCAATTTGGTACCATAGTCCTCTACCAGAGGCAAGATGAAAGCACAGAACACATGGCTTTGTTAAGATGGTAGGTAGGTACAACATTCCATAACGTATCTGACTTTTTCCTAGGAATTCCCATCCCCCCACACAGCCCCTCTCTCTGCCACCAGATAAGAGATAACTGACATATACCAATTCCACCTCCGCTGTGCTGGGAACAGCCTCATTTCAGTTGAGGAACACCATAAGGGGTGGAGCGCTAATGTTCCCTTGCCACACTTGTCCAGACAAATCTCTTGTACTGTAGGTGATAAAATTGAGGCTAAAAGAAGGAGAACAGGAATGGAGTTACCCACAGAGCTAGCTCCTAGCAGGATCATAACAACTAGGATCTCCTACATCCTCTGTTCAAGATCTTTTCAAAATGGCAGGTCACTTCCTCAACAGCTGTGGTCCATGTTCCCAAATTCTAGGTCAGATTCCTGCCTGCCAGGAAGAGGGGAGAGAGAAAAGAACAGAGAGTCCACAGGGCAGGTGCTATCTTGCTTAGTCACCGCCTCCCCCATTCCCTGTAGCCTCTAAGCCGGCTCTTATCCCTCTGAGATCTGTGAGCTCAGGTGACTGGGCAGGGTGGGATTATCTGGAGGTTGGGAGCTCTTGCAGGGCCTGGTGCAGGCCTTTAGAGTCCTTTTGTCTGGCACCAGAGTCTGGGAGGGTACTCTCCTCTCTACCCATGGCAGCATGGAATTCCAGTCCATGCCATTAGTGCCTCTCAGCAGGCACACTGATGTCCAGGCCCTGGAAGGCAGCATTTGTTTTTAAACAATAAAAGTTTAGTGTATGCTGTGTCTTGGGCTACTGTGCACTTGGTGTTTGCCCGTCCTTGCCGCTGATTGTATGCACTTGAACTCAAGGGCCTCTTGAATTCCCACGAGAGTGGCAGGAAAGACACTGGCTCAACTGCCAAGTGAGGCGTGCATGCACATCAGAGACACCAGAGGCAGAGCCAGCTAGCCCTGGCTGAGCCTTGCTATTCACAGGCATCTACTGTGTCTCTAGACGTCTCCAGAGACCCACATACAGCAGGGAGCATGTGAGTTCCTACCTGGGGCCCTCTGAACTGGCACCCCTCACCTGCCAGTGGTTACCTCCCCTTAGAGGTCTCCAACCTACTTGAGCAGACCACCCCGCTTCTGGCTTTGACAGCACCCTGCTGAGATTCTCTCTGTGAGCACTTCATTTTTCTGGAATAATTTTAACTACTTTCAAGCCTATAATTTAGTGGCATTAACTACATCCACACTGTTGCGCAACCACCGCCACCACTACCACCCACTTTCTGAACTTTCCCCTATTTTAAATGTATCTATTCCTTAACTAGGAGTTCCCTGGCAGCAGAGCCTTGTCCTGATTTGCCCCCGCCACC
This sequence comes from Mastomys natalensis, assembly GCA_021653895.1. Lineage (NCBI taxonomy): Eukaryota > Metazoa > Chordata > Mammalia > Rodentia > Muridae > Mastomys > Mastomys natalensis. The sequence goes on from JAJTUV010000106.1 coordinate 1,215,067, forward strand.
CCCACCCCAGTGCACGGCACGATGTCTGGCGTGTAATAGGTGCTCAATGAAGATGTATGTAATAAGCAAAGCAAGAGCCGTGTGAACGGTGAAGGGCAGCGAGCACGTGGTAATTTTTTTCCCAGACAACCCCCAGCCAAAGCTAGGTTGTTCTTACAGCCCCAGTTATCACATAATAATTTCACCTCTGTCAACCCGTCGGGACAAAACTGCTCCGTGCTCCTTTTCGTTCCCGGTTCGAGGCCCCTCGCCGTGAGGTCGAGAAGGAAGGTATGTGAACACACGAGCCAGCTGATGTCAGCACTCAGCATTGCAGCGCATCACCTCTGCCCAGTGCTACATTTATCAGTTGCTGAAGGGCAGGGCCAAAAATAAACCACTAGGATCAAATGCCACTCGGGGCTGCACTTTCAATACTCAGAAGTAGCTGAAAGGCCTTGAGAGTCCTGGTGATTGGGGGTAGGGGTGGGGCGGAGGGGGATCTGTCACAGTAATGTACAGGAACTGGAAGGCAGAGCCACAACTGAGAAGAGGGTGACTTAGGCAGCCAAGGTTATAAAAGGTACATCAAGAAGTGGGTGGGGGAGGAGGAGGGAGAAAAAGATACAATAGATCCACAATGACTAACAAAATACCAGAACTCACATACAGTGGCGTGGGGTGTTTTGAGTTATCCCTCTGCCTCAGGTCCTGGGGCTCCAGGTTTCTGTCTTTATTTTTAAAATTGGTATCTTTATACTTAAGTTGTTTTTTTTTTAAAACAATGAATTGAAATACAACTTATTTTGATTACTGAATTGTTTGCACAGGAGCCAAGTACCTTCTTGGCCTAACCTGGCCCCTCCTTGCCAAGATGCAATGAAGGACTTATTATATGTGCAGGAGACTCAAATAGAATTACATCCTAGGTCATGTCATGAGCTGAGACTTGGGACCTGCATTTCGATCCCTCTGCAATGGGACCTCTAAGCTGTCATTTGCTATGGAATTGTCCTAGTCTAGTTTGGTGAAGTATTCTGGGTGAAAAAGTGTTTGGGAAAGCTATGAAATGCTCTCTATAGGAAATGCTATTAAATTCTTGTTAAAGTAGCAAAAGGACTAACAAGAGGAGTTTGGGGCTTGGTTTTTTTGAAACAGGTTATCAATATGTACCCAGACTGGATTCAAACTCTTGGTCTCCTGCCTCAGCTTCTTGAAGGTTGGCATGGTATATGTGCACTACCACACCTGGCCAACAGAAGCCTATGTTCTTTTGTTCTGTCTCTATCCGTTCCTGTCACTCCTTCCTTCTTTCCCTCCCTCTGTTTGTCTGTCTCTCTGTCTGCCTGCCTGCCTACCTACCTTCCTATCTATCTATCTATCTATCTATCTATCTATCTATCTATCTATCTATCTATCTATCTCCCTTTCTCTCCATTCAACCCAGGTTTCTAGAAAATGCTCTACCACTGAGCTACATCCACACTCTACAGTCATACATGTACATGTTTTTATTTATTATTATTACATGTGTGCATCCTGTGGGCCTGTGTGTCACAGCGCACGCGTGGAGGTCAGAGAACAACTCAGTGGGCTCCAGGGACTGATCCCAGGCAGCCTGGCTCTGCACTGCACTGTCTTTCCCCATCCCCCACCCACCTTCCCCATCTCACCAGCCCTTGTTTTTGTCTAGATTTTGAGACATGGCCCCACTATGCTACCCAGGCTGGACTGGAATGTGCTTTGTAGCCCAGGTAAGCCTTAAGCGTCTGATCCTCTTACTTTAGCCTTCTGAACAGCTAGAAGTATGGGCCTATCTCACTATGCCCAGCTTTCAATTTTGAAGTAGATTATAAAATACTCCCTCTGTTTATTTATAAAGGAATGGAGTCTAGCAAATGACTAGAGGGCTTGCAAGAGGACTCAGTGAATTAAGGGGCTTGATGCCAAACCTGGGGGGAACCTGAGTTTGATCTCTGAAACCTACATGGTAGAAAAGAGAGAACTACTAAAAGTTGTTCTCTGACCTCCACATTGTGTGCCATGGCACTGGCACACACACGCACAACACACACACACACACACCACACACACACACCTACCTAAATAAATAAGTAAATAGGTAAAAGAATGAGAGATGAGAGAAGATTCCTGGTTTTTCCCCCAAATCAAGGCATTCTCTCACCTTCTGACTTACTAATAAGGAAAGCTGGGCCAGGGAACCAGGTCTTTTCACCCCTCTGTAGCTTAAAATAGAGGCCACTGGGACCCTAGCAACAATCTGCCTTGCTCTTTTCCTCATTCAAAAGAGTTCCCAAAATTTAGAGTATACCTGGGGCAGGGCTAGAGCCTCCTGGGTTTGGTGTCTGAAAAGGACCTGACAAAACCATTCTGGCCAGCCAAGCATGATGGCACACGCTTTTATTCCTAGCACCCAAGGGGCAGAGGCAAGAAGATGTCTGTGAGTTCAAGACCAGCCTGGTCTACATAGTGAGTTCCAGGATAGACACAGCTGCATAGTGAGACCTGCCTCAAAACAAACAAACAAAAACAAACAAGCAAACAAACAAACACAAAACCCCCAAAACATTTTGGAGATGGAAACTGGGAAGCTTATACAGAATAATAAATGTACTTAATGCCATTGTTTTGAATATATCAGTATATATGTTTTGCATACAATAGTGTTTTGTTTTACCCTAATAGAAGCAAAATGAATGTTTAAAAGTTCCAGAGACATAAAAAGACTAACAAAATGAAAAAAAAAGAAAAAAAGAAAAGTATACACCCCATCTGAAGGCTCCTTGGGGTCCTGGAAATCCATTTTCTCTAGTTTTGTCCGTGTTGTCCCTGCCCCAGCTGGCAGCAGAGATGGCAAAGCCTTGGCTGGGGCTCATCTGGAAAGCCCTTTGCCTGTTAGCACTGTTATAAATAACCAGAAAGAAGCAGAAAGGGGTTCTGGCAGAAGAGTGAAGGTCAGGCAGCCCCATGTAGCATCTGAGAAAATGTCACACTCGACAGGCCAGCGAGGTGCAAGCTCACATCTTTTCCCGTCTGCCCTGGTAGAGTGAGGCCCTGCTGGGACCTGCCCAATAGTAACCACCCTGAGGTGGTCGGCTTCTTGGGGCTCAGAGCTGGGATTGTACCCTTGAGGGGTTCGCCTTTCCTAGCAGGCTGGGGCCTTGGCAAACTGAGACAGCCAGGTCTTCCCACCAGTGCAGGCTTCTTGGCCAGTCCTCCCGTCAAACCACCCGGGGAGCATGACTCAGTCACTGTTCAGCCCACCATGCCCCTGCTGCCACACAGTGTGGAAGCTGGAGGGCCACATGGCCCATCTGGTCCTGTGGTTACCATGCTGGGCTCCCTGGGGAACCCCCAGCCTGTTCTTTTCCTCCCCCACAACCCCAGTAAGGCATTCAGCTTTGAAGAGAGAGGAATTCCGAGGGAGTTAATTAGTTTTTCCATTTTTATTAGCTGAGAGCCATATAGTGGCAAGCCATCTCACTATTTAACCTTAGTGAATTCAACACAATATGCCTGGCCCCAAAATAAAATAAAATAGACACGTTACTATTTTCTATACTTGAAAAATAGGGTACATATTTTGCACCATAGATGCATACACACACACACACACAACACACACACACACACACACACACACACACACTTCGATGGTGATCTAAAGGTTTTTATGAGGTTAATTTGATCCAGACTGCAGACTAAGCAGCCACTCCTAAAGGGATCTCTCCATCACTCTGGGTCCGAGCGGCCCATGAGAGCCCAGCTAAGTGGATAGGCTCCATCTTAGGATAGAGAACCTGAGACCTGGGGGTAGGTAATGCGGCTTTGCTGAGCAGGAATGTGAATCCAGACTTAAGCTCAAAATCCTTGTTGCACTATTAGGCCTGACCCACAGTGTGATTGCCCCTGCAGAGAAAAGTCTCCTTGACTCTGGACTGCTGGACTTTGAGGCCCTGGTGGAACAGCAAGCTCTCAATGCCTGTTGACTCCTTTGAACCCAGGCAACACCTCAGAGAAGTACCCAGGGAAGGCTAGCACTCCAGCAAACCAAGTTGGGCATACTATTTGCCTGAAAACCCTACTGTGTACCAAAGCTTCATGGTACACATGAACTTGTCCAGAGGAACTCTCTCTTGTCCACCTCTCCATGACTGCAAAACAGTGGTCTTCCATCCTCTGGAACACAGCTCATGAACCTCTGACCTCTGCCATGTCATGGTCACTGTCCCACTATTCAATTTCAAGCTGATTCCTGAGACCTCAAGTCACACACTCTGTGAGCTTATAGCACTGTACTTCAGCCATAGCACCAAACCAGGGCCTGGTTGCCTCTAGTATGCAGGGGCCAGGGGCTGGCTGTGTCTTCTCTGGGCTGATTCCAAGCACCTAGAATAGTGCCCAGCCTTTGTGGGAAAGCGGGGAGTAGAGCTGAGGAGAGAGCTTCCACTTCCCTGGCTAGTTTGGATATCTCTGCCTCACATTCCTGTGACAGCCATCAGCTCCCTCCCTCACACTCTCCCCCTTGAAAGAGGGCTTCTGCATCCATGTATTCCCTATGGAAACTTCTTTCCTTTTCAGTGGGTCAGATGAGAAATCCAGACCCACAGACTCCCAGATAAAGCTGGTGGGAAAAGAGATTCTCTTTAGTCCCATAGGCTTTCCTTGGTCACGTGGCTGGGGAAGGCCAGAGGTCAGGCAGGCTGATCTTCTGGGGAGGATCCACAGGCTGAGGCGCAGATGATGGGTTTTCAGTCATGGTGGCGGTCTGCCTTCTGAAGAACGTCCAGGTCTGAAGAACTGGACAGACCAAGAGATCTGCCACTCAATCACAAGTGTTCACTGACTTCTTAAGAAGCAGGTGACCCAGGGAGGGAGTGTCCTTGCCCACAGAGTCAGTCAAAAGGAAGCACATAATGTCCAGGAGTCACTCAAGCCTGTAAAAGGAGGTGGGAAGCCCTCATCCACACTATACAACACAGAACAAATCGCTTTGCCCTCCTTGCTAGGACTTGGGATCGCAGAGTTTGTAAGAATTCTTTGAGTTCTAAAGTGGACATCTTTGCTCTTCCCAACAGGGAAGAAGTTAAAGTGTTTTTCCAGTAGTGATGCTGAAGTGTCTGAAGGGGAAGTTGCTTCTACAAGGCCACACAGCAAGTCAAAGAGAGGAAGAGGACCCATCCTTAAACCTCCAGCTCCTAGCTGAAGCAGTAACAGAGAAGGCAAGTGGGGTGCTTGAGAACACACCCTTTGCAGTGGCATGGACCTTGTACTGGTTATCTCTCTGAGGCTTTTTCCCATAGACCAACACTGGCCAACCTCACAGATCAGGAGAAGTCACCAGGGCCTTGGTACACATAGGGTCAACAAGTGACACTCTGGGCACAACAGAAGCCACAGAAGCCCCATAAGCAACTAACTCCTCATGAGGAAGAACAATGAGGGGCATGAGTCCCGAGGGACCAAGTGTCTTGGAGTGTGTCATGGAGTCAGTCATGGGCCAAGTGTAAGACACCTGGCACATCTTCACTTGTTCCTAACTTGGGGTCCCAGCAACAAACAACCTCACCTGGAGTACCCATCTTTCATGCTGATCTAGACCTCAATCAGAGCCTACCTTTAATAAGATCCTGGTAGCACACATGTACATTCAAGTGTATTCAAGCAAGAGTATTAAAATTGGGAAGAGAGCCTAGCACATGAGTCTAAATTCTGCTGGCTGGCAATCCCCAGTGAGAACAGATAAAGCTGAGTACCCTTCTAGGTACTGCCTGAGGCTTAGTGAGACCACAGAGGCTAACTGTACCAAGACCTTGGCAGGTAACAGCTGCATAGTTAGTCTTCTTTCCTTCCTCAGGCCAGAAGGAAGCTGGCTTCTGCTTCAATTCCAAGTTTTGCCTGCACATTGGGAAGCAAGGCCAAGACCCCATGGGCAGCAACAGATGGGGACAGGGTGGGATCGGAAAGGAAAGAGGAGAGCACAGGAGGTCAGTGACAACAAAAACTCAAACAGCAGAGACTATCCAATCCCAGAGACACACTGCTCAGCTCACAGCAAGAGCTGCCAAAAGCCAGCAGGCCTGAGCAAGGATCAAGAACCACACAGCTGTGTCCCCTCAGGGTACACATGACAATGCCTTTCTAGGCCTGGCTCTGAAATGGTTCATGTGGCTAGGGCAGACAATGCTGAGGGTCACTAGAGCAACCGGATTGAAGCTTGGGTCATAGCTTGCCCTGAGCAGGGTCAAACACTTCTAGGTTGTCCAATGAGCTAGGAGGTCCTGTCCTGTGTAATTCTGGCCAAACTATTTAACCACTCTTGTTCTTTAAATAGCAAGAATTGTATGTGGCTCCTTCGGGTCCCTATGAGGGTTGAGTGAGATCTCTGTGTGGTATCTGGTGCAAAATCAGTGTTCAAAAGACAATGGCTAGGCTGGAGAGACGGCCAAGTTGGGTTAAGAATGTGTACTGTTCTTGGAGAGGACCAGAGTATGCCATCACAGTCCCTGTAATTCCAGCTGTCAGAGATCCAACACCTCTGGCTTCTGTGGGGGTTGCACTCAGGTGCACATATTCACACACACACACAATTAAAACATTTTGAAGGTTAATAAAAAGACAATGGTCATTAGTGAGACCTCAACATGGTCCTGGAACAGCTGCATCTAGGGCTGATGGATGGCTCTGTCCCTCACTCACCACACAGGCATGGTGTTAACTATCAGGTCTGAGGATGGCCCAGTCTGCAGTAGATTCCCCTCACATCTCAAAGGTAAGCAAGGCCTCTTGCCTCCACTTGGGCTCCTTCCAGCAGTTTAAGGCATTTCCAGGCTGCTAGAGAAAGCAGCTACTGCCATCACCCTGAGATGCAGATCTGAGCCTGCCAAATTCCTCCAGAGACCTCAGAGGGAAGGACTAAACCCCCTCCAGTCCATAGGCCCTGTAAGGTCTGGCTTCTGTGTACCTCTCCTGGGTCATTTTAAAGCTATAGCACTCCTCTGCCTCAGGCCCTAGCCTTGGCCAATTGTCTGTCCCTGATTCACCAGGATCTCTCCCTGTAAGGAGTTTTGCACACTCCATTCTCTCTATGTGGAATACACTTCTAGAATGGACATCTAACCCAGGTAATGCCTCTCCACCTGTCTGTCCTTCCTTCCTTTTTTCCTTCTTTCCTTCCTTTTTTCTTCCTTCCTTCTTTCCCTCCTTCCTCCTTCCAGAAGCTTCTACAGACCACATTAGGACCCCAACTGTATCCTCTCATAGCCCTCTCGATCCTGAGCCTTCTATAACTTATAATGAGAAATTAAACATTTATCTGCATGATATCCCTAGTACCTGATACATAATAAGTGCTCAATAAATACTTAGAGCAATCAGGAGCCTGTCTAAAATTGAGCTGACATCATACCCACTTGCTCCATAGAACTGAGCCTCTTGGCTCGCATTTTCCTTTAGTCCCACCCATGACAGAAGCCCAGATGCTGTCTGATCCCTAGTCTACGTCTAGGACCCAAAGGACTTGTGCCAAAGGTCCAAACATTTCTAGATCTGATTTTCTTGAAAGCAGCCTCGGCCTGGATCACGGCCAGGGGAGGCGTGTGTTGCTGGCCTCGGCAGCAAACGCTGATGAAGCTGTCTGGCCCAGCTGAGCCAAGATCAGGAAATGCCAAGACTTAAAAGCATCCGGAACCCATTATTTACTGTTGTTCTTGCACTTCCAAGCTATTTTGAGCTTCAGATCGATTGGCTGGCTCTCCTCCTTCCAAAAATTACTCCTGAAACACCCAGAATTCACCTGGCCTACCTGTCATGGGTCAGCTCCCCAGCCCCACCCATCAGTCACAGGATGAGACCAGCAGAAACAAGGAGGTTGTTCTTGTGGATCAGGTGCCCTTGGTGGGGGTGGGGGTGGATCAGGGGACTTCACAGACAGGTCCCAGCAACCCCAAAGGGTTGTAGCAATGCAGAAATGGACTCAAGAAGGTAAAGAAACTTGTCTAGAGATGGAGAGATAGTTCAGGGGTTAAAAGCATCTGCTCCTCTTGCAGAGGACCCAGGATCTATTCCTAGCACCCACATGGTGGCTCACAACTGTCTGTCACTTCAGTCCCAAAAGATCCATTGCCCTCTTCTGGCATCTACCAGGCACACTGGTGCAGACATATATTCAAATAGAATAGTTATATACATAAAATAAATAAGAAAAAAAGGAGAGAAAGAAAGGGAGAGGGAGGGAGGGATGGAAGGTGGGACAGAGAGAGGGAAGGAGAAAGAAAGAGAGAGAGAAAAACATTCTGAATCACACAGCTGAGAAATATGCTGAAGAAGCTGGGATTTGACACCAAATCTTCCGTTGCCAAAACCCAGGCTCTTTATCACTTAACAAGTGGCCTTCCCAACGGGATCCAAGTTCCTCTGCATACTGTGAGGTTTCTCGAATCTCTGAATGCCTGGACACATCCTTTTGGCCACGTGCAATGATCCTCGTCATTCCCTCACTACTAACAAACAAACAAACAAACAAACAACAAACAATACTCCCTCTTTGGGGCTGACAGATGGCCCAGTGGCTAAGAGCATTTGTTTCTCTTGCAGAGAGCTCAGGTTCTGTTCTTAGCACCCATGTGGCAGCTTGTAACTGTCTGTAACTCCAGTCCCAGGGGATCCACTACCCTTTTCTGGTCTCCTTGGGCAGTAGACATGTGTGTGGTGTGAATAGACACTCATGCAGACAAAACAATCATACACATGAAAATAAGTAATTTAAAAAATATTTATTTAAAAAATTATTTTATTTATTTAAAAATTTTTTGTTTTTTTTTTCACATTTTATTTTTTTATTGGATATTTTATTTACATTTCAGATGTGATCCCCTTTCCCCATCCCCCCACCCAGGAACCCCCTATCCCACCCTCCCTCCTCCTGCTTCTTTTTTTTTTTTTTTATTAGTAACTTTTTTTTTAAATGCTAATCAAAGGCTTTATAAGTTTGGTAATGCTCAATAACAATATGCCCATACAATCAGAAGTGTAACCCAGTACCCAACCTAAATATACCAACTATCTTTGACTGGCAGAGACACGTGAACATCCACATCCATGTTCCCCCCTCTCCCCTTTCCTCTCTCTCTCTCTCTCTCTCTCTCTCTCTCTCTCTCTCTCTCTCTCTCTCTTCCTAGCTCCTCCTCTTCCTCTCCGTACTCCTCTCACTTTAGCTCCTCCTACATATCACCCTTCCTGTTAAGATAAAACTTTTCTCTCAAAATACAATTAGAGCATAACGATACCAATTTGTATCAGTAAGGTACAAGATAGACCTAATACCCAGTCCATCATTTTGTTGACTAAACAGAACCTCTGTCATCTCTCCTAACTAAAAGACTTAGTTCTGAACCTGGCTTTTTTCTTGGCTTTAGAATGAATGTCAGCTGAAAACCATCCTCTCAAGTCTTTTCTCTCAAAGTAAATAGCTGGGCAAATTGGCTAACAACCCGGTCAGAAATCCAGAATGACTGAATTAACTGAAATTACGGGAAGCACAAAGCATAGCTTCTAAAACTTAGCCAATTTATAGAGACCACTGAACACCTGGACAGTCCCTATACTACAAAACGTTGGAGCATCCAATCTTCTATGTAAATAAGTAATTTAAAAATATTTATTTAAAAAAATTAATTAATTATTTTATTTATTTAAAAATTATTTAAAAAAAACCTCCCCTTCTCATCTTTATAGCCATTGCCAAAGTGGTTACAGGAAGGGAGGGCTGGTTCTGCGTAATGCTGCCTGTGTTTTTATGCATGGTGAGCCCTTCATACTACATGCACGGCTGTGAGAAGGACACACAGAAGATGCTAAGGGCCCGAGAGAATGAGAATAAGTAATTATTCAGAGAGATAGCAGCCAGAGAATATCTCCTTCCTATTTAACATCCTTCGCAGTTGGGAGGTTTTGGATTTTAATCACATATATGTTTCAGTTATTCTCTGTCTCACACACAGCCACCCTGACTGTCCCAGCTTGTTCCTCCTCTAGGTCTTCCTCTGGTCCTCTGGACACATCTTAGAGCCCTCCCCACTAGGAGTCAGAGACCCAGTAGCTGGTTCAGGACTTGGCCCCAGGATCTCTGCTTGGGGTGGAGCATAGGACAGTGTCAGAATCCTACTGTACAGTCACCAGCTTTTTGTCTAGGCCGGCAACCTGGCAGAAGCCAAAATAAGTCAGAAGCACTAAAATGGAGCCTGGGGAGGGAAGGGAAGGCAGAAAGCAGAGGATCTGAGGTAAATTCTGCTTTTGGCAGCCAGCCGGGTACTTGTCCCCAAGCCATGACTCAAGTGCAGCTACTGCCAAGAGACAACAATGCATCTAGGCCCTAAGTCACCAAGACTCACCACGGCCCTGCTTATTAAATAGAGAGTACGTAAAATAGGGGCACCACTACTCACACCAGGACAGGGATGGAGATGGGGATGAAGGACCATCCTCCCTGACGGCTCATCTCCAATGCTCCTAGTCTCACCAGGAGCCTAATGATTATGCCATCTCACGGAGCGAGGAGGTGTCTATCCCCTCCCTGAGATCCAGGAGAGCTGGGTACCATCTCATCGTAATGGCCACTGCCCTTATAGGACTTCTGGGTACCAATCCCCTTATAAGGCACCTTACTTTACTGCCTGACAGCCGGATAAATGCAGATCTAATGTCCAGATCATCTTGGGAAACTGAGTTCAGGGAAGTAATGTGCTCAAGCTTGCCATGCTACCGGGGGGTCGGGACTGGACCAAGACAGCAAAGGCCTGACCTGGAGCTTGATGGCTGGATAATCCCAGCTTCATTTTACTTATTTACTTGCTTAAAGCTAGCCCAGGCTGTTTTCTCTGTCTCTGTTCATACACTCGAGGGGCACGGAGTAGGGTCAAAAAAATATCCATTTCCTTTCCCTCTGAGGTCTACCAGAGCAGAATAGTAGATCCTCTTTTTTCTCTTTGTTCCTTTCTCTTCCTTCTCCCTATTTTTTTTTTTAAAAATTATTTATTTAAGTATGTGAGTACACTGTCGCTTTCTTCAGACACACCAGAGTAGGGAATCAGATCCCATTACAGATGGCTGTGAGCCACCATGTGGTTGCTGGGAATTGGACTCAGGACCTCTGGAAGAGTGGTCAGTGCTCTTAACCACTGAGCCATCTCTCCAGATCCTCCTACTTTGTTTGTTTGTTTGTTTGTTTGTTTGAGACACAGTCTTACTATGTAGCCCTGGCTGGCCTGAGACTCACTATGTAGACCAGGCTGGCCATAAATTCATGGAGATCTGCCTGTCTCTCCCAAGTTCTGGGATTAAGATGTGTACCATGCCCAGAAGAAAGAAAAATCCTTTCCCTGGTAAAGAAAGCATTAATCTATTACAGGAAACAAGGGCAGGGCAGGGAATCAGCTGCAAAAGCTGCTTTTTCTGTTTCCTTTTAATTTGTATTATTATTTTCTTTGCCATTGCTTTGAGGCAGGATCTCAGGTAGCTCAGGCTGCTACCTGAGCTAAATAGCTGTATAGCTAAAGATGGCCTTGAACTCATGATCTGCCTGCCTCTACCTCTCAAGTACAGGAATCAAAGCCATGTGCCACTACCCTGGAGAGAGAGTGTGTGTGTACGTGTGAGTTAGTGTGTGTATGTGTGTGTGTCCAAGTGCACTCATGTGTGTGTGCATCATTCTCAGGAATATTGCCTGCTTCCTTTTAGACAAGGTCTCTTATTGGTCTGGAGCTCATCAATTAGAGATTGTCTTGTCTCTACCTCCCCACCTCCCCAGTACTGGCATCAGGATCTCCAGTGCCCTCCTTTTTGGAACTTACTCTGTACCTAATCTTAGGCAAAAGGCTGAGAAGCAATATTGAATGGACTGTGCTCAAAGCCTTTGTACATTTAGCTGATGGGGCTACTTCGAGGCACTGACAGACTGTTAAGAATACTGACCTTGAGGCCAGCAAGATGACTCAAAGGGTGAAGGGGCTTGCCACAAAGTCTGACAAACTGAGTTCAATCCCTGCCACCAACATGGTGGAGAGAGCCAACTCCTTCAAGTTATCCTTGACCTCCATGTGTGTGTGGTATACATTCCTGCATGCACAAAGAAAGAGAAGGAAGACACACAGAGGAACAGACAGACAGAAGAAAGCACTTTGGAATCAGAAAGAGTTGCATGGGTTTGGATATAATCCCCCACCAGCTCTGTGCACATGACCAAGATAAGATCCACATCTCTGTGCCTTAGCTGTTCTCACACAGTGTGGGGAAGAGGCCTTGGCCTTCTCTGAGTCACAGGCTGCTACACAATACAGTGAAGGTTATAAAGTCCTCAGAATGCCCGTGAATGCATAAAGTAAAAATAAAACACAAGATAATAAAGAAAACACAGAGCCGGGCGGTGGTGGTGCACGCCTTTAATCCCAGCACTTGGGAGGCAGAGGCAGGAGGATTTCTGAGTTCAAGGCCAGCCTGGTCTACAGAGTGAGTTCCAGGACAGCCGGGCTATACAGAGAAACCCTGTCTCAAAACACCAAAAAAAAAAAAAAAAAAAAAAAAAAAAAAAAAAAGAAAAGAAAGAAAACACAGTTAATATCAAAATACACTTATAAAATATTGAAAAGGTGGGGCTGGAGAGATGGCTCAGTGGTTGAGAGTGTGTATTACTCTTGAAGTGCCTGGCAGGTGGTGCCCAACTCCAGCTCCAGGGAATCCAGCACCTCCTTCTGGCCTCCACGGTCACCTGCATTCACGTGCACACTCCCACACATAGATACATATACATTACATACACACATAACATAAAGTTTTAAAAACTACTCAGAAGGGTAGATCCTACCCAAGTGGTGCTTCCTTATTAACATGCTGAATAGGGAGAGCCAGTGGCAAGTGTAGTAACTGCCTACAACTTTTAATTAGCAATAAACCCAAATATTTCCAGAGAATGTTGACAACTGTGAAGCACTATAGAAATATCTGTGATTTCCACTGCTGACAAGTCACAGGCTCTACTAAGGCTTTTTTTTTTTTTTTTTTTTTTTTTTTTGACACCTACGTTCATATTTAAAGGAAATGCTAAAACAAATATAATTTTTCTCATCCAAATTCCCATACTTCCCAAACATGAGGTTGTCCAGCATACACAGAGCTGGCCATTCTCCATGACCTAACAGGGCTTAAGTTTCCACCCGCATGTCAACAGAGATCTTTGGAAGGGAGCGAGGGTACAGCAGAGTAAATGCTCAAAGTGGCCCTGGGTCTTAGGGACTCAAGCTAGGGTGTGGGTTATATGAAGTGGCAGGGTAAGGGCTGTGGGCCTCAAAACTAATCCAGAAGCTTAGGCCAGAAGAGGGTTAAGCCTCTGTCAGACACAGGCTGTCCAAGCACAGAAGATACTGCATTCTCAAGCTGGGGTGTAGCTCAGGTGGTAGACTGCCTGCCTAGCGCCTATGAGGCCCAGGGTTTGATCCATAATGCTGTATAAACTGGGCATAGCTACACATGCCTGGAATCCCAGCACTTGGAAGATGAAGGCACAAGACCAGAGGCCAAAGGCTATTCTTGGTTATATATTGAGCTACAGAGGACCATGTGTCACATAAAGAGTAAGTATCAGGCATGGTGGCTCATGCCTTTGATCCCAGCACTCAGGAAGTGGAGGAAGATGGTTCTCAGTGAGTTCTAGGCCAGCTGGTTTACACAGTAAGACCTTGCCTTTGATAGATAGACAGATGATAGATAGATAGATAGATAGATAGATAGATAGATAGATAGATAGATAGATAAATGTTTCTTTAAAGACCAGTTTGTACTCTTCTATGCAGCAGCTATGTGTGTTCTTGCCTACACCTGCCAAAAAGGAAGGACCCTGTTGCATCCTGCTCCCCTGGCTCCTCTCCCTAGGACAGAGGTACCAGCCATCCTGTACTCTCCATCTCTGCTGTCACTGGTCTATGCTATCTTCGTCTCCTGCAGAGTTGGGGAAAGGATTCGTAACTTGTCTCCCATTTGTCCACCGCCCTCCCACCCAACACGGTCTCCCCATGGCCGCCAAAAGTCACCTCTAAAATACGCAGGTTAGATGATGTCCCCTCACCTGCAGGTCAGAAGTGTCTGGAAGCCCTCATGACACCTAGGAACACAAACATCTAAGGCTTACAAGGCCGCTGTCAACTGTGCCAGCTCTTTACAACTGAGCTCAACAGCTGCTCGCTGCTCCGTGGCCTTTGCACAAGCCACTTGTTTATGGCTGTCTCCTTCTTGATTTTCCCATCAGACGACACCCATTTTAAGAAGCAGTTGGCTCTGCACTTGTCCCCCCCTCTGTCACATTCTGTGACCCTTGGCTGAGTCATGCTCTTCCTGAGCCACACTGCTGCGTTCACTGATGTTATCTTTCCAAGCCCAGTAGAATAAAAGCTCCTGAATGCTGTCTTGCTTCCCACAGATTCCTAGTCAACACAGAGTTGGTACTCTTCACATTTTACCGAGTGGGCTGACTGTGTGTGGGAAAGTGAGCTGAGTCCTTACATGCATGATGTCAGACAATCCCTTAGCTGGCATCGTTCCCATTGCGCATAGGAGGAAACTGAGTTTCCCCTATCTGACTTCAAAAACAGGTTCTTAGTCACTAGATCATTTTGCTTTCAACACACACACACACACACACACACACACACACACACACACACACACTCACATCAATCCTAAAGAGAAGACAAGGGAAGATCATACAGAAAAACACAGAAGGATGGGACCCAGGTGGCAGCAGACCAGGACTCATGAGCTTGCAACTTTGTCTTGCCCAGACACCATTGACTCCTGAACCCAGTGCCCAGAGGAGCTAGTGGGGCTATTGGGCTACACTTGGATTCACATTTGCAAGTACAATCCTGGGAATTTCCTAGTGCTCCCTGCTCTTTGTCCCCTCCTCCCCCACCCCTGCTTCTCCACCCTCCCCACCCCTAGGCCTCTAATCCCTAGGTCAGGTTTCCAGAACTCTGAAGTGTCCTCTGCCTGGGAAATTAACTGCCCAACCAAGTCTGCCTGAGAGCCTGGGGGTGTGCATGTATACTTGCAGAGCCCCAGTAGGAACAACCTTTGGTTCAGTCTCTACCCAACAGTTTAACCACGACAGCCGCAGGTGCTGATGGGAGGACCCCATTTATGTCCACTGCACAGGCGAAGACACCTGAGTCCCAGGGAGGTCCACTAACTTCCTTTGGAAATACCCAGCTGGGGAGGTGGTTTAACTGAGCTAGGAGACCAGGAAATCTAACACCCCCACACCATGACATTTACCCTCTCTTCTATAATAGAAACAAAACCCTTCTTGCTTCAGAGCTGTTCCCGGGAATGCCCAGGAGGCAAGAACATAGAATAGGGAGTGAGAGGGAACCTTTGCCCCAACAGGTCTAACTCCCATGGTAGGAAGTAACTGATGCCGGGTTGCTTTGTTGTTGTTGTTGTCTTGGTTTTGTAATTGGGATTGAACCTAGGGTATCATGGATGCTAATCAAGTGTTCTACCACTGAGTTATTGTAGCCTCAGACCACTTTGTACCTTTAGGGTTGAAACAGTATTTAGGGGCTTTCACTAGGTAGTCTAGATTAGTCTAGAACTTGTCATCCCCCTGCCTCAGTCTCTTAAAAGAGCTAGAATCAGAGACCTGTGCCACCACACCTAGCTGAGAAAGTCTTTGGTGGAATATCTGGCATTCCTTTTAGCCAAAAGGCTAAGCTACCTTGTGTGTCCCCAAGGCCTTGGACATAAGTCAAGGTATTACAGGGGTCATTTATCCTCGGGACACTGATCCCCACGATGGACACACTCCAGGAGAGCAGGCCCAATGGATAAGGCTTGCATTCCGATCTGGTGACAGCAGGGTGGTCAGGTGCTAGGCAGACAGTGTGCCACTGGCAGCCGCCTGGCAGCTGCTATGCAAGAGTTGGCTTCAAGTAGAACGGCCTGTGACCATTTTAGCCATGTTGCTATGGGGCAGCCCTTGCCAGGACAATGGCCTCCTTATATAGGGACAAGGTGGCAATCTGTGTCCACACTTCTCCTTGCTCAAAGGCAATAAGCACAGGAGAAGCACATCTCTGCCGTTTTACTACACATTAATTCACTCTCTCTCTCTCACCCCTCCCCACCCCAAGCATGTGTATACATACATGCTTACAATAAAATAGCCATTCGAAACAGAGTGCTCTGAGCTGGGTTCTCTGGGACTTAGTTCTGCCAAACCTGCTCCAGGTAAGTCTTGTCGCCTCTATGGGTCTCAGTTTCTTCCACATGAACATTCAAGGGTCAAACTAGGCACTGTCTGTCATCCTTCTGGCCTATTGTGTATTAAGTCTATGGAACCAGACAAGCTTCCCATTCATTAAGGTTTCAACATATGACTGATGACATTTGTCAAACTGGGAAGGCTCCAAGGAACTTCTCTTGGCTTTCTTTTCCTAAAGTTGACTGTTAACCCTCCTTTGTTAGCTCATATCAAAAAGTGCTAGATGTCTTTCTGTTTGGACTTTTAAGCCAGAAGGCCTCTTTGCAAGTGTTGCATACAATGCTGTAAAAGACACGTGCATGGCAGGTTCTAATAACATTTTATTTACGAAAACAGGCTGCTGACAGGAGTTAGCCTACAGGACTGTAAAGGAGTTTGCTAATGGGGGCTGGAGAGATGGCACGGCATTAGGAACTCAGGTTCAATTTTCAACACCCACATGATGGCTCACAACTGTCCATAACTCCAGTTCCCAGGGGACTCAACACCGTCACACAGATATATATGCAGGTGAAACACCAATGTACATAAAATAAAAATAAGTAAAATCAAAAAAGAAGGAGAAGAAGGAAAAGAAGGAGAAGGAGAGAAAGAAGAAGAAGAAGAAAAGAAGGAGGAGGAGGAGGAGGAAGAGGAGAAGGAGGAGGAGGAGGAGAGAAGAAGAAGAAGAAGAAGAAGAAGAAGAAGAAGAAGAAGAAGAAGAAGAAGAAGAAGAAGAAGAAGAAGAAGAAGAAAGTTTGCTAACCACTGGAATCACCATCGTCCCAGCCTCTCAACACACAGTAGGTCTTCTATTTGCCCTGGGCTGCTTTCCAGGCACTGAGAGGGGCTGTTCTCTGCTCAGGCAGAGCCTCTAGCTGCCATCTTTCCAGCAAACATTCCTCTCTGAAATGAGACTACTGTCTTCAGGAAATGCCACAGCTCCCTGCTTAGGTGCTGTCCCTGGCCTCCTGCAGTGACTGCCCTACCCTGCTGCAAACATAGGCAGTATCTAAAATGAAAGACTCTAGGCTCTGAAGGAAAATCTCTGTGGGGACGGCAATTTGAAGTCTCTGTGATGGTCCCAAAAAAAAATGGCTCGCTAAATCCAGGAAGACAAGGCTGCTGCATGGAACATGTTGGGAAGCTAAGGTGTACCTTGCCTCCCCACAAACCCTTGTGGCCCGCTTGTCATGCAGATGGTGCCTAGCACTTCTCTAAGCAGCATGCTGGATCTGTGAGGAGACAGAAACAGCCCTAATTGAACCAACATCCTTCTGTTCTTCCCCTAGGCCTTGATGATCTAACCACTTCTCCCTGCTGGCAAGAAACCTCTCCTCTGAGTCAGGGACTCCTCCTGGCGGGAAGAAAACACTCCAGCCTACACAGAGCACAGCTGCCTCCACCTGTTCCCAGGAAGACCAGGAGAGAAAACAGTAGCAGACACCCCAGAGGCCAGAGAGCTCCAGGGACCCATCAAGGTAGACATAGGGATCCACGGAGAGATGAGCTGGAGGGCATCTGAGAACATCTGGTCTGTCATCTCATCTGTGCAGTTCCGGGAGAAGACACAAACTTCTATTGTGAGGTCTTACGGGTGGACCCAGGACACTAGCCGATGAACAGCCTATCTTCTCTTCATAAGGAAGTCAAGATTAAGTTAACCATTTGCTTTTTGCTGTGATTTATCCACAGGATGATGGTCACCAACTGTGAAAGTGAAGCCCCAGCAATCTAATGAGAAAGTACAAGTTGGCATAGACTCACTTGTATGTCTGCTCTGGTCCATGTCCTTCATCAGAGTCTCATGGGGTGGGAGCTGGCATTAGCCCACCTTACAGATTCGAAAACTCAAAAGTTACACAGACGGACATTGTAGTCCCTTGGGGGACAGAATCAGACTCTGAGCTCCCAAGCTCAGATTCTGCATTAAGCCCATTCCAGAGGCTGGAATATATAGCTTAGTTAAAAGAGTGCTTGCCTAGCCGGTTGAAGCCTTGAGTTCGAGAATAAGGACCGCAAAATTAATGTGGTGGTACACATCTGTAATCTAGAGCTTGGGAGGTACAGGAGGCAGGATCAGGAGTTAAAGGTCACCCCCGACTACACACAGCTCAAGGGCTGTTCAAACCCAAGCCTGGGCTACATGAGATCTTGTCATTCATAGATAGATATAAATAGAATCCCCACTCCTAAAACAAAGTCAAGAATCTGGTTCTCTCTTTACCATCTTGCCTGAGCCAGGGCCCAAAATGGAATAAACTGGTTCTGAGAAATCTTTGCTCTTATTTGACTCTTTTGCCTCCAGGGGGATGTTTGCAGGGGTCAGAGATGGGGGTAGGGAATCCAACATCTCAGCCCCCACTCTGCTCCTGAAGGATCACAGCTCTTCTGTGGGAGCTCCTGAGGACTCCCAATGCGAAGTCTACTTGCCAGTCCCATTTTATAGCATCCCCACCCTTGACTCCAAATAGCAGCAGGCTCCATCTTTCCCTCCCACCCCACCCTGCCAGGTGACTGCTGTCTGCACTCCCTCCACATCCTTTCTCTCTGACTTGCCTAAAGGCCCCCAGTGCCCTTTTGGTGCCCTCTCCACCGGCTTCAGTACTATTTCCCCATAAGGAAGCTTTATACTCAAGACAGGGATTTACAATACGTGCCCTGGGCTGAGGAAGGGCTTGTTCATTCTGTATTTATTTCAAGAGCAAAGCCTTCATAGGCATGCCCTTTCACATACAAAGAGGAAAAGTATGCAGCACTGGAATATGGCCCTCAATATCTTAATCTATAAAACATTACAAGAAGGCAGGAGGGTACCGCTGGCCGTTGTCTCCTTTGCTCTCGGGACTAGGTTGGCCTTGAAATTGTGCTCCTCCCTCCTCTGTCTCCTGTGTACTGGAATCACTATAGGGTGGAGAGGATCACAACACCTGGTCTTATTCGTGTGTGTCTGTGTGTGTGTGTGTGTGTGTGTGTGTGTGTGTGTGTATTATGTATGCATATATGTATGTGTATTTGGTAGTACTAGGGATTGAACTCAGAACCTCAGCCTGTTAAGCAAGCACACTACCACTGAGGTATGCCCCCAGCCCCCTTTTGTATTTTTTTCATTTAGAGAAAAGGACTCCCTAGACTTCCCAAGCTGGACTTGAACTTGCTCTATAGGCCAGGCAGGCTTTGAACTTGCTATTTTCCTGCCTCACACTCTCAAGCAGCAGGACTCACTTACAGGCTTGCTCTTCAAGGTTTGGCTCTGTTAGTATCCCTCCACATTTGGTCCCTAGCCACTCACTGGACAATCTTCTTGGAGAGCAGAGATCCAGAATCATGGATCCCAGGGACCCCAGAGGTGCTCAATCCATCTCAGGGAAGCCCTAGAATCCATCCTTTATCCAAGGCCCCAAGCAGTAAAGTAACCGTTACTGTAACTGTATGACTATGCACACATACCACCACAACTGCCAGACCCTGACACATAGCCAGGCTTCCTGTGACCTCCAATAGAAGGAATGCACTCAGCATGAGCCACAGGAGGGAGATCCACAGTGTGCTACCATCTGCCTTTGCCTAATCATAAGTACTTTACATGTTCCTCACACCAGAGTCGGGAGCAGGACCTCGCCGAGACGTGCCCCTTGACATTATAATCTTCTAACCAGGAGAGGCCTCCAGGAAACAAGGGCAGGCTGCAGACCAGCTGGTTCTGGATTGGACTGGTTTGGGGCTGTAGAAATAAGATAGGATCCAGGCACCAGCTGCTGACTGCAGTCTGATCAGGCGGAGCAGGTAAAGGGAGCTGGCACTAAGGGAAAAGCATGCCCCAAGGAGTCAACCCACCCCAAGAGGTCAGCTTTCCCATGGATTAGGAGAGTGGTAGTTTCCACCCATCCCCAGCAAAGGAGAAATCTGCTCACAGCTGACTAGGACATGCTATAAATGGTGCTGCAGCAAGATCCTGCTCCCTGGATAGTACATATGATTGCCATCAGAACTCAAAGAGGAAACTAATGCTTAGAGACATTAAGTAACATACACAAGGTCACCCAGCAAGGAAGGCATAGAGCCAGTATGTGAACCCAGGTAGTGCGACTGGTGACCAGTCAGATCCTTAACTTTAGACCACGTCCCCTCCCTTACTACCCAGGTAGCCTGGGAGCAGTATCGTTAAGCCCAGCAAAGTAGGCACAGATAAAAAAGAAAATCTGTTTTTAATTTCACGGGTGTCAGTGAATGACTAAAGGCATAAGGTCATTTCCTGAACAAAAAAAGGGAATAGCCCTTCCAGAAGCATGGCTGTAGGTTCTGGAGCGAAAAGCACCACAGTGAAGGGCCTGGGGGCATCAACTCTACAGCCAGGCTCCCTAGGCCCAAACCTTGTTCTACAACTCTGTGATCTGGGTCATGTGACTTGGCATTTATGCCCAAGTGCCATTTTCTATAAACCAAAGAGAACAATAGTAAATACTTCATAGGGTTATTTTGAGGATTAAATGAGGATATAAACAAAACACTTAGAACAGTGGCTAGCACATAAAACTGCTTGCTGCTATTTTAAGTATGACAAAATGACTTCACATTTATGAGTTCATTTCAACCTCCTTAACCACCCTGCTTAGTTCACAGGAAGAAATAGTCTGTTCCATTCTGCAGATGAGGAAAAGGAACTTAGCAAGGAGCATGCCTTCCGCAGGGACACACACCCAGTTAGTATAACTCAGAATTCTTGAGTCACTTCCCAGGCGGCCTCTATCTCATGGGTCTCTTTTTTTTTATTCCTGAGGTCATTCTTAATTTTGTTCTGTTGATTCATGTCTGAAGTGAAAGATCTGGAAACAAGTACATGAATGGTTCCTACACAGTGAGCATGCCACCATTTTGTGTCTTTGCCCATTGCAGAACTTACTAATCAACAACAGGTCTCTTTCCAGCCAAGTCAAAGTACCACTTTGAATTTTCCAATGGTTGTTATCAGTCAAGCACAAATGGACAATGATCAAACCTAACGTTTCCACTCCATAGGAAGAGATTTTTTTTCTTTTTTTCAAATTCAGGATATTTCTTTATCTAGCTATGACAGGGAAATGGTGCACATAGCCCTATCCATGTTCTTATATACATTAACCTTTCCTACAGATACCATGATAAATCACGGCGCCCATGTGTAGAATACTACCATGGCATCAGCCACCTTTCTCTATATCCCGACTGCTCGACACTTTGCTTAGTTCAACCCCACAGCCTCATCTTTCTGACTGCCGAGGCAGAGCAGCAGATGTTCTTAGCATTCTGCATCAGCAAGGCCCTCTTGTGGCTGTGGACACTAGCCTAGTGTGTGCTAAGTAATTTGTTACTTGTTACATTTAAATCCTAACTCGGTAGGTGGTTGGGGTGCTTACTCTAAAGATAGAGAGTCTCTGTGGGCTTCAGGGTCTTCATCTCTTCATCATCTGTCTGAGGGACAAACCTCCTGTCTGAAGTCTCAAGTGTCAAGAGAAGCTGAGCCATGAGACACATTCTTGCCCTAGTGGTGGGCTTAGAACACTGTCCTAAGAAATCAGAGAGCCATCTTTCTTATCTACCATGATAGGCTCAGGGCTTACCAAGTGTCCTATCAGACAATGAAAGCTAGCCCATGGACAAACGCTAATGCTATTGGAAAAGTGTGCTCCCCCATCATTACCAAGCCGACTCACGTGAAACCCCGTGGGAGCTCACACTGGTAGCAAAGGCCAGTCACAGGGAGACAGCAAGCCCAAGACCTGCCTGGGCTTCAGAGCCCAGATCTAGCTGAGCTAAGGTGCATGTTTAAAAGGTATAACCCTGTCTCCATGTAAAATTGAAAGAGAGACTGGGGATATCTCCATGATAGAGTGCTGGCTTAGTATGTGGGAGGCCCTAGGTTTAATCCCCAGTACCAGAAGGAAAAAAACAAAACATTTTGCCATTTCTCCTTTGACTGGGGGGAGCCACAGGGCAAACAAAAGTGTTATAAATGGAGGCAAGGGTGAGAGGCAGTGCTCCTGCATCCAACTGAGGCACATTTCAACTGCAGGAATCAGTCATTTCTTTTGGAAGGAGGTGGCTATGAATCAGCTCTGCCACTTAGAACCAAAACAGATCTAACAGCTAAATATATTGTCATGAGGATGGGAAAGAAACTCAACTGGAGCCCTGTTCCTGTGGCTTCTCCTCCACGCCCGCCACTGGTCCCCAAGCCTGGCTCTCTAACACATTTTTGGTTAAAAACAAGATCTGTGGGAATCTCTGAGCTTGACCTTTTGCTTAAGGTTTGTTTTTGATACATTCTTGTCTGCTAGTAACCCTGGACACCTAATAAAATTGGCCAGCCAAAAGGCTTAGTCCTCGACTCTCAGACACAGGAGACTTTTGCTTCTATTAGAAAGAGATATCCATTCATTTCTCAGCATTTGCTGCTGTCTGATGGTCTCCATCCTTACTCCCCACTGTTTTGTTGTTACCAAAGACGCTCCTCTCAAACCCACACCTCAGTTCTGCAGACAGTCTGCAACACACACACGGAAGGGCTCAACAGGAACCCACCCAGTGAGGAGGGTGTCTGGGACAGCAGGTGTGTAGATGATACCTGCCTTTGTACAGTGGCTCCTGCCTCAGGCACCTTCCCATGAAGAAGGGTGCTGGCTTATACCGTCGTTTGCCTTTGCTCTGAAACAAGCATGGAGTAAGCCTCAGTCAGCTAACCGTATGGATGTGGGGAAGGATGAGCAAGTTATTCTATTCTCTGGGCTCCATTACTGCCAACCCTGGTTGGAGGCAGACAGTCACAGTTCTAGCCTCCCAGACATAGCTGGACACTCAGGTAGCTCCTTCAAATACAAAAAAGGGTCTTGCCTTTGCATGTAAATAAGGAAAATGGAGTTCCAGGATAAAAAGCGGCATGGTGGGCTGTTATAAACATTGGTACCACAATAGATAGAGGAGTCAAGAAGTCTTGCTAATGAAGACTGAGAGTGTAAGCTGCCTGGTTCCATCATCAGATCGAAGGTACTACTTCTTGGGCTTACTAAGTATCGAGATTGGGTGGTCTCATTTGGTTGTCCTAACACCTTGAAAAAGAAACCCAACTATTCCAATCCTCTTCACAGATGAAGAAAGTAGGTGTCAAAGAAGTTCAAGGCCACAGCTAGCAAGCAACAAGAGCAAGATTGTAACCTGGACCCAGCAAGCTACATAAGCCATGTTAGCCTCGTTGCCTCTTTCCTGTGCTCCCTTTAGAACTAGTGGGTCCCTGTAGAGGAGAGTAGCTGGCCCAGTCCTGGTACACTTAAACATGGAAGATCAGAGAGGAGCTGACCTCAGGCAAAAATTGCACCTGGGACTCAGAGTTCCTGATACCCTTGGGAGGACTTCACTTCCTATCACCTCAATCTTGAATATCAATGTAATGACCCCTTGTCATTGGAGGCCAAGGTCACCTGAGAGCAAGTAAATGCTCTCTATGAGAACTATGACTGGGAGAATAAGCAAATACCAGGTCCTCTCTGAACTTTGATGCAAGAACAGTCATAGGAAAAAGACTCCCCTGTTATCCAATCTGAGCAGGGAGCCCCAGACCAAGCAATTAGAACCCATGGGAAGGAACTGAGAGGAACTCAGGTGGCCAGAGTGGACAGTGAGGACCTGCAGAACAAGGGTGAAGTTCTAAAGGACTAGATCCTGTTGGGTGTCACTGGGCTACTGAGGGAACCTATGCAGGACTCCTTAGGACAGGGACAGGAAGATTACAACCTGGCTGACATGCAGAATGGGGACAAAAACAGATGTCCCAACCATGTGGCTTTTCTATAGGCCAGTAGGTGACAATGGGGTCTGGGAGGCGGAGGGGAGTAAAATGAAGAGAAGTCGTGGGGGTCTGCTCATGATCTAGCTATGGACACAAGTAATTCAAGTGAGCTTCCGGGTTCAGGTCTGCAGCAATGTGGATTGGAGGTTGCCCTGAGGAACCCCATTTTGGACTGGCTGATGAAGGTGAGCAGAGTCACGCAGCCTTGGGAGCCCACCAAGAGGTCTCACACTGACCTTGGCCATGCAAAGCAGCCCACAGGTGGCCAGCAGGGGCAATGGTACATTTATATAACACAATAGACTCTCGGAACCACAAAACATCCCCACGACGCCCTCCTCTCTCCATTTCACAGATAAGGAGCTCAAGACCCAGTGCGTTGCCTACCAAGGTCATGACTTCAGCGCCTTTGTTTCTCTAGTCCTTGCCTAATCCCCTTCGGCTAACACCCACTTTCTTCATGGAAAAAAAAAAAAAAAAACCCACACAGATGGGCATGAAGACATGCCTGTAATCTCAACACTTCAGAAGGCTGAGCCAGGGAGAGCATGAGTTCATGGCTAGCCTGAGTTACATCCTGTGACCCTGCCTCAATCGGGGAGGAAAGGAAAGAAAGGGGGGAGGGGAAAGGGAAGCAAAACAAACAAACAAACAAAAAGCTGCTCGGCCCTTAGCTAAGATTCAACAGAGTCTAATAGGACAAGGGTGCCAGTAGGTCAAAACAGTCTCTTCCATGGCTGCTCGTCTTAGGGAAGTGACAAATTGGCCTTTGGGGTGCTGAGTATGGCACCAAAAATGAGGATGGCCTAAAGGAGCCGACGTTTCTCTTTCTTTTAGCTCAGAGTGACTTCAGCACCAGAACCTGGGTGTGGCAGTGTGCACCCCGGGGACTCTGCCCTGTAAGCTCCGGATCACTGGTTGCCACGTGCAGGCCTCTTTCCCTTCTCCTTCCCATGTTCCCTCTCCTCTGTTCCAGAGGGCCTCCTGGCCCTTTAGGGTTGGGGCTGAGAGAACTCAGAGTGAATGCTTGGTGGGATTCCAGCCCTGCACTGCGGGTTCATACTAGGGCACCTGCTAATCTGCAGGACACTGGGGTCAGTGACGGTGGACAGGCGGCAAGATGAGGCACTCAGTCGTGCCAGTACCCAGGGCCACATGACCCCGAATCCCAGCTATAAATAAATATATGAGAACCTGTCATCCCCTGCCCACACCGGCTCCCCTCCCTCTCAGGGAAGAATAAAGGGTGTCTTGCAGTAGCACAGAGGCCTGGACACCAGCTCTACTCCTCTGGGTCCAGACTTTCTGCTGACCTGGGGGTGATTTTATTCTCTGGAAATGAAGGCATCTGTGAGCCACGCAGGCCTTTCTAGCCCACATCTTGGCTTCTTTCACAGTAACTATGATAGTGGAGCTGCTGTTTCCTGCCCCCACATTTCTGAGCCATTTGGATCTGTCTTTCACAGACTGCCACCCCCATGCAGTCATTAGCCCTGTGCTTGGGAAAATGAAATATAGTCACACACACATACATACACATACACAACACACACATACACACACACACACACACACACACATGACTGCTGGTGGTGGTCTTTGCAAAAAAAACAATATCAATCAATCTGTACTCTCCTCTTTCCCCTTCTCACTTGTCCCATAACCACCTCAACCAAGAGGCCACACCTGCCTCAAACCACATCCAGTCCAACACACGAACACTCCCTTGATGCACTGGCTGAGTCACTTGCTTTATGATGACAGACACTGGTATTCCTGCTTATTTTCTTTTATTCAGCAGAGGCAAATAGAGCCCACCTCATAGGTCAGGTCGTACCAGTAAGCAGTAGCTGTCGCAGGTGAAGAATATGAGGTCATATAGCCAGCAGGAGAGGACATGGCTTAACCATCCACTCAGGCCTACTTTGGCTATCTCTGATGGCTTGTTTGTTTGTTTATTGTGATGCTGGTCATGGAACCAAGGGTCTTGTGTATACAAGGTAGGTATTCTACCACAGAGTTACATCCCCAGTCCTTGTTTTTCTAAGATAGAATCTCACTATTTACCTCAGGCTTGCCTTAAGTTGCTCTGTACCCTAGATTGGCCTATATCCCAGAATGGCCTCTAACTCATGGTCCTCCTGCCTCAGCCTCCCAAGTCCCTGCATTATGGCACACAATACTATACCCAGTCCTGCTTTAGTATTTACCCTTTACATCACTCTTCTCAAATCTAAATTTCTGAAAGCAGCAATCTGGCTATCTAGACCAGTTGCCTTAAACTAGGGGTTTGGTGTGTGTGTGGGGGGGGGGGTTCCTCATTCTGTCTACCACCTAAGAGCCAGCAAGGTGGCATGCAGACAACCTATTCCCTTGGAGCATAATGAAGTCTCTGTCACCCCCTTAAGAAGTCACACAGGCAGACATTCATTCTGTCTCCTTTTCATAGGAGGAAACTGAGTCATTACTGTCACAATGCTATTTGCCAGGATTGCACCTGAGCCCCCAGCTCAGCTCATAAAATGACACACATCCTGAGCCAGCGGAAATCACCCCATCTAGTGACCCAGAGGGCAAAGAGCATCTTTGTTGCGGTGTTCATCCATGTGCCTTCTCACACGTTTCCCTGGAGAGAAACTCCCTGCCATCCCAGACAGGCAGCTCATTCCAGCTAGAGCCAGCTCTATGGCAAGGTCCTTCGGGCCCACACTGGAATCTCTACCCATGATTCCCATTCACCACTTTCCATGTCAGAGATTCCCAAATGGCTTTCATGATCTCCTCCTGCTTGTGTCCTCTGGGGTGCACACCTTGACATCTGTGGACCACAGATGATCTGAAGGTGTGTGTGTGCCTGGGTGATAGAACGCCCCTAGGTCTATGCCCAGACCTCTGTTACTGTAGCACAATGTTACAATGTTACAAGTATTGAGTCCTTATGGAGATTCATCATTCTCCCAATACCTGCCCCTGCCAAGCCAAAAGCTCCAAAACAGAAGAGCAGAAAGGACAGACTATCAAAGCCAGAAAAGTCTCAGAGAACCCAGTTCAAACCTCTCACTGTGCAGAGCACAGGGCTGGAGAGATGGCTCAGAGCAGAAGAGCACTGACCGCTCTTCTGTTTGGTTTAACTGTATCCCCCGAACACTAGAAGATTCTTGGCTTGAAGTCTTGCACCCAATTCAAGGTCAGGAGGGCTAAGTAGGGTCATCAGAGCCTTGGTGACTAGTGAGGAGAAGAATGTGAACCCTCCAACCTGGGGCCAGGCCTTAGCCATAAGCAGCTCCTGCAATGGGAGAGGCAAGGACTTTGACTGCGCAGATTCACACTGCCCCCCGTGAACACTCTGCTTCCCCACTCCAGCTGCCCCCCAAACTCCACAGCGAGAGCAGTTGGTAACATGAGCCCGGGAGTTCATCCCAGGTTCCCATCCCTCCACTCAGCCTGGGATGGACACCCTTTCACCCAGATCTCCTTTCAGTGGCTCCTGCCAGGCAGAGAGTGTTAGGAAACACCACAGGGCCATGGGGGAAGATCTGGCTGGGCCAACATGCATGCAGGGTTGGAAAAGACTTCTTCTGCTCCTTTATCAAGTATCACAGAGCAGTGGCACCCAGTCCTAGGCACAGCCAGGACCTGTGACAGCGCTGTCCTGCAATCTTCCCTGTCCTCTTCAGCTTCACAGTCCTTCACCACACCAGCCTCTCTCAGATTTCCCCAGGTGTCTTCAATAATCTGTTTTGTCAACCAGTCTCAAGAATCACTCCTGGACCAAGTCCTTCCTGATATACCTCCTCCATTGTCCTTTCCTCCCTGTCTCACCATCTTCTGATTTGTCTCCTTGACTCTGTTGCCAGAGCTATGGATAGGGCATCTTGCTGGTCCTCGTAGACCTTCCATTTCTATATATAGTAAATGCTCAATAAAAATCTCCTAAAGACACAAACATTGCAGTGGTGTCTGAGGCAGTCCAGGGATACTGGGGCATGTGAGAAGTCCTAAAACTTGAAATTTAGGACAGGAGAAGTAGCCCCTCACCCCACCCTAACACATCCATATGCCGCAACAGCAAAGTTGATAGTTGAACTTGCTGACCATATATCTCTTCAAGTCCATGATCCCCAAAGGGTTATTTGTTCACTTTTCTGTTTTTTCTAGGGCCTCAAGCATGTTAGCAAATGCTCTGCCACAGAGCCGTATACTAGCTCCTTTATCTGAGTGGAAAAGACCCATTTAGAGAGGTTTTGTCAAGGATCTGTCTAAACTTAATTGCCAAGCTGCCCCCATGAGCTACACTGCGGAGTGGACAGAAAGGGAGTTGGGATAAGATGGTGTTGGTCTTAAGGACTCTGGGTCTGGCCTGGGAGCTCATAGAAACTCCAGGAAGATTCTTGAGGGACTGGTGGGGGTTCTTCATGCTTGTGATGCTCAAAAACCCAGCACTGCTTGGAGTAGTGGCTCTCAGGGAACCTTTTCTAAAAGACTGACAGAGAAATAAAGCCCCTGGCCACCACTGGCACTGCCCAAGCCATGGCCCCTATGAGATGTTTTAAAACATTCTAGCTTATCTCCTTCCTTGATCCTGGGAACTGAAGGGCTCATAATTAGACAGTCTGTCAAGCTTCTACTTTGTCAACATAGAAACAGAGGCTACCCCATTGCAGCCAGACAGTCCTGAATGCTCCTGAGGTAACCAAGAAGCGAGGCGTGTGTTGTGTGTGTGTGTGTTGTGTGTGTGTGGTGTGTGTGTGTTGTGTACCACACTCCCCGACAGCTCAGGAAGGTGAGCCTTGCTCTGTGAAGGTCCACAAAACTGAGCCCAGGGCCATGGGTAGACACCAGGATGACAGTCAGAACTTCCCAAAGATGGTCACAGGCAGCCTGGGAGGTGGTGAGGCTCTATGATAGGTTGTGTGCAAACACAGACTGCCTACAGTGGGCCAGCAGCCTCTACAACATAGCCTTTTTATTTCCCCTAGCCCCATCAAGCTGAAGAGTCAGGCTTCTGCTCTGAGCCTCTCCTCTTGGTCTCTGAGCTGTTTCTTCTGCTCACTGAAAATCTAGACCAAGTCAGGGAAACTCACCAACCTGGTTCCTCTCACTAAGCTACAGGCCAGGGAAGAGACAGCCTGAGGCACTGGCCAGGAATCCGGTCCTCCACACTGGGTTCAGGTTGCCTTTCTTCTGCAATGACTTACACACCACCACACACACACACACACTCGTTTTTTAGGAAGAAAGCTTTAAAGTCTCTGCTTCTCAGTGTCCCCTCCTGGGAAGCTAGGGGCCTGGGAGGAGGACAGGGCTCTGTGGCTCTCATGGGGAAAGAGGACCAAAGAAGGAAATAAATCCAGATGCGGTGGGAGGGAGGACACTGCCCATCGGTTTCCTGAGAAGAGTCAGGCTGTAAAAGGAGAGGAGAGGCCTCTGTGATCCATGGGCACAAGGCAGCCGCTTAACTCTTCCGGTGCAGCATCCAACTGTGGGAGGATAGAGGAATTTCCCAATGCATTCCTGGGCTTGAAGCCAGGCCGGCCCCCTCCTACTCCTGGCTGTCAGTATTGCTTAGGCCCCACCGTACTATACAGGGCAGCTAGTGGCCCAGAGGGTGGCGGCTTTTGAAAATGGTTAGGGTTGGTGGAAAACAGACTCTGAAGACAGGAACCAGGATATCTGTTTCTGGATTTCTCTCTGAAGAACAGTTTCCACATCTGTAAGTTGGGCCCATGTGTGTGTGTGTGTGTGTGTGTGTGTGTGTGGTGTGTGTGTTTAGCTTAACATAAGATAATTCTAAAGCCAGAACACACACTAAGTACGTAATAAATAGCAGATGAAACAAACCACAACCCTGCCTCTGTACTACAGCATAGGGTACATTCACACTGAACTTCAGCCTTCATCTTTGTCCTCTCCCTAAGTCATGACCCCCATCTGAGTCTTAGGCTGCCATTTGCAAAATGAAAATTATAGTCTCCCTCTTGTGAGCTACAATGTTCTTCCAGCCAGGGAATGTCTGCCACTATTATGGAAGAGTGGAGCAGGCAGGGCAGGCAGACCTCCAAGGAAGCGGCCAGGCGGGCGGGGCAATGTAAGTGCATAAGTCTATGTGTCTCTGTGCAGTTCAGGGACCTGCCCAGCCCCACCCAATCTGAAAATGATGCCACATGGAAGAGGTTCCTGGGCCACACATGCCATCTTGTTCCAACTGTCTGAAGTCCAGAGCTGGCCAGGGGCAGGTTGGACAGATGACCCAGGGACTCCTCTGTTACTGTACACTGGAGCCCCTCAGTGAGTCATGTCATGGAAATCTGCAACTCATCTTCAAAACAGCCCTACCAACAACCCACCCAGCCTTCCCCTAGACAGCGGCCACCTCATCCATAATCTCAGAAACCTCAAGGTTGCCAACCACAGGTGGCACAATGGCTAAAAAGCACTGGGTATGTTCTCTTGTCCCAAATGTATGAGACAGTTCCACACCAAAGAAAACGGTCCAAGTGGGAAGCACTTTTGTTACTCCTTTTGGAAAACATCTCACTCAGGCAAACTTCTTATAGTATAGATGGGGAAACTGAGGCCCAGAGACAAAAGGAATCTGTCCCATCCATGTCAACCTAAAAATGGAGATGAAGCTACACATGGCTCAGCTCTTTCTACTCCTAGACCGGAGTCTTCACTACTCACAAGCTGAGATAGATGTGTGTGTGTGTGTGTGTGTGTGTGTGTGTGTGTGTGTGTGCTATCTATCACATACATCACATATATATCATACCACACACACACATATGTCGTACTACCTATCACAGTCAGACCATGGTGTAGAAGGGGTCCAGAATAAACATAATTGTATTAGGACATTAATGGGAGAGGGTGGTCAAGGGCAGCAGCAGACAAGGAGTATGCTTCGTGTCTCTCCACAG
Organism: Mastomys natalensis; assembly: GCA_021653895.1. Taxonomy (NCBI): domain Eukaryota; kingdom Metazoa; phylum Chordata; class Mammalia; order Rodentia; family Muridae; genus Mastomys; species Mastomys natalensis. The sequence continues at coordinate 1,246,097 of JAJTUV010000106.1, forward strand.
CTAGCCACTAGGGGGCACTGCTAGCTTCAGACAGCTCGGTTGTGTTGGAACAATGTCAAGAGGAGGCCAGAGAAGAGAAGAAGAAATGGAAAGACTGTATTGAATATTGATTTCTGTCTCTCTCTTGATTTACTTCCCTTACAGAGACAGCCCAGTGCACCTCTAGAGTTGCCTGGGAGAGAGGTTTGGGGGAAGAGGGTGAAATGGAGAAGGCGTTGTGGCATACGCCTATAATCCCAGCTCTTGAAAGAAGGAGGCGGGTTAGGAGTTCAAGGTCATCCTCAGCTACATAGTTAATTGGAGGACATCCTTGATTCCGTGAAACGCTCCCCACCCCCCACACACACACTTAAGATCCAAAGCCTGGAGTACTTCCTGGCCAGAAGTGGCTGTCGCTGGAGTGTCCATACCAAGGAACCTTTCTAAACCTGGAGCATGGGCCTTCACGTGGCAGATAATCCACCGCTAAGCAAAGTTAGAGTCTCTTGCAGGGGAGTCTGAGGCCTAAGTTTGGGCATGAAAATGAGGAAGCTGATAAGCTCTGTCCCCAGAGATCCTTATGCTGCCCCAGCCCTGCCCTTATCCCTCACCCATGAAGCCACACTGACCACACCATGCTGCATCCTCCAAGAGAGGCAGGTGAGCAATCCCCCTGGAAGGGAAGGAAAGAAGTCAAGAGAGCCCATCCTGCAGCTGGGACACGCGCCTGAACTCCGTGAATCCTCCATAGCTCAGAAGTGCATTTTTCTAACTCTGGATAGAGTCAGGAGACTTAGCAGGAAACTCAAAGCAGTAAGAATTCACCACTGCTGTGCCCTGACCCACCTTACACACCCCTTCAACACACCTCGGGGGCCTGGCAGACACCCATCAAAGGCGGGAAGGTGATTTCAGGCTGAGCTGAGAACAGCCCCACCATCTGTACCTGCCTGCACCCACTGTAGCTATCCCTGCTCTCTGACCGTGGGGGCATGACCTGGATGAAGGCAGCTTAATCCTGGAAAGGGTCAGAGCCCAGCCACTGAGTATTCAGCTCCCAACCAGCAGCTTCATCTGGTCTCCATGACTCCCCCAGCAGATCTTAGAGAATCCCAGTTACTCTGGTCCGACGGGATCTGGCTACAAATGGAATGTCTACGGTCAGCACAGGAGCAGAGACAGAGAATGGGTAAAACTCAGGCCCAGCCCAACAGCTAGATCACACACAGGGGCAGGAATACCATCCCTGAAGCTTTGGAACCCCCTGAGTAGGACCTGCCTCTTTAGGTGTGGTTTGCACAATGACTGAGTGAAGGTCAAAACTAAGGGGTTTTCCTACTCTCCCCATCCTGATGCTTGGGATGAGATAATTCTGTCCATGTGGTGGGCACAAAAGCAGAACCACGAAGGAGACTACAAATAGTAAGCTTTTTTTTTTAATGGACCCTTATTGTGGGTCAAGATCCCAGCTAAAAATGTGGCCCTATACAAGGTTACTTCTATGTCCTGGCCCCTGGGTACACAGCCCTCTGACCTGCAAGAGCCAAAAGTGTGTTTTCACCTATGATGGAGCTACACCAGGTAACTTGTGTCATCATTCCAAGCACTGAGAACTGCCCTGGGTGGACTTAGCCAACACACAGGAGTATAGCATAGCATCTTATAGAGACACTACCACATCCAAACCAGCTGTCCCCTTCAGTCCAGCCAGTCATCGCCCCATGAGGCTGTCATGTTCACAGCTAAGTGTGGCCACCACACTGAACATGATAGCTGCTCTACAAGGTCACTGGAACTCTTCCAACACCGACACCACAGTAGTTACAGTTACAGAGAACACAGTCCTCAAGGCCAGCCCCAATCTCACCAAACTCATACTAAAGGACACATTGGAGAGGGTCTTCAGAGTCGGACATTACAGTTAGGCTGTCCCTGAGTGTGACACACGTTGCCCTCTGAACTGTTAGAAGCTGAGATGACCTATAAGAGGTCTACCCAAGATGAGACCCACCCATTTAATATGAATTGGGGAAGATACTGCTAAGCCCCGCCCCCTCTGCAAGTTTTTGGGCAGTTGATGGGGAGAATGAGATGTTCTGTTTGGTGACGTAGCTGCTCTTAAGTAACCCAAATTAAAATCACTGGTCCACCAAGCTAGACTCAAGGAGCCTTGTCTTTTTGGTCTGTTGTCAGGTGCTTGTTTCTCTCCCCAGGAAACACAGTGGCCAGCATGACTGGTAACTGCTCTAGAACACACAATAAGATGGTCGGGTGAATGGGAGTTCACAGAGAGAAGATGCCACCTACAGCCAATAAGAGAGGCCTCAGGAAACCAGTCCTGATTGCAGTCTGGCCTCTAGGAACATGAGAAGATACATTTCTATTGTTAAAGTCACAGGTACCACAGCAACACACTGCCACTCGCCACGTCTACACAGCAAGCCTGGCTGGTGGGTCACACAAACCACATCCCAACAGCCCATCAACAGCACCATCATACCATGACACCTCGTTAGCATGTCCCTGCCAAACACCTCACAGCCACAGGTCATCTTTGTCAGCCCAGTGAGCTCACAGTGGGGACTTTCACTACCAAAGCTGTGATAACCAAGCGTGATTAATACCTACTGTGCGCTCTTAGAGCTGCCTTATCAGAGGCTGGCATCTCCCTTGGGACCTCTGTTCTCCCCCTTTTCCCTCACCCAGTATAGTGACCAAGCTGCATGACTACCTAGTCTGACTGTCCACTCCATACTCTGTGCCTATAAGGCCTACCCAGCCACACAATGGCCGTAGCAGATTGATATGAGCAGAATGGCCTTGTGTGTGATCTGCAATATAGCACCTAATTTATAGGACTGCCTAGGGATAGTAATGAGACTGGAAAGCCAAGGTGCTGAAAGAGTGGTGTCAGGCTGGTGGCAGAAGTTGGCCTTGCTGGAAATACCCTCAGCAAGATGTATTCACTGAGGAGCAACACAGGTTAGAGGCCCTAGGACACTCCTCAGCCTTGGCTCCACAAAGCAGCCACCCAATGCCTTCAGGGTTCTAGAACATAAACTTTAGAAATGGAGCTGATGGACCTTCAAACTGCAGAACCTGCTCAATTTCCGGTGCAGCCCTGCTCACTTCCGCTACAGCCCCTCCCACGGACCCTCGGTGAGCCCTGCCAAGAGTCAGCATTCCCATTTAACAAATGAAGAAACTGAGTCTGAGAGGTGAAGTCTGTTCAAGGCCATGCATGTGGTTGCCTGGACATTAAAAAAAAAAAAAAAAAAGCTACTCATTGTGTAACATAAGTCAATCTCTCTCTACCCCTCACCTCCTACCCCGCCCCCGGTGCCTCGAGCATGCTAGTTGGGGAAGGGACTTACCACTGAGCTACATTACCAGCCACTAAGTTAGTGATGGCTTTATTACAGCTGCATCAGAAAGCTAATACAACCCTGGCTCACTGGGTAAATGACGATATAAAGTCCCAGCATGTAAAGAAAGTGGCCAAAGCCTTCAACTAGGAGAAAGAGCAAAGGGAAAGTGCCAGTCATTGCAGCTCCCCGAAGGGAAGGGAGATCCTGAAGAAGTGAGATGCCTGAGGCAATGTGGTAACAACCTCCTGGGGCTGCAAGACTAAGAGTCATGGCAGCACACAGAGGCCATTTGGGGGTCAGGGGAGGCTTTCTTGTATGAGAAGCAAAGACTGAGCCAAGAGAAAGCTGGAAAATCTCATGATCTGAACAGGTTCTAGACTTCCAGAATTCAATTACACTTGGAACAAGGCTCTAACTTCTTCTTTAATTCGAAACATGACACTATCATGATCAGACCCATGCCTGCAAGTATATAAGGACATCTTGCCACTCCTCCTCAAAACCCTCTGGTATCTCCTCAGATCCAGAAGAAACACCAGGAAGTCCTAAATAATCCACCACTCCTAAACAATTATCTTATAATCATGGAGTCTTTTAGCCTGCCTCACCCACACGACATCCACAGTACTGTGGAAATGATCCAAGATGGAGGAACACACGTGTGGGGAGTCCGTACCTGCCTGCACAATGCCACCCCTACCCCCCAGTTCCCAGAGCTCATCTCCCACCCCACACCCATCCCTCCAATGGAGCTAGTGTGAGAAGTGGGCCAGGACAGCCAGCTTTTCAGAAAGAGGGCTGTTGTTCTCCAGTACAAGACAAACTTCCGCCCTTGGCATCAGAGGACAGCCTTGCCAGGTGCCTGGGAGTTGTGAAGACTGGCTCTCTCCTCACTCAGAGGACTGGGTCTTCATCTCACGATCACCAATCAGGCAAGCATCACCAGCTAAAGGGACATGAAAGGAAGAAGTTCTGTTCTGCTCCCTGTCCCCCGGGATGTTTCTAGACTCAGGCTCTTCTCTTAGCACAAGCCAGATCCCTGTTTTCCTCAGAGCTGTTCAAGAAAATGAAAATAAATCCTCCTCACTGGGTGAATGGGGAGAGGCAATTCACCCGTCTCCAGATTTGGGGGATGCAAGAAATCACATGGATGCCACAATTAACACTAGGCTTGGTAACAGACACACGCAGGGCTCATAGGACATAAACCTGGCCCTGGTAGCAGAGACCAAGAGCATAGCCCATTGAACTCTCTGGGGACCTGGGCAGGACAGATTTTTGGCCTGGTCTTGGTGAAAGGTTACTTACTTTCTTACTTTCTTACACACTTACTGATTTACTAAAAAGCTAAATCATACCATCTGGCCCAAGTGCCTGATTTGTCAACCTACAAGCCATGTGTCATCAGAAAGGTTGTTCAGTTATTTCTAAGTCACAGTTTCCTTTTGAAAATGTAACACTAGTGATATTACATGCCTCGTAAAGTGGTTTAAAAGAACAGACTCGATGTTTTAATCAAATTGTTTGGCTTACGGAACATGCATAATAGGTGATAACTTTGAATATATGGATGGTTGATCATTAAAGCCTGACCCGGCCTGGAATTCTGTAGCCTGGGACTTAGCCTGTCTTTCCTGGTTACTCCATAACCACAACATTTAAAATTTTCTGACTGATTTCCTTATTTCAGGCTATTTAATCTTAGCAAATAAAAATAATGACCACCACTACCTCTGCCACCACCACCACCACCCACCACCATTACCGTGAGGTTACGACGTGAAAAAAAAAAAAAAAAAAAAAAAACCTAGCCAGACTTTAATCCCAGCTTGGGAGGTAAGACAGGCAGATGATGTCAGTTCAGGCAGTCTGATCTACATAGTGAGTTTCAGGACCACCATATCTACATAGTAAGAGAAAGCCAGCCTCAGAACCAAAACAAAGACACTGAGCTTGCAATTTGGTAAATTGCCACCAGGGGGCAGTTTGCTTGGAGGCAGGTCAAAGTGAAATCCAAGCTTTGCACAGACTCAGACTTACCGACTCTGCTGTGCCACACAGAATGCAGAACTGCTCTAAGGAGTCACATGCACACAGAGCTCTATTAAAATAGTAGCTTTAAATAAACCGAGTATGTGCTAGGTATTGTCAGGGCTTTAAATACATCGACACATTTAAACTCAATTCTAAAGCTAATCTCAAAGGCTTGGGCTGTATTTCCCCCATTTTGGAAATAAGGATCTGAAGGCTCTGGAGGGTGGACAGAGCCACCCTAGGACCCCTGAGTCCTGGCTCATCACATGGCAGGCTCCACACAGCCACCATCTGGTACAGATCAGCAGGGGACAGAGCACAGCCTGCTCCATTTTCACAGTCTCGTGGCTAGGAGCAGCTACAGCTGAAACTGGTCCCACGTGTTTGGACTTTGGTTGGAGATGTTACTCTACTCACGCTGGAGTCTGAGCGAAGTCCCAGTGGAAAGACATCTCTGGAAAGTGACATCACTCCCTGGGCTCCTCCCACTCTGCCCTGTCCCTGGGAAGAGGCTCCCCTCCAGGAAGGAGGCAGGAAGCATAGTGTATGGCTGCTCCTCTGCCCTAAGGAAAGCTCCCATGGGGACTCAGGGACCAGCCAGGGTCAAATTTATCATAAATCCAGACAGGCCTTTAAAAAAATATTTATTGGGATATATGTATGTGTATAATGGGCCAGCCACCAATCCCAGGACAGAGAGCCATTCCTGCAAGTGGTCCCTGACTTCCATACATGTTGTAGTATATGGGTATAGTACTAAATTAACTAATTAAAAAAAAAAAGACCTTTTTAAAAAATGCCTTTTGCTCACTTTCCCTCTTAGACTTCTCCTTAACAATAAGTTAGATGTTTCTAGCAGTATATTCTCCCACGAACATAAAAATAAACATTGAGTATCAAAACAAACTAAGTCGCTTCCACTCCAAATACCAAGCATACTCTCCAGAACACACACTGAGCCTTTGATTAAAGCCATCTACATGTGCTGACCTGATTCCAGTCACCTGATCTGGCTGGGCCTCAGTTTCCTCTTCTGTCATGGACCAAAGCAGTAGGTATCTGAAGTCTTTCAACCCCATCCCAGGTATCCCTAGTCTCAGAACTTAGCTAGCCAAAGCTCCTCCATCCCCCATTACATACATCCACCATTAATTCATGGCTTTAGAGTCTCTCAGCCCACCTCAGACTCCTGTATGGGCCTGGAGGCCAAAGTCCAAGACCAGGGCCTTGTGCCTTCTTCTCTAATACTCTGAGGCCCCAGCGGCCCACCCATCAGTGACTATGACACAGGACTCAAGTTTGTCTGTCTGTGAAGAAAGAAACAGTAGTCCTTACTTTAGGCCCGTGTGTGACTTTTAGGGTCTAAGAAAGCCCATGCAACCTTTCTCATGTTGCCATCCCTCCTTGTGGGGCCTGCATATCACAGAATCTCCCTCAGAGGGTCATAACTGAGGTAAAAACTGATCTCAGAAGCCCTTCCAGCAATCCCATCTCTTACATTCCACTCAGCCGCACCCACACAGAACAAGGCAGATCTCCAAGAGGGGTTCAAAACACCTCGCTTTCCCCCAAACTGCACCCTGCCTCACCAAAATCCAGACAGCAAGAGGAGGGCAAACATACCTTTGGCCAGCACCTTTCCCTCAATGGAAGAGTCAAAATGAGCACAAATTTTTAAGTGATGGACCCGGGACTTACGTCCACAGAAGACTGTCATGCAGACTCCATAATGGGACCTGCAGGTCCAGAACAGGAAAAGGACCAGGGAGTGCACAGAGGACAACAGCGTACCTCTCCAGACTACTCCACTGCCACACAGAGAAGCAAAGGACAGGAGCTGGATTTAGCTCCACACACAGACTGCCATACAGCCACCAATGACCTACTTACTTTCAGAGAGGGCCGGCACACACAGCAATCAGCAGGTAAGATAAGCCAAGCCCACCCTAAAGGATGTTGGGTAACAGGTTCTATTTTCCATTCTTTGGTCTTGGAATTACCCCTGAGGACAAAGAGAAAGTTAGTCCTGAGAAGGTGGTGGCCAGTCCACCCAGAACCAACACTGGCTCTATGAGCCTGCTGTCTTATCTCACTGCTGTCCCTCCCTTGTGCCTCATACCCCTTCTCTCAAGTCCATGAAACTGCAAGGAGGAGCATTCAGTCAGAGAGGAGGCCGGGAGTATGTCAGGCTTCTAGACAGCAGGGCCAGCACTGGCCTGGCAGAAATCCAGATGAAAATCTGAGAATTCCTTAGTCACATGGTCTCTCACAGACTTCAAGGTTACAGATGAGGAGACTGAAGACAGACCTACAGTCTGTCAATTTAATGTCACAGACTGTTCAAGTCTGCATGTAAGCAAGATCATGAAGCATGTGCCTGCATCTGGCTTATGTCACCTTCACTGTGATGGCCAGCAACACCACATTCCGCTGCAAATGATAGAATTTCATTCTTTATGGCTGAAGAGTACTCCATCTTTGTGTGTATCATGTTTTCTTTATTCATCTATTTTTCAGGTTCTTTATGTAACTTGGCTACTGTAAATGGCGGTGTAGTTTCACAGGAGTGCAGCTACCTCTGGGGCCTGCTTTCATTTCTATTATCTATAAATCCAGAAATGGAGAAGCAGAGGGTAGATGGAGCAGGGATGAAGAAATAGGGAGGACTGGTCAGAGGACATAGTTTGAGTTAGGTAAGAGGACTAAGTTCTAAGATATAAAGCAAATAATGTGATTATAATAAACAAAATACTGTATTCTTCAAGGGGAGACCTAAATGTTCTTAGTGTACACGTGTGTGTGTGTATCTGCACAGATGAGGATATATTCATTATCTTGATTATGCTCATCTCAAAGTACGCATATGCATCAAATCTTTTCACAGGCCTTAACCTTCTACAGTTTGAGTTGTTAGTACCAGAATAAACAGGATGGCTCAGCGTATAAAGGCCCTTGCCAGCAGGCCTGAGAACCTGAGATCGATCCCCTGAACCAACAACAGCAGAAGAGAAACCACTCCCACAAATTGTCTTCTGACCTCCACAAGCACATCATAGTGTGTACACATGAGCCCCACCCCCTCAGCCCTGAAGAAAAAAAAAAAATCTGGAAAAAGAAAATTAGAGGCAGGTTTAAACCCAAGTAGACTGTCTTCCATACCCACAAAATCTTTCCTTTTTACTTGAATGCACAGTGGTTTGGTTCAAATGGTATTCTGCAACACTCTGCAGGAAAAAAAAAAATAAACCAAACAGACAACTCCCTCCTCCTCTCCCCTGGAGCCTTGCACAGATCTTGGGTGGCAGGTGCACGAAACTGTTAGTAGAATCATGTGTGCTAAGTTTCCGTAGCATTTGCAGTCCACTGGACCCGCTGGACCAGACTGCCTCAAACTTCTAACAGTGTTATCTGCTAGTCCAAGTGGTCATCTTGTCTACAGCTCCAGGTACAGAGTGCAGGCCTTCATGAGTGCTGAAGAGGTGAGTATATGGACAGCCTTGCTGGGCCTCTGAAGAATGACCACAGTGCATGTTGTCATCTCTCTCTGCTGATCCATGGTTTCATCTACCTGCATAGCTCCTTGCACACAAGGCATACTCTATCCCACCCATGCAGGCATTACCATGGAGAACACAGTGGAAAAGCCTCACTCTGTATCCTAGCACTGCCACTAATAGGCTGTCTGCATGGTCTGACCTCACTGAGCCTCAATAACCAGGTACGGGAGGACCCCAGTCTGAGGACTATAGGTAGGTAGGCTCCTTCCCAGCTCTAAGGCACAACTAGAAAAATGTCTAATGATGATGGGATGGAGGGGGCATTCTTAACAAAATCCTCACTTCCTCTAGATGGTGAGAATGAGGAAGGTACCTTTGCGGTACACTAACTCACCCTGCCCAGGGCTCAGCCCAACCTCCATTTGTATGCTGCTCCATAGCCCCATAGGCAGGTGACTTGGCCTCTGAATAGGAAACGGCCTGTCCTACCTCTGTTCTTGTTCCTTGGTGGCAACTACACCAGATCCAATGTTGACTCCGTCCACTCAACAAAGGACAGTTATCTCCCAGTGGTATGGGTTAACGAGACAAACAAGAACCAGGGTTCAGGAGTGAGAGGTAAGTAGCTCACAAGAACAGACCACAGAGCAAAATCTCCAGCCTGGTCATGAAGTACCTCTTCCTGCCTCCATCATTGTGAAAATGATGACTTTAAATCTGTAAGGCCACGATGAAGACTGTGGGACCAAGTAAGGCCAGAGCACCCGACAGAAACAATGCTAAGTGGCAACTATTCACAAAGACAATATGAACAGATAGTTTCCCAGAGGAAAACGGATGTGGGAAGGAAAATGTCCTCAAGGTGATGCTTCTTAATAGTGAAATGACTGTGGAGCAGGGGCAGGCTTCCTTCGAAAAGTCTATCTCAACTTCCTTAGTTTTCTTCAATAAAGATTTAATTCCTTTGTAAGAAAAATTTAAACTAAGTGTTATTTTAATAAAAAAACAAAAATAATGAAAAAACAACAAACAAAACTCAACAAAGCAAGACACTTGAAAAATAGAGACAAGAGATCAAGGTCACCTCTCAGCTATAAAGTCTGAAGCCAGTCTAGAGACCCTGTCTGAAATAAATAAACTAAGATAACAAAAAGAAAAAAATTAAAAAAAAAAAGAAACCAGAAAAAGAGATTCACGAAGCCTTACATTGTGAATATATAAAGTTGATGGTCAATTCTTGAACTACATGTGACAGTCAATATTGACTGTCAAATTTGATGAGATGTAGAATCACCTAGGAGGCAGGTCTCTCTAGGCATGCCTTATGGGGAACTAGCCTGATTAACTTCATTGAGATGAGAAGACTCACCCACGGTGGGCGGCACCATTCCCTGTGCTAGAATCCTGGAGTGTATAAAAATGGGAAAGTGAGCTGAGCACAAGCCTACATTCACCAGTCTTTGCAGACAATTGTAAGTATTTATTGAAGTCAGTATAAAGCATATATACAATCAAAGAGTAGTAATATAGCACACTACAGAGCCTGGATGGAAGGTTCTAGAATGTGGATATAGATGGCCTAAACCATCTTGAACCCCTTGGTAATTAGCTCCTGGGAAACACAGCCTTTAATACTGTTTCCCAAAGAGGTCCATATGGAGGGTCCATGTGCATCCTGACCATAGCTTGCTCCAGGACACATCTGGGAGGACATGTCTTCCAGTGGGGACTGCTGTGTATGGTGTTGGTGACAAAGTCCTAATACTCCTAGCAAGTTCACCATTCACAGGGCTTTATTGCCCTCCTCCCGGAGGGCACTATGCTCTAAGTTTGCCGGAATGGTCTGTTCTCCACACAAAAACACACAGCTCTTACTCAGACCGGGTCAGTAGATACTTGTTAAATAAATAAACAAAGGAAAGTGTCCAGCTGACTCTGTCTGAACTGTGGGTGGTGAATGGGTAAACCTGTGGAATCTGATCTGAAACAGGTGAGTGGCTAGACTTGTTCAAAGCTAGCTATTCACTGCCTAGCCAGCATGTACCACAGGTGGACTGGATGAACTCTAGCCTTATCTCTGTGAACTGTACTCTCACATGGTCATCATACAATCACAGACACGTGGTAGCACTGACCACACGTGTGACATCAGCTGGCAGAGATCATGGTTAAAAAGAAAACAGGAGGAGTTATTACTACCAGGCTGCGAGCAGGAGAAACTAATCCAAGCCAGGAAATACCAAGCTGCCCACTTACAGTGGGACTAGGCTTCCCTCCCAGGACAGTGGCTCTTGGTCCTCAGGATGGTGGTGACTTCCTTAATTAGGACTCCAGCCCAGGCTTTGCCCCCACCCGCAAGCCTAGCTCCTTGGTCTGGCCATGCGGTTTCCCTGTGTCTTGAACCTGCCTGAGGCCTGGCTATTCCAGCTGTAGAGACGGCCGTTTATTAAGCAACCCAATTAGCCCCTCTGACCTCCATTCTCTGTAGCTCTCCAAGCAGCCGGGCGTTAAATAGGAGATCCAAAAGTGGAAATTGACTTTGTGTCAACGGTGGCTGTGGATGCTGACACCATTAGATGGAGGACCAGTGAGGAAGACTTCGTCCCCATCAGGACAGTCTGCCAGGGTTACTAAATTCAGAAAACCACAATTCTGCAACTCAGAGAGGATGTAAAATGTCCTTACTTTAGTAGAATCTGTAACTCTAGCCACGGCCGAAAGTGCATTGATTTGCACACCCCACTATGACTGCTACCCTCTCAGTGAGGCCTTGCAGTAACTACAGTGAATCCTGCTCTAGCCAGGGTTGTGTGTGTGTGTGTGGTGGTTGTGAGTGAGTGTGTCTATGTCTGGTGTGAGTGTGTGTGGTATGTGTGTTGAATGTGTATATATGCATGTGGTGTATGTTTTGTGTGCGTGTATATGTATATCTGTGTTATGTATGTGTGTGTTGTATGTGTATGTGAACATGAGTGTGTATGTGTGTGTTGTGTGTTGACTATGTGTATGTTGAGTGTGTTTATGTGAGTGTGTGTTTTGTGTGTATATGTGTGTGGTGTGTGTATATGGATGTGTGGTGTGTGTTGTGTTTTGTGTGTGTGTTGTGTATATGTGTGTGCTGTGTGTTTTGTGTGTGTTGTGTGTATGTGAATGTGTTTATGTGTGAGTTGTGTGTTGTGTGTGTTAAATGTGTATATGCTGAGTGGGTTTATGTGTGTGTGTTTTGTGTATATGTGTGTGTTGTGTGTGTTTATGTGTGTTAAATGTGTGTTGTGTTTTGTGTGTGTGGGGTTGTGTGTGCTATGTGTTTGTGTGTGTTGTGTATGTGAATGTGAGTGTGTATGTGTAAGATGTGTGTTGTATGTGTGAGTGTCTGTTATGTGTGTCGAATGTGTATATGCTGAGTGTGTTTATGTGAATGTGTGTGTATGTGCATTTTGTGTGTGTATGTATGTTAAGTGTGTATGTATATGGGTGTGTGTTAAGTGTGTGTTGTGAGTTTTGTGTATATGTGTGTATGTGTGTTATGTGTGTATACGTTTGCTGTGTGTGTAAGTGAATGTATGTGTGTTGAATGTGTATATGCTAAGTGTGGTGTGTGTGTGTGTGTGTGTGTGTGTGTTTAGAAAGGAAGGACAAGGCTCGGGCACTTTTCCAGGAAAGGCTTGCTAACTTTTTGACTTCTCAGCCTTCAGACAAGCACCCTCTCAGATGAGTATCTTGTAAGAGTGACTTGGATCACCCTCTCTGCTGCAGACAACACCCTTTCGCAGACTTGCAGACTGGTTTTTTCAGGCTTGTCATTCTCTGAAATCCTCTCTGACTTTCTGCCTTCCTTTCCTGGGTAGTTCAGGGTCAGGTTCACAGCTGGATTCCCAGGCCCAAGCCCAGCAGTTGGCACACAGAAAACAGGCATTAAACTTGGGCTACGTTGGTTGAGAAGGGGAGTCCTTTTGGCAGAACAATTTATAAGCTAGAGAAACTCAAGACCAGCGTTCCAGAAGCCAGATCTAAACTCCACAGAGCATGGAACAAGCCACCAGACAGCCTATTCCAGGAAGTGGCTTCTGCTCTGACCAGTCAGGTAACCACCACCACTAACTACCACCTGACTCCACCACCATCCCCCAACCCTTGAAGGCAGGAAGAAAGTCAGATGTGGGGTTTCCTAGGTTATAGAAAAAGAACAGCTCACAGGAAGGAATCTGCAGTCTGTGGAGTAGGAAAACACCCCAAACTTCCTCAGGATGTGTCCTATAGCTTATAGGGGTGACACAATAGAATCTGTATCATGATGGACACTGGTCCCCAAGGCTTCTCTATTAACTAGCATTGCAGTGAGGATTATTTAAATAATATATTCATATGTATATTACTCCTAAGTAATGGACCTCTATATTCAAAGCCTACTGATTTTATGTTTGTTTGCAATAGAGTCTCTAATATATCTGTACTAGAACACTATGTAGTCAAGGTTGGCCTTAATTGATGGCAGTCCTCCTGCCTCAACCCCCATTCCCACACCAAGTGCTGTGATTACAGGCATGAGCTGCCATACCCAGTAATGGATCTTTTAAACAGGCAAGATTGCCATTCTTGTCTGAGAGGACAGGGATTGTATCCAAGGATACCTAAATAGCATGGGAGAGCTGATCAAGGCCTTGGACCTCGATTACCTCACCAAGAGACCACCCAAAGCCAGAGCTCTGCCTCTGGCCCTCTCTACAGTCCTGCGTGAGAAAGTCACATAGAGAAAGCAGTGAGTGAGCCATCTCCTGTCTAAGGTCCACAACTAACAGCAGAGAAGGAATTCCATTAAAAAAAAAATTTCAGCTATGAGAGGGCTCAGCCCCAAGTGAAATGCCATTATGGAGGGGAGAGATTTCTGATGTCTACTGAGGCGTTCTTAAGAAGTTGCACATTGTCATTGTCATGATTCTTAGGTACAAGCCAGGCCAGGTGAGTAGACACCTGTCAGACCCAGCCTTCACATGTAGCTACAGAAGGAAGGTCCTAGTTTATCTGTTTAACCATACCACTGGGCTCTTGGGTCTAACATCTCACCACTCAATTTGAAACCAAGCGACAGTTCCTAACCTAATGCTTGTAAAAATACTTTTACATTGATGATGTCAATGTAAGCCAACATGGCTACTGCAGAACTAACACACTCACATAGACAACAGGCAACAGTGACTTAGGCTCACTCAACAGTGACTTAGGCTCACTCACACAGCAGCCAGGTGGCAGAAGCAGGCTAGGCACCCTAGAGCTAGTACAAGGGTCCTTTTCCTTCAATCCAAGCTGCCGGAGGAAGCAGGAGCACAGGAAGGGCCCTAGATCCTGCCAGGAAATGTGGATAATAAAAAGCTCACCCACACTGATCAATAAGAACCAGCAACCTGACAGGTAGGTCACCATAAGGGAGACAGGTAAACTTCAATCATGTGAGAAGGGCTGGGGTCCCTAATTTTATCCCTAAGAGACATCAGACAGATAAACATCTGTCTGGTTTGGGTTAGTGAGACACTGGCTACATAAGCCAGTGAGACAGCACAAGGTAAAGCCAGTGGCCACACAAACCAGGATGAAAACACTTACCCACAAGCCTGAGGACCCAGCCCAGAACCTATGTAAAAGCAGAAAGAGAAAACTGACTCCACAAAATTGCCCTCTGACCTTTAAGTACATGCCATAGCACATATACCCACAAACGCATAACACACACACACACACACATCACATAAACTTTGATTATTTAATTACTAATCATATTATTCTATTATAACATATTACTAAAAATACATATTTTTAAAAGTTTAGTAGCATCACATGTTGGTGAAGGTATAAGGAAACAGAGATTTTTTTTTCCTTCGTTTCTATGCAAACAAACTGACAGAATTTAGTGAAGAAGAAAGCATCAATATTCTCCAAATGTAAAGTACATGCACCCTTCACCCAGGCAATTCCCTTCAAGGTATTCAGCTGTGCACTTTCTAATGCGTGTACAGAATGACAGTTATGCAGAGACATTAAAACCAGCCACTACGGCAGGAATACCCAATAGACAACTAAAGCTCTGCTCAAGCCAAAACAGGAAGTCGATCTTTGCACACTGACATGAAAGGATTTTTCAAAAACTATTTAGTGGGGGGTGGGGGGAAAGAAAGTTACACAACAATGTTCTTAGTTTGGTACTGCTTGTGCCAAAAAGGGGATGGGGGAGGGGGGAGGAGGCAGGAAGTCAGACCATCTACTACCATTGTCTGCTCACTTCTGGAAGGACATATCAGATATTGGTGAAAATTGCTCTGAGGACAAAAACACAATAGGAACATAGGACAGCTTTCCATTTATAACTTTTATAATTTTTACACCAAGCCCTTTATTAGACACACACACTCACACACTCACACACACTCACACAGAGAAGTCTATTTCTTTCTTCCTCATGGAACCATGATGCATCATGAAACCAGTGTGGAAGTCAGCTCACCAAGCAGCTGGAGGCTCCAGGGGAGGGGCCTGTTTCTCTTGACTCTCCCCAGCAGCTTCCCCTTGGGGCTGCTCCAGTTGCAGCCTGAATCACAAGATGGATCACTTAACACTTCCATCGGTCTGGCTGAGTAACAGATTCTAAGTTAGGAAGCACGGGGAGTACATATCTCTCCTGCCAGTAAGGGTGTTTACCCTGCTCTGTCCATCCTAACAAATGTGTGCAAGGTGGACTAGCCATGCTTGGGGGTGACTAAAACCTGACAGGATGGCTGGAGATCCTGAGAGACACCTGGAAATGACCAAATACTGAGTTAAAAC
Organism: Mastomys natalensis; assembly: GCA_021653895.1. Lineage (NCBI taxonomy): Eukaryota > Metazoa > Chordata > Mammalia > Rodentia > Muridae > Mastomys > Mastomys natalensis. The sequence continues at coordinate 1,261,791 of JAJTUV010000106.1, forward strand.
ATCTGGGATGGGGGCTCCAGGAACTGCACAGGGTGTACGGGCTGGTGAGGCTGGCCACAGAGCCTCATGTCCAGCCTGTGGGAGGGTGACAAGACTGGGGTCTCAGATCCATTGTGGATGCTCCTACCCAAGGAAGAGTTGTTCCCTTGTATTAGAGTAGGAGACGAGGCTCAGGCGGTCACATGGTAAGCTATGCGACAGTTAAAATGGTGACTTTCCCTCTCAAGGTCATAGGCAGAAGTCAGCCCATAAATGTAGCCGTGTAAAGCAAGGCCAAGGGTGTGTGCCCAAGAAAAGAAGCCTCGAAAATGTGGAACATACAATGGGGCCTTGTACTTGTGTGTGCATTTTTAAGCATTGCTGTGACAGATCTTTTTTTTTCTTTCTATTTTGCCTATTTTCATTCTCAATAAATTAACAACTATCATCTATCATCTTCTTAGTTTATGTATGTTTCTATTTCAAAGGTTGATGTGTGTCTTTTCAAGGTTGAGGCTTAGTATATTTTCCAGACTGGCCTCGAACTCACAACCCTCTTGCCTCTATTTCCCATGTGCTGGGGATTATACGTGCGCATTATCACAGCTCTCACACCCTTTTGAGACAGGGTAGTGGTCCTGGCTGTCCTGAAACTCACTCTGTAGATCAAGCTGGCCTCGAACTCAAGAGATCTGTCTGCCTCTGCCTCCCGAGTGCTGGGATTAAAAGTGTGTGCCACCATGGATGGCTACATCTACTGCTTTTTAACAAGGGAAAAAAATACCCAGGAAGTGGTGGCCCATGCCTTTAATCCCAGCATTCAAGAGGCAGAGGTAGGCGGATCTCTGTGAGTTAGAGGCCAGATCTGATCTACAAAGCAAGTCCTAAGATAGCCAAGCCTACACAGAGAAACCCAGTCTTGAAAAACAAATAAACAAAATATATACATATATACACACAAACACAATTTAGTGGGGAAGGGTGAAGTTTGGTAATAGAAGACTTGCTTTAAATGTGCAATTCCTTGCACACACATATCAAACCTTACATAAAAATGGAAGAAAGAATCACATATCCATCTGAGAGGCATTTAAACTCCAAAAGTAGCTCCCTAGTAAGGAGAAGAAACTGTGGGACTGAATAATTGGCCTCACCCCACACATACACACTTAACTCAGTCCCTAATGCTGAAAACTTTTAAAATATTACTTTTAAAATGTTTTTAAATGGTAGTGTATATATATATATTATACTTGTTAAGCAAGACAATTAAAATATAAAATTTTAAGATTTTAAGAGTGTATAAAATTTTTAAAGGAGTGTGGTATGGTGCAACACTTGGGAGGACTAAGGCAGAAAAATCAGGAACTAGAGCGGTCCAAGCAAGTCTAGGCAGCATTGCAGGACTACCCCTTAATAAATAAATTAACTAATTAAAGGAATCTAGGGAAAGAAACCACATCTCCAAGACATCTTGGAATCAATGATAAACTATACAGCCCGATAAAACTCATGCCTGAGTTTTTGCAATATAACATTGCCACTCTTTGGACTTGTCAACTTTAGGTCCCTTTTTAACTTGACGAGGTGGCTTCACATTGACTTGGTTTGTGAGACTCCAAACCCAACACTCTCCCTAGACATAGGCAAATCCAGTCCTCCAGGCTTAAGGGCCAAACCCACAAAGGCCCCCACTGTGCACACTTGGTCCTGTCCATCATTCCTTGGTCACCTAATCCACTGGCTTCACTATCCGAGCCGGCAGCTGAGGAGGCTCAGAGGGAATTGGGTGACTCCGGTGTTGAATTGCTTACTGGCCACATGGTATGGTAACCATGGTCACTCTTTTTCCACTTGATGTGAGATTTCTTTAAATAATTGCAGACCTCATGTCAACAGCTGCAACTCTGTGTGAGAGATACCACAAACCAACATCCAAGAATGACCATCCAGAGACTCAGAGGCCACCCGGAGTCAGATTTATTGACCCCAGGATATCCAGGAACTCTCCTGTATTACTTCCCTTATTAAAATACTTTTTAGGTAAACCAGATCCCAAAACTACAAGCAGTTTGTTTGTGGGTTTAAAAAAAAAAAAAAAAGACTTAATATAGACAAACTAGTACAGGGAAGCTATGCATGCACGCACGCACGCAAACACACACACACATGGAGTCAGTAAAAGATCTTAATAATTTGTTCCTTTAAAAAAAAATCTGACCCAAAGTTTCCAGTTTTCACCCAATCTTGCCACCTCTCTTAATTTCTTATCCAATGTTCCATAATTCACTGGGGAGGTTGGGAACAGGCATTCTGGAGTTCCTCCTCCGCCTTCTCCTCCTTCCAACCCACTCTCTTAAAGCACAGGATCCCGTGACACGTTTCTTCCAACTTACAGTTCAAAGAGAAGTCAGCCCCTGTCACTAGGGAAGGGGGACAATCTTGGGAGTTAAGGATCCACAATTGAGTGTGGAGGGTGGCCTATGCACGGCCACCCACCTGTGGCCTAGATCCATCTGTGTCCAGAAAGCTACCTTCTCCTGATCTGTCCAATATTTGGTGCATGCAGTATTTACAAAGAAGAAACCCCTTCAATTGATAATCCTAAACTTGGAGTCTAAGACGGTTCCAGTCAAGGAAACTAATGAGATACAAGCTAGTAGAGAAGAGAAAATGGAGCACACCAGCCCCAAGAGGAGGCAAGATTGAGCCAAAGTTAGACAGCAAAGAACGCTCCCTCCAGACTCTCAGAGACCACATCCCTTCCACTACTCTCCAAGCCCCAAGCAGGGACAACAATCTCTAAAGACTTGTTTCCAGGTTCCTTAACTCACAACTAAAAGAGAAACCGATAGAAGTTACCACTTTCTGGGGGAGGTCCTCCATTGCAACTGTTGCAAAATCACACAATAGGTGGATGTTGCAACTTCAAAAGACTGGGAATCACTCCTGAGAAGAAAATTCAAGACAATCTGGGAACTCGGTCTAGACAAGGCCCAGACAGGACCGGGCCTCTTTCAAACATCATCCTTTCTCATTAGGCAGATTTAGGAGTAGGAGTCACGAGTCACACATTCCTGCCAAGTTCATGCACCAGTGTCCTTACTGCGCAAGTCACTTCTACATCCTGGGGCCTTGGGCTTTCCTGTGCATGGTGATGGAAAGATTCACAAGGATGTATATTCTAGATGTGAGATGGAATTTCCCAGCAATATGCTACTGGGCCTAACACTAAAAGAGGAGCAATAATTATTATGGCAATAATCATCATCCTTGTTACATTTATTGCAGGTTTACCCCACCTTCCATGTCCATTAGGTGCCTGGTGGTGGGTCCAGGCCATGAGAGAAGTTACTGCTCTACAGAGCAAGGACCCCACTCAGAACTAAGATGGAAACTGTACCCTAGCCTTTCCTGTCAGCAAATCTCCATGTGCTTCCTCCACCCGGAAGGCCTGGAGATGAGCTGTACAGACCCCAGACAGCAACACTCATTCTGTCCTGCTGTGTGGCCCTGGGAAAACCGAGTCATCCAAAATCACCTTCCCTTGGGATCCTTCCCAAGGCCTGGCTCTCCACTCCAGAGCAGCCTGCAGCTAGTTGGCTTTTTGCTGGATATCTTGCCATTCCTCCTCATGGTTCCTCCAGACACTTCTGATTCCGGTGGACATTGCATTTATCTCAGAGCCAGCCTCAGAAAGCACATAGCTTCCACTCATGCCTGCCACCCAGTCACTGGGTATTTATCTGCCACATTGGTGCAGGCTTCTCCCACTGTGTCAGCCAACCTTCTCCTTCCACAACCGTCCCCTTCTAAAGCTCCATGAGCCACCTCTTCAAGGCCTTCTGCAGACCTGTTTCCAGAGCAAAGAGTGTAGCTTGCTCAAATCTGTAACCCCAGCTTACAGTACACCAAGAGTGACCACTGTGTGTTCAGAGAACGAAATACTAAATAATTGCATAAAGCTCCAAAGCAGATCTATTGGTTTCCATCACCGAGTTGTCACCAGCAAGTCACTGGCAAATGTCCTTGTCAGTGATAGTCCCCGAACACCATGCAAAGCAATTCAGTTGAGATATATAAAGTTACAACACGCCACAGATGTGGAAACTGAGACCCAGGCAGAATAAGCCATACACTGGAAGGTTCTTTGACTGTTAAATGGAAGATCCTAGAGGCACCCTACTCAGGCCTGCCCTTAATCAGTTCTAGTCTGCCTTCCAGGCTGGGTTCCTCCCCAGGAAGCGGCCTACACTGCACCTTTGCTAGTCTGGCTACCTGGCAACCACACGGTTAAAACTCTATCAACAGATCATCTTAGCAAAGAGCTTTCTTCCTTTGTGGATTCCTCTTTGCCCCTCCTCTCCCTCCTGATTGTCTCTTCACTCCCATGCTACAGCACAGCCACGGTGCCCCCCCCCCCCGCCCCAGGCTTCAGAAGTCAGTCTGAGCATAGAACAAGCTTCTGTGGATCTACTCTGACTCTAAGGAGAGGGACCCTCTGGCCCACAGCCACCCTTCCACGTATACACCGCAGAAGGCATAGCCAACAAGCTATAGGTGGGCATTGCCACATTCCTGAGGAGGGAGTAGACCAAGAATCTTAAGCCAGGCGGCCTCTCTTTCAGCCACTAGGGCAAAGAGTAAGTGCTAAAGCAGGCTGGAAGCCCAAGGCTCTGCAGGGCAGGTACAGGGGCCACACCCATAGAATAGGAAGGTGTTGCCTAACCCCAGGAGAAAGTAGCCTGAGGTCACTGGGGCACTGGGGCACAGTGGCATATTGCTGTGACCTGTGATTCTGGGGGAGGGCTCTAGTCACACTTACTTACTGAGTCTTAAGGGCTTGATGGATCAACCAAGGAGATAGATATCTCACTTAGACCCTTACCCTAAGACCCAGGCCCTCCTGTAGGCAAAAAAAAAAAAAAAAATGGATTGAGGTATGTATTGCCCAGCCTACTGGGAAGATTGAATGCATAGCTTGAGGGAGTCATTCATTCAGTTTCCCTCATTCATTCAATGAACTATTACAAGCATGAAGGAGTTCCCAGATCAAACCCCAGCCATAAAGATTAACCCAAAATGAATCAAATTCTTCAAGGTAAGGCTTAAAGTTTCAAAATGCCTAGGAGATAAAAGCCTTGTGGCACTGAATTTAGAGGTAACCATGATTTCTTTTCACAGCGCCACAGGCAGAAAAGAAACTGATAAACTGCATCTCATGAAAATTCCAAGAGCAAAAAGGAAGCTCCCCTGCCAAAAGGAGAAAAATATTTGCAAATTATATTCCTGATAAGGAGTTCATATTTTGGTTTTGGTTTTGGTTCTGGTTTGAGTCAGTTTCACTATGGAGACCAGGCTGACCTGGAACTCACAGAGCCTATTGGGATTGAGCTGTGCACCACCATGGCGCAGCTCAGGATTAATACTTTGAAAGCAGTCAAGTGAAAGCAATAACCTTCAAACAATCTGATCCGAACATGAGCAAAGGACCAGAAAGGAGCTGGGTGTTGTGGTATACACTTATCATCCTAACACTTGGAGGGAGAACAGGAGGATCAAAAAGAGTCTTAGGTAAACTTTGCCTAGATAGTGAGTTTGAATCAAGCCTGGGCTACAACAGACCCTGCTTCTAAACCACAATTGAGGACTTGAATAGCTACTTCTCCATAGAAGATATTCAAATAGCCAATAAGCACCAAAGAGATGCTGAATCAGGAGGAGAATAGTCAACACTGCAAGGAGGTACTGGTTAGAATGGCTACTATCAAAACCCAGGAAACAGCCAGGGGGGCGGCATGCGGGAAAACTGGAAGCCTTGCTCACTGTCAGCAGGGATGGAAAATGGTGCAGCTGCTGTGTAAAGTGTGGCAGTTACTCAAAAATTAAAAATAGAATTGACACAGGATCCAGCAGTTCCATTTCTGTGTATACCCAAAAGAACTGAAAGCACATTCGCAAAGCAGCTATCTTTATACCCATGCTCAAGGCCCCATCGTTTATAACAGGCACAGTGAGGAAGCAATCCAAACGACAAGTGAATGGAGAGGCAGAATATGGGCACATACATACAATGGAATATTATTCTGCCTTAAAAAGGACAAATTGTGACCCATGTGGGTAAACATCTGAGGGTAAGATATTATAGTAAGTGAAACAATCGGCTCAACAAAAGGATACATACAGTAACCAAATCCTGAAGGCAGAGAAAGGAAAGTAACTGTGGAGGGCTGCTGTTTAAGTGGGTACAAAGTTTCAGTTTTACAGGATGAAAGAACTACAGAGATGGACTGGCTGGTTGCACAAAATGATGTCACTGAGCTGGATGCTGAACAAGTAGCTAAGATAGTAAATTTGTATTGGTATTTTGCTACAGTAAAAGAAAGAAAGAAAGGAAGGAAGGAAAGATGGAAGGAAGAGAATGAAAGAAGGAAGCTTGAGTAAATGTGGAACATCTGTCAAGCAGTAGTCTAGATCCATAAGATGCCAGTCACCGCTCTGCCAACATCAGTCCTGTAGACCCTCAGTGTCCAGAGGGGAAACAGGCAAGCGACAAGGCACACACTGGAGCTGGAGAAATGGCTCAGTGGTTATGAGTACTGGACACTCTTCCAAGTTGTATTCCCAGCATCCACATGTAATTCCAGTTCCAGGGTGTCCAACATCCTCTGGACTCTGTGGGCACCAGGCACACACTTGGTTTATAGACAAACATGCAAACAGAACATCCATATACATAAAAGAATAAAAAAATGTTGAAAAAAGAAGATATACATTAATAAACCAGAGCATCCTGAAGTGCCGCATGCCTTAAAGAAATGACTGGGTCTTGGGTTAGACAACGGGGAGGAGAGTAGGCTCTGAGACAGCCTGTCTGAGAATGGTCCCTTGCTCCTTTAAAACTTCTGTATGGCTGCAACCACAACCAACACCCTCTAACCTTTAAGGGTTTTGACAATTTAAAAACTAAAAAAAAACAAAATCAAAAAAACACCGGGCAGTGGTAGCACACGCCTTTACTCCCAGCACTTGGGAGGCAGAGGCAGGTGGATTTCTGAGTTCGAGGCCACAGAGTGAATTCCAGGACAGTCAGGGCTATACAGAGAAATCCTGTCTCGAAAAACCAAAAAAAAAAAAAAACCCTAGGCAGAGGGTCTGCAGGTGGCCTGCATCCCTCCGGTTTCCTCCTCTCCAGCCCACTCACCTCTTAAACTAATCCTACTTTCCATGAGCGGTCCGACATGTGGGCATGTGGTTGACACTGGAGGAGAGCAGATGTGGCGTGTTTGAGGGTTGGTTTATTTTATTTTTTTAGATTTATTTTACATGTATGTTTTACCTACATGTATGTCCATGCACCCTGTTCGTGCCTGGTACCTGTGGAGATCAGAGGCATGCTTCAGATTCCCTGGAACTGGAATTACAGATCGCTATGAGCTACCATGTAGGTGCTGGGATCCAAACCCAGGTCTTCTAATGGCAGTAAGTACTGTAAACCGTGGAGCCACCTCTCCAGCTCCAGAAGGCACCACATGGCTAGATGTACGGCTGGTCACGTCCACTTCAAGCGCTAACCTCATTTCCCTAGCCATAAAATGGAATATGACAAGCAAGGAGAAGAAGCAAGGGTACCTAGGGAAGTCGGTGCTTAAACCAGGTAAATGGAGGTGGCTCTTCCATTACCCCTAGTCACTTGTAAATGAAGGGCTACATACTCAACATTCCAAGCAGAAGCCAGAAAGACAGACAGAACAAGGAGGAAACCCACAAGGCTAGTGCCAGACACTCTACAAATAGTATTAGGCGTTTTGGAACCAGGGTAAGGATATCATCAGAGAGAGCCTTTTAAGACATAGGACAAAAAAGGATAGACATAGAAACATGTAAATAAGCAAGCAAAAAGAAAGAAAGACACAGAAGCTTGAGGCCTACACACATAGCAGGCCAATGTGTAATTAGAATGCTTTCACTCCATAGCTGATTCCAATGCGCATGCGTGGCTGGCAGCCACTGAGGAGCTCCCGAGCCTATAAGGTAAACTCCAATTATACTCTTGTATGGGAGCTGGCTAACTGGAGCAAAGAGTTGCCATCTAACTCCTCGGATCACACAGCTAAAAGCACAAAGCTAAGACTGACCCACATCCATAAGACCCTAAGTTTACATCAGGTCTTGAGGGCAGGTAGCACCTGCCTATCACCCAGCCTATGTTCTTTGTACTATCCCCAGAAGTCTTGGGAAGCTGGGAGACAATACCTCCTTTTCAGACTGCATTAATTCTCACAACGAAATGTTAACAACGGATCTAGCACTTTATCTATCTGGGGCACAGAAGAACAACAGATGCACACAGAGGAAGTTATAAGAAGCCTAAAACTTTGACTGGTTTGGATAAACTTTTTTTTCTCTTTGTGCTTAACAGGGTTTCTCTGTATATAGCCTTGGCTGTCCTAGAACTCACTCTATCTACCAGGTCGACCTTGAACTCACAGAGATCTGCTTGCCTCTGCCTCCACTGCCCAGCTAGACTTTTTATTTTCAAAGGCATTATCAAACTGTACCATAGACGGCTTTGCTCCTCCTTGCTTCTCTGACAGACTATACCTTCCCAGGGATGATACACTGGGGATTTTCAGAGTAGACAAGGGCTCATGTAGGCCCGAGCTGGCCTCAAACTTACTGTGTTATCCAGAGATAACTTCCCTGAGTTATGAGGATCTTTGAGCTCCCATGGCTTGTTCCCAGGTGGACCACAGCCATACTCCATAACTGGAAGAATTCCTACTACAGGACTTAACTTTCCACAAGGACGTGCCCTCAGAAGGTGTGTTCTGATAGAGTTCCAGAGACTCCACAGACAGCTTGTCTTTGAGCCCTCTGTGCATAAGGCATATCTTTGGTGACAAGGACATTGGCCCCTTGCAGAAGCTATTGCAATCTCTCTATAGGGCTCACCCATTTACCACAGCACAGCTCTGAGCACAAAGGCTATAGCTGGTGAAGGCCACCTTCTTGCATTTAACAAGTTCATGGTAAGATCAAGAGCTGGGACAGTATGGCACACAATGGGCCCTGAAGGACGTCTTTCCTATACAAATCATTCCTCAGACCAAGTCCCCTCTTGTCTATTCTCCTGACCCCACCGCTGGCCTACTCAGATGCCTCTAGCCACCCCATTCGAATGCTTTGTGTGCCCAGTTGGATTAGCCACACTGCAGTTGTCAGGATCAAGTGCTTTGAAGCAGACACACCTAGTTTCCTATCCCAACCCTGCCAACATGAGCCAGGATCAGGTGACCTGGGGATAGTGGCTGCAATTCCCTAAGTCCTGTTCTCAGGCATTAGAGTACCAACCTCACAGGCTGCTGGAGGATTAAAAAGCTAATGCCCTGAAGGTAGGTCCCAGCTTAGGCTCCTGTAGATCAAGCAATCCGTGTGGTTGCTATCTCATGATTACCCTTAAAAAATGATAATGGTGATAGCAAATTTCTTTGATGACTCTTAAGGCATTACCCAGTCAAACTCCTCGTGTGGATGAGACAGTTAAAGCTTTCCTAGTTAGTCAGACTCCTCATGTGGGATGTCTGAGGTAGAGGGTGGGGGTGGGGCGTAGCTCAATGCTAGTGTCTACTTAGCAATCAAGGTTCCATCCCTAGCACCAAGTCACAAAACAAAAACTCTCAGGATGACAAAATACAGTGCAAAGCCAAGGACTGTAAGTGTAATAGGTTATGAGATCACAGCAGAAAGGGGATCAGAACAGGTGGCATCTGAGCTGGATATTGAAGAATATAGGTGGAGATGAGGGCAGGAAGGAGGATCAGACCCCCTCATGGCAGTGTCTCTTAGAAGTGACCAGGGAAGAGAAACTCTAGAATACCACTGGGCAACTCTATGTCAGCCTCAGTCTACCCAGTTGTAAAATGGGACTTGGTAGAGACTTCTTCATGAGGTTCCTCTGAGGTTAATTGATAGTACACGGGTAGAATTCAACACAGGGCCAAACAATCCCTTGAAAAGATTAGACAGTAGTTGTTATCTGTCTTCTTCCTCCTCCTTATTGCTGAAGGGTAGGGTTGAAGATGAAGCCCATCTAGAAGCATCTAAAGCCAGAGATCACATTCCGAATACTATGCTTTTCTGCTTATCACAGCAGGTCATATGGGCAGTAGCTGACAGACAAATGAAGACGTTAGATGGGCATTTGAGACTTTGAAGGTCCTACCCAGAGGTCTGTTTCTTCAGGTCTTCCAGGGTGGACTGCAGAGTTGTTCATCAGAACATACCATGGCCTGAGATCTCCAGCAGCGTGAAGTCTGGGCTACCCTCAGTGCCAAGAAACCACACAACCCAGCCCTTCTCTGTGCTCTAGGTGGCTCATTTCCCCACAAGGAGCCTGAGACCAGAAATAAAGGCTTGCTCGAGCAGCCACGTTGCCAAGGCTGTTTGCCATGGCAACATCAGGGAGGGACTCGTGGGCCGGCTGCTGCAACTGCTCAGGGCCCGGTTTCTAACGTCTCCTCTCTCCCTCTGGTAAATGACTATGTTCTCCCAGGCAATCACGAGGAAAAAATATGGCTGCAGAGCTGTCGGAGAGCATCCATCTCAGCCAGGCTGGGCTTACCCAGCTAAATATCCAGACAGTGGGTCCCAGAAAGTGGAGTCCCTGCTATGTGGAACCAGCCATAGCAAGGAGACAGCAGCAGTTCAGGGTTCCAGCCTGCCTCTGCTGTATGACCTGGAGACATCTCACCTGTTCTTAAACCATTTCCTTAGTTTGAGGTTTAAAAAGATATATATATTAAGCAAGGTGATCCCTAAGGTACTCTGAGCCCCTCAAAGCTCAAGATGACATTTATATAATGAACATTTCCATCCCTGCTGTTACCATCGCCGATGTGACAATCATTTTTCAAGCACTTACTATGTCAGGGAGGCAAGCCTCTGTGTCCTCTGCAGTTGTGCCGTGGTTTCCTAAGACCACACAACTATCTCCTGATCCACATCTGAAGCAATGAGGCTGAGGGAGATCAAAACATTTGCTTGAGGTCATGAAGCTAAAAACTGGGAGAGTCCTGATTGAAAAGGTAGCCAGATAACCCTTCAAGCCCGGGTTCTTAGCCACTACCCGGTACTCCTTCATTCATCTCTCTTCAAGTGGCATCCAACTGGATTTGGTTTGCTAAAAGCCAGCATGGCAACAGTTGCTAAGGCGCAATGGGACCTTCTTTAGATTTAGTGCAGGAAAAGGAAAACAATTACTTTGACAGAGGAACTTCAGGCCTAGGCAGGACCAAAGACCTAAAGTTCAGGAGGAAAAAAAAAAAAAAAACCAGGGTCTGTACTCTGTCTCTTCATACAGAAGACTATATATCAAACATCACTGTGTACCTCAGAGGCACTGTCTCGGGCCATTTACACTAAGGCCTTAGAGTCCATGACAGCATGCTACTGCCACACCCTTTTGGCAGATGAAAATGCGGAGACACAAGCAAATCCTTTGCCAAGGCCATACATAGGGCCTACTGTCCCCAGAGCCCAACCCCAGAACTCTAACCCCTTCTTCTGGAACAATCAGGGCAAAGATTTATTGTCCTGCTTTAGACAGTACACTCATAGCAAGACTTTGGAGCTAACTAGTCAATGACTTTACCTCCCCATTTGTAAGTCTCTCCCTAGATCATGTGGCAACGCAGTGCCCTAGGAAAGAGCATAGCGGGGTCCCAGGAGCCCAGCTGCTACCCAAAGCCTGTAGATCAGACCTCAAGCTAGGACTGATCTCTGGGAGATCTGCAAGCCAAGCTGTTGACCATGACACCTCTTCATACCCTCTCCATCTCCCACACTAGAGGGCCTGAGTGTCTAGTGAGACGATCCATGTAGGTCAACTGCAAACAGTGTACATGTGTGGCCTTGGGGATTTAAGGATGTGAGAACAGGAAGAAAATCCTAGTCCAGGATCTGACAGACACCCAGAGCCCAGCAGTAGTGTCTCTGAGAAGACTTCCTGCCCTGCCCTTCCTCTGAACCAAGATACTCTCTCCCATGACCATGTGCTAGAACTGGACAAGACCCAGCTGGAAAGGAAAAGACCAAACCTCTAGGCACCTCAGGCCCCCTCTTCTGTGAAAGACAGGCTGGATATGACATTCTCTTAGGGCCCTTCCAAAGTGTGGAGGAAAGGAAGCTACTCAAAGTTCAAATTCTGTGCCAACCACTGGGTCAGCTGTGAGATATAACTGACTCGACCTCTCTGTGCCTCAGTTTCGTAATTTACAAAATGGAGAATACACAACCGACCTCCAGCATCACTGCAGGAAGCCCATCCTCATCAGGACCATATGTTCACAGATACTGAGCCACTCAAATGAAAGATGCGGTGTGCAGCATATGGCATGATACCCTGATATTGCTGATAATGAAGCAAGGGTGTGCTGAGGGACTGGGGAGTCCACTAAAGACTTTATAGGTACTGTCTCCACTAGTCATCATTGTGGGCAACCGTATTGATGACCTGTGAGGAAAGCATGTCCAAACCTGCGTAAGTAGAAGGGACTTAAGTGTCTTTGCAAAGAAGATAGACTCTCAGGCGGGGGCTTAAAGCTCAGGTCGGCTAGAAAGAAAGATAGTAAAATGACAGCAGGAGCAATGGTCTTTCTCCAGAACTCTAAGACACAGTGAAAAACAGTGGGTGTCCTGCTCCCAAGAGAGCATATGCCACCATAGTGTGGAAGCACTAATCTCTGCTGTGCCCTGGGAGTGCCTGTTCTCCAAGGAGAAAATGCTAACTGAAACAGATAAAGCTCCATCTTTATCATGCTGACTATCTAGGAGAAATTTCCTAAATAATATTGCCTGTGGCCTGTATAAGAGGTGAAGTAGCACTGGTCCACTAGGCAAACAAGGTGCTATAAAGCCGTGCTATTGTTCAACTTACAAGTACTCTTTATAAGAGTGGAGGCTATCTGATGGGGATGCTCTACGGACAGCAATATGTCATTAAGAGTTACCTTATTTTAAAAAAAAAAAAAAAAAAGAGTTATCTTATGGCTATATTCCTTGAACAGAATAATAGCAGAATGTTTTCCCGACATGGTCTGTGAACTATCTAGACTCAGGCTCTTGGACACTTTGGCAATGTCCAGTAAGCATTCGATCTCATGGAGCGGGCCTTCAATCCCATCAAAACGCCACTGGTTGCTCCCATAACATTTTTGCCACTATTGTATCCGTTTGTTTTTTTCAGGCATGTTACTGTTGTAGATTGTAGCGTTTGTAGAGACCAGTGATTCCCTTTCTCCTCCAGTAGTGTGTGGAATACATTCCAGCACTATGAATGCTGGTTGGTAGTACTGAAGCTTCACGTATGGCTGGGCTTCTCTGTAGTCAACAACAATGAATTAACACAGAAACCCACAACTGGACAATGTGCAGAGTATGAGAGACTTGGGAGCACTCAGCCCTAAATGGGATGTCTTCATCAAACCTCTCTCTTCCAGGCTCCATGTGGAGGAGAAGACGGAGTGATTGTAAGAGTCAGAAGTGATGTATGACTCCAAGGGAAAAGTGTCTTCCAGACAGAACAGGATGGGTGTACATATGAGCTCACAGAGACTGTAGCAGCACACACAAGTACCTGGACAGGTTCAAGCCAGATGGGATCCCAGCACTGACAGGGGGAACATGGGTTCCCACCCCTAAACAAGCAGCTATTTGCAATTGATACCTGCTGATAAAGGGAAAATCAGTTCTCTCCAATGGAGTCTGACCTACACTCTAGGACAGGACCCATGCCCAGGAGTAGCTGGCTGGCACAAAATAAATTCCATTTTACTTTCTGAATATGTGGGCTTTTTGATTCATTTTTGTTTCAGCATTTTTTTTGTCCTATTGGTTTTGTTTGGGTTTTTATTGAGGAATGGGGTTTTGAGAATGAGATAGAAAGAAAGACAAATGTGGGCAGGTAGGGAGATGGAAGTGATCTGGGAAGCATTAGGAAGAGAGAAAAACATGATCAAAAAAGAGTAATAATTTAATAATGATGATGATGATGTATGAAAAACTAATATTTTTTTTAAAAAGGAATCTCATGTGACTTCCAGTGGTTAGGGTGTTTTCCTAGCAGAAAAACCACAGATCAGGATTTAAACCCAGTGGAGATCACTCCAGAGCTCTGCAGGCCCAGCACACGGTAAAGCAGGGCTGGAGCCATTAGGTCCAGAGATGGGAGAGTCCACACACAGTGCAGTCAGGGGAGACTGCTCTTGCAGGTGAATAGAAATGGTCAGACAGACATGAGGACACAGCAAAGGACAACATGAATCCAGGTCCCTGGAGGAAGTCTCCCAGCACATTCTGAGATGAGCCACAGCATATACTGTTATCCCCAGTTTTGTATATGAACCGACTACAGTTGGGGACATTTGTTCAAGGTCATGGTGCTTGTAAGTCGTGATTTAAAACTTGGGAAAAGTAAACAACTCAGGTTAAATCCTGGCGCCTAGCCTCCAACTTCAAGGACCTGATGCCTTTGTACATCAAACTTCAAGTTTGGTCATGAATTTAAAGTTGTAGGGGGCTGAGCCATCAAAATATGAAAGATGTAAAGAAATCTTAAACCACGTTGCTACCCATTCACACCTACATACTACATGAGTGCAGTTACATGACACTCTGAAAAAGGCAAACCTGTGGACACAGTAAAAATACCAGTGGTTGGCAGCAGCAGGAGCAAGGAAAAGGAAAGACAGAGTGCAGAGGGCACTTAGAATGATGGACGGCCCTGCAGTGCTGTGAAGTACTGTTACTATGCACTTGTCCTAGTCCGCGGAATGTGCGACTCTAGGAGTGAGCCCTGTGGTGAGGGGTGGGGGGAGCTCTGGGCAATCACGCTGGGTGGGTTGTCCATGAGAGTGTACTTCTGATGAGGAACACAGACAACTGGGGAGGCTGTGCATGTTGAGGGGAGAGCAGGCTCATACACAAAAATGTCTGTACCTTGCTCTTAGTCTTGTGACCAAGACCAAGGGCAAATGAGAGAAGACACTGTCTATCGTGGCAAAACCTAGTAGCAGTTATGGGGATCTAGCTGTGGATGGGACAAGGACGTAGGATAGGAGGAGGACAGAGAACAGAAAGATCAGCTCAGTGCAAAGGATTGCACATCCTAGAGGTGTCCAGAAGATGACTATGAGGTGTTCCTCTGCCTTGATGAGTCAGAGGGAAACTGGCTGTGAGCATCCCCATCACCCCATATAGCTCAAATGATGCTTCTTTTTTCTTTTAACATAAGCAATGATTGAGGTCCAGGACTGGGGTTGGGTTGGGGGTGAGGGCACTGTAATCCTGGCTACCCCCAGATGTGGGGCAGGAGGATCACAGATTAAAGGCCAGCTTGAGCAACTTAATGAGACCCCATTTCAAAATAAAAAGTAGAAAGAGGGCTAGGGGTGGAGCTCCGTGGTAGAATGCTTGTCTAGCTTTTTCAAGGCCTTGTGTGCAATCCAACCAACCAACCAAAAGACTGCATGTATAGAACCAGCTCAAAATTTAAACCTGCCCTATAAAAGGGCTTCAGTGAGAAAATTCCAAGTTGTAGCAGGTTGATGCTCATTTTACAGCTATTATTTTTATTCCTGTCAGGGTGTGTTAGCCCCATTTCACAGGTTGAGAAACTGAGGCCTAGAGCAACAGAAGTACTTTAGACATTGTCTTCTCTCGGTGTGTCATCACTGGTTTAAGGTGCCGGAAAAACAACCCTGAGCATAAATAGAGTGCAGTCTGTCTTCAGGTAGCATTAAGAATCAGGTTGTGTGGGCATGCCATCACTATCCCCACCTTTTCAGTTATTCCAAGGCGGTGTGAGCGATTGACAAGGCAGTGCGTTCTTAGAGACCATGAAATCTTTAGAACCGTAAAGCAGTACCTAGGTTGTACAGATCTTTGTGAGGAAGAAATGTAATAGTGCCAACAGACCATGTGACTGAGAGGATGCTCTATAAATGCTGCTGCTTGAGAAGGGAAGGCAGCTGTTAACACTGCAATGCTCTTGTCATGACCTCACTTCCAAGCCTGAGGCCCCATCTGAGAGACGCTTCTGGCTCAAGCCAGTGCTCCGTCTAAAACGAGAGGGGAAGGAAAAGGGTGACTCATAGCCTAGCGTAGTGGAGTTCCTGGCTGACCTGAACCAATTGGAGAGAGGAGGCCCCAAGGCCAGGGGAAACGTGAGCCCGAGGGGCCCAACTGCTATGCTGGGTTTCTCAGCCATGCTCACCCACCAGCATCAGTCAGAAAGGCCAGGGAAAGTGGGGCTGGGCCTCTGGGGAGCATGCCCCCAGATGTACTCAGATGAAGAAGTTACCCTGCCCCCGGTCTCATGCAGGCCAAAGGTGGGCAAATGCATCTGCTCCACATGGCTACAAGTTTGACTTGGACAGCAGCTGGCCCTGGCTTCCATGGCAGCGGAGGCAGCATTATCCCAGACCTAACAAGGAGCACTGGGACTTCAAGTCATTTCTCCAGTTCTCCCTGTGCCATGGGCCCCTCTGTGTGCTCAGGTCCCGCTTAACAGTGATGAGGAGACAAAGATTCATCTGCCAGGTAGGACAAGTTCCCAACTATGGTGCTATATGGAACCAGCAGTAAGTGATTCTCCATGGGAAGGGGTTGAGCATGGGATGCAGAGGAAGCCCTGAGTGAATGTAGGTTGTTGGCAGGGACACAACTCGGACCCATAGGAAATGGCAAATCACCCTGCCCTACCCCACCCCCCATTAGAGTGGGGCTCTGAAGCATAGCTCCTCATTTATCTGTATGCATAGTCCCACCTCCTTGATTCGGCTGTATGCAATAAATGCTACCTCACTGTACAACTGTATATAATACACGCTGAGCATCTGAGGCTTTCTCCATCAGACAGCCCAACCAATCCATTCAATCCAAGTTGTTTCTGTGTCTCGTGTGTCTTTTCTTCATTCCCTCACTGCCCTAGTCAGGTTAAATCCCCAGGGCCATGCAAGGGGGCAGCCATTGAACATCGAAGAAACTGCACAGGAACTGCAAGAGTAACAAAGTAGACTGTTGCCAGAACTGGTAGAATACAAACAGCAGGAATAACTGGGTATGGCCAGCCAGGCGTTTCCACACAATGCTGATGAGTGTGTAAATGAATACAGTCTCTCTCAAAGATGATTTCCTTATGTGTTTACCAAATGCCTGCGTGGTTCCTTTGACAGAGCAATATCACTTCTAGGAATTTAAATGAAGGGGAAAAAAAAAACGCATGTACGCAAATATATTTGTTTTGGCGTTGCTTACAATAGGATAAACGCAAGCAACCGGGCGACAGCAGAGGATTGATTGATACATGTTGGCTCGACGTCCCATGAAATACTATACAGCCATTAAGATATTAGGCACAATATTTATTGATGAGGAAAGATGTTCACAGCATATTGTGAGGAGACAAAAAAGAAGCAAGTTACAAAAACAGTATGCTTGCAAGTTACAAATTAACATAATAGAATAACTCCATTTGTTATTTTCTTCCCCACCCCCACATCCCAAAATAACTGGTCTATATGAAAAACATCGAGAGATACATATGACTTTAAAATGGCTATCTTTGGGTAATATTACATATTTCTGGACTGGTGAGAGGGCTCAGAAGGCAACAGCTAACAACCTGAGTTCAATCTCCATGTCCCATTTTGTGGAAGAGAACAAACTCCTGCACCTTGTCCTCTGACTGCCACACACATGACAGAGCACACATGTGCAAACACACATACCAAATTAGCTAATTTAAACCAATTGAAAATATTAAGCACGACTCCCTTTTCAAGATGCTTGGCAGTGTTTTCTAACAGTGTTAACATTATTTTTTAAAACTAACTGATTTATAAATGTCCTTGTCATCTCTGACACTATGACTGTTCCTCTGGGCTCTCAAGCGATTTCAAATAACTCCTTTATTTACTGGGCTTCCCATGTGGCCTTTGGAGTCAAGGCTTTTGCTAGCAGCTGTAGCCCTCGACATTGTCCTCTCCCGTGTTCACTGCCCAGCTGTCTTCCCTGTCAGCCAAGAGCTTGTTTGGCAAGACTCAGCTGTACCCCTATTTGTAATCCATGTACCTCATCAAGAGCTGGGCAAAGGGACATTGCTCAGCATGCTGACAGGTGCCATGTGGACACAGAGAGATAAAAGACTCAACTTAGATCCTACTGGGTAGACTCAAACACATAAAGTGTTTGGCTATATAACTAACTATGAAAGGCAAAAGAGAGAGTAGGGCAAGCTGGCAGGAAGGCCTACTAAGGGAGAAAGCCATGCGGGATGGTGGGCAAAGGACACCAAGCAAGGGGTACAGACAGAAAAAGTGAAGCCAGCACAGAGTTCTTTGGAACCTATTCTTCAAACATTTCCAAGACACTTCCACAAGCCTGGTTCTGTTAAATGTCTACTTTGGTCCCAACGGATAAACGTTAAATCTCTCAAACAGTTCTCTTTAAGCCTGGGTTAGTCACCAAAGACAAGAAGGACTCTTTTGGGGACAAAGACAATCCACTTTCCCCAACCCTCCCGAGAGGAGAGCTGGGGGAGGGGAGGGTCTGGGAAGGGCTGTGGGGAAGAAGCAGGACAGCCAGACAGTTTACATGCAAACATGGCTCACCCCACCAGCAGGCCTCTGGCTTCTCCGTCAGCGCCACCGGCCCCATTGGACAGATGGAGGAACCCGGCTGGAGAGTTAAAATGGCTTGCTCCAGGATCACCCAGCCAGAGAGCGGGGAAGGTGACTCCACTCAGGCCTTCTGACTCCAAGTCCAGTGCTATTTCGAGGTAACACACAGGACCTGGAGTCAGGAGCCCTGGGTGGCTCTGTCACCCCCTGGCTGAGTGGTCGTGGACAGGCAGCTCACCCCTCACAGCCTCTTCCCCAACTGTAAAATGAGGCGGCGGGCTGCCCCGCCCATTCCCGCTCAGCTCTGAGCCTTCTAGGGGCGGCTGCAAAGCTCCTGGTATCAATTACATTTCCCAAGTTGGCCCGGCAAAGATCACCCGGAGATCTTCGGCCTGTCACGTGATTAAGTTAAAAGGGGTGGGGGGGAGCAAACGTCCCAAATTAACTTTCACTGCATTGCTTCTGGTGACAACTGATTACCCAATTTTCTAGTTTCCTTGGATGAAGCAAGGAAACAACCTACTGAGTAAAATAGGCTGGTGGTTAAAAGGGCAAACAATTAATTATCGGTGAGCCAAACACCAAAGCTAGAGTTAAAGACGAGGGTCCTGTCCAGAGCGGACAACCTTGGTATGGGTGAAGGAGTCTCATTGGCAATTTTGGGCCTGTTCTACTTGGTTCTTAAGTGTAGAAATACGGACACGACTCCACGCAATCGAGATCTAGGGTACAGGTCTTCTCCAGGACCCCCATACCCCTACCACCTCCAGTCCTGGTTCCACGCTGTCCACTCCCGGGGTGCTGAGGCTAAGGCCCGCCTTGGGCAGACACAAACACCGGGCGTGTGACCGTGCCCGGCGACGCTGCCGGGAGCTCCACTGCAGTTTCGTCAGAGGTAAAGGTACGCGCCCGGCGCGCGCGGCGTGTGCACACGCTCAGGGGACACACACACACACACACACACACACACACACCACCCGCACACAGCCCGCTCATTAACACCCCCTCCCGATCTGAAGAAGGGCGATCACTCGCCACCATCCCCTTGGACCTCTGCTATGAACCCACCCGAGCGCGCCAGCCCCACACCACGCGGCCCCGCGGCTCCCGGACGCCACGGCGTTTGCAGAAAGCTACGGCCCGCCGTCTCCCGCGCGTGGCGGGCTTCCTCTTGCTAGGCGACACCCCGCCACGACGCCTGTCCTAGTCGCCAGCCTGAAGTCGCCACCGGGAGTCTTCCCGGAGCAGAATGTCTCGGCCGCTGCGTCCCCCTCCAAGTCGCGTCTCACCGCAAGGAGTCAGCTTGCAAGCCTCTCTCCGCCCACCCGGTCCCATGACAGCTGCTACCGCCCAAAGACTGGTAGATTCTAACCAGAAGCAAAGTTTCCCTCTCTCCTCCCACCTCCCGCCCCCCCCACTCCGTCTTCCCCTCCCTCCCAGTGTTATGCAAAACGGGCCGGCACAAACGCTTCCACACCAGGTACTCAGCTTGTCCCCGCGAGTCCCGCGGGTTTCCGCCTAGCAGCCCCTCTCCGTACCCAGGCGTGTCCCCGCATCCGGGGTCTCCTCCCAGGCTCCGTCGCATCCCCAGCCCCTCGGGAACACACAGCCAGGAGCCGGGAGCAAAAGCCCTAACTCGGGAGCCAAACTTTAGGCTTGCAACAGGCATGGACTAGGGGGGAAACGAAGGAAGAGGTGGGGGCCCCCACGCCGCGTGCACACATTTTCCCGCAACTGCTTGTCCCAGCAGCAGACCCCATTTTAAGCTCCAAAGTCCGCAGCTTCCCTGTCCTCCCTCCCGAACACCAGAGCACACTCCTGTCATGCGCTTGTAGCCGGTGAGGCTCCCAGTCTCAGCCAGAGCCCGGGACGCCGCCTCACCTTCCCTTCCCCCTGCATCGTGGAGCGCGCGCCGGGGCCGCGCGCCGCAGGGGGACCCAGGCACCCCCTAGATAGTCCTTCCGCCCGGATCCTGCCTTGCTTTTTCCTAGCGGGTCTCCTCCGGATAGTGAGAGCTGGAAGACGCAATCTCCGCCCGCATGTCCACGTGCCCCGCCGACCCCTATTCCCTAGCCAGCAACTGACAGGAAACTCTGCGTTGCCGGAGCAGGTCGGGGGGGCTACGGGGTACCCGATGCTGAAGAACGAGGGGACTTCAGGGCTACTGATCGCCTCCCTTAGCCCCGCCACAAGTGCACGTGAAAGTACGGCAGCAAGTGCCGGGCGCCGAGGACGCGCCTACAACACCCAGAGCCAGCCTTTAGGGATCCCCCGACCCTGGCTGGATTCTACCTGCCGGAGGACTCGCAGTACCCCTCAACTTTGCCGGTGGGGGACAGCAGACTCTAGGTGGCCCTGGCTGTGTCCCCCAGTGCTACAGCACGCGCCGGCGACCTGCAGCTCTCTACGCCTGTAACGGAGCGCAGCGCAAGGCACGTGGAAGGGGGGGCTCTGCAGCCTGAACCCCCCGATCGCCCCCGGTGCGCCCACCGCTGCGTTCCCTTCCTCTGCAGCTGCGGCTGCAGCCCCGCGCCTCTGCACCCTAGTCCCTGGCCTGCGTTCCCAGCTGGCAGTACCTGCGTGTCAGACAGATAGTTGAGGAAGAAGGACGAGAGCTCTTCATCCAGCAGCGCGCCGCAGTCGTTCCCCGCCATCTTCCAGCCGCGGCTGCAGCGTGCGGCGGAGTCAGCGCCGAGCCCGCCCGGGGAGGGAGCGAGCGAGCGAGCAAGCGAGCAAGGAGGAGGGAGGAGGCAGCCGGGCGGGCGGGTGGAGGGCGGAGCTCGGGCCCCCGGCTGCGGCAGGCGGGCTGGCTGCGGGGGCGGGGCTGCGCGAGCCTGGGGTCGCACCCCCTGCTTTTCCAGCTCGGAGTCTGGCGCGCCGACCAGGTCTCGCAGCCCCCTGCGGGAAAAAAAGCGCCGGCAGCCAGGTGGCGGTGCCCGGGCCAGCAGCCTAGTGCCTGCGCAGCAATGCGGGCACCCCCTCCTTACTGCTAGAGCAAATCACGTTGCGTTAGCGCTGGGCGGGCCCTTGCCAGACAACCTGCTTCTACACAGCTGGGGAAACTGAGGCTCCAGGAGGCTTTGAACCGCGGTTGAAGCCGCAGTGCTCTGTCACGGCAAAAGAGAAAGCTTCGGAGGCCTAAGTTCTCTCTCTACCCAGACTGCAAGGCCAGAGGGAGGGAGACACGCACAGGTCAAAGGAAGAGAAATCAGAGAAGGCTCCTCAGAGAGGGTGGCATTCGTATGTTTTCTTTGAACCATGCGGGGTTTTTTTTAATTCCATTTTCTGTTAAGCCTAACCATCTCTCTCCCCAAGACCCACCCAATAACCCCCGTTAAAAATAATTTCAATCATGTCTTTTACTGTAGTCCAGTGTCTAGAACTGGCTAAGCTTCTGTCAGCCTCCGGGGTCCATTGGCCTTCTCTCTTCTCTTAGAACCTTCTGAAAAGGAGCTGCTATGCCAATCAGCCATTCACCAATGAATGGCATCTTTAGGGTATCCTTACCTACCAACCTTGTAAGTACCAACCCATTTGTTGCTCTCCTACCTCAAGCCTACGCTACCCTTCCCTTAGAAGTGTCTCGGCCTCCCTTGTACCTTGGCTTCGATGAAGACTTGATCTGAGTCAGGCTGTCCTTGCTAGAGTCTAAGAAACCAGGCTTAAATCTTGCTTCGGCTATGTCTCCAGTTTGCCAGAGGTAGTTAATAAATAGTGTGTTAACTGAAAAGGCTGGAAGGTTTCACCTCCCGGCCACCACCACCATCACTCTACATGAGGGAGCTGAAGGTCAGGAGTGCACACCAGGAGAGTCCTGAACCACAGCCAGGAAGCAAACCTTCTGACTTCAACCTTGAACTCTCATCTCTTCGATGCTTGCCAGGCAGCCATCTAGGTGTGTGCCCTGGGGGCAGGGGGTGGGGGGTGTACTGGAGCTGGATAAAGGCTGGAAGGCAGGAAGACTCAGACCTATTTATTGGGCACACCTGCCTCCCAGCCCTGCTCCCACAGGGTACTGACAAGGGCTGCCCCACCCTGCCAGGCTAGCAGGCTCCTTCCAACAAGAAGAGGAAACAGCCCAGCACACCTGCTCAGACTTGAACCACTCAGCAACAGCTTCCTTCTTCTCCAGTCTGAGGTTCCCAGAACCGCAGGGTGTGATTTACTCTTTGGGCTTAAGGCCAGCACGCTTTTAAGGAACAATGCTGCCAAGAGAGAGAATGTACAACTAACCTCAGAGAAGTCCTGGGTTCTGGTCCCATACTGTCTCTTGTTCCAGCACCAGGCAGTTCAGTAATGTGACTGCCTGGTTTTGAACCCCAGCAAGTCGCCTGGTCTCAAGCCTTCGTTTTCTCATCTATACAAATGTCTATAGTAAAATCACTTACTCATAGTGAGGTTATGAAGATAAAGAGATAAAATATGTAAAGTGCTTGGCACAGGGCCTGACCTTAGGGGGATTGCTAAGCTACTGGAGGAGAAAATACCCTTGTAGGAGTAGCAAACAGCATTATGACTTACCTCCCCTCCCATACTTAAACAAACTTTGTGCTCCATTCAGGTCTGAATCCTGGTGCCAACTTAACTGAGTGCTACTGTTACCTAAAAGTAAACGGAGAGTGTGGTGTGATGATGCATGCCTGTAATCCTAACACTTGGGACATGGAGGGAGGAGGGTTAGGCCAAGGTCATCCTTGGCTATATATGGAGCTATAGGCCTGCCTGGATTACATGAGATGCTGTCAATAATAATAATAATAATAATAATAATAATAATAAGCTATAGGCTAGCCTGGATTGTATGAGATGCTGTCAATAATAACAATAGCAACAAGGCAAGGGCTGAGATCATAGTTCATGTGGTAGAGCATTGTGCCTGTCATGCATAAAGTTCAGAGTGCCATGGAACTGAATAAAACTGGGAATTATGACATGCACTGTAATCCCAGCAGTGGGGAGGTAGAGACAGAAAGATCAGATGTGCAGGGTCATCTTTGGCTACCTAGCATGTTTGAGAGCAGCCTAGGCTGCATGAGACCTTGTCTTACAAAATCCAAACAATGACAAAAGGTAAGAGCATCACTTGCTTAACCTCTCTGCGCCTCAAAATGGGGACAGCGGTGGTGTCATTCCACACAGGGTCAAATGAAACAACGTGTTCAAAATAAAGTGCTTGGCCCAGGTCCAGCAGACAGGAAGTACCCATCACCACTGTTACCATCCTTATTCCCACCAAGGATTCGAATGTTCCTAAGACTGCCGCTGCTGCTGCTGGATCAACTTGGAGTCCTATGGGGTGGTTTCCAGAACTGTCCCC
The DNA here is from genome assembly GCA_021653895.1 of Mastomys natalensis. NCBI lineage: Eukaryota > Metazoa > Chordata > Mammalia > Rodentia > Muridae > Mastomys > Mastomys natalensis. The sequence continues at coordinate 1,285,767 of JAJTUV010000106.1, forward strand.
ATTCAGCTTGGCCCCTTGGTGGTGTTCCTTTTACAGTCCAAGGGATACACTGGGTCCCCTCTCTAGCCAGCCATCTCTGGCCATGGCCCTGCAGAGTGACTGCAGTGTTCAGAGGGTCTGTTTGCTTTTAGAACTCTGGTGTTGGTATAAGAAATCCTACCCATTGCCCAGCGAGGAGGGCTTTATCACTGATCCTCTGATCAGGTTGTAGCTGGCAAGATATTTGAGGTGCTCCTTCTCCACAGGAGCTTAGCTTGCTTCCTCATCAGCAGTGCTCACAACAGGGCCCCTTTGAGGGAGTGTGGAGATCTTCCTTGAGAAGGCCCTCAAGTGCGCAGTGTGATAGTTCATGCCTGTACTCAGCACTCAGGAGGCTGAGGCAGGAGGACTGCAATGCAAGCCTGAGGCCACCCTAGGTTATATAGTGAGACCTTCTCTCAGAAAAGAAAAGAAAAAAGTCCTCAAGAGATCCAAGATAGCAGAACATCTCCTGCTGTTTGCTGGTCTCCTGACTGCTGCTGCCTAGCCAATGAAAAGGCCACAGGGTGAAGCTGTGCAGAATCTCCTGACCCAAATGCAGTGCCAACTTCTACCAGACCAAACCTCCCGCTTTTTCTGTGCATATGTGTCGTCCATAATCCCTCAACAACCCTCGATAGGATGAATCACGCTATCCATTATTATATCTCGGGGAAACAAAGGCTTACATGTGGTTAAAGCTGGGGATCTAGCTCAGTTGTGGAATGTTTGCCCAGCACATTCTAGGTCCTAGGCTAAATCCTCAGTACTCTCTGCAAAAAGGGTTAAAGTGACTAGCTCCAGCCCAAATACTAGAGGTCCAGCTTAGGCCAAGCCTAGGCAGATACCAGGCCCAAGCCATAGCCCCCTAGAAGGGAATAAGAAGCAGCTGGCTACCCTGAGGAAGCCAGAATGGAGGCACATTTCTTAGTTTATGACTTTCACGGGAAGGGCAAGAATGCTGCCAGAATTGGACTCCATGGGGCTCCACCTCTGCCTCCTCTGTCTTTTTATTGGCCTTGCCACGAGTGTGGTGCCTATCCAACCCAGCCCAAAGCCCAGAGCACCCCGGGGCTCCTCAGATATGGAACGTACACAATGAGACTTGAACATTTTACTCTCTACCCACAAAGCCTCAAAGGGAAAAACATCAGCACATCTCTGTCTGATAACAGGAAAATGATCTATTCAGAAGCTGCAGCTGTACTTCCCAGACTCTTGGGGACATGGCAGTCACCTGGGGCTCTGTCACTTAGTAGATCTGAAGTGGGCCCAGGTTTTACAGGTTCCCCGAGGTGACGCTGATGCCCATCATTCAACAGATGTTTAGTGAGCACCTGCTATGTACCAGCTACTGTATTTGGTGTACACATAAGCCAGTGTATAGAACATCTGTCATTCCTGCCCATACACTGGCCAGCACAACTCTTCAGCAAACTACTGTTCAATGAAGGAGGGAGGATTTATGGGTCATAACAGGCAATGAGGTTTCCTGCCAGCCACCACAACCCTGTGAGCCTATGACCGAAGATAGGGTACCATATGCTGCTCTGTTTTTCAGCTTTTGTGCCCAAGGCAGGTTTGAACTCAGATCAAGATGAATTTTTTAAAAATAGCACCTTTATACAGTTCATCCTAAAGGCCACTGTCTTAGTTAAGGTTTCTATTGCTGTAATGAAACACCACGACCAAAAGCAAGATGGGGAGGAAAGGCTTCATTTGGCTTCCACTTCCATATCTCTGTTCATCATTGGAGAAGGACAGGACAGGAACTGAAACAGGGCAGGAACCTAGAGGCAGGGTTGATACAGAGGCCATGAAGGGGTGCTGCTTACTACTCCCCTTTACAACTGCTGTTCTTGATGGTTGTCCCATGGTATTGGTGTCTCCAAAATGCTGGGATCTCCTACAACTGGGCTGCACCATAGTCTCTCCTTCCCTTAAAGCCCTTCAATCCTAGGGCTTCCACCACGACTCCAGCTGTACTGTCACCGGTGGCCTCTCTTGGCCTCTAACAGTGTCAAGTCTCAACTGTTCTGTATGATCCTTTCACACCTTCAAAACCAGTACCCCCTGGGAGACTCTTACACATTCCAAGTTTGGCTGCCAACATAAGGTGCAACCCTGGCCACCTGTGACCACAGCTTGTGTGCTGACTCTGGGAACACACTTTCCAGAAGATCTCAGCTCGATGATACTGGTCTCCTCACTGATTTGCAGCTCCAGCTGACCAGCATCAATTGTCTCAGTAAAGTTTTTACTTCAGTTCTATGGAACTCTGAACTTTACGCATGCCAGGCACAATACTCTACCACATGAACTATATTCCCAGCCTTTGCCTTGCAAAATTCCAACAGAACAGCCCACTGAGCTCTCAATACTCACTGGCTCTTCTAGCCCAAAGTTCCAAAGTCCTTCCACAATCCTTCCAAAAATATGCTAAGATCTGTCACTTAAGCACCCCACTCCTGATACCAATTTCTATCATAGTTAGGGTTTCCACTGTTGCCATGACCAAAAGCAAGAAGGGGAGGAGAGAGTTTATTTGGCTTACACATCTACAGAATAGTCTATCATTAAAGGAAGCCAGGACAGAAACTGTCCCTCTGCCTTCCCCCGAATGAGGAACTTCAGAACTGTAGAGGGCCACTGGCTTGTCTATGTAGGCAAAGGATGTCACCTGGATCACAAAGCCCCTTTTCAGCAGAGCCAGGACTAAAGTTAAGGGCTCCAGATCACCCAGATCACTTAAAGATCTTAGGGCTGGGGTGGAAGTCTCTGTCTCTTACTTGAAGACTCAAGATGATCAAGGCACAGTTTGTGTTTGATGATGCCCTTGTCTTCCAGCAGTGGTACTTTGTGGCTTCACTGATGCACTTGAAAGAAACAGCAGTTCATGTTCAGTTTTTTTTTTTTCATGTGCTTAAAGATGTCTAAAGGGCCTCTGAATCAGCATAAAAATTTAAAAAATAAACAAACAAACGAGTTTGGGAACAGGTAGAAACATTTGTTTATAAGAGAAAGGTCTTCAACAACATTCTTCTCATGCTTATTTAATAGGTGAAGAAACAGGGGCCTGAAAGATGTGGTGTCTTTTCTAGATTATTATTCAGTATGTATACCAGCTGGGCATGGTAACACACAGCTCTCAGCACTCAGGAGGCAGAGACAGGAAGATCTCTGTGAGTTCAAGGCCAGCCTGGTCTACATATCAAATTCCAGGACAACCAGGGCACTTAGACTCAATCTCAAAACAAAACAAATATATGTATATATAAAAGAATGGAGGCTGGTAAGATGGCTCATCAGTTAAGACTTCCAGACGTCCTAAGTTCAATTCCCAGCAACTACATGGAGGCTCACAACCATCTATATGGGTATCTGATGCCCTCTTCAGGCAGACAGATGTATATATGCAGCAGAACACTCATACATTAAATAAATAAAAGAAAGGAAAAGATGATGCCACCAATCTCAAGGAAGCAACTGGAAAGAACCTTGATGGAGAAAGGGAGCAAGAGGTAAATTAAAATAAAAATTGCTTTAAAAAATAAAGAATGATATGTTATATAAATATATAACCAATATTTGTCTATATTAGAATTACATATGTATATATCAGAATAGCAACATTTAAATAGACAGTACTTGACATTAAAAGGCAACACAGTTTAGATTCAGTTTAATATGTGTATATATTCATATATATGAAATGATAAAAATGATAGTTGAGTGCTGTCATTTGCTGGCCTTGGGGTTTTGGGGAAATCACTCCTTGAAGATTACGCTATGTCTCCAACTTGGCCTGAAGCTTTGTATAGATCAAGTTCATGTTACAGAGATTTGCACCCAATACTTATTGCTCTAAGGAATTAACGGTGCTTCTTTAGGAGGAATTAAGTTTGACTCAAACTTATGATGCCATGACTGAAACAGCATGCTGTTTATATATATTTTGATTCAACAAAACTTGTATATCCTGCTGGGTGCCTGGTACCTGCTGCAGGTCTACTAATAGTGGCCATTTCAGTTTTTGCTATCAGGCATTTCAGGGTGCTGGTCCCACGATGTGCAGGGGGTGAGGAGTCACCAGACAAGTCTTGAGATACGGTAATGAGTTCTTCACTGGAAGCTGGAGGACTGAGGACCAGTCAAAACAAATCACTTTTCTCCTTGAAGACTCGACTCTCACTCTGCACAATAATGGTCTTGAACTGGACCAGCTATCCCATCTGCCTGCCACAGGCATCTCTCCAGGGCTTCAGCCCTGACAGTGAGATGCTCTAATTCCTGTTTGTGGGAAAAATCATTTGGGCCATGCATACTTTGGCAGCAAAGGCAGCTGGAGTCAGGATGCTGAGAGGAGAATCCAGGTCAGTAGGCCACCCTAGGAGTGTTTTATATGAGGAGGAATCTCCTTGGCTCTAGAGCAGCCAAAAGGACTACAGGATCCAGAGGAAGAGTATGACCTCGGGTATGACACAGCATCACAAAGAGCAAAGCATGGTGGGTCCTCAGTGCAGCAGAGTATCATGGATACTAGCATCTCTCTCCAGCTTCCTCAAGAAACCCACATACAAGGGGAGGGAGCAAGTTGAAAGTGAGCAACTGCATGCATTTCATTGCTTTGCTTTTAAATTGTAAACTATTTAAAATCACACCTAATCCCCTGAACGCACATGGTGGAAAGAGAGAACTCACTCCCAAAGTCCCACAACCTGTTTCATGACCTACACACACGTGCAGTGACATTCATATACCCTATGCAAATGTGTCATTGACTTGCTCTGTATCCATGGATCCCTTGTGTTACTAGATTTGTTTTCTCCACATGGCTATTTAGTCCTAGCTATATTACAAAGGAATATGCAAATTTTGCTAAGAAAACAGTGAGGATGATGAGTACCTTTACTCGTTAAACCATCAAAGGCTGTGAGATGCTTTTACTGAGGCTTGGTCTTCTAATGCACAACCAAGTCAGCTCTGCATAGAGGAGTCTGGTAAGCATCAATCATGTTGCGTTATTTGGAGTTCATTTATCATCTCTTTGTAAACAGCCTACTTTGTGCCTGGCACTCTGCTAAATTTAGGGGACAACATTAGCTATGACTTCTTCACTCACAATGAACAGAAAACCTTATGCAAATTGGCTTCTACTGGCCTACATAGCAAATGCTCCAGAGGGGACTTGTCAGGATGCTTGCTCTTCAGCTCTGGCTTCCTCTGTGGTCGCTGCTGTGGATGTCAGGGTGTTACGTTCTAGGCCAAGGTCCCATCCTCTTGGCAAATCTAGCAAAGCAGCCCTCTGGATTGTCCCTCCAAAAGTCTTGAGTTCACTGGTTGCTTCAGTCTGGGGCAAAGGCTCATTGCTTAGCCAGTCCCTGTTCTCATTGGCCAGAATTGAGTTACATGCCTTTTGAATCTAGGAGTTGAGAGGGTTTATACAAACTCCCAAACCAGGGTTTGTGAACAAAGACTTCTAACTTAGATGGGGGAAGAAAGTTGGGTGGATAGTCCTGGGAGGGGGGGCGAAGCACTGAAGAATGGGAGATGATCAAAATATATTGTATGAAAAAAATAATTCAAAACAGATTTAAAAAAAAGAAATAATGTCCAAACTAGTGATATAGCTACCTTAAATACTAGAAGAAGCACAAATTAAAACAGAAGAGAAGGGTAGAAATATTGAAAATTGGGCAAACATTAATAAAAGTAGGATAGGAAAAAAATCACAAAATCAAAAATTGATGCTTTGAAAGGACCAATACAATTTACAAAACTTCAGATTGGCTAGCAGTGTGACAGGGAGCATGATGACTAACTTAATTGAGATTTAAAAGGTCATAGCAATTAGAAAACAAATAAAATAGACAAATTCCTATAAAAGAACAACCCACTGAAACTGACTCACAAAGAAATGGAACCTTTCCATAGACCTGAAACAAGAGCTTCAACTGGTAATTAAAGAGCTGCCCACACAGTGCTGGGCATGGTGGTACATCCTTGTAATCCTGGCTCTCAGGAGAAAAGTCAGGAAGGTCACAAGTTCAAGGCCAGCTTGACCCACACAGCCAGACCTTGTCTCATAAAGGGGCAGGGGGCAACTCCCCACACTCAAAACACAAGGACTGTGCTGTATCTTATGTATAACACTTGCCTAGCCTGCACTCGGCCTTCCGAACTCCATTTAAAAAAAATCTATCCAATGAAAAAGGACCAGATCCACATAGCTTGACTGACGAATTCTACCTCACGGGTAAAGTATTAACAGCAATTCTTTATGATCTCTTCTAGAGAAGCAAGAGGAGGGGACACTTGCTGCCTCCTTCTCTGAGACCAGCTTTTCTCTGACAACAAAAGCAGACAGAGACATAGCAAGGTAAGTCTAACTCAATGTCTCTTGCAAGGACATATGAAAATCGGTACACCTGAAAAAATTAACATGACTTAAATATCATTATAGAAAGATATGTATAAAGATGTCTCTGGCTCCCAAAATATTCCAATTGTGAAAAGCAATAAAAGATAATGGAGACACATCAAACTAAATTTAAGCATTGAAGGTGAGTGAGGCCATTTGGGGAAAATATGCCAAGACAGTTCATAATGCAAGATTAATACCTGCATTATGTCCTGATGCTTTCTGCAGTTATTTTGAGGATCATCTAAGATAAAGGATATGAGAGAATTTTTACAACCACTTGTAGAATGCTTATAGAACTCTTCACAGTCTGTAGATGATGTCCTTACCCATGGGCACCATTCGGTTTCCAGCATTAAACTGTCTCCTGTCTTGTAGCCTTTTCTCTCATATTCCCTTGACCTGGAATACCCTTCCTTCTCTCCCTCATCACAATCCCCAGAGCCTGTTCACATCCATCATCCTTGGCTTACAGCTCATCTCCTCAAATACCTGCTCTGACCATCTGATATAAATTAAATTTTTGAAATGATCTTGTTTGCTTATTCATACGACAAGGAAGGTGCTAGTAGTATCAGGAGCCACTTGCTGTGTTACCCATAGCCTCCCTTGAGGCACACCACAGGGCCTGCGATGGGAAAGATAGTGCCAAATGAAGAATGAACCGAGTGTCTATGGTGTAAGTAGAAAGCTCTTGGTTCTGAGGAGGAAGCTGAGACTCCATGAAGAAAAACGGCTTGCTCAAGGGTCTCAGTTAGGGTTTCCATTGCTGTGAAGAGATACCATGACCAAGGCAATACTTATAAAGGACATTTAATTAGGGCTGGCCTGTTGTGGATAGCCTCAGCCTTGTATTTTGATCCTAGTTCCCAGTGGTAGCCTCAGCCTTTTTTATTTTGATCCTAGTTCCACCCTCCTGGGAAGGGCTGCAGAGGAGGATTGAATCTGTACACAAAGATGTCTTGTAAACCTTCTGTCCAATTAAACCTGTAAATAAAGGTTAGAGCCAGAGATTGGACAGTAGAAGGGGAGGCGGAGAAAAAGGCTTCAGGGAGGAGAGAGTGAGAGGAATTCGATATAAGGGGCAGCAGCAAGAGAAGAAGCAGAGGAGAGGGAGTCGAGGTAGAAGCAGAAGCAGCAGTAGCAGAAGAAGAAGAAGAAGAAGAAGAAGAAGAAGAAGAAGAAGAAGAAGAAGAAGAAGAAGAAGAACAAGAAGAAGAACAAGAAGAAGAACAAGAACAAGAACAAGAACAAGAACAAGAACAAGAACAAGAACAAGAACAAGAACAAGAACAAGAACAAGAACAAGAAGAACAAGAAGAACAAGAAGAAAGAACAAGAACAAGAAGAAGAAGAAGAAGAAGAACAAGAACAAGAAGAACAAGAACAAGAAGAACAAGAACAAGAAGAACAAGGAGAAAAGAAGAAGAAGAAGAAGAAGAAGAAGAAGAAGAAGAAGAAGAAGAAGAAGAAGAAGAAGAAGAAGAAGAAGAAGAAGAAGAACAAGAAGAAGAAGAAGAAGAAGAAGAACAAGAAGAAGAAGAACAAGAAGAAGAACAAGAAGAACAAGAACAAGAACAAGAACAAGAAGAAGAACAAGAACAAGAAGAACAAGAAGAAGAGAGGAAGCAGGCAGAAGGAAGCCGGAGAGAGAAGGAAGCTGACGACGGAGGAGCCAGAGCTCGGAGGACAAGGACACGGCCTGAATAAACCGCAAGTTACAAGGGATCTCATAGCCGGGATTAGAGTAGTGTAGTGGTAAATCTGCCCAATCTAGGCGTGCAATTTATACCCATAATTATTGAGTTGTGTCTTCCTTTACTGGTCTCCTTCAGGTAGGAGATTTTACAGCAGCAAATTTGGGGGTTAAATATTTCCTTCTACTACACTGGCCTACAGGTTCAGAGGTTCAGTCCATTATTGTCAAGGCAAAATATTAAAGTTAAAATTTAGAACAGTGTTTTCTTCAGCCTACTATCTAAACAGTGGTGGCTCTGCTTAGCTCTGCTGCCATGTTGCCTGGCCAGATGCCATCCGTGCCACAGCTAGAAATGGCCAGTCAAAAACACCAGCCCTGACACCTACGAGATGCCAGCATGGGAGATGGCTCTACATCTCCATGTCTACCACATGTCTCCACAAGGCTTGGCTGAGTCCAGACCATCCCGCCATCCACGTGGTACCTGGTAGAAATGAGCTCTAATGCTTAAAGATTATCCAAAGGCTTTATATGTTTGGTAATGCTCAATTAACAAGATACCCACACAATTAGAGGTGTTAACCAATTAACTAACCTAGATATAAATTGTTACCCAGGACAGTCCTGGACCCGTGGTTCTCCATGGCTCCTACATCTTCTCCTCCTAGCTCCTCCTCTTCCTTCCTCTTCCTCTCCTCTCTACTCCTCCCACATTACCAAGTTTATTATAAAATATCCAGCTATAGCAAAAAGCATGGCAGCATCCAGGCAGTCATGGTGCTAGAGGAGCTGAGAGTTTTACATCTTGTTCTGAAGTCAAACAGGAGAAACTGGCTCTCACATGGCTAGGAGGAAGGTCTAAAAGCCCACTCCCACAGTGACACACTTGCCCCAACAAGACCACACCTACTCTAACAAGGCCACACCTCCCAATAGTGCCACTCCCTGTGGGACAAGCATATTCAAACCACCACCACATCAAGGATCAAGGAGAGTGATCATAAATTTGGAGTGTGCTCTGGAAAATACTGAATTGGACAGTACACGGATGTGGTAGGCATAGGCACACACAACAAGGTAAGATAGGTTATGTGTCAGAGGCAACACTAAACACTGTGATCTTTGCATCTGTTTGAAGTCCTGGGAAGTGTGAAAGGCAGGAAATTGTTTTCTCCATGTGTCCCTGATGCCTCCGGTGCTCATGACTCTGCTGACTTTATTGTTACCCAGAAGTCCTGAACAGGCTGGCCCCGGCACAGCTAAGGACTCCCCTACTAAACCACACGATGCCATGACAGACCTGGCCTCCTTTGCAAAGAGAAAGTAGAATATGGGGGAGAGACTTAAATATGCACAGTGCCTAGAGGAGTGTCATGCAGAAGCAACTTGTCTTAGCCTACAACAATCTGCTGCCCTTTGAGCCCCTCTTCCTTCTCTTAGGAGTCCACCCTGAAAATGTGAGAGAGGAAAAACTTTCCAGGCAAAGCACTCCTAGGTTGAACACGTGTGTGGAACAATAGTAGCCCCCATCCCACCCAGGGTGTGCTGTTCCTTCAGGCATCAAAAGTAGGGTCAGTTTCTTGCCTCTATAATTCTGAGCAGCCTTTATGACTTGCTTTGGATCAAGAGAATTCAACAAAAGATGTGTTGTGCTCACTTCTAAGCTCTGTGTGATTTTGCTCTCTTGGAAGCCAGCCACCATGGAAAGACCATGCAGAAGATGCCCTGAGCCCTGTCAGCTTCCTTTGCAGAGACACAGACATCTGAATGCACCCACTCTGGGTCATCTAGACATGGGCCTGCTATCTAGTCAGTACAACACAGAACCATAGAGACCAGCTCCACAGCCCTGCTCAAACTGCAGCATGATCAAGTAGGTAGTTATGGTGGCTTTTCAAAATAAAATTCATTCATTCATTCATTCATTCATTCATTTGTTCATTCTAGGAGGGTCAAACTCAAGACTCTCACAAATGCTAAGGAAGTATTTTGCCACTAAGATATATACCTCCAGCTCTATGGCTTTTAAAACACTTATTTGGGAGCAAGTTGTATGTATATGTATACATATATGTGTGTGTTGTGTGTGTGATTGTGAATGTGGACACGTTTGTGCCAAAGTGTACAAGGGAGGTCAGAGGCTCTCCAACCTTGCCTGTCTACCTTATTTGAGACAGAGTCTCTGTGGTTCAGCACCATGAAGTTCTCCTGTCTCTAGGAGCCTGGGATTACCATATGCAGATTTATATAGCCTTAAATTCCTGTGTGCTTATGGCAAAAGCTTTACTGGGGGGACTATTTTTACATAAAGCAATAAATAACAGAAGCACAGACTCTGCAGATGTTGGCAAGGTGTTGGGATAAGCTGAGCCTCGGGCCTCATCTGTAAAATGAGGTAACTGTAGTACTTTATAGGACTGTGGTGATGTCCAGTCTACATAGTAAACCGTTAATGGTTTTGTGGATTGTATAGAATGTAATCTTTCGAGGAGCTTGGTGCCACATAACTCTAGTCTCAGCACTCTGCAAGCAGAGGCAAGCTGATCTATGTGAGTTCAAGACCAGCCTGGTCTACCTACCTAGAACAGCCAGGGCTACAGAGAGTGAGACCTTGATTAAAAAAAAAAAAAAAGCCCCCACTGCAATATATGCTTAATGTTGTCAAGTTATTAATAATAAATTATTTTAATGAAATTGCAAAATGAGGGCAGACTTTTGAATAAAAAAAGATGGAGAAATAGAAACAGTATATTTGTTTTTTTTTTTAAAAAACTTCTATTTAGTGAAATTACTAAATAGAAAAACCAGCCCTTGTACAATTTGTCCACTGGTACTGTAGCTTCAACAGGGAACTAAGTACTTGTATTCCCTCATAATTTAATAAACAGCATCGTGTAGTGCCTGAGGGAAGGGCTTTCTGGATGTCTTTGTGTTCGTAGAAGTTTTATCAAATTTTGATGCTGTTATAATTTCCCACTTCACAGATGGGGAAACTGAGACCCGGAGATCAGGCCATATCCTTCTCTTGGAAGTGACAGAGATGGGACTTGTGCCCTTGACACGTCGGTCCAAAGCAGTACACACTGCTCCCAAAGCTTGTGAGCTCAATAAATAAACAGCAGCAATTGATCAAACAACTGAAGTGCGTCCAGAGACCAGGCTTTCACAGACATCGGGAAACCAGACTGGGGCTCTGACTCATGCTGAGTCTTTCCCACCGAGCCCCAGGGCAGTTTCCTAGATTTCTAGAAAAACCTGGGTAATAATCCAAACCATAATCCCTTGGACCTTAATTTTAACTGATTAGGGTTAGTACTTTAATCCTAAAATTGTACTAAAAGTATACCAGTGGTACTTAGACAACTCCATGTAGTAGTTTAACTTGAAGACCCAAGATTTAGATTCAGACATCTGCTTTGAGTGTCTCTGGTCCAGTTCTTAGCTCCCTGGCTCTCAGGTTCAATGACAGTAGTCCTGATCTCTCTCATGGATCATACTGTTTAAATGAAGTACCCCTATGAAAAATAAAACTGTATAAATACATATTTAATTTAAACATCACAATAAAGTATCCATGTAAAATTATATACAACATTTACAGGCAACAGAAGCCTGTGTAGCTGTCTTTTAATCTTGGTAATTCATTAAGTCGATTGAACAAAAGCAAATTGCTGCAAGGAAGGGAGGCAGATGTGTTGCTCACTTTGTGGGATCCTCTAGGCTGTCTAGCCCATGGTGGTCCACCAGGAAGCACTGCCTGGCTCATAGTGCTGCTGAGTGAGCAGTCAATGAACAAATGGTCAAGTCTCTTGATGTCACTGGAAGTCCCCTGAGCACACCCCAGCTTCCAGTCCCCACCGTCACCCCTGGCTTATAGATGCTTTTCCTTCATTTTCCCCTTCATTGGCCTTACCTCCCATGTCCAGATGCACTGAGAGAAAACTCTTGAAGTATCCGTTCCCACAACCCCAACCCCACCCAAGGAAGTGACAAAGCAGGACCAGCTCTGGATCTTAGCGTCTAGGATTCTCAGATATGACAGGATGTGGGACAGAGAAAGTGAATGTTGACTGAAACGGACCAATAGAGCTTAGAGATTTCTTTTTCTTGTTTACTTATTTATTTATTTTTAAACTCTATTTTTTATTATTATAAGTATGAGGGTATATGATGGGGGAGTAGGTGCCACACTGCACTTGTACAAACCAGAGGATTCCTGTGTGAAGTGGTTTCTCTCCTTTTCCACGATTTTTCTAGTAATTGAACGCGGGTCCTCAGGCTTGAGAGGCAAGTATTTACTTGCTGAGCCGTCCATCTCGTTGCCTGTTTGTTTATTTCTCAGTCAGTGTCTCATGTAGCCAGGCTGGCCTCTAAGTGCTGGGATTATAGGTAAGTGTGTATTTTCATCCTTCTAATCAAAAACTGGAAACTGGTCCTTTAGCTGGTGAATGAGTAAACAAATTGTGGTACACCTATTCAATTAAATACTATCCCATGATAATAGAAACAACATACTATCGACACACATGCAATAGTACAGATGAGTCTCAAATATATGACACTAAGTGCAACATGCCAGACTCAGAAGTCTATATAGTGCATAATTCTATTTAAATGAAACATTAGAAAAGGCAACATTATGTTAACAAAAAATAAAGCCAAGTGTGGGGTGAGCAGATTGGCTGCAAAGTAGCACAACTCTCACATGAGGGAAACACATACACACACACACACACACATTGTGTGAGGGATATGACTGTTCAGTCTTGTCAAACGCCAATGCAATAAAACAGGCGCATCTTATTGGAGGCAAATTGAACTTCAATAACACACTGATGTTTAAAATACATATTGTACATGGTTGCTGCTTTTTTGTTTGTTTTTTTTCGAGACAGGGTTTCTCTGTGTAGCCCTGGCTGTCCTGGAACTCACTCTGTAGACCAGGCTGGTCTTGAACTCAGAAATCTACCTGCCTCTGCCTCCCAAGTGCTGGGATTAAAGGTGTGTGCCACCACTGCCCAGCTGCTGTTTTGTTTTTATATGTGAATTGATTTTGTTTTGTATTACATTTATTTATTTTGTGTGTGTGTGTGTGTGTGTGTGTGTGTGTGTGTGTGTATGTATACACCCACATCGTAAATGTGGGTTGGGTATACACATGGAGGTCAAAAGACAACTTTCAAGAGTTGGTTCTATTCTATATGTGGATCTCAGGAATGGAATTCAGGCTGTCAGTCTTGGTAGCAAGCACTGTCACCTGATAAACCATTTCACCAGCCCTGAATTCTTTCAGGCAATTCTCCTGTCTCAGGAGAATTCCAAAGACAGTCTGAATTGGTGTTTGCCAAGTACGTCATACAGGGGATTCCTGAGCTGAGCACGAATGAGAATAGATGGACTTTAAAAATATTTAGGAGTATGGAATTTAGGCTTAAAGTCAGAATTGTGTGCAGTAGAAATAACAATGGTCCAGAAGTCAAGAGCCATTCATTCATGCATGTGTTCATCCACCAAATACCTGCCACATGTGACACTGTACAACAGGGTAGAGCACTGGTTTGAGTTAAGTCCCTATACAACCACACCTAAAAGAATTCTATGGAATGCAAACCCAAGCTAGGCATTAGACAGGTGGCTACTGACTTGGTGGCGAAGGAGGAACTGGATATGACTCAAGGAAGTCATGAGGACTACCACTGATGACCACCATGTCTACCATAGGCTACTACTTTTGCCTCAGGCTAGGCCCATTGCTTCCCTCTTGCTTGAACAGCCCACAGCAGGTTCCTCCATGCTCTCCTTGAGAGTGTACTAACTGCTTCTGGTTCCCTCCACATGCAGCAGCCAAAAGGTTACAGTTGCCACACAAACTCCAGATCCTGTTCCTCTCCTACCTCAACGCTCTTTCATGGTGACTCATGGGCTTATTTTAAAGTCCACATGTTAAAGGATGGTTCAAGGGGCTGGCCCTATGGAACACAGCACATACTGAAAGATCAGCTAGGGATGTGTGTGTGTGGTCCATGAGCCTAAGAGGGGAAAGAAGGGGCAGAAAAGAATGGACTGAAGAAATTCTTAAGGAACAAAAGCCCCCTGGATTCTGGCCCTGACTGGCTAACACAAGACTCAGTTTCCTAAGTCATCCAGCACTAATTAGGTCATCTATAAGGGTCCTTTCAGTCCCTTGATTGTTACTTGACACCTCTTGCTTGCCGTCCGTGTCTCTGCCTCTCCGTGCCCTTATCACACCACGGACATCTTTACAAAAATTATTATCTGCACACATGAGACAGAGATTACACTGGCTCAATCTGCAGGAGGCTTTGCAGCCCATTCTGCTAAGAAGATTCTCTGCCTAGAAGAGCCCCAAGGTCGTGTTACCAACCTGGGTTGCAAAAGAATCCTGGTGAGCAAGTATCCTTTGAAACAGGAGAAGAGGGACAGGGTTCTCCCAGGTTGTCTTCTATAAACAGAGAAAGAGAGTGAAGGAGAAGGCAGGGGGTTGACAGCAAGGCCCAGTCTTTCAGATCAGCTTGCTCTACAACAGAGGCGCTCAACACACTGCCAGGGAGGTGTTTTCTCCTGGTCAAGTGGAAAGGTCAGGGAACTGGCTGTAAATCAATGCACCGCTCAGGCTTGGCTTGACCTTGACCATGTTACTTGACCTCCAGCTCGGTTTCTTTAGCAACTGGTCTGATCCAGTAAGCTTGATTCAAGCTCATCCAACATCTCACATCATTTTTAATTTTACAAGCAGTAGAAGTTGATGAAAGAGAAGTGTCATGCATGAATAATCAAAGGCAAACTCCCTCAACTCACCACCAAGAGGTGGGCTAGTGCTTTTCGGTTTTAACTAGCATTCGGTTGACACTGCACAGACTCTTCTGTGTCTGATTATTTGATTTCACAGGATATTGTGACCTCCTTTTCAGGTCATTACATTCCCTTCTACATTCTGATACTCGGTGAGATTGAATGCCCGTGGACTCTTTTCTAGTTGAGGCCAGTCTCCATGCTTCAATTCACCCTTCCAAAACATCTAGCTAATCCCTCATGCAGGCAGGCACTGGACACTTTACTGAAGACTTGGTGGGTCACCATGCAATAAGTAAAATATCCTAAACATTGCTTTTAAATTTTTTTTTGTTGATTTTTTTTGGGGTTTTTTGTTGTTGTTGTTGTTGTTGGTTTTTTGGTTTTTTTGTTTTTCTTTTTTGAGACAGAGTCTCACAGAGTTATCCCAGATAGACTAACACTTTGTATATGGACCAGGCTGGCATCAAAATTAATATATAGCTGAGAATTATCTTGAGTTTATTTTTTAGAGTGAGCAAGTAGTCCAAGTTTACTTTTAGCAGGCAAGACAGCAAAAGCAAAGCGAGACCTCCAGAGAGGAAGGTAGACCAAGGGAAGAGACCACAGCCAGCCTTGAACTTCTGATCCTCTTGCCTCTGCTCCTGAGTGCTGGGATTACAGGCATGTTAAGACCATACCTGGGTTTGTATGGCATTGGGACTCAAACACAGGACTTTGTACATGTTAGTCAACCATCTACCAATTGAGCTATGTCCTCTGGCCTGGCAGTCTACTTTTGGTTTTGTGACTTTGGTGTGTGTGTGTCACATTGTTTCCAGTCTCCCACATCTCCATAATAAGCAACACTCAAGGTGAGCATCTTTATGGCTTCTACTTGCATTTCATAATTTTCAAAATCTTTCTCTTGACAGAGTTTGGTTTTGTCTTTATAATATTGAGAGATCTTATCTAAAAAAATGAAAGGCTACAAAAATTAAGTAATTTTCTTACAGTTCCATCTTGGGTCATGTAGATAGAAGCATTTTTTCCAGAAGACAATGTGTATTTGTGCCACCACTGACCAGTACCTTTACTGCACAGCCAGAGCTGCACTCACAATGAACCCACCCTCCCCTACACATGCCACTCACCAAACCCTCTCTGCTCCACACCCTCCTTCCACAGATGACCACATGGACGGCAAATGGACAACAGGGCTCAGGGCAAAGTTGGTCTGATATCAAAGCCCCCACTCTGCAGAACTCCCCCATCTTGCCTGGTTAATCAGAGTGTTAGGTTCCAATACGGAAAACCTTGAAATCATTGTAGTTAGTCTAAATCATTTTTACCAGATTATCGGAAATATAACCTTCTATCTTTCTCTGTGACACTTTCACATTTGATTCTGACACCTCCTCCCTAAAGGAAAAAAGGAAGGGAGGAAAGGAGAGAGGAAGGGAGGGAGGAAGGGGAAAGAAAGAAAGAAAGAAAGAAAGAAAGAAAGAAAGAAAGAAAGAAAGAAAAAGAAAGAAAGAAAGAAAGAGGGAGGAAGGAGGAAGAGAGAGAGAGAGAGAGAGAGAGAGAGAGAGAGAGAGAGAGAGAGAGAGAGAGAGCTTGTCCTTTAAGACCCAACCAAACATTGGCTTGTCCACGAAACCATTTCACAGTACCTTCTGGGGCACTCACTCTCAAAACCCTGTACTGTTGTTCTGTCAGACTCTGGTGTCAGTGTGAAGAACAGGTCTCCCCTACCCCAGCCTTGATAGTGCCTAGCACCGTGTATGGAGCACAACAGGTATTTCATAAACATTTTCAAGTAAAGAAACACTTTTAGGCTGGGAGGTGGTGGCTCACACCTTTAATTCTAACACTAAGGAGTGAGAAGTAGGCAGATCTCTGTGAGTTCCAGACCAACCTGGTCTACAGAGCTAGGACAGCCAGGCTTCATCGAGAAACCCTGTCTTTAAAAACCAACCAAAGGAAGGAAGAAAGGAAAGAAGGAAGGAAGGAAGGAAAGAAAGAAGAAAGGAAGGAAGGAAAGAAAGAAGGAAGGGAGGGAGGGAGGGAGGAAGGGAAGGAGGGAGAGAGGAGAAGAGAAGAGAAGAGAAGAGAAGAGAAGAGAAGAGAAGAGAAGAGAAGAGAAGAGAAGAGAAGAGAAGAGAAGAGAAAGAGAAAGAAACATCTTTAGTCACCCTAGGAAATGGAGATTGGAAACCAGGGTCCTTCAGTCCAGTTCCTCCTGTGGTCCTTCACAAGACCTTTCTCGACACATTTGCTTTGAGCACCAGCATTTTAGGTTGTTTGAGTCATTTGATGTGGATGGGTAGATGGAGGGAAGACAGGACAGGGACCTGCAAGAAGAGGAAGAAGGGAGGGGCAGGGGAGGTAACTGGATGGATGGAGTAAGGAAGCATGAAAGTGAAGATAAATGGCTGGATAGAAAGAAGGAAAGTTGGAAGGAAGAAATGAAGGGATGATGTGAGGAAGGAAGAAATGAAGGGATGATGTGAGGAAGGAAGAAATGAAGGGATGATGTGAGGAAGGAAGAAATGAAGGGATGATGTGAGGAACAGTGATGTGTGGGAAAGAAAAAGAAAGGCAGGAAGAGACAGGAGGAAACACAGAGAAAAGGAAGGACTGAGCATGGTGGGTCCACCTGTAATCCTAGTACTTGAGACGCTGAAGCAGAAAGATTGCCAACTCAAGGCTAACCTGAGCTACACAGAGCAGCTCTGTCAAAGTCGGGGTCAGGGGCTGGGCAGATTGGCTTGACTGAATGGAAGAGTCTGGTTAACTCATCCAGAGCCTCTCTAAAGAGCTAAGTGCCCTGAGAAGTTTGGGCACAGAGTTGTCAGAAACATAGAGTATTTTTTCATATAAAAAGGATTAAATTTGGAGGACTGAAGAGATAGCTCAGTTGAAGTTGGCCTCTGTTGCTGTGATTTAAACACCATGACCAAAAGCAACTTGGGGACAGAAGGGTTTATTTCAGTTTACAAATTATCACTGAGGGAAGTCGGAGCAGGAACTCAAAGCAGGAACCTGGAATCAGGAATTGTAGCAGAAGCCATGAAGGACTGACTGCTCCTTCCTGGACTGCATCCCTAGTTTGCTCAGCTTGATTTCTTATACAACCAGGACCGCTTTCCTAGGGGTGGCACCGCCCACAGTGGGCCGGACCCTCCCTCAGCAATCATTAATCAAGTAAACACTCCCCACAGCCACACCCATGGGTCGGTTCAGTGGAGACAATTCCCTAACTGAAAGAATTGCTTCCCAAGTGACTCTGGTTTCTGTCAAGTCCACAAATTTAACCAGCACAGTGGGTAAAGTGCTTGCTTTGTATGCACAAGGATCTGAGACTTCAATCTGGGTATCATGGCGCACACTTGCCATTCCAGTGCTGTGGAGGTAGAGAGATGGGTGTATCCTTGGTGCTTGCTGACTGGTCAGCTACAAGTTCCAGGCCATTAAGAAGTTCTGGTCCCCCTAAGTGGAGAGGAGTGGGCATCGACTAAGGAACAACATCTGAAATTGGCCTCTGGCCCCTACATATATGTGCACAGGGATACATGTACAGGCACACGTACACCTGCACCCATATGAATACACATGTATGTATAGCCATACAGACACAAGGATTCAACATGGAACCTGGTCAAATGGAGTAGATCAGCCTCCAAAGCTAATTCTAAAATGACAATGACATCGGCTTTCAAGGAAGCATTTGTTCGCTACTTCACAGAAGAGCTAAAGTTGTATGAGGTGTAAAAATGCAGCAAGGAAACAAGAGTTTTGAAGGATGCTGTGAACTAGCTAGACCTCAAAAACATTTATAGACCATACCAATTAACAAAAGTAGAATTCAACACACACTCTTTTTTTTAAAACCTTTTTTTTAAAAAACATACTTACCATTATTTTATGTGCACTGGTGTTTGCCTGCATGTATGTCTACTTGAGTGTCAGATCTTAAAGTTATGATAGTTGTGAGCTGCCATGTGGAGGCTAGGATTTGAACCTGTGTTCTCTGAAAGACTAGTCAGTACCCTTAACCACTGAGACATCTCTCCAGCCCCCAGGGTTGTTTGTTTGTTTGTTGTTTTGCTTGTTTGTTTTTTGAAACAGGGTTTCTCTGTGTAGCCTTAGCTGTCCACCTGTCGCTGCTTCCCAGTGCTGGGATTAAAGGCGTGTGTCATCACGTCTGGCAGAACACACATTCGTGTCTGCAGCACATGGAATATTTTGCTTAGCCTAATCGTGATGATACACCATGTGCTAGGCCCTAAAAGAAATTTCAATAAATTGAAAGGGTTCAAAGTATATAACGTATATTCTCTGATAACCATGAAGTGAAACTAGAAATGAATGAGAGAAGGAAATGTGGGGAACCCACAAATCTGCAGAAATTAAACAATATACGCCTGGATTTAGAGCCTTCAAGTTGAACTTTAAAAGTCAGGAAAGATTTTTACCAAGTTAACAGGTTAGCAAAGCTGGGGCCTATTCAGACACCAGGAGCTACCCATCGAGCCAGGATGAGCTGGGAGGTGGGTCTGAGCAGGTAGCCTGAGGCCTGAAAGCCATACTCAGAGCTCAGGCCTCCCTCTGAGTGTGGGAGCTGTGGAGACAGTTTGAACGCAGAAGAAAGCTGAGCAGACAATACGTGGACTGTAGATCCCCATGTTCTTTAAGTTAATTTGCTAGATGATACAATCTTCCAAGGACAAAATGCAGACATCCAGACTCAGGGACAGAGACTTTTGAGTCAGCCATTCTGGGAAAGTACTGGTGGGAGGCTGGGTAATGACTAGGGAGGGGGAACTCCTGGTTTTGATCGGTGTCTTTGATGTCATGGCTCACCAAGGATCCCATCATTCTGTTGACCCTGCACCAAATTCTACCCAGGTCCGTGGTGCTGGGTACAAATGGCAGATAAACAGGTCATGGGGCATTTTCTGTGGTGGGATGTGTGGGAGGGGCGGTGGGGAAATGGCTGCTTCCCTGGTTACCCCAATTCCGGTGAGTCCGTTCCTACACTCATGGGATTGGTCACTCCCTCCTGCCCTCCAGCTCACAGGCAGTGGAAAGAGGAGCCTGGCCAACTGGTACGAACTTTGGCCTCATGTTATCATTTTCCTAAGAAACTCAGAAGTGGCCAAGCAATTCAAAGGTCTTTTATGATGAAGAGGACAAAAGTCAGCTCCAGCCATTAGCTATTGATTACTTCTTACCACACCTTGGGCGCGATCCTCCTTCTAGTCTTACAGAGTGAAACTGATGTCTCAGGGCTATTCCAGGAGGCCCCCAAAGATGCTGACAGACCTTTACCTTAATAGGCTTGTCCTCTGAAGGAAGCTTCCTGAATTCATACTCATTGAAGCCATATGTAACAAGATTCGATGTCTTATCCCAGAGGACAGAGCGACACGGAAAACCAGGATCTGCCTCTCCTCGCTAGAACTTGAAAGGATCCAGACCTTTTGCATCCAGCAATTCCACTTCTGGGAACCTCTCATAAAGAATAAATCTTCAGTGGACAAGACTCCAGACGAAGGGGTAGGGAATGTGGTATCATTTGCACCGCCTGAAAAATGAACTCACCACAGCATCTAGGAATATTGATGTTTATTGCACTAGACTCTTGGCGAAGCAGTTTGCCTGTACTATAACATTGACTCCACCCAGGAGCCCTGTAGGGTAGATACTGTAGAGTAGTATCCCTGTTTTGCAGATAAGCAAACAGCTCAAAGAGATTCCCCTAGATTTAATAGCTACAGAACATCAGAGACAGGACTTAGAGCAACATTGCCTCCTGTTGTAAAACGAAGAATAGAAATTTCCAGAGCTCAGAAGACTGAAAGAGGGAATCATAAGTTCAAGGCAAGCCTGGGCTGCCTCATGAGACTCTATTAAAAAAGAAAAGAAAAAGAAAAAGAAAGGAAAGGAAAGGAAAGGAAAGGAAAGGAAAGGAAAGGAAAGGAAAGGAAAGGAAAGGAAAGGAAGCCACAGGCCTTTAATCCCAGCACTTGGCAGGCAGATTTCTGTGTTAAAGGCCAGCCTGGTCTACAAGGTGACTTCCAGGACAGCCAGAGCTACACAGAAAAACCCTGTCTTAAGAAACATACATACATACATACATACATACATACATACATACATACATACATACATAGGAGCTGGGGCTGTAGCTCAGCTGGTAGAGAACTTGCCTAGAATACACAAAGCCCTAGGTTTGATCTCTATCTAGCACTGCAAAGCCAGGTAGCATAACATCCCTGTAATCCCAGCCTAACTAGAGAGGTAGGAACGTAAGGATCTGAAGTTTATAAGTCAGCCTTAGCAACATAATGAGTCAGAGGCCAGTCCAGATACTCAAGACTCTGTCTCAAAAAATACAATAGTCTAGGGAGATGGCTTAATGATTAAGAGCTTGTACTGCCCTACCTAAGGATCCAAGTTCCCGTGCCAGTACCCACATTAAGTGCCTCACAACCATCTGTAACTCCTACTCTAGAGGACTTGAAGTGATCCTGTGGCCTTTGAAGCCACACACACACACACGCACACGCACACGCACCCGCACATGCACGCACACACACACACACACACACACACACGCACACACACACGCACGTGCACAAGTTTATAAAATTGATACAAGGAATTATCAAAACTAGGTAAAATAGTAATAAAAATCATTCTATTTTTTAAGGCCCTCAGTGAAAGATTCCCATATACATTGAGACTTCTTTTAAGGTCCTGGGTGTGTGGCGATGTTTTAAAAAAAATTTTTTTTATGATCTGAGAAAGATTGTTTTTATGTTTTGTTACTTTCTGTGATGTTCTTATTATTCAGAAGAAGCAGATAACTCCTTTTTTTTTTTTTTTTTTTTTTTTTGGATAGGGTTTTTATTCTGTGGTCCTGGCTGGCCTAGAATTCACTATATAGACCAGGGTGGCCTGGAACTCAGAGATCTATCTGCCTGCCTCTGCCTCCTGAGTGGGCTACCATGTCTGCCAAGAACGTAACGTTATACATACTTTTAAACAGGAATGCAGAACCAATCATATAAAATGATGGTTCTCAGACAGAGGGACCCTGGGGGTCAATGTGGATCTGGCTAGAGCTGTCTCCAGAAAGTTTGGGAAAGCTTTGAGTAGCCACTCCCACCACGCTCAACACCACCTTTGGTGTGTGCACGGAGCAGCACTGTAGAGAAGCCAAAATGAGGATGTCAGGGCAGTCCCCCGGGATTGGGGAGGGGACTAGGGGAGGTGAGGGGTGGGGTGGGAGTGGGGAAGGGGCGTCTAGTGACATGTCCGTACACAGAGACGCTAAGGGATAGGAACCCCTCTTGACAACCCTTTTAAAAAAGTTTTCTTTTTCAAAAACATTACTTTTCTGCTCTATATAATATCAAAGTACAAGCCTAGTGTTTGTTGGATAAACAGAACTTGGAAGCAGGCTGAGTACCCTAGGAAGAAGGTGAAGCTGTCCAAAGGCCCAAACTACTCCATAGGGACCCCTACGGCTCTGCAGGGCTTCTGCAGCTGCAGAAGGGTAAGATCAGAAGCGCTTGCGCCAAGGAGGTTACAGAGATCAGGGCCAAAGGGGACTGGCGGAGGTCAAGGTCAGCCTGGCAATGCCCGGCCAGCTGCCTTGATCTTAAGTCTGCTTGAGGCTCAGAAAATTACTTTCTCAGAGACATTAATAGATAGCACTATGGAAAATTTAGCATGGTGGGAGGGCTTTCCCTAATAACTTAACTTTTTTTCTTTTTTAAAAATTTTATATGTATATTTTATTTTTTATTAATAATATTTGAATTGGCATATTGTATGTGATGCTGGTCAAAATACTTTTTTTTAATGAACATACTTTCTCTTTGAAAGTTAACTGGAAGGCACGTTCTGTTTTTACTGCAAACATTCCCGGTTGTTTCCATGTGCTACAGTATATTTGCTTGTTTCCATGTGTTAAATAATGTCTTACCAAAAGTTGGCAAATGTAAAATGGGGCAGAGACAAGAAAAACATTTTTTACTTAAATAGCTTTGATCTTATGACTGAGAAATTTGTTTTATTACATAAAGCAGGTGCTCTGACAAAGTATGTACCTGTTTGAATAAGTTCATCCCACCAGGTGTGTGCACAGAGGCATCCACTACCCACACAGGCACAGACAGGGCATGGTGCAGCCAGTGCTAGCCTTGTCTCTATTTCCAGTTGCCAGCTCAGAAGAAAACTGGTTTTTTATTTGTTTTATTTTGTTTTGCTTTAAAAAAGAGCAAAAAGCAAAAAACAGTCTTACTGTGTAGCCTTGGCTGGCCTGTAACTTACTGTGTAGACCAGGCTGGCCTCAGATTCAGAAAAATCTGCCTGCCTCTGCCTCTGAGTGCTGACATTAAAGACAAGTGCCATCACACCAATGACAACTACTAGTTCTTCTTCCCCCTCTTCCTTCTTCCCTCCCCCTTTTCTCCTCTGATTCCTCCTTCATTTAGTATGTGTGTGTGTGTGTGTGTGTGTGTGTGTGTGTGTGTGTGTGTGTGTATGCATGCACATACATTTGTGGAGAGCAGAGACAAACCTATAGTAATTGGTTCTCTCCTTCCATCATGTTAGTTCTGGGGGTTGAACTCAAAGTTGTCAGATTTAGGGGTAAGTGCCTTTATGGACTGAGCTATCTCAGGAAAACCATTCTTAGTGGATTTTATTCATTTTTGTAGAAAATCTTTGTATTCACAAAGTGTACACACATTTACTCTGTAGCAATTATGTGTGTACCATGTGTCTCATTAATGGTGGCACTGAATCCAGTCACCGTGCACCCTGGGAGTCTTTCCACAGGATCTGTAGAGCAGTGTTGACTGGTAACTGTTTGCAGGTCCATCGAGGGTCCTTCCTGTGCTAACAGAAACCCTTACAGCTCCCAGGCTGACACCAACTAGACCTTTGTCTCTCCACAGATGGGTGGGGGCAGAGTTCTAAGGCTAGCTTTCTTCCTCCTTCCCTCTTCTAATGGCTCCCTTCCTCTTCTCTCCTTTCCTTCTCTTGTTTTTGCTTTTCTTTCTTCTTGTGTATGTAATATATACATGTAAGGTGTAAGTGCACATTCACCTCTGTGTGTACATGTGAAGTCAAAGGCCCACAGCAGGTGTCTTTCTCTGTCACTCTCTTCCTTATATATTTTTATTTTCTTTTAAAAAATTTAAGGGGCGGGGGGAGGTGACACATGCCTTTAATCCCTTTACTCGGGAGGCAGAGGTAGGCGATCTCTCTGAGTTCCAGGCCAGCCTGGTATAGAGAGGGAGTTCCAAGATAGTTAGGGCACAGAAAACCTTGTCTCAGAAAACAAAACAAAAACAAAACAAAAAACCCAAACAAAAAAAGTGAACAAAAATTTTTTTAATTACTTTTTAAATTTTTCATATGTATATACTATATTTACATCATTTCTCCCCTTCCTCCACTCCGCGCTGTGGGCCCCCTCTCAAACTCATGACCTTTCTAAAATAGTTATTTATGTATACTTACTTATGTATTTATTTATACATAAATTAATAAGTATAAAAATACAACCTGCTGAGTTCATTTAGTGTTGCTTGTATACATACACAGTTTTAAGGCTGATCGCTTTGGGTTGGGTAGCCGAGTAGAAGGCTCAACCCTGGAGAAGATTAATTCTCCCACAGCAGCCTTTGATGCCTGGAGCTTTTTATCTAGAGGTGGGGCTTTGGGAGATTTCCCTCATCCACACTGGCATGTCAGCTGGTATTGTCCTTGCTCAGATCTTATTTAGACAGTCACATTGTTGATTTCATGGGTCCAGCTTCCCTATCATGTAGAGAAGACACTGTCTCACACGAGATGTTGTGGTCCTCAGACTCTGACCATCTTCCTGAATCTTCTCCTGAGATGTTCCCTGAGTCTTAAGTGTAGGGGTTGTGTCATAATTGTATCAGCTGGGGCTGGGCTCCCCTGTGGTCAGTGGTTGTCTGTATTTTGACCTGCTGTGGCTTTCTGTAATGGTCTCTGTCTGCTGCATAAAGGAGCTTCTCTGATGAGGGGTAAGGGCTACACTTAGCTGTGGGTATAAGGATAAGTATTTAGAATGCAGTTGGGAATTATACTGGTTTGAAAAAGTGCCAATGGTAGGTTCTCTTCTAGGTTCATGACCTCACCAGCCAGGAGGAGCTGGCTATGTTTACAGGACCAGGTGTGAATCCCTCCTATGGAGGGGGTCTCAAGCCCAATTAGACAGTCCTCAGTTACCATCAAGACATATCACATCTTTGGTGATATTTTGGCATTCTGGTCATTGCTGTAGTTCATAGGTGTCACAGCTGATCAGGAAGACTATTGATTTCTTTCTTCCCTCTGACGCACCTCCTGGTACTATGAAAGTGGCGTCTGGGTCATCTCCAGTTTGATTCCTGTGTCTGAAACATATGGTGTTTTCAGCAATAGGGTTTTACCTTTAAGTTCAGGGAAGAAACAGGGGCCAATGGTCATAGCATAGACATGTGATATCTGTCTGTCTGCATCTGAGTTACCACACTCTGTATAATATTTTCTTGTTCCATCTGTTTACCTGAAAATTTCATGATTTCTATTTTTTTAACCATTTTCAATATTAAGGTTTCTTTTCTCTCTCTCTCTAGGATCAACTTAAATTAATTAAGAGTATATAAATGAGTTTTCATTCAGATAACGTTTTATCTGATATTAAGTGGCTATCCACCCTGTATTTCTAAGCAGGATTTCCCACCTGGAGTTCACAGCTTTGGTAGAGAGACTGGCCAGCAAGCCCATCCTCGGCACTGGCAGGACAGGGGTTCCTGCCAGGTGCTAACATGTGTAAGTGCTAGGACTCCAGCATGCTGGAGAGACGGCTCAGTGGGTAAAATCTTGCTGCATGAGCTGTCTCTCCAGCACACATCCTTGGTTTATTCATGTTTATTTTATTTATTATTAATAACTGAGTGGGTAGGCTTCTTGAGGGTCACAGAACAACTTCGGGGAGTGAGTTCTTTCCTTCTGTTGTGGGTTCTGGAGATTAAACTTGGGGCATCAGGCTTAAACAGCAAGCGTCTCCCCCACTGTGCTGCGCTGCTGGCTTCTTGTTCTCCCTTATAAAATGAAGACAATTTAAGTTTCCTTTCCTACTCTGATTATTAATGCAAAACAGGCTTACTGTGAACCATGCAGATTGTTTAAAAAAAAAAAAAAAAAGGTTGAAAAGTGGAAAGCCCTGCATATATCATCAGCTGACATTCGATTATCTGTCCTGACTTTCTCGAGACTAGCCACATTTTTTTCCCCACCATTTCAACCACTAGAAAGAGTGCGATTTGGCAGACTCAGCCTGCTCACATCACCACGCGACCATCACCATTACCCAGTTCTAGACTCAAGTGTTTTTGTCAACCCCAGGAGGAAATTCTATTTTTAATGCAGTTCCCAGGTCCCCTGTCCCCACCCTCATTCCCACCAGTCTGCTATCTGTCTCCATGGATTGCCATATTGGGTATTTGAATGACACGAATGACACCAGACAGCAGACTTCTACATTCCTCTTCCTTCACTTAACCTAGTGTAATCCAGGCCAATGTATGCTGCAGCAGAAATCACTCCTTCTTTCAAGCTTTTTATTTTATTTTTTTTTGTCTTGGTTTTTTGTTTGTTTGTTTTTTTGTTTTTGTTTTTTTCAAGACAGGGTTTCTCTGTGTAGCCCTGGCTATCCTGGAACTCACTCTGTAGACCAGGCTGGCCTCCAACTCAGAAATCTGCTGTCTCTGCCTCCCAAGTGCTGGGATCAAAGGCGTGCACCACCACCACTGGCTGCCATTTTCAATTCTAGGGGTTTAGAGTTGAGGTGGGGTTGCTGGGTTGAATGGTCAGCGTATGCTTAACTTACTGAGGAAGCCACAGATTGGTCACCTCACTAGCTGCGCCTCTTTACCTTCCCCCAAGCAATGCACAAGGCTCCCAGCCAGCCCCTGCTATTTGCCCTTTGCTGTGGGTGTGCAGTGGTGCCTTATTGTGGGTGTGAACTGGGTTTCCCTGATGACAGGGCGGGGCAGTGTCTTTTCACACCCTTGATGACCATCTGTTTATCTTCCTCAGAGAAATATTTATTCAACCCTTTTGGCTATTCACATTTTTTTTGTTGAATCATAAAACTTCTTTCTATATTCCAGATCTTTCTACATTCAAACATACAATTTTTAAATACATTTCTTCCACTCTGTGGTTTTCCTTGAAACAGGAGTGCTTTATATACAAAGAAAAATTTTAATTTTGATGGAGTCTGATTTATCATTTTAGGGGTGGGGTGCTTTTGGCCTAAGAAACTATTCCCAACATCAAGATTTACAATTCTGATGTCTTCTAAAGGTATCTATGTTCAGCTAGCCTCTGTTTTGAGTGGGTTTTGTATACAGTGTGTGATAAGGTCCAGTGAGTTTCCCTCTAATGTGCATCCCTGTGCACTTATCTAATTATTTCCTTTGGATAAATTCCCAGAAGTGAACTTATTAGGTCAAAGGAGAGGCATTCTTTCAAAGCTTTGATGAGTGTTTTCAAATTTTCCTCCAAAAATATCAGAGCAGCCCCCCGCCCTCTGCTCAGCCTTTGGAGGTGCCTGAGGCTTGAGCAAAACCCAGATAGCTTTCCCTCGATATTACTTATGGACAAAAGCACCGGGAGCCCTGACACAGTCCTTCACTGAGCAGTAAGTCTGAGCAGAGCAGCAACATTGCCCATCAGCAGGGGTGGTGGCCTCCTCTCTGACCTGCAAGGACCCTCAGCCAGTTCCACTTGGGATTCTCAGTGCTAAGACAGTGTCTGCGATCTTGGGTTTTGTCTATCATTTGTCCATTGTTCCTTCTAGACTGCCAGTAGCAAGGGGCCAGGAAATATTTGGTTTGTTCACTGTGTGGGTTTCATGGCTTATAAAGTACCCAGGATAGGGCATTTCTCATGAACTATAAAAGCAACCATTAGGGACGGGGACAAGATGGTTTACCAGTGAGGGATGAGGCTGAGAAGAGAGCCCCTTCCCTTTTGAGTATCTCCAATGTCAGCACAGTCTCGGTCACATAGCAAAGGCTCTTTGTTACTGAATAAACGAGACCAAAGCTCTGCGGTGTCAATGACGGCAGCATGACTCTTCTTCCTTGTGCCATCTACTTGCTGACATTTATTCTAATGTTGCTCTTTTCATGTCTGTGTTCACGGCCCTTCAGTTTCTGTGCAGCAGCAAACGGAAGTGCACAACGCGTCCCTCTAGCTAGCGTGCGGAAACAATTGTCCAATGAGAAGGAGCAGGCAGGGGATGGCCCCCCTCAAGGGCTTAGCTTCCTTTGCTTGGATGCTGTTCTCTGGGCTGGAGTCAGCAGGAAAGCTATTTTTGACTAAGTAGCTACTACACTCACATAACCCTCAGCTATTCAGGCCAAGGTCAATGAACTTAGTGCACCAAAGATACTTGAGAGACCAGTGATCCCCTTCCCCAGGGTCCCTTCAGAGAGAAAAGAGGTGAGGAGAGGGGCCCATGATAGGAGCCATGCAGCATTTTGGGGGGGTGGGGAGCTGTCAGTTGTTGCTATGGAACCTGAATTATTTTATTAGCCACTTTTAAATTTTATTTTTTGTTTATTACTGCTATGGATGGAGACTACGATGAGACTGATGTGTGGTGGCCAGACAGCTCTGCAGAGTCAGTTTCCCCTTCTACCTTTATGCAAATTCTGAGGATCAAACCCAGATCATTACACTTTTACGGCATGTATTTTGATCTAGTGAGCCAACTTGTTGGCCTCCAGCTCCTTTTCGTGCTGCTATGACCAACATCACAAGAAACAACATCAATAGGTATCATGGTTTAAATATGCTTGACCCAGGGAGTGGCACGATTTGGAGGTATGGCCTTGTTGGAGTAGGTGTGTCGCTGTGGGAGTGGGCTTAAGACCCTCACCCTGGCTTCCTGGAAGTCAGTATTCTGTTAGCAGCCTTCAGATGAAGATATAGAACTCTCAGCTCTGCCTGCACCATGCCTACCTGGATGCTGCCATGTTCCCAACTTGATGATACTGGACTGAGCCTCTGACTCTGTTAAACCAGCCCCAATTAAATGTTGCCCTTTATAAGACTGGCCTTAGTCATACTGTCTGTTCACAGCAGTAAAA
This sequence comes from Mastomys natalensis, assembly GCA_021653895.1. Classification (NCBI taxonomy): domain Eukaryota; kingdom Metazoa; phylum Chordata; class Mammalia; order Rodentia; family Muridae; genus Mastomys; species Mastomys natalensis. The sequence goes on from JAJTUV010000106.1 coordinate 1,314,895, forward strand.
CCCTAACAAAGACAATACGAAAGGTTTATTTGGGCTCACATTTGAAACAGGCATTTAAAAGGGAGGACTGGAGATTTGGCTTACTGGCAAAGATCACCTCCTGCATTTGCAGAGGACCTAAGTTTGATTCCTTGCACCACCCTGAGCAGCTCATAAACATCTGTGACTCTATCTTCTGGGGGCTCTGAAGCCTCTGGCCTTTGAGGGCACTGCACTCACATGTACAACCCCACACAGATACACAGATATATGACTAAATATAAAAATAGTTTTTTTTTTTTTTTTGGTTTTTCGAGACAGGGTTTCTCTGTATAGCCCTGGCTGTCCTGGAACTCACTCTGTAGACCAGGCTGGCATAAAAATAGTTTTTAAAGAGGGATGCAGGGACTAGAGCGATGACCCAATAATGGTTAAAAGAGATTGCTGCTTTGGAAGAGGACTCAAATTCGGTTCCCATTGCTCAGCTCAGGAAACTTGTAACTGCCTGTAACTCCAGCTCCAGGGCATCTCATCTGATGCCTCTGGCCTCCATAGGCAACTGCTCTTATGTCCATATGTGCGTGTGCACATGCACGTGCATAATCCCCCATACGCACAATTATTAGTAGTAATAAAAGGATGCAGCCTATCATGGTGGGAGGGTATCATGGTGGCAAGGGTAAGGCAGCTGGCCACATTGTGCCCACATTTAGGAAGCAAAAGTAAACAGGAATTGGAGTCATGCTGTAAAACCTCAGGCTCGCCCCAGTGAACCACTTCATCCACATCCTAAAGGTTCTACAACCTTCCAAATCAGTGCCGCCATCTTCCAACCTATGCTTATGAGGGGCATTTTGTGTTTGAACCACAATGTCCCACTCCTGCCCTCCATAGATTTGTGGCCATCTCACCATGCAGAATCCATTCTTTCCAACTTCAACAACCCCCACATGGTCGTCAGAAGTCCAAACACGGTTCAAGAGCCCAATGTTTCTTCTACGATTGGAAGCAATCTCTTAACTAGGAGACTCTGTAAAATCAAAATGCAAGTTAGGTACATTCAATATACAACAGCACAGGAATATTGTTCCACTCTAGACACGCAGAACAAAAGGATAACAAGGAACGATTGGACCAAAGCAAGACCCAAATCCTACAGGAACAACACTAAATCATTCAGCTCCATGTCTAGCAGCCAGGACTTGTGATAAAATCATCTGGGCTCCAAAGGGCTCCCTAAGCCTTTCCCTCCAGCTCTGCCATCTGCAACACACACAGCCTTTCTCCAGAGCCAGCTACACTCTATGCCTATAGCTTTCCCTGGTTGATGTCCCCTGGTTCTAGCATCCCTAACATGCTGGAATTGCAGCTTGAGCTTTACCTTCATAGCTTCATACACTAGAGCCCCATGCAGGGGTCCAACCTGCCACACCTTGCCTGGCTTTGACAGTCCCCTGGTGCATGCCTCCATGAAGCACTTACTCTTTCGTCTCTCATACCAACAGTGCCATGTAGACAGGGCTGCCAAGTTCTGCTGATGGAGATCTACTCTTGCTTCCTTAGGTACCACTGTGGTGGCCTTCATATGCCCTTGGCGAGAGAATCCAAATTCTTTCCTCGGCATTTGTTTTCGATCAAGGACACTTCCAGCAACAATCCCAGTTCCAGTTCTCTCCTCTCAGATGAGCTTGTGTTTTCAGTAGATGGAACCCAACAGGTGGAATCTTGACCTCAAGGCACAGACCTGTTCCAGAGCAGAGGAAAAAGTTTATTGTTAATATTGCTAAACTCTTCAGCAAGTATAATTGCTTCTGAGTCCAAATCAATCATGTTTGCAACTTTAAACTTTCTCATTTTCTTGCTAACCTGCACAATTTTTTGTAACTTTCTGGCCCATTTGCTGGTCGTGTTGTGTGTGTGTGTGTGTGTGTGTGTGTGTGTGTATGTATGTAAAAGAACAGTGAACAGTAAGAATGGCATAGCCTCAATGCTATCAAATCTTGAAATTTCCTCCACCAAATAAATTAGTCCCTTACTCCCAACACCCTACATTCCCAAATTTATTTAAGGGGGAAAAGAAAGCAGTGTTGGTAAATCTCTAGAACATAGTCAAATTTCTGAAATTCCTGCTTTGAAAACACAACATGTGATTTCCAACACATGATGGTTCCCATCATCCTAAGCAAGTGAAAAATCCCAATGTGTTCGTCTTCCGTGATTCCCCAGTATGTGGTCTGTCTTTGGCTCAGCAGTATTGTCTGAGCGGATCCTGTGGATCTATCAAGCTTTGTCTGTACCTCTCTGCGTGCAGATTCTGAGCAGCTTCATTAAGAACTGCAGCTCCTGCACTGAAACCAAGGATGTGTTTGTCTGCAGTGACAGGGAAGCCCTCTGTTGTTAGATGTGCTTCAGCAACAGCATCTCATGTTAGATGTTCCTCGACCAAAATGTAAATTGCCTTAAGTATCACTGAGTAACCATCCTAACCATGAATCTGAAGGTTAGTCAGAGCCATTACAGCAGCCCTAAGACTGAGATTATATATGGCCAAGTCGATCAATGGCTTTGTGTTTATAGTTGTCAGTGGTTTTGTGTTATCCGGTACTAAGTCCTTGTATTTTTCAGCATTATCTCCATATTCAAGTCTCACAGGTAAACTAAGGAGCCAGTCAATTTCTTCCTACCAATCCTGAATCTTGAAGGATAATGAACGTCTCTGAGATACTTTTCAAAGAACTTAGCCAGTCGCTTCTATGGATGTTTTTCAAGTTACCTCTGTCTTCCACCTTTAGTGTCTTATTTTCTGGTTTTTAAGTCAAACAATAAAGTTTCTAAATTCTGTTTCATCTTTGTAGCTGAAGCCCAAGGGCGCTGTAGTAGCTCACAGTTTTAAGTTTGCATCAGAGCTTGATCCCTGCTGTTCACACTGGCCACCTGGGTACCAGGACAGGAAAAGCCAATTCTCAGTAGACAGGTACAATGTGGCCTTATTCTTTGCCAGAATATAGCTGGAGTAACTCTATCTCAGTTCTTGTTATAAACTTTGTTCTTCCCTGAAATCTCTTGAGTCAGGCCTCCAGTGTCCATATTTCTCTCCATATTCAGGTTTTCCAAACATCCATCAGAATGGCCTATTAAACCTTTCCAGAGATTTTCTAGCCCACAGCTCCAAATTTTTCCACATTCCTCTGGCAACACAGTTCCAAGGCCCAAGTACCATATAGTCAGATTTATCACAGGAACACCCCACTCCTGGTACAAATTGTCTATATTATCAGTACTATTTTTCTTGTGACCAAATAGCTACTAATAAACAATGTTTAGGAAGAAGGATATGATAGGGTTTTAATCATCAACTTGACACAATTTAGAATCACCAGGAAAGTCTCAATGAAAAATTGTCTAGATAAGGTTGGTCTGTGAATCTGTGAGATATCTATGAGAAATGTTCTTGATTATGTTAGTTGATGTGGGATGGACCAGTCTATAGCTGGTCAAGACCACTAGTCCTTGAGTTTGGGTCATGGACTGTATAAAAAAAGATGAAAGCAAGTGCAAGCACACATTCATTTACTCTACACTTATAGGTGTAGACCTGATTTGCTGCTTCAAGTTTCTGCCACTGTGACTTTCCCACTATGATGGACTTTCTTTCATAAATTGTTTTCATTGGGGTGTTTTATCACAGCAGCAGAGAATGGAACTATACTGGTTGCTTTTTTGTTGCTGTGATAAAATGTCATGGCTAAGAGCAACTTTGGAAGGGTTACCTTGGCTTAGAATTCCAGAGGGAGCAGAGTCTAACTTGGCAGGGAGGCATGGCATAAGCTGCAGGTATGCTGGCAAGAGCAGGAAGCTGAGAGATCACATCTCAGCTGAGGACACAGGAAGCAGAGAGACTGGATTAGAAGTAGGGAAAGACGATAAACCTTAAAAGCCCACCCCCACTGGTGTACTTTCTCCAGATGCCTGTGCTTTCTAAAAGATTCCATAACCTTCCCAAACACTGATAGCAACTGTGTCCAAACACCCAAGCCTATGAGGAACATTTCTTATTCAAACTACCATGAAACCAACATAAAAGGTTTATTTTGACACACAATTTACGAAGAGATAACAGACCATCATGGTGGCAAAGGCACGGCAGCAGGAGGAGCTGGCTGGTCATATTATGTTTGCAGTCAGAAAACAGAGAATAGACAGGAAGTGGGATTAGGCTATAAAGCCTCAAAGCCCAAATTCTGGAGAGATGACTTGGCAGTTAAGAGAATTTGCTGCTTTTCCAGAGGACCTGACTTTAGTCCCCAGCACCCACATCAGGCAACTCACAACCACCTGTAACTCCAAGTCTGGGGGATCTGAGGCAATCTTCTAGTCTCTAAAGGTATGTACACACATGTGGAATATACATACATACAGAGAGAGACAGACAGACAGACAGAGACACAGAGAGAAAGAGAGACAGAGTCAGAGAGACAGACAGTGACAGAGAGACAGAGACAGAGAGGTTTTTTTTAAGAAAAAAACCTCTCGCCGGGCGGTGGTGGCGCACGCCTTTAATCCCAGCACTTGGGAGGCAGAGGCAGGTGGATTTCTGAGTTCGAGGCCAGCCTGGTCTACCGAGCGAGTTCCAGGACAGCCAGGGCTACACAGAGAAACCCTGTCTCGAAAAAACCAAAAAAAAAAAAAAGAAAAAAACCTCTCAACATCACCTCCAGTGATCCATCTCCTCTAGCTAGACTCCACCTCCTAAAGGTTATAGAGCCTTCCACATCACTACCACAGCTGAGGACCAACCACAGACATCTATAGGAGACATTAAACATTCAATCACAATCATGAACCCGGGAAGCAGGTGTTGAGACACTGTCCTGACTCCTCTTTAAACACACAGATATGTGAGCTGTAGGCACCCAAGAACTGTACGTGATGAAGATAGTATCCTCTTCTGAAAGAGACCCACATTTTAGTTGTGTTTTGTTTCATTTTGTTTTAGGTTTTTAATTTTTATTATTTTCGTTTTTGAGATGGGCTTCAGGCAAGCTGATCTCAAACTCACTATGTAGTCGAAGACCTTGAGCTTCTGATCCTCTGGCCTCCTTCCCCTAAGTGCTGAAATTACAGGCATGTACCACCACACCCAGCAATAAACCCACAATTTAATTTCAACTTTATTGGAAAACAGATAGAACAGAATGCAAGGTTTGGGACTCAAATCCCAAACACTTTCTGATCCTAAGCAAGCCCTTGGTCTGACACATAGTAGAGGCTCACTAAATGATCAGTGAGTGGAATTTGTCACATGTTCTACTGTGGTTTACTGCAGACCAACCACCTGCCAATTCCAGGTCCTCCCGGTGAGCTTTTCTCGTCTTGCATGCACTCTCTCTCCTACTGGGTAATGTGCATATTCAAAGTTCATGGTCCAATTAAAAATTCAACATCCCGATATTATCTTGCTAGATCCCCTTAAACGGAGTATGTTATCCTTTGATCTGTATTTTCCTCGTTATGTGTGCACACTCTGCTTTGAGTTTCTTATAACATGGCTGCCTGTGTACTCCACCTCCGCCATATCATGAGTCTCTAAAGGGATGAGCCTGTCTTTGCTGCTCACTGCCTCTCCAGTGCAGAGTGCATCTTGCCACTTACTAGGCCCCTGTGAACATGCACTTGTTGGCTGTCTCGATGCCTGAAGACAGGTCCATACACGACCCCATCTGCGGGTCACTGTGTGTGTGGGGGAGTGTTTTCCCAGACTAGACACATATAACATTCCAAGTATTTAGTCTCACAAATAATTGGTGTTTGTTGTAGAGAAAATAATGTAGTCAGAGTCTCTTATTTTATTTATTATTGGAGGAACATTTGTAGAGGTCAGGGGATAGCCTTCGAGAGTCGATTCTCCCCATTTACTGCGGATTCTTCCAAGGATTGAACTCGGGTCACCAGCCTTGCACAACAAGGCATTCACTCACTGAGCATCTTACTCAGGAAAAAACCACTTTCAATATTTTAGGACGTCATTTCAGATGCGTCCATTAAGCACCTCCCTCTGTACTCCCCTCTTCACAGAACAGGGAGCCCTCAGAGACCTTCGAAGACACATGAGGTTCTCAACCCATTCATCTTCCTAAGAGCTAGTCTTTTCCTTCTTGGTTAACTTAGGATCTCCCATATTAGGTCAAGGAGGCCCCCACTCCTGGTGTTGGTTAATTGGTACAGGGGACAGTCTTAACTCAAACTGGGCCAATCACAGCTCTTGATTGCTCCGCTCACAGTTCAGAGTTGGGTATTTGACCTGAGGTGGCCAGTGTATTTCTTGCTATAGGTCTATAGGTCTGGTTACACTAGGTTCCTCCTTCCTTGCTTCTCCAACTTGCTTTTGGATTCCAAGAGCCAATGAACCCTCCCTCATGGAGAAGAAGACCTGTCACTTGGTGCTAAGAATCCTAACAGACACACAGCATGCTGTGGACCCAGGTTCATGTCTGTAACTGCATATCTGCATTTTCTATGAGCATAAGGGTACTGTCTGGATTTCCTGTTGCTGGGAATCTCAACTGTGCTAAGTGGTGCTACTAGACATCTTCCTGACTCATCTTTGCTCATGCCCATTGTTTTATTAGAATGGCTTCCTAGTTGGGGATTGTTCTGCAGAAGACATTCATATATGAAAGGCTTCTGGTGGCCTCCATACCCTGTGACTGTCCACCTCAGGCACTCATGCAGTGACACCATTTTAAACTGAGTGACTGTTGTGCGTGACCCTTGTTTGTCCTTTGGGAGAAGGGTACAGGTTTGGTATCTGATTTGCCTGTAACTGTGCCCAAAATTCAGTTGAAAAAGTAGGTGTGGGGTTAGCTGTGGTCATGAGTATTTTCAAGGGATTCTGTAAACATGAGGCGTGTCCCTAAACGCCCAGTGGACTCTGGTCTTGCTGGGTGTATGCTATGGACAAAGCTAGATACAGCTTTACAGTCACTGGCTGGGACTCATGGGTTTAGGCCAGATGGAGAAGGGACATGGCTCAGAGGACACATCTGATGTGACACCAGGGAACAGAGCTGTGAGCTCAGGGGACGAGTTGATCAACCCTCCATATGCCCAATGCTGGGACAACCGTGAGAGCGAAAGGCACACATAGTCCCTTCTGCCCTACGCTTGCAGCCTATTGCCACAGAATAGGTAAGAACAAGGATAAGGGTCATTTGAGGTCAGTACTGGTGGTTCACCCTGGTCTATGAAACCTTCCTGAAAGCTGAGGCTTGAAGGTGTGCACCAGGGATGAAGAAGTGCCACAAACGGGGGGGGGGGGGGAAGCCAATCCTGCTTACATCTCAAAATAAGAGAGAACTAGAGCAGCCAGTGCACAGAAAGAGAGTCTCATGTGGTTTAAACACATAGTCCATCAATGGCTGAAAGGAGTAGAGAGGGCTAAGACTCTTTTCCCAGCCTGGCTTAGTGTCCTGTGCTAAAAACTCCTGCCCTGGGGCCATGGGAGAGCTCTGGGGGAATATAGCAGGGGAAAGGTATCATTACGCTCTTGAGAAGGAGGCAAGAACAGGGATGCTAGTAGAGCCAGTGTCTCTGGTGTCACTGTGGCCTGTCCCGGGTCCAAGACTGTTTCAAATCTTCTCAGCCTGTTGCACCGAACACTACTCCCCACTCCATCTCCATGCTCTCCCACACTCCAGTCTCATGCCATCTTGTCTCATGCCACCTTGACTGTTAGTCAGCTCTTTTGTTGCTATGACAAAAAAAAAATGCCCAAGAGGAATAATTTAAAAGATGAAAGGTTTATTTTGACCCTTGGTGAGAGACAGATATTCTTGAGAGGCAATCTGACTCAGTTGCCTTGGGGGCTGCGGTGGGCATCATGGCATGGGGAAGGGACGTCACAGGGCAAAGCTGCTCCTTCACAGTGACCTAAAAGCAGGGAGTGAGGAGAGTCCAGGATAAGAGCACCCTTGGAAGACATAATCCCAGCATTCTACTTCCTTTAACTGGGCTGCACCTCTTGATAACCCTATGAAGTCAGTAAGCCTATGAAGTTGGTAAGTTAATCCATGGAGGAGGTCAGAACCCTCATGTTCCAGTTGTCTCCCAGTAGCCGTGTCAGCAGCTGGAGCCAAGCCTTCAATACCTGAGCCTTTAGGGGTCTTCATATTCAAGCCATTACATTGCCTCTTCTAGTCTTGGAGACAGGCAAGCTCTTTCTCTGCCCTAAACCCCACCAACTGGACATGCCAGTTTCCACGTGGCCGGCCGGCTCTGCTCATGTTTTATGTCTAACGTCAATGAAGCTGCCTCAGAAAGGCATCTCCTGACCCTAAAACCCCAAACAGCTATCAGTATTAATGTCTTCTGAAGCTCAAGCCTCATCGCACGCAACCACAACCAGGAGTTGGATGTTGATCACTGTGTCACCCGATGGACAGTATCAGACTGGGACTGCCATACTCACCTGTGTGGGGCAGACACAGTAGCAGGTGTCCAGTAAGTATCATGGCAAAGACTGGGGATGAAGCAACCACCAAGAGTTTGAACTTAGAGCCAGTGAGATGGTTCAGAGGATGAAGGAACAGCCCCCTTCCTAGAAACCTACATAAAGGTGGAAGGAGAGAACGGACTCCTCCACAAAGTTGCCCTCTGACCTGTGCACAGGTGTCACGTCACATATTTCCACACACGTCAAGTACACACACACACACACACACAGAGGAGAGAGAGAGAGAGAGAGATGGTGATGATGATGATGATCTTGAAGTAACACAGAGAACAGGTTGTAAATCTCAACTTCTTCGCTTGCTATGCCCCCTGCAATGCTCTCTATCTCTCCTACCATGCTTGATATCCTCCCTGTCATGCTTTTGGGTCATCCATCTAAGTCATCTGGCCTAAGTTTTATCCATAAATCAGAGACAATCATGCTGGCCTCTCAAGAAGACAGGAACCGTAAGGACCAAATGGAAATACATGTACACACATCGCCTCACACAGCACTTGACGCAAGGCAAGTGCCAACCAGAGATGGATGTACACACTGAAACATAACGACAATCCTGGGGCAGAATGCTCCTAAATTCCCATCTTGTGGATGAATCCAAAGCCCACAGACCTTAGTGACTGGCTCAGTCACTCTCATTCCAGAGCTAGGCCCTCCTCCACACTGGCATTGAAGGTAACATAAATGCAAGAGCAATGACCAGAGAAGAGCTAGTATGAGCCATACCTCAATTGCCACCCCACCCATCTCCTCCATTCATAAACCCTAAGCTTAGGACCATGTAGAAGCCACTGGGGTATACAAACATCAGTGGCTATTAATAACTATAAAGGAAAAAATGCAAGGATTTGATTATATAAAAATTTAAACTTCTGTATACCAAAGGACAGTGCCAACAAAACCAAAAGATAAATGAGGTGCAGGAGAAGATATTTCAACTTTATATGGCAAAGATTTACTACCTTGGTTTAAACATGCTCCAGCTAGTAAATGGAAGAACCATGGATGGCCCAAGAGGAGAGCGGACAAAAGACTGTGAATTGCTTTTGGAAGAGGAAATAAAAATAGCCAAAAGCATAGGGCGGGCAGCTTGTACTATGATCTCAGCACTCAGGAGTATCAGTAGAGGCCAGCCTCGGCTAATTCCAGGTCAGCCTGAGCTACATAGTAAGACTCTATCTCAAGAAACAAAAACAGAGCCCAGAGCTTTAGTTCAATGCTAGAGTGCTTGCCTAGCAAAGTCCTTGGTTCAATACACACCATCACATGAAACAAGGCATGACGGCACAAGCCTATAATGCCAGCACATAGGAGGTGCAGGCAGGAGGAAAACCAGGTTAAGACCATCTTCAGCTACATAGTGAGTTTGAGGCCAATCTTGGATTCATGAGACATCAGCTCAAAAACAACAGGTCTGGCAAGGAGACTCATCAGGAAAAGGCATTTGCCACTGAAGCCAGATGACCTGGTCCAATCCCTGAGACACTCCTGGTGGAAGGAGAGACAGAATCCCATGGGTGGTCCCCTGACCTCCACTTGTGTGCCTTGGTATCTGTGTACAAGCGTGCACACACGTGCATGCACATGAATAAATAATAAAATGTAATAAAAAACTAGCAAATAAAAAGGAAATGAGCAATAAATATGTATGTAAGTAGAGAGAGAGAACTTAAAATAATAAGCTACTGTACACCTTGTAATATGCACAAAAGAGAAAAATGGTAATATTTATGGCTGATAACACATAAAATAACTTTACTTATCTAACATTAGGCTGTGAAACATCACAGCCTTTACAAAAATATTCCAAAATATTATCACACAAAAAATGTATGAGGACTGGAATGCTGGCCAACTTTCAGAAATGAAAGTAATTATATAGAGAAATAGATAAATGATAATAGACAGATAAAGATGCTAGGGCAATCCATAATAGATAGATAGATAGATAAAGATAGATAGATAGATAGATAGATAGTAGATAGACAGATAGACAGAAAGATAGATTTGGATGGATGATAGATCTACCTGGTATATAGATGACAGATAAATGATAGACTGATCCATAGCTAAGTAGGTAGGTAAGTGGGTGGGTAGACAAATGGATGATGACTTGCTAGAGGTATCTATATTCATTGCAACATTTCTGTAATAGCAAAGAAAACAAAACTTTGCACTTCTGACAATCCTATTGTATAGTGTGTATCTACTGAAACAAATATGGTACTTCCATGTTTTCTAGTTTAAGGTTATCACTAACACATCTGAAAGAAAAGGGATCAGATTCAGATTCCTCTTCAAGCCTGAGTTGTTGCAAGCAGTACAGATGACATTGCCAATAAGCACTGTCCAAAAGCAATGCTTCCTGCCCAGCCAGTCTTGGGAAACCTTTTGTATTCACACTTGCCCTACTTTAGCTTCTACAAAGTCTGTCCTGGGTGAAAAGGAGGAGTTAATTGTCTTCTGAACGCCTTCCTCTGGTTAACTCTTTCCCTTGCTCTGCTGCCAGCTCTTCAAGAAAAGAAATCTTAAATTGTTATTATCTTAGATAGATAGATAGATAGATAGATAGATAGATAGATAGACAGAAGATAGATAGAAGATAGATAGATAGATAGATAGATAGATAGATAGATAGATAGATGGATAGATAGATGGATAGATAGATGGATAGATAGATAGATAGACAGATAATAGATGAATGGATGGATAGGTACATAGAAAGAAGACACGCATGTGACAGAGATTCAAAATATTATACGGTTACACAATGAAAATGGTCTCATTCCCTCCCTAATCTCCTACCACAATTCTACCTGTGGAAAACAATTAGTATTGCAGACGCTTGAATTGCTTTCTCAAAGAATTTCATGTAGATACTATAGGTCTTATCTTTAAAATTGAACAAATGAACACACAGAGACAAGCATTTCTCTATGGAATGCAATTTCCATTCTTTCTATCCATTCATTTAGATCCAAGGCTACAGCTCCTTCAAAAAACCAACCCCTAGCCATGAAGAACCTTACCTGCCCACTCACCCACCCATTCATATGTCCACTGAGGTCTGCAAACAAGCACTTATTGATCACTCTCCCTGTGCCAGACACAAGGCTCGAGGCCAGAGATAAAGAGGTGAGAAAATAAGGTCCTTGCTCTCACCCTGCTTACCTTCCAGTGGGAGAGAAAGAAAACAAGCAGTAGAGAAGGAATCACAGAAGGGATCTAACCAATTCCAGACAGATGGATGCTGAACCCAGAGAGATTCATGCTCTCATAAGGAGAGGAGAGAGGAAGGAAGACTAGAGGAGTGGGGAACAGAGAGGAGAGAGAAAGAAACTATTTGGGAGGGGCAGGCACAGAAGACCTCTCAATATAGTAGTATTTAAGAACTGCACATAAGAAGTGGTAAATATCATTGGCTCTCCTGGGTTCCCAGGAGAGTTCCCACTTTCCTGCCATATGTTGATTCTAAAGGTAAGTACAACAGGCTTAGGGCCCCAGGGTCTGCTGGTAAAAGCCGGGTGGATATTGGGGAATGGATTTCAGCTCTCTGTGCCTTTGTCTCATCATCTGGAATATTTGACATTAGATAGAAACAGTGTCAAGTTATTAGGTGGTGTTGTTCATGGATCTAATTCCAAACACTGGGGAGGCAGAGGCAGATGGATCTCTGAGTTCAAGGCCAACCTGGTCTACAGAATGAGGAAACACTCTATCTGAAAAAAACAAACAACAAGAAAGACACACACACACACACACACACACACAGAGAGAGAGAGAGAGAGAGAGAGAGAGAGAGAGAGAGAGCGCTATGTTCATCAAGTTCCTAGAATTCTATTAATTAGTTATATAATATAGTAGACTGGCAAAAACAATGATGGTATCAGATGAGCTGTTAAACATGTCATCAAAGCCATGGGAGATAAAAAACTTGACTAAAATAGTCTTCATTAAAATAGAACTCCTTGCTTGACAGTGGACACAGTGGAGTATGGACAGTCAGAGTATAGTGAGGGGTGTAGTAGGACCCTACAAGTTGCCTCTCATGAAAGACTTGTATGCAGACAGGATATGTTGGCTGCACCTTCATCCCCACCATCTAGGAGGCTGAGGTGGGAGACTGCCTGAGACTGAAATCAGCCTGGCCAGAATATGAGACCACAACTCAAAACTAAATAAATGAATACAAAACCAGACAGATTTCTATAGAGCATATAAAAGGATTTTTTTTTAATTTGACAGTAAGAAGATAATCAAGGCAAGGTTGAGCATGCTGGCTAACACACCTCTAATGCTGACCCTTGGAGGCAGAGGCAAAAGATCAGAAGTTCAAGGCCAATCTGGTCTGCACAGCAAGTTCTAAGCCAGCAAGGTCCATTTTGAGACTCGATATCAAGCCAAACAGAATGGGGTAGGGAGAAACCCAAGTAGGAAGTGGACTAAAGTTTGATTTGATAGTTCACTGAAGAAAAACCACTGAGACGGCAAACCAAAAACACATGAGAAGCTCTCCTACAGAGCTGGCAGTAGCTCTGTTGTAGAGGACTTGCCTGGTGTGCACAAAGCTGTAGGGTTCTGCCCCCACATCAATAGAAACAAAGATATTTAATTGTATTAGGTTATGCAAAACAAAGCCATGAAATAACATTCTATATCAGATTATTATTGTTATTATTATTATTATTTTATTAAAAACCAATTTTCTTGAGACAGCTTCTCACTTTGAAGCTATGGCTGGTCTGAGAATTCTAACTGGAACAACTCACTCTGTAGACCAGGCTGGCCTTGAACTCACAGAGATTTGCCTGTCTCTGCCCCCTGAGATCTGGGATTAAAGGTGTGTGCCACCTGGCCCACAGTGCCAGAATGATGTTTTAAAAACAGGACAGAGAAAAAATGAAGCAGTCTGGAGCTCAGGATTCAGTTCAGTTGGTAGAGTATTCACCTAGCATGCAAGCACATGTTAAAACAGCCTGTGAGGTCAGCGTCTCAGAGATGGAAGCAGGAAGATCAGAAGCGAGTTCCAGGCTACTCTATGTCCAAAAGCTCCTGTTGAAAAGAAAAAGAATTAAAAAAGCCCCAAGCCTGGCATGGCAGTACATACAATCCCAGATGTAGGGAGGCTAAACAGAAGGGTACTATGAGTTTGGTGCCAGCCTAGGCTACATAACAAGATCTTGTTTTAAGCACAAACACAAAACAACCCTCCCCAAACTCTGCTGATGCCAATGGCTAGCCGAATACAGGTGGACTGGGATTGCAGAAGACCCTGTTGGTTTGGCAGTTATTTCTAAGTTATATTTGACACAGTTCAGCACCCCACTTTAGGTAACCTCCCTAGAGAAATGAAAACTTGCTTTCACACAGAAACCCTGCACCAGTGTTTTTAGCAGTTGTCCATAATCACCAGAAACAACTCCGTATCCTCTAGGTGGGTGGGTAAACACTGGCACACCACGCAGAGCAAGGTACAAACACTGAAATGCAACAACTGAATGAACATAAGAAGCCACTCTCAAAAGGGGGCTGAGACAGAATGATAGTTAACTTGATATCAGCTTGAGCTGGTAGCAAGACTTTGGGGCTGGGACTATAGCTCAGTTAGTAGGGTGCTCAGCTAGCATTTGTGAAGCCCTGGGTTTGGTTCCCAGCACTGCGTAAAATTGTGGCACAGGTCTATAGTCCTAGCACCCAGGAGGCAGAGACAGGAAGATGAAAAATTCACGGTCGCTCCCTTGATATGAGAGCTTGCCTCAAAATATAAATGATATTCTAACTGATTTCATGTGCAAATGATCTTGAAAGGCAAAGCCAGGTGAAGATCTCATAGGTGGTAGGAGTTTTCCAGCCCAAAAAACTGATCTATAGTCCAATTGTGGTAGCACTTACAAAATCTACTACACCCCATGTCGAAACTCATAGAACAGGCTGCAAACAAAAAGCCAGTTTCACCACGCGCTTATGAAAAGAAGTAGACAACTAAAAGTAGCCAGTGATAGTATCGTTCTAGCTCAGCCCCTCACTCCCAAGCTCCTCTTCCCCTACGACTATAAACTTCTTAAAGGGGAGACACTTCCATGTCACGCATTTATGAAGTCTGCCAATAGAAGTAAGAACACATTTGATTGGAAGAGAGAGAGGAAGGGGAGGAGTCCGGAATCCCAGCCTCCTGTCAGCACCTTTTCTAAGTAATCCTACTATTTGTTGCCTAGTCGGGTCCAGAATTCACATTGTGATGTTTATTTTGATTGATTGTTCAGGGAAAACAGGAGGTGGTGGGTGGGGCACCTAGAGAGTGTGATTGTGATATCTATGACACCAATGGCGGTCACAGACTGCCGGGTCCTCTCCTGTCCCTATCTGAGAGGCCTTGTCTCTCACAGCAGCCTCCTTGGTACTTGTCACTCCTACTGCTTCCCACCAGTCAATCCAGTTAGGGCTCACCTGATATTTTGCCACTGCATTCCTTCATTCACACATACTGAGCACCTACTATGTGCTGGCTGGACCAGTTTGCATGAGTACTCTGGTGAGTACCTACTCACTTTACAGCCAGTCACAGATACTAATCACGAAACAATTCTTGCATGCATTTCAATAGCACCCATGCTGAAGTCCACAAGATGGAAGTATGGTGTGCTGAGACCAAACCTGGCCAGGGCCAGGCTTTGCTGCAGACATCCCTACTCAGCTGAGACCTACAAGGTGGACAGAATTTGTCATTCAGAGCAAAGGGAAGAGTTTCTGAAGCAGAGGGCACTGCACAGGCAAAGCCTCAGAAGTCAACAAAGCTCATATGCATTGTAGTGACCTTCAGGCAAACGCTTTAGGATTTTGCCACTGACCTAGCATCCTTCTCCCCTTCCATTTGAATTGGAATGTTTCTGGTGGGGCTCAGTGCACACAACTGGAGCAGAACAGATATAAACCAGTGGCCTAGCACCATCACTCACAGTGAGGGTCTAATCAGGAAGCTTAACTGTCTGTGTCACTTCACCTGCAAACTGGACAGAAACATCTAGGACTGTTGTGATCAGCAGTATTAGCCATGTGCAATCATGTAAAGTCATGAGCCCAATGCTTCTCACTAGCAGAGCTCAGCACAACAGAGCTAATGCTGCCAGGAATATTTGGGAGCCCAGGCCCCTTGCTCTAGAGGTGCAGTCTCTCTATGGCTAAATATGGAGCTAATACAAGGCCAGGAAGGGTCTTCAGGCCCTGGACTCTTGTAGACAAAGCATAGGCAATGACTCAGTAGGAATAATATTCCCTGTGTCTATCATGAAAGTCTCAGAGAGGTTCATGTCTGTCAGCGACACAGGCAGGAGAATAGAGGACAGCTAAGACCCAGGAAGGTTCCTTAGATGACAGATGTGTGCTGACAGTTGACATGTGCCCCCCACCGCTCACCCTGCAGCTCATTCCTAAACTGGACTCTCTTCTGTAGGATTCCAGCCATGCTCTCTGTAACAGGAGCCCCCCACTATGTGTTGTCTAGGCCGGGGAGTCACAGGTTTTGCCTTCTCAGAAAAGTACCTTTGCTCCAGTGGGGAAAATGCCTTTGGGCTGATAAAGACTTGCTGTGTCCAGTTATGGTAGGAATATTGCAAGGGGGTGAAGCTATTTTTTGCCACATGCTCTATCTCTCCAGCAGGCACAGTGACATTACTGGAGATCCAAATAGTCCCAGCCATAGAAGGTCACAGAGCTGAGGGCAAGTCTAGCTCTCCAAGAGCCATACTAAAGAAAGAATTACTCTCATTGCCAGTTTGGAGTGGAGGGGACAGAGGGGGAGGTCTGGGGACTTTGAACTGCCATCTCTTCCATCGTGCACTAAACCCATCCCACTGTCTAGAAGACCTCTGTTGAACCAGCTCGCCCTTGTGCCCTAGTCTGGTGGCAAATGTTTATTTTTAGTCTATGATTCCTAAGAATTTGGGTGGGCCCTTGCGGAGCAGGGGGAAGGAGGAGGGAGGAGGAAGAGAAACTTGAGGGCCTGGAAGGCCAGGGAGGACATAGGCCAGTTCAAGGGCAGTTTTAGCCCTGAGGTAGCCTGCTGCAGAGACAGGGGCAAGTCTCTCCCTTTTCTGCCTACCCTGTGCTCCGGGGTGTAGCAGCGCTCACATCCCTTCCTGTGTTCCCCTTTTTCTCTGAGGGCTTTGGAGACTCGTGAGCTTTCTGTTTCTCTTGTTTTGGGGAGTTCTCCTACTCAGTCGCAGTAGGCACAGAGCAGGACTCAAAGACGCTCTTCTGTCTATGAAGAGATATGCCTAGCTCCATGCCCTTGGACCTTGACACCGAATGGGACATTAAGAAATATTTGCAGCCAGAAGGGTAGGCTTCACTCCTTCTTCCTATAGGCACAAAGCTAGAGCAGTAGAAGAACCAGGATGGGGAAGCAATGGAGAATTAGAAACTCTTACAAAACCTTAACCATTGTCTCCAGTTCCTGCTTCTTTTCTGAGAAGTTCTCTGGAGCCCCCGGGGGCCTTGACTTGGCCTGGGTGATCCACACTGGGGATGCCTGTCTTACTTTTCACCTTCTTATTCTCCTGACCTTCTCCCCAGCATACCCAGGCCCTGTTCCGCTGCCTGCAGGAGATCCTGCCATGCTGACTCAAATCTTGGCTCCACCGTACACCAGCCATGTGACTCCTGGCAAGATGCCCTGCCCCCAGCAAGAGATTGGGAAAGGTCTCTGGAGGGTGTGCTGAGGACTCCCAGGAGAGTGTGTAAAGTGACTGGTGCATAGTAGCTGCTTAATAAATGGTTGAGTTGAGGTATGCGTGTGCGTGTGTGCGCTGCGCTCGTGCGTCGTGTGTGTTTTAACCCATTCAATAGCATTTCCTCTTACTTATACCTGATCATTTTCCTACTTTGCCTGCTAGGCTGCTTTAATATTTTATAAATCACTTGCCCATCCATTAGCTCATCTCTGCATGATGTCTTGAGGAAGGCTTGGTCATTATATCTGATCATTCCCATTACACAGATAAAGATATGCTTGATCCAGAAGAGTATCTGTTCACCCGCACGCTGATACAGCAATATTAGGGCTCCCTGGCTGGCACTCACAATAACATGGTCTATAAAATGTCATCCAATACAAGCTGCTTTGGTCCCTCACTGATAAAATGGGGACTTGTGCTGTGGAGCATCTAAGGGAAAGTGAAATTCTACAATTAAGCTGCTTTTGTTTTGTGTGGGGTTTTTCTTTGTTTGTCTATTTGTTTTTTGAGACATGGTCTCACTGTGTAACCCTGGGTGGCCTTGTACATATAGAGATCCACCTGTCTCTGCTTCCTGATTAAAGAAAATTAAGATTAAAAGTATGTACCACCAAGTCTAGCTCTATCATCTATCTATCTATCTATCTATCTATCTATCACTATCTATCTATGTATCTATCTATGTATCTATCTAGTGTTCTATCTATGTTATCATCTATCATCTATGTATCTATGTATTTATCATCTATGTATCTATGTATCTATATATCTATCTATGTATCTATCTATGTATCTATCTATGTATCTATCTTTCAGCTTGCTCCAAGGATCTGCTGCCTCTGCCTTCCAAGCACAACAGGAAGAATAGGTAGCCACCATGCCCACCTGGCATTTTTTAGGTACCAGGGATCTGAACTCAATCTTTGTGCTTGCACGGCAGACTGTACCCACTCAGCCATCTTACCAGTCTTGTAGGCTTTTTAAAAAAAAGTTGTGTATGAACGTGTGCCCATGGAGGACAGAAAGGTGATCCCTATTGGGATCTGAAAGAATAGTCACTGTTCTTAACAGCTGAGGCATCTCTCCAACCACTGTTGGTTTGTTGTTGTTTGGGGTTTTTTTTTTGTTTTGTTTTGTTTTGGTTTGGTTTTGTTTTTGGTTTGTTTTCGTTTTTTGAGAAATGATTTTATTCTGAGCCCAGGATATCCTCAACCTCAGGACCCTCCTAAATCTCAAATACAAGGGTTACAGATGAGCTGGACCACACTCAGCCTCGTCTATGGCTTTACTAATAAGTAAAAGGGTGTTCCTTTCTCTCAGAAAAGAGACCAAGGATCTCTGACAGGGAGATGGATGGATCTCATTCTTCCAGAAGATCCCAGACCACCCCTTCATGTCCTAACTCTCTAGGACATTGATTCTCTCCCATCAGAAGCTGATTTTAGCCAGGGGGAGCTGTGTGTGTGTGTGTGTGTGTGTGTGTGGCGCGCGCCCAGATCAGAAAGAAAGGTTGCTGCCAGTGTGAACACCCTGTGGGAAAATTCTGCTGCATTTGGAGAGACAGAGTGGGGTGGGTACAAAGTTAAAGGAGGATTAAAATGGGTGCAATCCCTTTCTATCTAGGTCACAAGGTATTAACTTAGGGACATAAAACGTATTATGTATAGAGTTTCTCTACAAATTATCACCGTCCGTATTTTGCAATTCCAAGTATGATCCTTCAGACAATAATTATAAATTCAGGATTGACTGTTAATTTGTCGGGTTTTAAAAAGAAACAAACAGATACAGTGATGACACTTTTAAGTGTCTCTTACGCTTGACTGTCCTAGAGAGCAGAAACCAGCCACACTTGACTGATTCAGTAAGGTCTCTAGTGTGGGTACTTGGGGTGAAGAAGTGGATACCACAGATCTTCAGAGACATGGCTGAGTCTCTGAAGGAAGAGGCCCAAGCTCACTGAGGATGCTTGTCCTTTGGAAATTATCTCATTATAATAAGTATATATTTAATTGGATAGTAACAGCCATTCATATTTTCCCTCTATATAATTTACAGTGCTTCTTGATTCTTAGAACAGGGCTTATCATATCACAGAAAGGAAAGGAGATAAATAAGTATTAAAGCTAATTTTTTTTTTATATATATAACGGCAGGATCTCATGCTGCCCAGGCTGGCCTAGCTTGTTATATAATTAAGGGTAACCTTGAACTTCTGATTCCCTACCTCTGCCTCCCAACTGCCTGGATTACTAGTGTGTGAGAACTTTCTGCGTATGAGGTGAGAACTCTACTACTAACTGAGCTATAGCCTCAGACCAAAAGCTGATTTTTGTTTCTTTGAGATTGGGTTTCACTATGTAGCCCAGACTGGCCTCAAACTCATGATCTTCCTGTTTCAGCCTAGAGCTGATCTTTATTGAGTAATTACTAAGTATAGAACACTGGTTGGTTGGTTGGTTGGTTGGTTGGTTGGTTGGTTGGTTGGTTTTTTGAGATGGAGTTTCTCTGTATTGCCCTGGCTGGCCTGGAACTTGCTACATAAGCCATGTTTATGCCTCCTGAGAGCTGTGCACCAGAACACCCAGCAGGACAGTCTTCAGAACTTTATAAGTTTTCATTCAGGTAATCCTTGTAACAGCCTCAAATCAGAGGTAAATCAGAGGTACCATGATTATCCCTGTTTATGGAGTTGAGTCCGCTTACCTAATACCACATGGCTGCCAAGTAGACACCAAGATATGAACCCATTCTGAAAACATAGCCATGGGTCATTCCAGATGAAAACTAGGTACCAAGCATTCCTAGCCATGTAGCAAGTTACTCATGAGACTGAACCTGGGCAATCTATCTCCCTCCATCCTCGAGAACTGATGGAGGCAGGGGAACCCTCTTAATCTCAACCCTTCCACCAAGGGACCATTTAGATAGTTAATGGGCGCATAGCCACTTTCCTTAAATATTGCTTTAGATTTTGATCTCAGGCCCATTTTAAACCCTTTGAGCTTTCAATTTGAAAGCATTCTTTCTTTAATCCCTTTTATGGATTATGAGGTCACAGGGGCAAGAAAAGGCCAATTTTCTCCCCATTCTACATCTTCTGGTCCCGCACTAATGCATCTGTCTGGAGCCTCCCAAGAAAGCAGGGAAGCAGAATCCTGGCCCTGGCCTTTCCAGCAAACTCCTTCCTTCACCACAGACTTACCAAGCAGTACTTGCTATGAAAGGTGTGCAGACCCGCTTGAGAGTGATGCTCTGTCCTCTATTGTTCATTTAAATGACAGAGACAGGTTAAATTAAGGTGACCGTCTAGTAGCTCTGAAGGAAACCTTCTAATTACAGTCTGGCAATAGGGCCTCAGGCAGGAGCACACACACACAAACACACACACACACAACCACAACCACCACCAACAACACTAAGGATGGAAAGTTCCCAAGAGGAAGCCCCATGCACAGACATTTGCAACAGTGGCAATCCCCAACCCCAGAACTGCTTCCCCTTGCTGACAGAGACCAAGACTCTCTGCTCCATTCAAGGGACTACTCTGAGTTGACACTAGAGACACCAGACCTTCCAAAATGTCCTGAGGTTCAGCTTAAGACACCACTTGAAGAGAACAAAACTGGCCCAGCAGTGGTTGGTCAGCTTCTTTGAATCATTTCGCTTCGAAGAATTCTCTCTCCCTCCCCTCCCCACTACCCCTCCTCCCCCTCCCACCCCCCCAGAAAGTCTTGAGCATGCTAGCCAAGCGCTATGCTGAACCATATTCTCAGGCTTCGTTTCTTTGAAAAGACTCTTGGAATAAAATGGCCGCTAACTTATTCCCACACCATCAGGACTCCTACCTCACGTCTGACCCACCAGAGGGCCACCATGGAGCTACTTCCTCTTGTGCTTCTGAAACAGGATGATCCCAAGAACCACCCCTCATTGGTCTCCTCAGGATCCAGAAGTCCTTTTCCCAGCCCTTGTAGGGATACACCGTACCCTACAAGAACAAGTGATTATACATGCACACACCCCACAGGCCTGCAAACCCCATGTTCCTGGCTCTTCCAAAACCAGCCTGAATCACCTGGTTCCAACCACTTAGTTTATTTTTAAGGTAGTCCATGTTTAATCCTCTGCCTTGTTTAAAAGCAAGTGCTGGTGTCTTTACCCTGATTGGAAATCTGATTTCACCAAGTAGAAGACAGCCGTGAAAATAAATACAACCTGTTCTCAGCACCCAGCCAGGCTTTCTCCCTGAGGCCCCCAGGGCATGGGAAAGGGATACCTTCTTTCTCACCGAGCAAAAGCTCCACTGTCAAGCTTACCAGCTGTCCTTGACTCCGCCTCTCGAAGGCCTAAGCAAACCTAAGCAGCCTCAGGCCCCTGCCAGACAAAGGAGGATTCGCTGCAGTAGCATCAGCCTTTAGTAGACCCAGGCTACCTCACCAGTCCAGGCGGCTCATTCCTGTCTTTCGATGTGTCCCTGCTCCCTCTAGGTCCCCTTTTAACTGCAAGCTCTGCCTCCCCCATGCTTCAGAGCTCCCTAGCATGGCTGTAACTCCCTCCCTGGCCTCCCTCAGCTTCCCACATCTGTTCCCTCAGTGTCTGTAAACAGCCACCAGATGCCTTTCATAGCGAGATCCTGAAGCTACACCTGCTCAAAGGTGCCTGGACCTGTTCCCAGGACCAAGTCCTTCTCCTGTCCGGCTTGCTCTGCTCATCCCCCACCAGGAGCCTCCCTGTGCACCGCTCCAGTTTCCCCTCCCCCTCTCCCAGCCTACTTGACTAGGAGTTTCATGCTCCCTCTGCTTGAGTCTCTGCTTCTCAGTCACCCGCACATTCACCTAATCCTCTCATCCAGGAGCCCCTCTGGTCATTCATGTCTGTTTGTCAACTGGGGTGTCTGTCAGACGACTACCTCTCTGTGAAATGCTCATACCCATAGACCCTGTGGAGATCGTGAGCCCTCGGCACCAATCGATGATCCCCACGCCCACTCCCGACATGCCTTGCCCTTCATCTTATCCTAACTTCTACCCATCTAAGCTCTGAAACCCTGAGTCAGCTCCCATCCTTCCCAAGAACCACTCCAGATCACTCCAGCCCATACAGAACCGTGCATCTGTTTAATCCAATCTAAACTGTTGAATGAGAGCACAGGAGAGTGCCCATCATGGGTAAGGCAGAGAATGTCTTTTAAAACTCAAACTCATGATATGACTTCTGCCTCCTAAGAGGGAAGACCTAATTCTTGTGGGTGGGGAAAAGAATCCCCATGGGCTTTCTTAGGCCAGTAGGAGAAGAAGAGGCAGCTGGGATGAGGGACTGCAAGGGCTTATAGATTTGCCTCTGTGGTAAAGGGTGAGAACCTAAGAAGGCCCCTCTAAAGAAGTTACTTGGCTCCTTAGAAACAAGTGTTGGTTGTGCCTGGCACACAATTTAAATTTAAATCTCTTTGCTATGCACACCACAAAGCATCCAAAGGTGCAAGGGTTAGGAGGAGTGGGGATGGAGGATTCAGAAAGACAACGAAGAGCCACGGGGGTGGGGGCTCAGATAGAGGGCTCTGGGGTGGTTAGTCAGGCACTCATAAATGGAGATCTCTGAAAGGAGGTGGCTCTGGAGATCAGACTAGTGGCTTGAAGCCTCAGCTGAGACCTGCTAGGGGACTATACTGAGTTGCACTGAATTCCACAGAGGGCAACAGGAAAAGCAAGGTCCCGTGACCCTGGAGCCAAACAGCTTCAAGGAGAGTTGCGGCCCAGGCCTGAGAACCAGGGATAGGACTGAATCGCCTTTGAACTTGAACAAACCTTCAGAAGGCATTGAGCTTCCTGCTGGGGGCGGGGTACACACCAGCCAGTTCTTAATCTTCAAGAACAGGGGCATCAGCTCAGTCACAGGAATCTGTGCTGGGTCCCTATCTTCTTGGTTATTGACTCTGTGTTCCTGGTATACTGTAGGTTCTCTGAGGCAGGGGACTGAGTCTTATTTCTTCTTACTCAGTTACCAATGACAGTGGGCTCAGTACTGAATTGCTTTTAAAAAAGATTTATTATCTGTTTACTTGCTTACAATGTGTGTGTGTGTGTGTGTGTGTGTGTGTGTGTCTGTGTGTGTGTTTACATCTGTGTCACAGCACACATGTGAGGTCAGAAACTTTTGGGAAGTCAGTTCTCCCGTCTGCCCTGTTTCAGAGTCAAGCTTGTCTCCTTTCTGGCACTGTCCTGTATCATCAAGCTTCAGCCAGTTCTGCTGTCTCTGCCTCCTATCTCTCCACAGGAGTGCTAGGATTACAGACACCAGACACTATTTCCTTACTTGGGTTCCAGGGGTGGACTCAGGTTGTCCGGCTAGCATGGCGAGTACTTTTGTGTACTGAGATATCTATCTAGTTAGGGTTTCTTTTGCTATGAGGAAACACTGTGACCAAAGCAACTTGGGGAGGAAAGGATTTATTTCAGCTTACATTTCCCCATCACAATCCATCATCAAAGGAAGTCGGGACGGGAAGTCAAGGCAGGGACCTGGAGGCAGGAGTTGATATAGAAGCCATGGAGGGGTGCTGCTTATGTCTTGCTCCCCATGGCTTGCTCAGCTTGCTTTCTTATAGAACCCAGGATCTACCTGTGTGGAGATGGACTACCCACAGTAGACTGTACCCTTCCACATCAATCACTAGATAAGAAAATGTTCTATAGGCCTGCCTATAGCCAAGTCTTATGGAGACCTTTTCTCAATTAAGATTTCCTCTTCCCATATATGTCTAGGTTTATGTTATTTGACAAAACCAATCAGCCCTAAATCTCCTTTTTAACTTGTCTTACTTGCTAGAACAGAATTTAACATCTCACCTATTTGAAGTGTACAGTTCAGCAGTATCAAATGCATTCACGGTGCTGTATGTTGATGGCACTATCCAGCTCCTTGATCCTATTCTGTGAGACTATGATTCTGTGCCCGTAAAATAACTCCATTCCTTCCCCAAAGGCCCCTAGCCATCTGTCTATCTTTTTTGTGACTGGTCTGTGATACTTACAAAATGTCCTCTAGGGTGAAAGCTACCTTCCTTTTAAAGGTCTGAATAATATTCCATCTCATGTAATAAACCACAGTTTGCTTATGTATTTGCCCAGTGGGCATTTAGCTCCTCCATTTTAGCTATTGTGGGAAATGCTGCCTGCAGGAGTAGAGTATAAATATCTCTTAGACCATTTTGTAGTCTTTCCAGTGTCGATCCAGAGAGTAAAACTGCTAAACTTACGTATTTCTATTTATAATGTTCTGAGGACATTCTATCAGTTTTCCACAGGGGCTAGGCCATTTCCTACCTCTACTCATTTCTCTACATTCCTCACCTACACCTGGGTTTTTTGTTTTGTTTTGTTTTGTTTTGTTTTGTTTTTGGTTTGTTTGGTTGTTTGGTTTGGTTTGGTTTGGTTTCCTTTTTGCTTTCAGTAGCCACTCTGGTGGTGAGGTGGCACTTCACCGTAGGTTGTTTTTAAGGTGGGGGAGTGGTATGAGATAGGGTCCTGTTGTGGAGCTCAGACTGGCCTTTGCCTTGATGCTGACGTCACGAGCTGTGCCACCTCTACCTTGATCACTGATGTCATGGGCTGCACCACCACCACCAGCTTTATAGTTCTGACTTTCATTTCTCAAATGACTAATAATGGCGAAGCTTTTTTGCGTTTATTGCTCATTTGCATATACTACTTGGTCAAATCTCAAACAGTGGGCTCATTTTAAAATTAGCTTGCTTTGTTGTTTTAGGTTCTCGCTATATTTTGGTTGTCAGTCTTTACCAGATTTATGATTTGTAACTATTTTCTCCCTGTCTATGGGGTTGTGGTTTTATTCTTCTTTCTTTCCTTTTTTTCAGTTGAGTCTCACTAAGCTGTTGCTGGCAGGAACTTACTATGTAGCTAGACTAAGCTAGCCTCAAACTTGCAGCAGTCCTCCTGCCTCAGCTTCCTAGGTGCTGGAATTACAGCTGTAAGCCACCATGCTTGACTTGTTACCTTATTGATAGTCTTTGTTTGGTTTGGTTGTTGTTGGTTTTTTTGTTTTGTTTTGCTTGAGTTTTTTGGTTTGATTTTTGAGGCAAAGTTGAAGTTGTTTATTTATTTATTTATTTTTTTTTATTTGGGGAATTTTTTTCGATTGGGGGGACAGGGTTTCTCTGTGTAGCCTGGCTGTCCCAGAACGCACTGTATAGACCAGGCTGGCCTTGAACTCATAGATCCACCTGCCTCTGCCTTCTTAGTGCTGGCATGAAAGGTGTACACCACCAGTACCCAGCTTATTTTTAAAAGATTTTAAAAAAAAAAGATTTATTTATTTATTTATTTATTTATTTATTTGTATATGAGTACACTGTAGCTGTCTTCAGACACACCAGAAGAAGGCATTGGATCCCATTACAGATGGCTGTAAGCCAACATGTGGTTGCTGGGAATTGAACTCAGGACCTCTTGAAGAGCAGTCTGTGCCTTAACCGCTGAGCCATCTCTCCAGCCCTTAAAATATTTTAATAAGAATTAATCACAGGTGTTGAGAAAAAGAATCTTTTGATGCACAAAATTTTAAAGTTTCATTAAGTGAAACTTGCTGTTTTCTTCTTTGCTGCCCATACCTGTAGTCATAGCCGAGAAGTCCCTGCCAAATCCAACTCAATGCTTAGCATCAAATTTATTTTTGTTTGCTAAGAAAAGAATGCAGTTAAACTGCTCATATGTGCCCCCTCTATCCAGCACTCAGACACAGACACACATGGAGACACAGATACACACAGGTATGAAGATCACACAGACCCACACATAGAGACTTCTGGTCAACCTTGGGCCAAAGCCCTTGACTGAGTCAGCTTCTGCTTCCCTCTGCACCCTCCAATCAACATCTCAAGGGGCCACA
The DNA here is from genome assembly GCA_021653895.1 of Mastomys natalensis. Taxonomy (NCBI): domain Eukaryota; kingdom Metazoa; phylum Chordata; class Mammalia; order Rodentia; family Muridae; genus Mastomys; species Mastomys natalensis. The sequence continues at coordinate 1,341,022 of JAJTUV010000106.1, forward strand.
AAGTAATCTTTATGGCTGTCATATTGGCTGAATTGCCACAGTACAAATAAGACTGTTTCTAAATGACTCCCAAACCGCTCAGATATGAAGGTTGTAATGGCCAAGACTGGCATCGACCCGGGAGCCCAGCAAGGCAAGATTGCCAGAGGCCTTTGTAACTACCTCTGTGGCTCTACTGGTCTGGAACCAGCTCCAAGTCAAATACATGTGCAAAGAGGACACTTGCACTCCCTCGGTGGACCAGCCTTGCAGCCTCCACTGGACAGATAAGGAAGAAAGACAAGGAGAGGCTAGGAGCCTCGTGGGAACACCACCAGGAGTCAAGGATTAACCCTACCAGGCCAATCCCTAACTCCTGACTTCTTACAGGCTCCAAAGTACTGAACCTCTGCCAAACAGGTTTTTTTTTTTTTTTTAATGAGCTTCCAGAGAAAAAGATTCTGTAGGTTACCCTTCCATTCTAATCAGAGTATGGGGCTCTGTGTGGGTAACAACATCAGCTTTCTGCATTAGATTCACGGTGTCAGTCAGTTAGTTTTTCTAAAAAATTAAATTGATTTATTTGTGTGTGTGTGTAAGAGGAGGAGAGAGAGAAGAGAGAGAGAGAGAGAGCATAGACAAGTTGAACTTTTGGGAGTTGGTGCTCTACCTTCATTCTGTGGTACCATGGATCTAACTCAGGTCTTCAGGCTTGGGGACAAGTGCTCTACCCAGTGAGCCACCTCACCAGTGCCAGCATTGTCTTTCTGTTATTGTTGTTACTTGTTATGTGCCTTGACAATCTCGGGAAGTAATATGAAATATTAACTCTGGACTGTGGTTATAGTTTAGTGACAGAGTTTGTCTGACATGGTTTCAGTTCTCAGCAAAACACACACACACATACATACACACACACTATACACACACACACACCTATACCACATATATACCACACACACACATACACAACCCCACACACACACATACATACACACACCTTATACCACATATATACCCCCACACACATACATACACACACATATACCACACACACACCATACACACATACATGCAACACACATATCACACACACACACACAGAGGAGTTGCTTTTTATAAAATATACATCCTTGAAATTTTAGCTAACGTGTTATAATGGGATAAGAGAAGTGTAAGTCTGTGTTTCTTCTTAAGTCAAACAATATGACTCAGATGCTAACGTGGCAGAGCCCATTCAATTCCGATACAGCAGGAAGAAAAAGCAATTTGTAAAATCATTTCAATCAACCATGAAAGACAACATTAACAAACCCACCTTTTTGATGTGAAACAGCATTGACATGGTGGCAGCCTGAGGATGTGAGGTAGGTGGAGGTGGAGTTGAACAGTGAGGGATTACCACACACACACTACATACACACACCACACACATACACACTACACACACATATACAGCACACACACACCATACACATACACACACACACCATCACACACACCTACACACACACCAACAACCACACACATACATACCACACATATGTACACACATATACTCACACATACATACACATACATACACGCACATATACACACACATACACACACCACATACACATACATACAGACATACACACACATAACACATGCATATATACACACCACAGACATATACACAAACATACATATACTACACACACCTCATACACACACATACACACACCACATACACTCACACACACACCACACACATGCACATACCACTACAACACACACCTCATACATGCACCTACACACCACACACATACCTCATACATGCACATACCACACACACACACCTCTCACACGCACATACACATAATACATACATACACACAACACACACATACACACATATGCACACATACACACATATGCACACATACACACACATACACAACACCATTGAACAATACATATCGCACATTGCACACACCACAACACCACACATGTGCACACATATATACACACACATAAACCACATAACACACACACACATATACACACACACACACACACACACACACACACACCACTAACTACAGACTCACAGAGGCCTCCTGCTGGAGAAGATCAGAAGCCCTTGGGAAGTCTAAATTATCCCACCCCACCCCCACCTGCCAATCTTTTGCTTTTACCCTCTACCATCCTTTCCTGTTGGGATGTACATCAGGGCGCCATCTAGTGGTCATAAAAATCACTGTAAGTAACCGCACTTAAACCTGATTCAGGCTTTCTGGTTTTCATACCTTTCTTTTCCTTTTCCTTTTTGAGACAGCATCTCACTACATAGACAATGATGGTCTCAAACTCACCGAGATCTGCCTGCATTTGCCTTCAGAGTGCTGGCATGAAAGGCATAAGCCACCACGCCCAGAATATAATTATTGGGCTTATACTTTTGGGGATGGTGGAGGGCTGCTTTGGTTGGTTTCTTTCAATTTCCATTTTCTCATTTGTTTATTCAGTGAATTGTTACAATGTTTCTGCTTCTAAGACTATGATAGAGAACAAAACTGACGTCTACCTTCCTTCAGGAACCTCAAGGTCTAGTGGTAAAAACCAAACATATCAAATACAACATGAGTGGTAGAATTGAAACATGTTAAGAAGAGCAAGTGAACACCAAGAGGATGTGTGTGTATACGCATGTGCAGAGGCCATCAGGCAAAGGAGGGGAAGTGAAGACGCAGTATCCAGGCAGAGGGAACAGCATACCTAGCAGTCTGGTACTGAGAGAGTACAGTCAGGCATGGTGACACATGCCTGCAATTCCAGCACTGCTGAGGTTGAAACGGGAAGCTTGCTATAGGTTGCCATAAAGTTGAAGCCATCCTGGAACTTGCAAGTGCAAAGTCAGCCAGGGCTCCATAGTGAAACCCTGTCTCGGGGGTGGGGGGGTGGGGAGGGAGAGCTTTGACAGATGGCAAGGTGATTCAGTCCTTAAGACACTGTCACCAAGCCCAAAATATCTCTAACCTCTCCTCTCTCTCCCTCTCTCCCTCTCCCCCTCCTCCTCTGTCTCTCTCAAAATAAATGCAATTTTTTAAAAGGAGCTTTGGCCAGATAGTGGTGTGGTGGCATACACCTTTAATCCCAGCACTTGGGCACTTGGAAGCCAGCCTGGTCTTACAAATCGAGTTTCAGGACAGCCAGGACTACACAAAGAAACCCTGTCTCAAATAAAACAAAAAGAAGGGGGGCTTTTTTTTCATCTTTCATGTTGTGAGAGCCATTTCTTCACAAGAGAAAAATGAATAATTTTCATAGGTATTCCTCTATGGAAACCATGACCTATCTAGTCTCAGGTTATTGGTCAGTTATGGGCTCCATCTCATGGACTGGGCCTTAGATCCAATCAAAAAAATAGTTGGTTATCCCATAACTTGTGTCACTGTTGCACTAGTGACATGAAGGTGAGTTATTGGAGCTCCCAGTGCTCATGGCTGGGTGAGTTTATTCCTCCAAGGGGTGTGTATAACACCATCCAGCACTGTGAACAGGGGAAGTAGAAGGGAAACTTCCAGTTGAGTACCAGCTGGTTTTCTCCATAGTCCACTTGTAAGGATGTGGTACCTTTAGCAGTATCATCATGTTATAGGGAGTACCCAATATCTTTGGCCCCTAACGTTTGGTGAGGGGGGTCCCTATGATATTACTTTGTCTAACAACTCAAAAACATGCTTTTCCCACCTATGCCCAAGTTCACAAAATAATGACTCTAAGACATCTTCTATATGAATAAATTCCTAGGCCAAATGCTTCTGATCATTCCCTGAGTAGTTTATAACTTAATCATCTCTTATTCTATTCTAAATTCTGCCACATGGCCAGTTACCTGGTCCTCAGTTACATGTGACAGTCTTCCTCTGTCTGCGGGGCGAATCTCCTCTTTCTGCCTGTCTCTGTCCCAGAATCTTCTCTCTGTACTGGAACTCCCACCTCCCTATTTCCTGCCTAAGCTAATAGGCCAACAGCATTTTTATTGACAGGTAATGCTTCCGTACAGTACAAGAGATTCTCTTTACATCATTTGATGTCTAGTTGGTGTGCTGTCCCTCCCCCCCCCCCACACACACACATTACATGGTGACTTCATTTAAACTCCTTTTATACATGTATATATTTTAGGAAGCTTCTACAATAGCAGGTTTCCATATGGTTTTTTGAAAGGCCTTTAGAGTTAGCTGTCCCTTCCCATAAGCCCTCTTTTACCCTACCTCTCCATCTCCCTTCATTTAACTCTTTTTCTACTTTCTTCTTTATTGCTTTACACACTGTATTCTATTTTCCTTCACTGGAGGGTCCCTCCTCCTCTGCTATTTAACGTCTTTGAATATTATTCCATTGTGAAAATGTACCAATTTTCATAGTCCATTCACCATTTGATGGACACCTGGGCTTTTTCCAACTTCTGACTTTATGAATAGAGCGGCAGTGAACACGTTGAGCAAGTTATTCTGTAGAAAGATGTAGGGTCCATGGGGTATATGCCCATAGAGACTGCTATGCCCATGGATCAGTGCCTTGCTCAGTCCTCACCAGAGAACTTCTTCTTGCAGTCGATGGGAATTAACACGAAGACCAACAACTGGACAATGTGCAAAGAGTGAGAGACTTTGGAGCCTACATGGGGTGTTTTATCACACCCCTTCCTTCAAGGCTCAGGGGATGTATGTGGAAGAGAAGGCAGAAAGATTGAAGAGCAAAAGAGGGAGGTGCACATATGAACTCACAGAGCTGTGATGGCATCCATAAGACCTGCATAAACTCAACCCAAACAAAACTCCAGCACATAGAAGCAGAAATGGGCACAAAGCTCATCCCTAGCCAAGTAGCTGTTTGCCATTTGTACCTGCTGGGCAAGGAGAAATCCGTTCTCTTCAATATAGTGAGTGACACTAGGTAAAAAACAACCGCTCTAGGGCAGCTCTGTGCCCAGGAGTAGCAGCTGAACCACAGAAAATAAACCCAGTTTGCAGGGTGTGTGTGTGTGTGTACATGCTTTGTTTTTTTGTTGTTGTTATTTGTTTTGTTTTGTAAAAGAAAAACAGAACATGGAATTGGATGATGGAATGATCTGGGAGGAGTTAGGGCAGAGGAAAAAGTATGATCAAAATATATCATATAAAATTCCAAAAAGTAAAAATTTAAAGAGTGAGAAAATAAAGAAAATTATAGAATCTCAATTTATCTCAGACCTGGCTTACCTCTTTGAATTCACAAGCCACTCTTGAAGAGTGAAACAAAGTTTTGGGTTTTGTTTGTTTGTTTCTTTTTGGGTTTCTCTGTGTAGCCCTGTCTGTCCTGGAACTCCCTTTGTAGCCCAGGCTGGCCTCAAACACAGAGATTAGCCTGCCTCTGCCTTCCAAATGCTGGAATTAAAGATGTGTGCCACCACCATCCCCTTACAAAGTGAAGTTTTAAAACTTGTTTTCCCCTCCTGCTTAAGCTGCCCATTTGTATGCCCTCTGTCCCTTCCTCTAGCAGCAGAGAGGTGTCTTGAGCTATAGGCATTCTTCATCCAGACATAATCGCCAATTCCTGCAAGAAGACATCTGGCCACACCAAAGTCTTTCTTGGGGCCAAAGTACTTGATGAGGAGACATTGGTTTCTGTGTGGGAGAGGTCCTGGGGACTCCTGACTTCGTGTCCTCTGAGGCACTCATTTAACCAAGAGGCTTCCCAGAGCTACTCAGGTCTGGCCCCATGCTTGGCAAGGGCCTGGGATGGGCACCTGTGCCCGTGGAGCCATTCAGGCCAGAAGCACAGTTTCAGGGGTTGGAGTAAGCCTTTGAGGTCATTCCCCTCATCTGATCTGCTTTGTCATGATGTGACATGGCTGTTTGATGTCACTCTTCCTAAGCTATTGCTTCCCATTGCTTGCAAATGAGAATAATAACCATAAAGCCTGCTGATGGGGTTATTGAGACCAAAGGAGATTATCCACAAGTGTGCTTGGCACAGAGTCTGTTACACAGGAAATGCTCAATAAAGGTTGAAGGCCGAAATCGGTGCCCAACTATATTTCAGTCATAAAGGATGATGTGTGTGTGTGTGTGTGTGTGTGTGTGTGTGTGTGTGTTATGGCAGGCAACAGGCCTGAAGAATCAAGGGGTAGAATTCTGAGGAATGGAATGTTCAGCAGGTCAGACACCTCACCCAGGGATGAAATGAGCAGGCTAGAGAAGCAGCCTGCTTTCAAATGGGTAACAGCCCAGGAAGAGACACAGAGGGCCTAAGTGCAGAGAACGATGTGAAGCAAACCTCCATGTATGTTCAACACCAAGGCTCAGCCAAGCCTGAGACGCAGCCATGACTCTTGCCAATGTAAACCAGCCTAAGCAAAGACAGTGTCTTGTGTTTCTTCCACTGAAGAGCTGGAGCTAGGACTTCAGGCAGAACAGAACCAGTTTAAACAGGGCTATCGGGATCCTGTCTCTCGCTCCCACAGTCTCTTGCTTTTATCATAGCTTTATTCCGATGGTTGATTGCTGCACATGGTGGCAAAAATCTCCCCTCTTTTGAAAGCGAAAGTCCTGGGGCTGCCATTCATGGACACACATATGCCTTCCTCTAAACCAATCACAGAGACGGGGGCGGGGGGCGTGGGGAATGCAATAATCTGACTGGCGCAATCTTGTATCTAGGATTGGCTTGGTTTCATCTATGCACATGAACGGAGAAAGGTGCCCAACACTATATATTTCAGTCACAAAGGACCATGTGTCAGTGTACGTGTGTGTGTGTGTGTGTGTGTGGTGTGTGTGTGTGTGTGTGTAAAAGGATAAGAACAAGCAAAACAAAAGATGTGCTCAGTTATCCACATGTGACACTGGCTATCTCTAGAGCCAGGCTGTCCCTGGGCAGGTATTTCCGCTGTAGTCACCACAGACTTGGTCCTTGGGTAGGAGATTCTGGATGACTGGTGAGAAGAGTCTTCCCCTTTCCCAGGGACTACTGACCCCACAGATGGTGTTTACAGAGAGCCAGCAGCAACTAGAGCTGGCACTGCACCCGCTCCAGTAGATTCCCCTGCTGTCCTTCAAGAAGCTGTGAAGGACAAACCGAAGCAGGTACCTTATGGGGAAGGACCTTGGGAGAGGCTGGAAAGCCAAGGCTCTTAACAGCTGCAGCCCAGCATGGTCTGAGGAGGCACTGTGGGTAATGTCTCTGCTCTGCCATTCTGTGCCCAACTTCTTGGGATGTGTCTAGCACAGCCAGACACACTCTTTATTAAGTGTACATTACTTTGTGTGCTCATCTCCCTCCCCCCTTTTTTGTTTGTTTGTTTGTTTTTCAAGACAGGGTTTCTCTGTATGGCTTTGGCTCTCCTGGAACTAGCTTTGTAGATCAGGCTGGCCTCGAACTCAGAGATCCTTCTGCCTCTGCCTTCCCAACGGGATTAAAGGTGTGCACCACTACTGCCCTTCTCTTAACACACATTCTTTGTTCCTTTCCATTCACTCTATAACTATGATAGGCCATAGTGGGCTATGCTCTGTACTAGGGTCTATACTGTGCCCCAGCAGAGCCTACAATCTGGCTGAACACAGACCTCTAAAAGTACATTGGTGACTGTATGAATGCCTCCTCCTCCTCCTCCTCCTCCTCCTCCTCCTCCTCCTCCTCCTCTCCTCCTTCTCTCCTCCTCCTCTTCCTCTCCTCTCTCTCCTCCTCCTCCTCTCTTCCTCCCTCCTCCTCCTCCTCTTCCTCCTTCCTTCCCTTCTTCCCCTTCCCCTCCCTTCTCCATTTCCTTCTCCTTCTTTTTCCTCCTCCTCTTCCTTTTCTTCCCCTCCATCTCCCCTCCTCCTCCTTCTTTTAAAATATGAATCACTTCACCAGTTTGTGTCATCCCTGTGCAGGAGTCATGCTAACCCTTGTATCATTACAACTTTAGTTATATGTGCTGCTGAAGCCAGCACCATTCTTGTTTGTTTTAATGAATGTGTTTTTGTAGTTGTGGTGGTGGGCTTTTTTCCCCCCATCTTATCTTGTTTTGTATTTTAAGACAGGTTCTGACATAGTCCAGGGTCTGGAGCTCATGGGCCTTTTGTCTCCACCTCCCAGTGCTGGCATGACAGGCATATGTCTCCATACCAGGCTTTCATGCATCTTTATTTCTAATGACACACACTATGCATAAGGGATTATCCTTATAAAACAGCAACCATATATGGGACCCTCAAATGGCTCTGCCAGCAAAGGAACCTGCCACAAAGCCAGAAGATCCAAGTTAAACCCTGAAGACCCACATGGTGGAAGAAGAGAAATGACTCCTGCAGTGTTTCCACATATATACACAAATAAATGTTGAAATTTTAAAAACAGGTCAGCAAAACACACACACACACACAATTGAAACCACTTGATTTTCTCCTTCTCAGCCCTCTATTCAGATTTTCTCCTTCTATCCCCTCCCAAAAGGGAGCCTCAGTTGGTGGCCCATGCCTTTAATTCCAGCACTTGGATGGCAGAAGGATCTCTGTGGGTTCAAGGCTATCCCAGTCTACCTAGTGCGTTCCAGGACAGCCAGAGCTACAAAATAAGACCTTGTCTCAAAAGAAACAAAAGCATACATATCAATATGCATATATACATGTCCTAATATGTCAGCATACAGAGATATATAGCTGGGTTGACATTTTTCTGTCATTTCTGGGTTCTGAGACAGAGTGCCATGTACCCCAAGATGTCTTTAAGTGCACCATCTATCAAACGTAGCCGTGAGCTGAGCATCCTGCTTCCAGCTCGGAAATCTTGGGATTAATGTGTTACCACCACATTCATCTTGCATTGACTTCTCTTTTTTTTTTTTTTTAAGATTTATTTATTTTATGTATGTGAGTACACTGTCGCTGTCTTCAGACACACTAGAAAAGGGCATCAGATCCCATTACAGATGGTTGTGAGCCACCATGTGGTTGCTGGGAATTGAACTCAAGACCTCTGGAAGAGCAGTCAGTGCTCTTAACCGCTGAACCATCTCTCCAGCCCCAATTGACTTCTTTTCATTGATCCAAAGGGTGTAGAGTCAGCTAACCCTCTTCAACCTTTGCCCCCAGGAATGCAATCTCCTACCAGATCAGTCCGCTGGACCCCAGGCTTCAGTGTTTCTTTTCATAGTTACTAGGCCAGTAGTCAGTAAACCTTCTCTATTAATGGGCAAGTTGTAAATACTTTAGGCTTTGCATGTTCATGATCTCTGTGGCAACTAATCAAGTCTATCATTAACAAAGTAGCCATTGCCTTTGGGTCTCTTATAACTGGGCTGTCTTGTCTAGCCTCAATAGAAGAAGATGCACATAGAAGATGTGCCTAATCTTACTGCAATTTGGTATGCCAAGGCTGGCTGATATCCATGGGAAGCCTCCCATTTTCTGCAGGGAAAGGGAGGAGGAGTAGATGGGAGAGAGGGGAAGGAAGAAGGTGGAACTGGAAGGAGAGGGGGGAGGGGAAGCTGAGATCTGGATGTAAAGTGAATAAATAACTTAATCAATAATAAAAAAGAAAGAAAGAAAGTCATTGACAACATATATTAAATAAGTATGACTATGTGTCAATAAAACTTTATCTGTGGACACCGATTTTAATTTTATGTGCCATGATGTACTTCAGTACTAGGGACTCATTCTAGGGCCGTGTGCATGATAGGCAAAAACTCGACTACAAAGCTGTATCCTCAAGCTGAGAGCTTTTGGTTATTTATCAACTATTGAAAATTCTCAGTATCATTCTTATCAATGGCTATACCATGACAGGCATGAGGCTGGACTTGATGTGGAAAGTACTTTGTTTAACATCTAGTCTCCACACAAAACACAAGCAAGCAAATAAGATGCACAGGCCCTCTCAGTGCTTGGTGGTGTTGTCAGTGTGTGGCATGAGGAAACCTTGTGATATGTTGTGGAGACCATGCAGTACTCACTCATACAAATGTCCCCATTTTAGTCTCCAGTAGTCTATTTCACCATAATTTCCTTAGCTTAGCTGATTGGTAAACACTGTCTTTTGCCATTGTAAAACGTGTCGTTGTAAAACTCTGGATATATTTGAGTGTTTTCTGAGGCATCAACAGCACACAATATCACTTACCTACTTCAGGTATATACCTCAAGGTCAATGTATTTATAGACATTATCTCCCAAACTCCATTCCCCTCAACCACAGCACCCACCCCACATCCATATCCTCCTACATGGAGTAGGATATGACTACATGAAATCTTAGCTCAAACAAAACAAAAATAATCACCATATATCCTATTAATTCCACTCCAAGATAGATAGCAAGCAGAGATAAGAACACAAACTCAGACATGAATATTCATAGCAACACTATTATAATAACCCAAAGTGTGAAACAACCTGAATATCTACAAACTGATGAGTAGATAATTAAAATAACTGCAGAGCCACACAGTGGAGTCTCTAGTCTACCAGTGCTCTGTTCTCTGTGTCTGAAGATTTGCTTGTTTGGCATTCGTATGGACGGAGTCGTGCGTAGTATTTTGTGAATGACTTCTTTCATTTAAGAGGGTTTTCAAGGTTTGTCTGTGTACCACGTGTCGTTTTTTATTTCTTTTCATCCTGAATGAGTAAGACTCCACTGTGTGGCTCTGCAGCTATTCAGCTTGCTTCATACATTGGGTTATTATAATAGTATTACTGTGAATATTCATGTCTGAGTTTGTGTTCTTATCTGTGCTTGCTATCTATCTTGGAGTGGAATTAATAGGATATATGGTGATTATTTTTGTTTTGTTTTGTTTGAAACAAGATCTCAAGTAGCTTGCCGGGTGGTGGTGGTGATGGTGGCATCGGAGACGGCAGCAGTGGAGGCGCACATCTTTAATCCCAGCACTTGGGAGACAGGGGCAGATGGATCTCTGTTTTCAGGAATAGCTTGATTTACAGAGTGAATTTCAGGACACCCAAAGCTTTATGTAGTAAGACCCTATCTCAAAAGAAGAAGAAAAAGAAGAAGAGGAAGAGGAGGAGGAAGAAGAAGAGAAGAAAGAAAGAAAGAGAGAGGGGGAAGGGAGGGAGGGATGGGAGGGAGGAGGGAGGGAGGGAGGGACGGAGGAGGAAGGAAGGAAGGAAGGAAGGAAGGAAGGAAGGAAGGAAGGAAGGAAGGAAGAGGAAAAAAAGATTTCATGCAGCCATGTAGCATAAGCTGGCTTACAGGTCACTAGGTAGCTGAGGATGACCCCTGACTCTCCTGCCTCCATCTTCCCAGTAATGGGATTTCACCAATAAGATGCCACATATAATTCTGTGTTTAACTGCTTTGAAGGACCTCCAGTGGCTGCACTATTTCATGTTCTCCTTTAAAAATAGCAAAGCCTCTGATTTCTGTATCCCACCAATACTGTCCTCCTCTGTCTTTTCTTTCTATATAAACATCATGGTGGATATGAAGTTTCTCACTGTGGAGTGTGAGTAATAACCAAATATATTCTGGGATCTGCCTTTCTCACCTGTAGCCCTTGAGAAGTGTTCATGCTATTCCAAATGTCTCCTACTGATTGGCTGCTGGCTGCCTCAGCCAGTACAAACACCGCCGTCAACTAATGAGTGGTTTTGTTTTGCCTCTTATATTCAGAGAAAGCATTTGATTCCTTTTAAAGTTTTTTTTATTACATTTATTCCCTTACATATTTTTTTTTACTGTATGTACTTGTGTGTAGGTCAGGAATAAGTCTTCTCTTTCTACTATGTGAGTCTCAGAGTTCAAACACAAGTCTTCACACTTGGCAGCAAGCACCTTTTTCCCACTAAGCCCTCTTGTTGGTTCAGGGGAAGCATTTCTTGACGGTCATCTTTGGAGTCATTGGATTAAAGGATACATATGTTGGGACTGGAGAGATGGCTCAGTAGCTAAGAGCACTGGCTGCTCTTCCAACGGACCTGGGTTTCCTAGTACCCACATGGCAGCTCACAACCATCTGTTACTCAGCTCCAGGGGATCTGACATCCTCTTTTGGTCTCTATGGACACCAGGTACACATAAAATGCACAGATATGCATGAGGGGAAAACACCTATATACATACAATAATAACATAATTTTAAAAGAGATCATTTGTTAATTAATTTGACAATGTTAACATTTACTCTCTGAGAAAGCTGTAAAGATACATGGTCCAGCAATGGTGGGTGGGAATGTTCATCCCTGCACACCAGCCCAGGATAATGCCCCACCGTGGCTCTCCTCCTGAACTCCAGGGTGCTTCCCTTGACCCCTGTCTTCCTCATTCGATAGCACCACACCCAGTCAGAGGGAACAGATAAATGTTGATGAAATCGCTACCGTCTGCTTTTGCAGTCCTCAATGATGAAGGCACAGAATTCTAGAATCTTCTTAGTTCTCCAATTAATGTAATGTAGACCTTCTGTAGGAGTTGTACTGTTTTCTAAGGCTTGAAAATAAGACAAATCTCAGGATCCTTAAGAATCCGTCTTCAGCCACCAGTATGGCTGTAGTGGATGCTGGACCACAGGGATACAGGAGCTTGGCAAGCAGACCTTAGAATCAGAAAGCAAGCCATTCTGCTAGGATCTCCTCATGACATCATTGTGCAACTGAAAAAGAAGTTTGGGACCTGTTGGTGTGATCCCCATTGTACAGATTGGGAAACTGAGGACCCAGTACCAAAGTAACTTAACTGGAAGCCACAAGACTAAGCAGTGATCTGGTTCTGATCTAAGCCAGTGCTCCTTCCACAAGCCTGTGACACCAGAGGACTTGCATGCAAGCTTTTCCCCACTCCCACCCCCCAAACTCTTCAACCCCTAGAGATGAGACCTTTCCCAGAAGTACATGTGACTAAGGAATAAAAAACTGAATATAATATATTTAATTTTATTTTTCTGTGTATAAGTCCTTTGCCTGCATATGTGTTGTGTCACATGCATGTAAAGATCTGATCTTAAACCCAAACAGCCCCGGATTGAGATCTTAAGCTCAGCTACTCAGGTCTGCTTTACCATTCGACCTTGGGTGTTTTCCTCTTAAAATTTTCTCTTAACTACCTTCCTGGTTCTGTCTCAACCCAATCATCTCCCTACTCCATGCCTGTTCACCATGACCTACCTACCCAGTTAGGTCAATTTGTACTTCTCTTAAAAATTACCTAACACATATTTATATTTCTGTTTATTACATACTTCACAAGGTTATATATTATTTAAATGAGATAAATACAAAAACAACGTTGGAATCATGTCTATTTCCCTGTCTTGGGTGAACGAACCAACAACAGTAAGGGCAGGCAGATTAATTTATTACAAGAAGGAAATCCCAGGTTCAAAATCCACAGTCACTGAATTACCACCACCCCAGCTTCACACTTCATTTGATTTGCTGTGGGTTGTAGCTGCATGTCATTCTTCCCAGGCTGCTCTTGGCAGAGGGCCTACCCACATTCCTGCTCATCAGCACGTGGCAAGCCAGGAATTGTGGAGGACAAGATTTCCTTCCAGTGCAGTCATTTGGGAAATTTAGATTATTCAGTTAAGTGTGTGTGTGGTGTGTGTGTGTGTGTGTGTGTGTGTTATGCCACACATGTGTAAGAGTCCACAGAGGCCAGAAAAGGGCACTAGAATCCTTGGTGCTCTGAATTAAAAAAGGCCAGTTGTGCAGAGGAAAAAAAGATTTCATGCAGCCATGAAAAAGTAAGTGGCTTACAGGTCACTGGGTTGCTGAGGTTGCCCCCTAAATCTCCTCCCCTCCATCTTCCAAAAAGGGGATTTAAACCAAAATAAGTTCCCCACAAAAATTTTTCTGTGTTTAACTCCCTTTAAAGGGAAACCTCCAGGGGCTGCCTATTTCATTTTTCTCCTTTAAAAATAGCAAAGCCTTAAATTTCTGTATCCCCCCAAATTACGGGCCCCCTTGTCTTTTCTTTTTTGAAAAAACATCAGGGTTTGGTTTTTGGAAGTTTTCACGGGGGGTGTATAAAAAACCAAATATTTTCTGGATCCCCTTTCCCACCTTTTCCCCCTTTGAAATTTTTTCCTTGCTTTTCCCAAAATTGTTCCTACTGTTTGGGCTGCGGGCTGCCTCCCCTTAAAAACACCCCGTCAACAAATGATTGGTTTTTGTTTTGCCTTTTGATTGGGAGAAAGCATTTGTTTCCCTTTTTAAAGTTTTTTTTTTTTTATTACATTTTTTCCCCTTACAAAATTTTTTTTTACTGTATGTATTTGTGGGGTGGGTCGGGAATAAGTCTTCTCTTTCTACTATTTTGGGTTCGGGAGTTCAAACAAAAGTTTTTCCCCATTTGGGCAGCTAGCCCTTTCTCCCACTAACCCTCTTGGGGGGTTCGGGGGAACATTTTTTGAGGGTCATTTTGGGGTCTTTGGGTTTTAAAGGTCATTTTTGGGGGCTGGGGGAATGGCCCCGGGGGGGGGGCTAAGGACTGGCTGCTCTTCCAACGGCCCCGGGGTTTTCCCTTTAGCCCCACATGGAAAGCTCAAAATTTGTTACTCTACTCCGGGGACTTGAAAACCCTTTTTTGGGTCTCTAGGGCACCGGGCACACTAAAATGCACGGGGAATGCATGGGGGGGGAAAAAACACCTATTTACTTCAAAAATAACTAATTTTTAAAAAGATATTTTTTTAATTAATTTGACAATGTTAAATTTACTCCGAGAAAGCTGTAAAGATAAAAGGTCCAGCAAGGGTGGGGGGGAAATGCCCCCACCCCTGCACACCACCCAGGAAAATGCCCCCCCGGGGCTGGCTCTCCTCCTTGAATCCAGGGTGTTCCCCTTGACCCCCTTGCCCTTCCCTCATTCGATGGGCACCACACCCAGCAGGGGGAACAGTTTTAAAGGTTTTGTTTAAAATCGAAACCGTCTGCTTTTGCTTTCCTTTAAATTATGGAAGGCACAAAATTTCCCTGAATCTTCTTTTTTTCCAAATTTAAAATTACCTTCTGTAGGATTTGGGTATTTGTTTTCAAAAGGCTTGAAAATAAGACAAATCTCGGGGACCCTTTGAAAAAACCCGCTTCAGCCCCCGTTGGCTGAAAGGGGATGTTTGGCCACAGGGATTCAGACCCTTTGGCAAGGGGGGCCCTTTTTAGAATCAAAAAGGGCAAGCCATTCTGCAAGGATCTCCTCATGACTCATTGTGCAACTGAAAAAAAAGGGGTTTGGGCCCCGTTGGTGTGCCCCCCAAATTTTTCAGTTTGGGAAACTGAGGCCCCCAGTCCCAAAAGTAACTTTAATTTGGGAAGCCACAAGACTAAGCAGTGATCGGGGTTTCCTGATCAAACCCCAGGGTTTCCTTCCACAAGCCGGACCCCAGAGGACTTGCTTTCAAGTTTTTTCCCCACTCCCCCCCAAAATTCTTAAACCCCCTAGAGATGAGACCTTTCCAGAAGTACATGTGCAAAGGGGTTTTTAAAAAACTAAATTTTTAAAATTTTTTAATTTTATTTTCTGTGGAAAAGTCCCTTTCCCTGCATGTATGTTTTGGGTCCATGCATGTAAAGATCGGGTTTTAAACCAAAACAGCCTGGATTAAAGATTTTTTAAAACACAGTTCTAAGGTTTGTTTTACCATTCGCCTTGGGTTTTTTCCCTTTTAAATTTTTTTCTTTTAAAATTTTTCCCCCCTGGTTCTGCCCTAAACCCCAAATCTTTCTCCCTAGCTCCTTCCCCTTTTCCCCCATGACCTACCCCCCCAAGTTGGGTAAATTTGTCCTTCTAAAAAAAATTTTACCTTAAACTTATTTATATTTTCTGTTTATTAAATACTTCAAAAAGGTTTTTTATTTTTTTTTAAATTTGGAGAAAAATTACAAAAACAAAGTTGGGAATCGGGTTTTTTTTCCCGGGTCTTGGTGTTTAAAAAAACCAACATTTGGGGCGGGCAGTTTAAAATTTTTTAAAAGAAGGGAAAACCCAAAGGGTTCAAAATCCAACCCCACTAAAATTACCACCCACCCCAGTTTTCCTTTTTTTTTCCATTTGATTTGCTGGGGGTTTTGTAGCTCGCTTTGTCATTTTTTCCCGGGCCCTTGCTTTTGGGAGAGGGCATTACCCACATTCCCCCTCTTAAACCCAACGTGGGAAAAGCCGGGAAAATTGTGGGGGGACAAGATTTCCTTTCCCCAAGGGGGGAGTCTTTTGGGGGAAATTTAGATTTTTCGGGTTAAGTGTGTGTGTGTGGGGTGTGTGTGTGGTGTTGTTGTGTTGTGCCCCCAAAATGTTGAAGCCCACAGGGGCCGGGAAAAAAGGGGCATTGAACCCCTTGGGGTGCGGGAATTACAGGAGTTGTGAACCCCCAAAAAACATGGGTGCCCAAAAACCAAAACTGGGATCCTAAAAAGAGCAACAAGCATGCAAAACCCAACGGACCCCAAATTTCGGCCAAACGGAATTTTTAAAATTTTTTTTTTTAATTTAAAGGGGACCTATGTCCTTTTTTCCTAAAGATTTGGGTTTGGGAAAGCTTTGTGTGGTAGTCCACACTATCAGTAAATTGCTCGGGAGGCGGGGCAAAAGAACCGCAATTTTCAGGTCGCCTGGCTATAAAACAAGGTTTTATTTAAACATTTCAGCAGGGTCCGGGTTATCAGGGATTCTTAAAGTGAGCAATTTGTGGTATGGGTAACACCCCTGGGTTTAGCAGAATTTTCCCAGCTTTTTGGTAAATTTTGAACTTCCCCCGGGGCTGGGCCGGGTTTGTTTGCATTTTTTCGGGAAACCCCCCCTTTTAAAATTTAAAGGCTTATCGCGAAAAACCCTTGGGGGGGAATTTGCTGACAAAAAGGGGGGATTCGGGCCGGGGGTTTTTTTTTTTTTCTTTTCCCTTTCATGGGTCTCCCCCTTTCTCTGACAAAAAGTCCGGGGGTGTGCCCCAAAAAAACCCAAACCCCTTGGCAAACGGTTTTAAAACTGCCCGTATTTTCCCTCCAGGTTAATAAAGAGGCCTTTTTCACCTTTTGTCCACCCATTTTCTGAGCACATGAGGTCTGCTGGCGGACAGGGGAAGAAAACATGCCCAAAAGGATGAAGAAAAAGGGGGGGGTTGAACCCCTCCTGCCCCCCTTTAAACCCCCTGCACCAACCCAATTTGGCCCCCAAAACCCTTCTCGTCCCAATGTGCTAAACAGAAGGGGCTAAACCCCGGGGTTTTATTGTGCCTCCGGGCCCCTTTAGAACGGGACCCCCAAACCCAAAATTCCTGGGTGCATTTTCAACCCCCCGGGGTTTTAAAGAAAGGCCATCCCCCCTAGGGGTCACTTTGCCCCCTTCCCCCCCTTGTGTAAGGGGGGGAGTTTTGGGGCCCCTGGGACCAAGGATTTGGGCCAAATTTACACTTACAACAAAGTAAAATTGGGGGTATAAAGGCCCCTCGGTTGTTGTAAAAAAAACCCACCCCCAAAAACCAGGGGGTGATAATTACAGCACAGGGCGTGCCACGTGCAGGAAAGGGGCTTCTAAAGGGACATTGGGGGGGGGCATTTGGGGGCCCCCTTTTGGCCCCTTTCTCTCAGTGTTCAGGTTCTCTAGGCTGAAAGCGAAAGCGCCCTTTTTTGGACATTTAAACCAAAAGGGTTCTGAAACCGGTTAGGTCAACAAAGGGGGCACCACGGGGCCCCCTCCAGGAAGCCCGGGCAGCTCGGCCCTGTCACTCCCAAACTTTTAGGAAGCACACTACCCCGGGGTTTGGGTTTTTTGGTTTTTTGTTTTTTGGGTCTTTGAAAATTTTATGTTGGGGCAAAGGGGGGTTTTCCCCTGGGGGAAACCAAAAAGTGTCCCCGGGGGAAAACAACAGAACCCTAAATCTTGGAGGGAAGGGAGGGGGTCAAGGCCTTCTTTTTTGGGAAACATTGTGTCGGGACGGGGTTTTGGGCGTTCCGAAACAAAGGAAAGGGAAGGCTTGGGGGAAAGTTAAATTTTTGGGTGGGGGAGGGAAAGGGCAGGGGGGGCGCAGAATTAAGGACCATTAAAGGGGGGGGAAACCCAAAAAAACCCCCCACCAATTTTCCCTTTTCAAAAAAACCCCCCCCCCAAAACCCCCCAAAAACCCCCCCCCCCCCCCCCTTTCCCCAAAAAAAAAAAAATCCCCCCCCCCCCCCAACCAAAAACCCCCCCCCCCCCCTAACTAAAAAAACCCCCCCCCCCCCCCCCCCCCCCTTTGGCACCCCAAACCCCCCAAAAACCCCCCAAAAACCCCCCCAAAATTTTAAAAATTTTGTTTTTTCCCAAGGGGGAAAAACTCCGGAAAGGGGGGGTGGAGAAAAAAGAAGGGAAAAAGGGGGGTCAACCCTAATAAAAGGGGGAAATAAAAAAGGGAAAAAAAGTTTAGGGGAATAAAAGGAAAAAGGGAAAAATTTAAAAAAAAAGGGGGGAGAAAAAACCCCAAAAAACCCAAGCCCTCCTTTGGAATACCCCTTTTGGAAGGAAGGATTTTTTTTTTGAAAACCCCTCAAAACCAAAACCTCAACTCCCCCCTTTCCAGGGTTTTTTGGGGTTTTGTTTTGGCCCTTCCCCGCAGTTGGGGGGTTTTTGTTTTGGAAAACCCCGGGGAAAGGAAAAACCAAGCGGGTTTTGGAGAGGAAAAAAGAAAGGGAATGACCGAAAAAGGCCAACCCCCCCGGGTTTTTTTTCCCTTGGTTGTTTGGCCCCCAGGGGAAAAAGGAAATAAGTTGGGGATTTTTTCCCAGAAAATAAGGGCGGGGGGACCCAGGGGGGGAACACTTGGGTGAAAATGGGGGTTAAAAAGGGGGGTTTTAAGCCCAATTTTTTGGTTTTTTTCTCTCCTTGGTTTGGCCCTATCGCTCTCCTAACCCAAAAACCGCAAAACCAACCCACCTCCCAAAAAATTTTCCTTTATGGGGCCTTTTTGTTGTGGTTTGAAAAGGCTCCCCTGCTTAAATGTTTCCAACTCCCCCAAAAGATAACCCAAGGAAAGGGGTTCTGGGGGTGGGCCCTCAGGGGGGAAAACCCAAGGTTGAAAGGAAAGAGGGTCCCTTTGGGTTTTTCCCCTTTCCCTCGGGGGAAGGGAAAATTTTGGGGGGTTTTGGGGCTAGGATGGGGTTTGGGAAGGGGGTTTTGTTTAAAGGGGGTTGGGGGGGTAAAGGAATTTGGAATGGGGGGGAGGAAGGTTTAAAAAGGGGTAATTAAAAGGGGGTTTTGGTGTTTGCTAAAAAAAAAAGGGTTTAAGAAAATGGATAAATTTTTGGGTATAATTTTTGGGAAAACAAAAAATTTAGGGGAAAAATAATTAAATTTTGGGGGTTGGGTGGATGGCCCCCAAGGGGAAATGGGCGGGGTTGGGGGAAGTTGGGGGGCCCCATTAAATAAAAGCCACTTGGGGGGCCCTTGGTGGAACCCTTTTTGGGTTTTTTTTTAAAAAGGGGGTTTTTTGGAGACCTTCCTTTTTTTCCCCCCCAAATTGTCCCTTTTTGGGGGGAAAAAAGGAAAAAAAAAGCGAAAAAAAGGGTTCCAAAGTAAAGGGGGCCCAGGGGAAAAGCGGCCCGCGGGCAAAGAAGATGAAGGCGGAAAAAAAAAAACAAACTCAGGTTTAAAAACTTCAAAAGGGGGTTGTTTACTTGCCAAATTTTTGAGGAGCCCCTTTTTTTTTTTAATATACATGTCCCTTTGACGCTGTTTTTAAACCTCGGGGGATTTTGGGAACCCTTTGTAAGGCTTTTGTTTTTTTTTTAAAAGTTTTACTTAAATTTTTTAACTCATTCCTTTCCATTACTTTTTTGGGGTTTTGGGGGAAAAAAGGGAGAAAGGAAAGGGGGGGGTTTGGGGGGTTTTTTTTTGCTTTGGGTCAAAAAAAGAAGAAACCAGGAAAAAATTTCTGGGGGGCTGTGTTTTCCCGGCCCCCTTATTTTGGGAAACCAAAAAAGGGGGTTTCGGGAAACTAAATTTCCCAAAGGTTTTTTTGGGGTTTTTGGCGGCTATTGGCTTTTTTCCCCACTGGGGGGCCCTCTCCCCAAAACCCCCCCCCCCTGCCCCCCCCCCCCCTTTTCAAGCAAAAAAAACCCGGGGCCCCCAAAACCCCTGCGGGGGAAAAATTTTTCTGCTAAAGGTCCCCGCCTTCCCCCTGGTTGGGAAAAAAGGGCATTTTTTTTTCCAGCTGGGGGCCTTTTAAATTGGTGTATTGGGAAAAAAAAATTTTTGGGGAAACCCCGAGCCCCCCCCATCCCCCCTGGGGTTTTTTTTTAAAACTCTGTTTTTTTTTCACCCGGGGGCCTTGCCTTTGGGTTTTTTAAGGGGAAGGTTTAAAAAAAGGGAAACCTTTTAAGATGAAAAAACCAATTTAAATAAAACAAAAATTTTTTGGGGCTTTTTTGGGGGTTTTTACCGAGTGGGGGTCAAGGTTTTGGGAAAATTTTTTTCCCGGGAAAAAAAAAAAAAATTCATCTAAAAAAACCCCCCTTTTTCCCCGTGTTGTGCGGGGGGAAAATTTTAATTGGGGTTTCCCCCGGGTTTCCCCCTTTTAAATCCTGGGTTTTAAAGGAAAGAGGGCCACCAATTGGAAAAAAAAGAAAAAGGGTTTTTTTCCCATTTTTGGCCCGGGGGTTTTGAAACTCCCCAAAACCCCCCGCCTTTGGGCCTGTCTTCCTGTCTTTTTTTTTCCCCCCCTTTTGGGGCCCCTTGTTCCCCCCCCCTCCCGGGGGTTTTTCCCCAACCCAGGCCGGGCCGAGATTTTTTCCCCAGGTAAAATTTTTTGGGCACTTCAAGTTTCCCGCTTATTGGCTGTATTTTAAAAGGGGTTTTACCAAGACAAAACCCCCCTTGCCTTTGTAATTCCCCCCCCGGTTTGGGGAAAGGGCCCCCGCCCTCCATTTTGCTTTTAAAAATCCCAGGAGGAGGGAAAAAAAGACCCCACAGGGGCCCTTTTTGGGGGGGGAGCAAGGCTAGTGTTTTTTTATATTTCTGTTTTAAAAAAATTTTAAAGATAAAAAAAAATTTTCCTTCCGGTTTTAGTATGCCATTGAGGGAAACCCCCCCCCCCGGGGGGCCCCGGGGGCCCAAAAGGGAAAACAAAGGCCATTGGGGGGGGCTGGGGGTTTTTTGACTTGCTTTTTCCCCCGGTTGGTTTTTTCTGTTTTTTTATGCAAATTTTCCCGGGGCCCCCAAAAAAACCCGAGGTTTCCCCCTCCACAGTGAGGGGGCCCTTTTCCCCCTTTTAAAATCAAACAAGGAAAAAGCTCTCTAGATAACTCTAGTGGTGTCAATTTGAAAAAACAAAAATAAATAAACAACACACACCAGATCATGTCCCCAGACTTTTGTACCCAGTTCCTGGGGTAGGCAAGGAAGTCCTACCAGCTCTTGGTGGACTAATAGACTCAAGTCAAACAAACAAGGTAATGCTGAATCCAGCTGCCTGCCTGCCTACCTGCCTAGTTACCCTTCCTGCCCCCAAGGGCTAGAAATTCTGACCTCAGCTTCTCACTGGGCACCTTGCACAAGCCCTTAACTTCCTCACTTTCCTCAATCATTGCTGGGAAATGGAGATGATAAGGGAAAGTGTCAGCATCTGGGACAGCGCAGAGCAGGGTCTGTGTCCCACATCACGCATACACAGTGTGTGATCTGAGAATGGATTACAACTCTATAATCCCAAATAACTCAGAAGCATAGGGATCAATGTTTGAGGCTGGCCTGATCCATATAGCAAGACCCTGTCTCAAACACACACACCACACACGACTCATGGCTTTAAACAGTTGGAAGTCAAGAGAAGCATATCTCATGATGTTGCAATCTGAATGCTGCCAACAGACCTGTATAGCACACAGCACACAAATACACACACACCTTGCCATGACAGTAGTGGGGAGCAACTATGGCAGAGACGGTATCTAGTCATCCTCAATGTTTAAAGCCCTACCCGTCCTTTACAGGAAATGCATGCCAGCTCTTGGCATAGGCTTAGGGGTGCAGACTACTCCGTTTCAAAGCTCTGATTGTCACTGATTTCGTAATGTTGGGGAAGTCAGTTAATCTGTGTACACTTCAGTCCCATCTTCTATAAAAAGGACACATTGAGCTGGAGAATTGAGTCAACAGTTAAGAGCAATTGTTGCTCTTGCTGAGGACCCAGGTTCAATTCCCAGCACCTCACAACTGTCTGTAACTCCAGTCCCAAGGGATAAAATGCCCTCTTCTGGCCTCCATGGCTACCAGGGCACACACCACAAAATACATATATTCTATTGGCAAAACACCAATAAAATAATAAAATAAATAAAAAATTAATAAAGGGGCATGTTGAGGGCCTCTGTGGATTCTCTCAAGGCTAACTGTGTCAGCAGATGGAATCATTGACTAACTCCTCCCATTATGTTATGTTCATAAACAGAAGAGATTATGACTGAAAAGAATTAAGGCATTTCTTCTGGGTTTTAAAGTTAGCTGGGAGGAAAGGTGACCCTGAACCTGTCCAGGGCAAACTTTATTTTTCAGATACTCAAAGCAAGACCTCAGAAGAAAACAATCAAAAACCATGAGGGTGCAGGTGAAGGCGAGTAACAGTGTAGATGGAATTCTGTTCTCAGGGGCCCTGGTTGGGACCAAGCACTGCTCTCCAGCTAACAAGTTAGAAGGGGAGGGTCCTGAGGGCAGCCCCGTATGACCTGCTCCATGGCTTGTTTGGATGCTGCTATTCAGTAACAGTAGTATCATAATGAAAGAACGATTGCTGGTTTCTTGTCTCTTTGACCTTCCAACGAAAGGAATTTTGACTCCTGGCATCCTTAAAAGAAGATAAATGTGGAGATGGGAGAAAGGTGAGAAACCTGAAATTACCACAGAGACTTAGTAGCAAGCAACATGTAGGTTGTTGGTTTAAATTTCGAAGTAGTTGGCACTTTGGGCTGCACTGATGAAACTAGGTCAGTGCCTTGGCTGCGAGATTGGCTGAGCAGGTAAACACTCTCACCATACAAGCTTGCTATCCCCAGTGTGAGCTGCAGGACCCAGTCTACTCTCACATGCACACGGCTAGTAAGTTAAAGTGAAAATAATAATAAATAATATGAAGAAGAAGAAGAAGAGAAGAAGAAGAAGAAGAAGAAAGAAGAAGAAGAAAGAAGAAAGAAGAAGAAGAAGAAGAAAGAAAACGTGTCTGCTGGGCAGTCATGGCATATGCCTTTGATCCCAGCACTTGGGAAGCAAAGGCAGGTGGATCTCTGTGAGTTTGAGGGCAGGCATGATCAACAGAGTGAGTTCCAGGACAGCTAGGGCTACACACTGAAACCCTGTCTCGAAAATCCAAAACCAAAATGAAGAAGGAGGAGGAGGGAGGAGGAGGAGGAGGAGGAGGAGGAGGAGGAGGAGGAGGAAGAAAAGGAGGAGGAGGAGGTTTGTGTGAAGAGGAGGAGGATGCCTGTCCCTTTCCTATGGGCAGCCCGTGGCTGCTCTGGGCTGTTTGAGAAGAAACGAATCTGCTTGATTCTCCTTGTGAGCTGTGTTAGGTTTTCCCCACACTCTCATCACCCCAGTTAAATCTAAGCAGCCCTGGTCTTCAAATACTCTCAGCAAAGCAGGGCTCACCCTACTCTCCCTCTGGCAAAGTGTTCCTGGAGGATGGGTCCTGCTGCAGGCCAAAAATCCAGCTTTATCAGCAGCTCTGAAAACATTAATGGATTCCTTGGGGGCAGCGGGAGAGCCTGTTTAGCGAGTCCTGGGCTCACCTGGCCTCGAAAGCAGACGTTCTCAAAGATCTCAAAGATCAGGTGGCCCATACAAGGATTGTTCGACTCTCACCATGCCTTACTTTCTAACCTTATCACTCATTACACCCCTCACACTCCATGTCCCCACCACAACAGAGCATCATCAAAGCCACATGCTCTATCAGTTGCCTTTTAGTTACAAGGACCAGGCGCCAAGGCAAGTGGAGCAGCAGAGACTCGTGACTCATCCAGCTGAAACGACTGGAGTTTTCCCGGCATCGGGCTCTGCCAGACCCTGTAGCTTGGGGCCTCTCTGTCAATCCCTAGACCAGTTTTCTTGTGAGAAGTTTCTAGAAAGCTCCAGGCTCAAACATTGCTGCTTGTGAAAATGAAACTCTCACTTAAAGCTCCAAGCCCAAGGCCTAGGACATGGCTGCACAGAAGGAACAGACTAGAGATGCTGTGTATCATAATCTAAGCTGTGTGGAAGATGTGATTAGCTAGGCCTAAGTCACATGGCCCAGGCAATCCTTCCTTATAGGAGAAGACACTTCTGTAAGGGTTTTGGGTCCCCACTAAGGCAACACCCCAGAAAAATGGAGGAGAGCCTTACGGCAGGCATTCTCCAGCCATGCTGGTCTTCTTTCTTTCTTGGAGGGACCTGCTTTGCTTAAGTATTTGTTTTGCTTTAAACTTTTTATTACTGTGTTTATTTACGTGTATGGATGAATGAGCAAGTGGATATGTAACCATGTGTCACAGTCTGTGTGTGGAAGTCAGAGGCCCACCTGTGGGAATTGTCTCTCTCCTCCTGCCATATGGGTTACAGGGATCAAACTTAGTGGCAAGCCCCCTTACCTACTGAGCCATCTCACTGGCCTTCAAGTATTTAAATCAGCCCCCAGCCTGGAGCAAAACTTTTCAGGATTTTCTGCATTTTTTTTTTTATGAGAAATACAAGATTCTCAACTCTATCTTAAAGAGCTCACAATTGCATAGATCTGAGGGGACAGTGAACTGGGCTGAAGTAAGAAAACAGCCACAAAACAAACAAAAATGAAAAGAATTATTTGTCAAATTGAAGGTAAGGCTAGATCCAACCCTCTCTTAGCATGCAGCGTGTCTCTGGGTGTCTGTCAGCAGCCCTCCCCCTCCCCCATCCCGATTCACTGCTTCTGTGTTGGCTCTCCCTTCTCCAGTGGCTGTTTCAAGCTGACAACCACCAGCCTAGGATAGGACCTCTGAGAGAGGAGGAAATCTCTCTCTCTCTCTCTCCTCTCTCTCTCTCTCTCTCTCTCTCTCTCTCTCTCTCTCTCTCCCTCTCTCTCTCTTCAGCTCTGACTCATCCTGGGGCCTCCTGCTGTAGTGTGCCTCTGGCCCTGGGCTGTCTGTCACCTTCCTTTTGATTGGCCATGTCTAGGACATGCTTGTCCCTTCAAGTTTCAGAGGACCAGTCAGGATCTCCCCTGAAACCACGTGGATGATGTCAGGATGGGTAGGAATGCCTCCCTAAGGAAACATGGAAGCTCTCCTCAAAGAAGAAGTAAATGGGCCCTAAGCAAGCAAGAAAAAAATGCTACCGGGCTCACAATATGTATTTTATCACCAGTTAATTCTGATTCATGGGTAAGAGGGAGTTAGGACATATTACAGCCATGGAATCTCCTTTTTCCTAAATAAACTCCATAGGAATGAATAAACTGAGTAGATCCCAGAATGGACTCCATTGTGCTAGAAAGAGAACTTGAGGTCTCCCATAGGCACTTCATATTCCCTTCATCTCCTCTTGCAAGCCTCTGGGGTTGGTCCCTTTGGCTGTCACCCTGCTTATGAATCCCGTAACAGTGGAGTAAAGAAGGACAGAAGCAGCGGACGACTGGCTTAGAGCACCGCAGACACTCACGTTGGATGCTTCTGGCTTTGAAAGCCTCGGCTGGCCGCTGGCCAAATAACGTTGCAGGCTTTGCAGAGCACTGGGCCCAGGGACTGCGTGGGCACTGATGACGCTCTAGTCTGCCAGTGATGGAGGGGATGTCAGGAGCGCTGCATCTGCTGGAGCACAAGGAGATGCTACAGGGACGGGCTGGCTGGGGAGACTTGGTGGAGGATGAAGTCAATTTCACACTTTATTAGTCAGCTCAGGGCCAATTGAGGCCGTCCCGAAATGAGGCTGATGCCACAGCTCTCGCTCATCCCTTGCTAGCAAGAAAGGCCTCTGTGGTCTGAACGTCTTCTTGGTGAAGGGGCAGTAGTATTCCCACTCAAGACCCTGTCCCCCAATAATTAACCATGAACTTGGGATCCCTCTTATTCTGCAAGAGGATGCTGAAGCAGGGAGTTGCCCCGAGCCAAGAGTAAACAAATGGGGCAGGGTTGGGGCTTGGGCCATGTACTCCATTCATTCATTCATTCATTCATTCATTCATTCATTCATTCCTCCATTGAATATAATGGATGTGTTTGGGAGCCTACTGTGTGCAACTCGGTGCTAAATGTAAATGCTGATGGTAAAGAGCCGTAACGGGAGAGATCTCACTAGTGCCCTTGTTCATCTCAGCAGGGTTTCACTGGGTAGCTGCCATGCAGCAGAGATGGTACCAGGCCCCAGGGCTGCAGCCTGAGCAGACAGAAAAAAACCCAGGCGGTGTGGAGCTAGCTCAGAAAAATTTCACTACAAAAGGAGAAGATCCCCATAAACACACACATAGGAAGAGTGCCTAAGCAAAGCAAGGAAGACTTCTTGGAGGAGGTGACAGTTACCAAGATTTGAAAGACGCTTAAAGTAGGAAAGCAAGAATACAGGTACTCCACTCTGAAGAAAGGGTGTGCGGGGAAGAAGGCAGAGACAGCAGTGCAGATGATTCTGCTCAGCCAAAGAGCACAGTTCACAGAGGGAATGACAGCAGGAGCCAGAGCATGCAGCCATGGTCAAGAGCCCTAAAAGGAGTGGTAGTAAAGCCCGCATATGTGAGGCAGACCTGATGTTGGTGGGTCTGAAGACTAGAAGGTAGGCAGAAGGACCCGGAAGTGGGAAATACACACAGGCCATTTGGGATCCAACGTAAGTCCTCGTGAAACCTGAACTTAGAGTGTGGGGAAAGAAAAGGTAGGTGCTTTGGTGCTCTGTCACAGTTAGGGGAGCTCTCTAAGAGCACAGTGGACAGACTGGGGCTGGAGTCATGAAGGTGTGTTCAAATCCTGTGCTATTCCTAACCACTAGATGGCCTTCAACACGTCCTGGCCTCTAGGACTGCTTCACAGTTTGGGATTTTTCATACTCGTCATATGGGAAGGCAATGCATTGAAAACTGTGGAGACCCATAGGTACAGGACACAGGGATGCCAGGGAAGACACTGGTAAGAGGTCAAAGGTCAGCCCACAGAAGAAGCCCCTCATGTGATTGCTCTACTTCCTCAACCCATCAAAGCCGACACAACCATACACCACAGTTGTGATCCCAGCTCTGGGCCTCTCTTCATGGCCTTCTGGTGATTTCTGGTTTGGGCCTCAGTTTTCTCATCTTTAAAAGGGGAGATAGCAATCCCTGGCTGACACTGACATCGTGGGGGCTGAGATTGTGTGAGGCTGTCAGCACAATGCTGTGCGTGGCAGATGTTAAATGATGATCATCAATTACAACGATCAGTACTCCCTCACGACATTGTCACCCATCAGTGCCTGTTAACATTTAAAGGGTGAGAGACAGACAGACAGACAGAGACAGACAAGAGTCAAACACCCCAAGTCTAGCTACTTTTATCATCAGCTCAATTTACATAAGAGGAAGTCAAGGCTCAAAAGAGGCAAAGAGCTTATCCTAAAGTCATGCAGCGGGTTAGGAGAACTTAGATTTGATGTGTGGTCCAGCCCTAAGCCCACATGCCATCCTGCATCCTAAGGCTCTGGGGCCCAAGTTCGTGGTGGAGCCAGTCTTTCTGCTGAGGCTACTTCACCAACTGCCATGCAAACCTCCTTGGTTAAAGCAATAGTGAGAGCATGGAGTGGCCAAGAGGCCTGGCAGTGGTCTGACTCCTGAGGCTGAGTCCTAGCTCTGCTGCTTAGCCTCTCTTGTCACCTTGCTGTGCTATTTAAAGTCCCCAGTCCATATTCTTCCTCCAGAGGACATGTGATAGCAGCATTCCAAGCATCACTGTGACATAACAGCATAAATGAGTTTGTGCATCCAAACCACTTAGCTCAGCATCTGGGACACACAAATGCTCAAGAAATGCTGGAGACTGTTTTTAAGCAATAAGACAGCTTATTAATACCTGAAAAAACAAACCATAGGAAAGTCAGGCTTGTAAAGCTAAAGAGATATTTAGATGACGTCAGAGTCTAACGGTGACTCTGCTTTCCCTCCTGTCCCTCTCTCCTTCTTTTCTCTTGCCAACTTCTTTCCCTTGGGTACATGTGCCCAAGACATGGCCCCACAGGGCTTGAGTAGGGTTTGCCATTTAAATTTCAAGGTGCCTAGTTAGGTTCGAGTGTCAGATAAATGGTGGATAATTGTTTAGTTCAAGCCTATATGCCCAATTATTTGAATCTGGCACTGAATAAGAGATCATGTTCCTACTTTCAGGGACCTGTCTTCTAACAGAAAACCCACACAACAAACAAATGACAAATCTGATAGAAAATAAAACCAGTCTGTTTCGTATTGGTACACTGGTACATTGGTGGGGAGGGTGGGGCATCTGGACCGAGTGATAATCTGGCTGCCCAATACCTGCTACTTTTCCTATCCCTAGAGAAAGTGCCCACAGTCATAGTGTCCCCCACTCCCACTGCTCCTTCAGCCAACTGTCATTTTATGTGTGAGAGGAAGGGATAGCCAGTGCAAGGTCCTGGGTCAGAACTGGACTTAGAGTGACCAAGGCCACATACAGGTGAGCAAGAAGAGAATAGTACAGAGGCCTGATGCTGTGGGTGGGGCCTGCCAAGCTGATGGAGTGGGCGGGGCTTGTAATGCTGATTGTGTGGGCGGGGCTTGTGATGCCTGTGGAGCAGGAGGACCTTCCCGTGGACAGCCTTCTGGTTCAGAAAACAACATTTGGATTTTGTTCCGTTTAAACAGAGGAGAAGCAGTGTTTAATTCACTTTTTTTGAAGAAATCAACCTGGTGACTCCGAGGACTGGGTTGTATAGGTGAAGGATGAAGGCGGCAGGAGGCCACTACGAATGTCCAGGCAGGAGATGTTGAGGAAAGTAGTGGAGAGGGAGCAGGTGGAAGGGATACAGAATGCCTCTGAGGCTTTGAAGATCCAGTCAAAAGGACCCACCAAAGGATTGGGTAGAGATCTGAGACGGGGAAGAATCAGGGCAGTATCCCTGGTTTTCAACATGGAAAGTTTCCTGAGGAGAAGACTGTGCAACTTGGGGTCCTGGTGTGGGAGAGACTTTATTATTGTTATTATTATTATTATATTATTTTGGTTTTTTCGAGACAGGGTTTCTCTGTGTAGTCCTGGCGGTCCTGGAACTCACTCTGTAGACGAGGCTGACCAGGAGAGGCATTTTAAATGTGGTAACTTTCAGAGGACTAAAGAAGTATGGCACCCTCTGGGTGGAGAAAGTAAGAGAATCATAATTTAGTAATTCAGCTTTTAGGTCTATCTCAAGACGTTATGGAAAATATCTTTTCAATATGAGCTATAGAGATAAATCCAGATACAGTGATTTTGACTATGGTTCTCATGAGGATGGGGTGGCAGGGGAGGTGCACATGGCCCTGAAGGGATGTGTCACACTGCGGAATCTCTAGCCTAGAAGATGAGGCAAGGAGTATGTGAGGGGCAAGATTTTAAAAAGTGAAATACAAACATTAAGAAATTTGGGCCGGGCAGCGGTGGCGCACGCCTTTAATCCTAGCACTTGGGAGGCAGAGGCAGACGGATTTCTGAGTTCAAGGCCAGCCTGGTCTACAGAGTGAGTTCCAGGACAGCCAGGGCTATACACAGAAACCCTGTCTCGAAAAAAAACCAAAAAAGAAAAGAAAAAAGAAATTTGGAAAAAAAATAAACCAGAGCCCCAAAAAGTGGGCGAAAAGACTCTCTCTTTCTACAGCATCATCTTCCACAATATCTTCCTTAACAGCAAAATTGTCTACAACTGCACTGTCAGCAGCTTGAGGGAGCCCTTCAAAGGCAGAAATAATCCAAGATGGCTGACAAGAATCCACAGAGCGTTTGAGGACAGGACACACTTACTTCCCAGGGGAACGACCCTTGGCCTCTGGAGACTTCTACTTGCTTTCAGTTTTGAAAGCGCTCATGCAGCGCTGGGGCATTTCAGCATAGCCGAATAAGGGATCGGGAACGGGGGCATCAGGTGCCGAGGTTAGTTCGAAACACAGTGCAGGGTCCTGAGCCTGTGCAGCTTCAAAGGGAACCTGAAGAGGGCTCAGTGCCCAGAATCAAATCTGCATTAAGTCCTATGCGTAGAAGACACATTGTCCAGTGCTGCTATGCTGTGTTCTGTCTCAACACCTCAACAACCCCGTGACTTACCCGCAAAGAGGAAAGTGAGGTTTTTAAAGAGATTAAGTAACTTGTTTCAAAGAGGTTACCCAGCCCACAACTGTGGGTCAGGATTTGAACGCGAGCATCTCGTAGAGAAAAAAAAGTCTAGCTCCTAATACCATTTCCCTAGTCAGCAGCTCCCTTGGCTCTGAAAACCAACCTGTCCCTAAATGTAATGGTTTGAGGGCAGCTCCAGGCTGGTCTCCAGGGCTCAGTACAAAGTCCCTTGCCCCAATAGCAGGACCCAGCCTGGTATCCCATTCTCTTTGTTTATTTTGTCTTTTTTCTTCCATAGCTGAGGATCAAACCCAGGACCTTGTGCTTGCTAGGCAAGCACTCTACACTGAGCTAAATCCTCAACTCCTGGTATTCCATTCTCCCAACATTATGACAGTGTCCCTAAGTTGCCTCAGTCCTGCACAGGCTTATATTTGAACTGTGGCCCAAAGCCTGGAGCCTTGCTGCCCATGCTATAACCTGGTTCTGACCTCTGTCGTGTTTGGACACCACAGGATGCTTGTCCCCAAGTGTCCCCTTGCAGCTATGCCTGTTAGACACCTGCTGCTCCCCGTCCCTGGGGAGGTGCCGAGGGTCACAGTGTCCCCTCTCCCTGTTGTCTCCTGACCCAACCCTTCTAGCTCTGACAAGTAGATCTGTATCTCTGGGCTTGGCCCTGCCTCAGGGGAGAGGCCCAGGGCTCCATCCCAGTGCTCGTCTCTTGGGGTGCCGACAGAGAATGAACTCCACTGTGGCTGGCTGCTGTGGTTGCTGTTGAGGTTTGTTTGTTTGACTGTTTGTTTTTTGTTTGTCTGTTTTTAAGATCATTGCTCTTCAGAGCTTTCTATGTGACAAAACCTGGATTAATCACATAAACTGAATTCCTTCATGTAACCTCCCCACAGCCCTGTGAGCAAAGAGGAAATGCTACAGGTATGGCTACTAACATGCTGGTCTGTTCTGACACTCCGTTGATGGGCTCAGGAGCCAGAGACCTAGAACCAAACAAGCTGCCTCTTCTCTGGCCGAAAAACCTGCCCCCATTCCTTTCTCACAGACCTGGGGCTCCCTGCCCTTCCTGAGACACTATAGCTCCAGAATCATGTCCCTCCTGTCCCCTCTCTTCAGAGCTTGGCCTCACCCACAGTTCTGGCTTGATACCATGGCCCTTGGGTCCTCTCATTAAGTATCTTCTTTGGGGCCCTGCTATAATAGCCTCAGCTGGCCAAGATGGGACCAGCTCAGCAGATTCCCTCTGCCGTTACTCAGCTCTCTGTGGCTGAAGACACATCAGCAACTCCAGGTGAAGAGGGATGATGCTTCCTTAGCACTAGACAGAGCCGGTGAAGGTCTCCAGTGTCCCTCATTAGGAGGGACTAACTGCCAGACTCAAGTAGTTGAAGACCCCAGCCTTGCCTTGAACCTGAGTTTTCTGTGGTTTATTAGGCTAAACAGAAACCAGAAACCACTCTATTGTCTCTTTCAGTCAGGAAGAATTTAACATAGGTAGTGGATTTTACATGCGACACACTCCAGAATCAGCATGCATGTGACATTTGAATACCTAGACTGAGGAAGAGAAGAGAGTCCCACGGGTACTGCAGGATCTAAAGCCACCCAACAAACACTAAAAAGCATAGCCTGGCCTGTTCAGCACAACTAGGGACCACAAGGTAGGACCACAGAGAAGACACCCTCTAGCAGACAAACAGAGACATGGGGGGCGGGGTGGAGATGCCTTGGCTCCTCCCACTGGCCAGGGCTTCCCATGGATCTAATTGACCAGCTAAGCAGAGGATAAAAGAGCCTTGGAAATGGTTTCCTACAGTACATATCTGCCAGGGCAGCAAACAAGGAAGACAGGAGCCGGCCTGCTCAGCAAGCATGGCTGCAGATTTGTGTTTCCTCTGCCTTAGCCACCAGGAAGTAAGGGATGGCCCCAGCCTGCAAGCCACTGTGAAGAGCTCAGGTTCCACCCAGGTGCCAAGGAGACTCAGATCTCTGAGGACCCATGACAGGCACAGGGGTGTGGCCAGACGTCCTTACCATGTCACATACAGGGATGCAGACAGGCGCTGAAACCCTTCCAAATTCCCTACACCTCTCCTCAAGCTCCCCATAACAGTAACACTTATGTCACTGAGCACAGAGGAGGCAAGGGCTGGGCCAGGGGATTTATCAGTATGTCATTTCACTTGCTCAGAGAATCTTGGTGACTAGTTCTCCGCGGTCCTCGCTGGCAAGACAGAAGCAAGGAGTTACCCGAAAGTCAGCAGCAATGATAATCAGTAGAGGAATGACCCTAAGGGAAACCATGCTTCCCAAAGATCCAAGGGAGAGAAATCAATGTCCAATGAAGTCGAAACAACGGAACTATTTCTTCAGAAAAGATTCTCCAGCAGGAGGAGCAAAGGTGGGCCTGTTGTAGACCACATGAAGATTTCCGTAGGAAAAGGGGACAAAGCTGGGCATGGTGGCGCATGTCTGGAATCTCAGTACTGCAGGGGCTGAGGAGGGAAAGTGTCGGCCAGCCCAGATTACAACAAAACCAAACCAAGTGAGCATAATAAAAGTCAAGCAAAACCCCTGGCTTCTGGCTTCTCGTGAAGAGTCAGTCAGTCTGCTGCCACTGTGTCACTCTGATGTGGCAGCAGTTGGCTTGGAGCCAGGAAGCTGCAGCCTTTTGGATGTGGTGTTCAGACTCCAATCCAAATGTAGCCCCCACTTCCCCAGTGCAGTGGTTCTCAACCTTTCAAATCTGTGACCCTTTCATACAGTTCCTCATGTGGTGGTGACCCCCAACCATTAAATTATTTTCATTGCTACTTCATAACTGTAATTTTGCTACTGTTATGAATTGCAGTCTAAGTATCTGTGTTTTACGATGGTCTTAGGCGACTCCTGTGAATCGGTGACCCACAAGTTAAGAATCATAGCCCTACTTAGTGTCCCTCTCGCAGCCTTTCTATCTCTGCCTCACTGGCCCAGCCAGATGTATAGGCATTTCAGTTTGCTTCCTCAAACCCTCCGTGGCTGAATGGAAGAGCCCTGCTGCCGCCTGGTGGCCACAATTCACACAGTACCTCCTTATTTTATTTTGTGTGTGTGTGTGTGTTGTGTGTGTGTGTGTGTCTTGTCTGGATATGTCTGTGTACCACTTGCCTGGTGCCCTCAGAGGTCAGAAGAGGGTGTCAGATTTCCTAGAACTAGAGTTACAGACTGTTGTGAGGTGCTACGTGTGTACTGGCAATCAAATTCAGGTCCTATGCAAGAACAAGTGTCCTTAACTGCTGAGCCATCTCTCCAGACCCTCATTTGATTCTTAACCAAGAGAAAAGAATGAGGGAGGGAGAGAGGGAGGGAGGGAGGGAGGGAGGGAGGGAGGGAGGGAGGGAGGGAGGGAGAATGGGAAAAGGGAAGGAGGGAGGAGACAGATGTGCAGGGCTGGGATAAAGCTGACTGGTAAAGTGCTTGATTAGCACACAAAAAGTCCTAGGTTCAATGTTTAAAAAATAAAAGCACTCAGCTGGACGTGGTGGCACAAGCCTTTAATCCCAGAATTCTTTGAGTTCAAGGCCAGCCTGGACTCCAGGACTAATAGAGACTACCTTGTTTCAAAAAAAAGAAAGAAAGAAAGAAAGAAAGAAAAGAAAGGAAGGAAGGAAGGAAGGAAGGAAGAAAGAGTCATGAAGGTACATATCTTTAACCCCAGCACACAGGAGGCAGGGGCAGGCAGATTTGGCCAGCCTGGTTTACACAGTGAATCCCAGGCCAGCCAGAACTGTATAGTAAGACCTTGTCTTAAAAAATAAAGAAAAATTAAACAAAACACCAACCAACACAGAGAGTGATTTGTCTTGGCCAACTATTTCTGAGCACGGGGCCTGCCCTGAAATATGGTTGATTATGTCTAGTATCTCTCTATTAGAGAAATCCGGGTTTTCCCTTCATTTTCAGCAATTTCTGATCACTTCTTGGTTAGGGATGGACTCTGTGCCCACTTCTCCTCCTCCGTGCTGGAATTCTGTCTGGCTTGAGCATGTTTAAGTCTTGTTTGCACTGTTGACGTCTCTGTGAGCTTGTATGTGCATCTGCACTGATGTGTATGGAAATACTGTTCTGGACTGGACTTCCTGAGGCCAAGCTTCCTCTAACTAGAGACGAGCACTCTCTCATGTGGTTTCTCCTAGTCCTGCTCCTCTACAAGGTCCTGAATCTATGCCCATCTCTTCTATCAAACCTCTCCCTCCAAATCTTCCCCTTGTCTAAGCCTGGTGCAAGCAGTTCTATGATGTCAATGGCATTGAGTCCTGCAGAGTCAAAAAGCACGACACTAGTGTGCCTCCAGCCAGGAGGGGGTTCATAAAGGTTTCAGTGTTTCTGCTTCTTCTGTGACATTCATCTATGCAATACATATTGGACACCTCTAACGTGGAGCTATGACAGAGGTTTAGAAGGTTCTGGAAGGAAGTAGCACTCCTTGTAAAGCGGTGTCATTTATGGGTATACGAGGCACATAGCCACAGCCAGGTGATTTCCCAAAACTGTAGCCCTGAGCATTTCACTCCTCCTTCAACAGCTCTAGTGGCTCCCATACATGGTCTGAAGCCCTGTCTTGCAGACTTGCCTAGCATGTTTCTTACTGCCTCTGCTACACACACACACACACACACACACACACACACACACACACACACATCCGTCCCTTCACTCTAGTTCACTAGTATTTCAGTTCTGCAATCTGCTGTCTCCTCTACCTTTGGCATATACCCTCCTGAGCATGTAAGCTCAGGTACCCATTGGGTCAGAGGTCATATATCACCTCCTTTAGGAAGCTTTCCTTGCTTGCCAAGTCCAGGTCAGAGGTCAACACCTCTCTTGGGCTCCAGCTATTCACTATCCTGACACACTCATAGAACTGCGTGCAGACTTGTCTGCTTCCCTGCCCAGACTGTGGGCTCAACATGGCATGGTCCCTCTCTCTGATGTCTTGCTATATCCCCAGCATCTATGCTCAAATCTCGGAGGCATCAAGGGTATGCAGTAGACACTCTAATAAACATATGAATGAACAAGGTGTCATTCTCATATCTAGCAAGAACCATGAATGGATGGTGTACTAGCCAACAGTTGGAGTCATACTAAGTCCTTTATTGCCAGTAGTTCATATCATGCTCATCACGTGACTCAAGAGTTCACTCATCTTCCCTTGGATAATACAATCGTCTCCTTGCCTCCTAAACTAAGTTGGCACTCAAAGGGTTAAAGAGTTCCCACTTCACTTTGAGGAGCAGGGGGTACCCTGTGAACCATCCTTCGACTCCTGGGAGGTTCTGTTCCATTCTTAGGCAATTCTCGTTGTGAGTATGCACGTGACAGCCCAAGAGTGAAATAAATGAAACACAGTGCAATGGCTCTAGGCATTGGGGTAAAAAGGCACATTACACAGAGTTCCTTGGAGAAAATCCAAGCCACGCTCCATCTTCTCAGTACGCTTTCTCTCACTCTCCAGTGATTTTAATCTCACCCCCTGGTCTGAGAAACTATAACCCACATGTACTGAATACATTTTTATTTCTCCTTCATGAGATAGCCTTGGTTCAAAGTATATTTAATTTTTCTCCCTTATGCCTACAAGAACATCCAATTTTGTTCAGGTCTCCTTTAATGGCACTTAATAAATATATATTCTGGGACCTGACAGAACAGGCTGTCCTATTCCAAGCTGCTTCTGAAGCTTCCTGCTTAGATAGCCAGTGCAAAGCTCAGGTAGGGCACAACTTAACTTATCCTTTCCCACCTCTGACCATGTCTGGCTGTTTACCTCTAGGGCAGAGGTCCTCAACGTGGCTGCATGTGAGATTCACCTGGTTAGCTTCCTGAAGTCCAAGGCCGCGGCCATACCCAGATCGATGACATCAGCTTTCATTGGGTGGGCTTCTGGTTTCCTGCAGCTTAGAGCTACCCAGGTAATTGCAGCAGTGAACAGCCATGCTAAGAACCCCAAGCCAGAGTCTCAACTTCACAGTGAGTTGTCGGTAAAAACCTACGGAAGCTGCAGGTACAGCTCCCGCGATGGCATCTGTGTGTCTATGCTTCCTATTTTGATCCAAAGCCTGAGAAGGAAAGAGATAGGAAAGTGAGCTGAGAACATCTTGCAGGAGAACCTGAGGTTGGGAAAGGAGCTAGGGAGTCTTGCTCTTGCGTCATATGGTGTTGGTGCTTTAACAAACCCAGAGGAGGCTCATTACAGACTGTCTGACACAGACAAGGATGTCTTTCTCAAGAGCCCTTCAGAAGCCAAAGTTAACAAACAGGCACTTGAGTTGGAAAAACAGATGTAGTCTTGAACACACTGAAATAGCCACCTGTTTTACACTCTCTCCCTCTAGAGGGTCAATTCCAAATGTGTCAATTGTATAGAAGTCAGAATGGATCACCCTTTTCACTGTCTTGGGATCTTCCAATGACTCTTGACCTAAAGAAACAGCCTAGGGACATTGCCCAGTAGTGAATACACCCAATACTGCCTCCCACCCCGGGCCTGTCATTCTGGAACAGGGTCTGCTTTGAGAGGTTTCTGTTTCCAGATCTGAGAAATAACTTGCTCGCCAAGTACTAGGCATTGGGACTTTGGCTACCTAGATCGTATTCAATGTCATGTGCCACGCAACAGCCAGCTACAGACAATGACTGTGTGTATACCATAGTCCCATGAGATTATATTGCCTAGTGATGTCATAACCTTGTTAGTTTGCACACTCCGTGATATTCACACAAAACAAAATCCCGTAACAGGACATGTCTCAAAATGTGTCTATTGTTAATCAATGCTGACGGGCCTAGAGTCGGAGCCTGGGTTTAAGGAAAAGGACACTGTTGACTTGGACATGAGGGGTGACAGTAAGACTGCTTAACTCTGCTAGTCCAAGACAGCCAATGGATGCACTATCCTGACACCACTAACTGTCTTTTTGTTGGTGTCACACTTCCTGGTTGACAAGGGACCTTTGCATCCTCAGCCTCATGCCATCCTGACTGCGTCCCATGACTTAATTTTTTTCCTAGGTGGAAAACTGCAATTGTCTTAGGCCTCACATCTACCCAACCTCAGCTCCCTGCAGCCTCCATGGCCTCAGAGGTAAACCTAGGCCACCTGTGTTCCCCTCATTCTTCTATCCAGAACCAGGAAGTCAGGCTATCCCTCACCTACACAGCTCGCCAGGCCAGTCATCACCTGTCTCACAGGGCTCCACCAGCACTGACTGCCAAGTTCCTTTGTCTCCTAGTCTGAAGTAAACACCAGATGTATATACCATTGCAGTCAGCCTCACACACCCGCTAATCCACCTTCAAATTCCCCTCTTCCCTGGAACCACCTCTGAGCTTGTACACGCAGCCTAGACTTGTGCAGAGACCACACCTATTCCCAGACCCAGTAGGGAATCTCCTCAGAACCTAGGCCCACGTCTTCCCCTTGAGCAGGACTCTCCAACAGTTCACTGTTCACAGTAATTCAACTCAAGGCAGTAAGAAAGAAAAGAGGACTGGTGGGCCATGGTGTTTCCTGGCAACGCTGTGGGAAGTGTACTACTGAGATGGGCAGGTCTGGTCTTCTTCAGAGATGCCCCACCTGCAACTAACACAGGCAACATTCATCGTAGACATGAATAGGGAAAAGAGGTAGGATGAGCTTCGAGCTGTGGCAAGCCCTAGCTAATCAGCTGTGGCCTTGAGATGGCTTCTTTAGGCAGACCAGAGTGGCCCTGCTGAACCACCCACTGTGGCCTCCCACACCAGGCATTCTGGAAGACCTAGTCACCATTTCCTGCTGCCTTCTGGGTGCACTTCATGTCCCTCCCATTCCCACCGTACTTTGCGCCATGCCCCCTAGGTCACACACCCTTAAGCTTCTGACTTTAGGATGGGGGTTCCAAAGAGGGCATGCTAAGACGGAAGATTCCAGCCCCAGGGAGTTGGGCTCGCGGTCCTGGCCAGAAAGTTGGAAGGCACATATCCCCTCTGTCCATTTGCTTCCACCAGGCTCCATTCTGGGTTCCCCTTCTTGTCTTGGGCTTCTAGGATGGTCACAGGCTGGCCTGCCTGTAGACTCAGCTCGTGGGTGCTGCGGGCCACAAAAGGGTATACTGCTACCACCTGAAACACATGGGAGCAACACAGAAATGGTCAGGGGGCAGACAGCCAAACTCCATCCAGCAAGGGTGTCATCCTGTATCCCCACAACACTCACACATAGTCTAGTCTCTTCTGCTGGACACATCACTTCCTAGGCACTTCTTAGCACTAAAGATGCTGAGCCTGCTAGCACTATGGCTAATAATTACTATTTGGCTGACACTGTTCTAGCACTTTGCTAGGCTCTGAGTTTTACTACAATTCCATCCTGTATTTGCCCCATCTTTGGGGGGGGGGGAAACAGGGTTTCTGGCTATCCTGGAACTTGCTTTGTAGAACAGGCTGGACTTGATCTCACAGAGATCTGCCTGCCTCTGCCTCCCAAGTGCTGGGATTAAAAGTGAGCATCATCCTGCAGCCGTGTCAGTGGGTAGTCTCAGCAGCCTCTCCTTCCCTAGATCTAAGGAGTTAGTTTATCTGTCCAGACCAGTTCCTAACCTAGGAATAGCGAAGTTTGGAAGACATAGCTACTTTTTTAGGGCAAAGCATTGAAGCGGAGAAAACAATAAGAGGGGAAGACATTCATCAAACTGCTGCCTAAGTTCCCTATGGCTCCTTGTCATCATCTACAAGTGTCCATAACAACGTCCTACCCTCTAGGTTATTGAGGAAGCAGATGGATGAATGCCTGTGCAGGCTTTTCACAGTACCTGGTTCAGAATAAGGGTCCAGTCAATGCAGCTTGCTTTGACTCCTTACCATTAATGTGACCGATGGCTCAGAACAATAAGCATCATGGGAAAGTACCCTAGAAGTCCCACCGAGGATCCAGGAACAGAGGAAGGGGCAGATGGACCATTGCTCCCAGGCAGATCTTCCTGGAGATTCCATCTACATCTACCAGAGCTGGATAACTGGATAATGGCAGCAACCTCACTCCCCTTTGGTCAGGAGGAGGGGTGCTGAGTAGGGTGGTCAGGTCCCTAGTGAGATTCTTGGGGACCCTTTGTAGTTCCTGCTGCATTACATCTAGCTGACACTGAAAGAGGTAGGGGTGGTGGGAACTGCATACCTCCCCAGACGCTGGCTCTCAGCTCCACGGTGCCCTGACCCAGGGCATCCCGTACCCATCCTCAGCACCTCTGGATCCCGCTCCTCTCTGCCCACAGTCTTTCTATCACTCATGTCTCATCTCTGTAGCTCTCCCTCGTCTGTGGATAGCCAATCCACCCAATCCTCCCAAACCACCCAAGGGTGCTTGAGGTGGGGGTGGGGGTGTCAAGGACTCTGCCCCTGAAAAGCCAAGCCCTTCAGTATTCTAGGGATTGAGCACCAAGGCCTTGCATAGTCTCAGCAGTCTCTCCCTCCCCAGATCTGAAGGGTTATTCTGCCCAGGCCAAACACTCCATCACTGATCTACATCCACACTACACATCTTCCTTCCTCCTTCCTTCCTTCCTTCCTTCCTTCCTTCCTTCCTTCCTTCCTCCTTCTTCCTTGTTCTTTCCTTCCTTCCTCCTTCCTTCCTTCCTTCCTTCCTTCCTTCCTTCCTTCCTCCTCCTTCCTTCCTTTCAATGTTATTCATATCCCATACCAGTCATCCCTTTAAAGTATACAATTCAGTGGCTTTTAGTATAAGTCCCAGATACATGCAATCATCACCACTATATAATTTCAAAATACTCCCCTTGTGACCAAAGAAAGCCCATACCCGTTAGAAATCTCCTCCACTCCCTTCCCCTCAGCCTCTGCCAACCAAAAACCTACCTTCTTCCTCTACCAATTTACCTAGTTTGGACATTCATGTGAATGGGATCCTACCCTATGTTTCTGGCCTTCCTTTCTCTTGGCATGTTCATCTGTGTTGTAGCATGTCAATATTGGCCTACTTTGTTCATTTTTATATCAAAATAATACTCTATTCTACAGTGCTGCAGAACCCTATCCTTCAGTAATAACCACCATCATCTCTGTCAGAACAGTGCCACTACTTGTCCGAGGCACATAAACTCATGGAGGGAGTGTAAGGAAGAGCACTGGACCCTAATCTGCGATTCCAGCCTCTCCTTCCTGCTCCTCTCGGCCATTTGTATGTCATTCAGCCCTAACTGCATGTGGTCTCATAAGTATATAATAGTGGAAGACTAACTGATGGGGTGGGGTGGGCGGGGTCCATCTATGCAGCTATGGGAAAGTCAACTGCAATGGGGTGAGACTTTGCAGCTACTTTGGGGTCACCCTCACTTCTAAAAGTAACACCTCACCCATCTCCTATAAGAAAGCCCAATAAACTTCTTGGGTCCCCACTTCGGACCTTGGTGGAGCTGTGCTTTGGTTTGCCATTGGTGCCTCCATGAAGAGGGAGTGCTTACAGCTCTCCAAGGCGAGTTCTCAACACACATGGCTCCATCATAGATAGTTTACCTATTTATATTAATAGATACTTGGGTTCCTATAAACAATGCTTTCAAGAACATGTGCATCTGTGCTCCCCAGTGCTTTTGTAGGGAAGACTGGCACCCTCTTCAAGGGCACAGGGTCTGTCTGGGCCTGGCCCTGTAGACTTCACCAGGAGCCTCACTACACCCTGCCCTCTCTAGTCCCTCGGGTACTGGCCTCATCAGTTCCTCCTTGGACCCTTGCAGAACACCAGGCTCTGCATTGCTGTGTATGTTTTCTGAGAACTTACCCCAGGCACCCCACTGTACCCCCTTTATCCAGTGAACTCCTACTCCTCCTTCCTATGTAAGGGAAAAGCATTCTTCTTCAGAAAGCCTCTGTATTCCTGGAACTCTGGACCTTACCACAGCAGGGGACGTTGTATTTACCCACACATCCACACGGCTAATCTAATCACTGTTTCCCCCAGTCGATAAGCTTGAGGAGGACGAGGACTGGCTCCTGTTCATCACTGTGACTCTCATTTAGTGCCTGGCAAATACAGAGTGAACGGAGGACTCCCGTATATCCTGCTGATAGGGGGGATGTTGGATTAACTCCCTGGTGTTCCTGTGGGAAGTCCCTCTCTATGCATTCTACCCCTGGCCATGATAAGAACTTATCACTGGTCACTGCCTGGCCTCACAAGGAGGTGGGCCCTCCAATAGAAGGAGCAGGAACTTCAACAGTAAAGGAAACTCCAAGCCCTAGTAGAAACAGATAAGGGGAGGCAAGCCCTCAGCCCTCCTCCAGACTCACCTGGCTCATGGTTGGGACAGTGGGAACAGAGGGTTGGGTGGGCTCTGGGGTTGGAAGCCAGTAGTCTTCATGCATCCCTGTCTGGCCTCTGAGCCCCTTCTCGCTGGGAATGATGGGATGGTATAACTGAAGTTTTCCAGCTGGCACATACCCCCGGTGTCCTGGGAAACGTGCAGAAGGTTCAGTAGCTGCTAGCCAGCTTCCTATCCTTTCAGTGGTGGGGAACGCCAGTGAATGTGAGTGTTGGAGCCTGGCTTCCCAGCGTTAACGAGACAGTTCAAGATCACCCAGGATCTGCACATTCCCTCCGGCCTGCTCCCACTGGGACAGCCCATAAGGTCTGAAACCATCTGACAGAGGAAGTTCATCCCTGGGCTGGTATGACAAATGTTTCCCCTTGGTGGCACTACTGTTCACGTCCCTCTAGTGGCCGCCCAGAGCAAGGCTGCTTGCCCAGCTCTCCTCAGGACCAGGACTGCCTTCCACTGCTGATGCTGTTCTTCTGGGCTCCTTCTCACCAGCACCCACGTCACGCTGCCCAACTACTGTCCCCATGATGACCACCGTTTCCCGCTTCCCAGGTGGGTAGAGTCTTCACACCAATCGGGGTCGGTCCGTGTCACTGTTACTACCTCTGTCTCATGCTGACACAACTGAGTTCAGAGACTCTCCATGCCTCCCTGCGATCACACCATTAGGAAAGCCCCGAAGCCTCCCTGATGGTCCTCATACCATTTCCCCACAGACGTGTTTTCCGAGTGTACTACTTTCTATTTTTCATTTAATTATTATTTTAAACAAGGTCTCACTGCACAGTCCCTAGACCTCTCTACATAGCTAGGGCTGGTCTCAAACATGTGGTCATTCTCCTGCCTCTGCCTTCCTAATGCTGTGGTTAGAAGCATGCACCATCATACATGACTCTACTTCATTTTTAAAAGCTGGCTTGGTTTTTAAACTTTGGCTTTGTGCCATACAGTAATAGCAATACAATCACGAGCTTATGGGCTAGTGGCAATTTTTTTATAATACACATAAAGGTATTTAAGTAACTATTATATCACCAACAATAACCCTGTGCAACCCTCGTGTTTAGGATATGCCACTGGGCCATTTCGTTCCCCTGGGCTCACGGTATAACTCGCCTTTATCTAATTTACACGTGAGCCCCAGACCTCAGTGATGCAACCCAAGTCCATGACCATTAGAGATCTACTGTCCCGGTCATAAGTCAGATTCTGAGAGAGGCTGGGCTACAAGCATCCCTTCTCAGCACACATCTGTATCTTTCAAGGTATTATTCAAGTTCCTTCCACACAACGTTAGTGTGTGTGTTCTCTAAGGCTTGCCTTGCTTGCATGGCACCCAGGAACAGGGTGAGGTTCCAACAACGCTGGATCTTACTTTAGACATTTCATGCACCACTGAATTACTGTAAGCTGACTGAGCTCCTGCATCTGTCACTGGGTTCATCCCTCCTGAGTTTGTACAGTCAGATTGGCACACAAGGACATCTATGCCTCCCTAGCAGCTTCTGACAGCTGGCTTTCCCAAAGGGAGATGAAGGGTTCACAGAGGGGGGTGGGGGGGCGGCGGCGGGGGGGGGGGCTCACATACCCCTGTGTCTACCAGCCAGCGACTGTTGTTGCCTTTGGTATCCTTGTTTTGTAGAAGGGCCACGATTTGGCCCCGCGGCAGTGTCAGGTCCAGAGTCCCAGTCCCGTTGATGTTGCTTGTCACCTGGTATAGCTTCCCAGGGCCATATCTGGTAAAGAGAGCCTGCATCTGGTGTTCAGACCCTGGAAGGAGTGGCTGAGGGAGCAGAGACAGACAGTGGAACTTGGGTTAAGTGTCAAGGCTGTGCCAACATGAGCTG
Organism: Mastomys natalensis; assembly: GCA_021653895.1. Classification (NCBI taxonomy): domain Eukaryota; kingdom Metazoa; phylum Chordata; class Mammalia; order Rodentia; family Muridae; genus Mastomys; species Mastomys natalensis. Next base: position 1,384,432 of record JAJTUV010000106.1, read on the forward strand.
AGAGCTGGTAATCTTATCCAGCCCTACCTCTGTCACTGAAGACTCCATTCTGATGGGGACAGCCATGCCCTCTACTCCATGACTGGCTCTTAGCCTCCAATGGCATTTTAGAAGAAATTTTCAACTAATTTAAGTCTAGATATCTGTTAGTTATAAAACTAGCGGGATATAGCCCTAAATTCTATGCATAAACCCGAAGCTAAGTCATTCCACAGGAGATGTCGTATCTAGATCTTTGAACCACGCCAGGCTATGGGCTTTGTGGCACATCAGGCCTTAGCCATCTGGAGTCCTCAGAGGCTAATACAGGACCAGCACTAGCTCCTGACACTCCTATGGATGAAGGACAGCTAGCTGTGACACTGTGACTCTGGGAATTTCCACTGCACACATACTGGACACCTACTGTGTGCAAAGCACTGGCGCACACTTCATACAGCAAGCCATGGCTGCAGCAAGAACATGCAGCAGAGTTTTGTTGAGACAGAAATTGCCATCTAGCTGGGAAGACAGATTTGGGAGAGAGAGGATCTCAGTCTATCCCCAAACTGCCTGGCATTTCCTTTGTTTTTCCCATTCACTGTTTTCAGCAAAGTATTATGGAGAAGGAGTTCAGGTATGATTGCCCTCTTCTGTAAAACCAAGGGGAAACTAAATGTGTAAATACATATATTTACCATATTCTCTACTTAAACTGTGTGTATGCCTGTTGTATTTGCTGCATTGCATATGGTTATTTGGAGATGTTGGATACAGGGCAGATAGAGGTGTCTGTCAGGGACATCTGGGCATCAATCTTGCCCTAGTACTGACGAAGAGTCCGAATTAAGAACCAGGATGCACATTGTTAATCTTTTTACTTGAGAGGAAGAGGGAGGGAGATTGCTGTGAGTTCCAGGACAGCCAGGGCTGCAGAAAAAGACTATATCTCAAAAAAATAAAATCCAAGACTGGGCTGGAGATGTAGCTCAGTGGCAGAACTCCTACGTGGTGTGCACAAGGCCTGTGTGCTGTGTGCAACCCAGCATTGCAGAAAGAGAATAAAACCAAGCAGATAGATGTTTCCAGGCTAAACATAGAGGTGGCAGTTTTATGGGGGGAAAATGTATTCTTGGGGAGCTGGAGAGATGACTCAGCAGTATCTGTTCTTCCAGAGGACCTGGGTTTGGGTCTAGCTCCCATATGGCAGCTCACAAGCACCTGTGACTCCACTTCCAGGAACCCTCTCTTCACAGCTCACAACTGTCTCAGGCTAAGCCCTAGCTATGTAGCAAGTTCAAGGCCAGCTTGAGGTATATAAAAATCTATCTCAAACACACACACACACACACACAAACACACACACACCAAAAAGTAAAACACATGCTGCCTAGGTAAGATGCTCAAATAGTTTGGGAGATAGCTTTTCCACCCTACCCCACCCCTCCGTGTGTGTGTGTGTGTGTGTGTGTGTGTGTGTGTGTGTGTGTATTAGAATATAATATTTTGTTTTGTTTGTTCACAGAAAGGAGAGACAGGAAGAAGAAATGCTTCCATGAGTAACCGGGGAAAGAAATAGAGAAACGAGGGAAGGGAGCTTCAGCTGATTGCAGGAGAGCGGCTGGACATGGCGGGGAGGGACACCTACCTGCGTGGTGGATGGTGGAAGCACCTTCTCAAAACTCTCCTGAAAGAGGTGGAGCTGGCTACTGCTCTGGCCTAGTGTGTGCTCCAGCAGCTTCTGGAAGTCCGGCTCTGAGACGTGATAATGAGGCAGCTAGGTGGAAAGATGTTGTCAACTGAGCCTCTGCAAGAGAAGGGACTACGGGGTGCCTGGGCACCCACCGTCTAGTCCCAGACTGGGCACCCACCATCTAGTCCCAGACTGCTGCTTTTGCCTACCCACCTTTCTGTTAAGAAAACATCCCTCCATAGGGGCAGAGAACCACTGCCACCATGACACCCTAGTCCTGGGGCTGGTAGGCCTGGCATCCCTTCCCTTCCCTACTGCGATTAGAAAAAAAGGAAAATAATGCACTTAGGCCAGGCCCCTTCCCTCAGATGCAGTGTGCAAAGGCTCAGAACACCAGTGTTACTCTTCCTTTGGATTCTGAAGGGTAAAGGTGCAGGCCTGGTGATTCCCTATCTTACACACACAGAGAAACAAAGCCTGCCTAGAAACCAGCCCAGCCAGGGAGGAAAACAGGCAAGAGATTGGGAGCAAGTCATGACACTACACATCTACAAGCGGGTGTGACCCCTGACCCTTCCTGGGGTCAGGCCATCCTGCTCTTCTCTGTGTTCCACCCACTTTGCCATGGATTTGTATGTATAGCTTGTGAGTACTGAGCTCTCTCATGAGGCCCCTACCGTGCTAAGACTCTCCCATAGTCTCATCAGACAGCTCAAGAGTGAATGAGACCCCACAGCCAACAGACATGTCCAGCCCTCTGGGTTATTGCCAGACTCATTTACAACCCAGAGCTTTGCTCCTGACTGCAGAGAGAAGACAGTCTTTGCCATGCAGGCCTTGAATCACAGGAGTGAGGCCAGGTGAATGACTCACTGGATATATATACAAGGGAGGTTTGGCAGCAATCCTAGGCAGGTCATAGCCATCCATAGCTCCGGACCAATCAGGAGATGCTCTCTCTGCTTCCCCATCACCACCACACATGCGCTTTCTTTGCCTATAAACCTCCCGCTCTGGCATCCTTAGCCCTGCTCACCCAAATGTCAGACTAGTAGGAGAAATTGGAGGAAAACAAAAGGGTTATCCAATCAGATTCACTCTTCTTCTTGTTCAGCACTAGCGCCTATTTCAACTTCATACTTCAAACAGTATGCCGGAGGCAGGGCCCAGTAGTAAGTAGTAAGAGATCCAAAGGAGGAACCACTTGAATCTCTGGGCCCCAGCCCCAACTGAGGGGAAACATGGCTCCCCACGTTTCTTCCTTCCAGCGTCTTTCTGCTTCTTCCTTCCAGCAAAAGACAGACTCCAGTAAACACCAAGCAGATATGTGTTAGGACACACATTACTAAGTTCTGCTGGTGTACAGAGGGTGAGGAGGGGGTAGTCTCCACTCCTCCAGAGCAACAAGAATTCTGGGTGCTTCCTGAAAAGACTGGTTCATCTGTCACTGGATGGTAGGCATTGAAAGAGACCCCCAGGACCACTGAGATATTTCCAAGTGAAGAAGAGTTTCTACAGAGACATGGTGACTCTTAAGCAATGTGTCGGAGGGAAGGACATGCCTCAGCAGCTGGGTGGGACCATGGGTTGGAAAGTTGGCAGGAGTGGGGAGGTGAGGAGGTAGGAAGTGGGGATAAGGGGAGTCGAGGAGTGGGAAGTCAGAGACGACGGGGAAACTAAGAAGGCAATGTAGGGATGAAGATCATGGAAATGGCTCCCAAGGCCTGACTCATGCCATTTAGCTCTGACACCTGATGTTACAGAGCCAGATGGGCCTCCCGTACCAACTCAGACTTCTAAATTCTCCACTGCAAGTTTGCACGTGGTGGTCTGTGTCCTTGGAATCTGATTATACCTCCAGCTGATGGTTCCTTTTGAGAGGCTCTTAATCACTGTGTTCAAAACTCTGTTACTGCATAGTCAGGGTCAAAACTTCCTGTCCTCTCTGCATCTTTGCACAAGCTATTTTACCTCTCTGAGCCTGGCTTCTTTATTATTGAGAGGACCTTACCCTGTGCAGGATTGCTTGAGGACTGAGGGAGGCAGTGCCTGGAAAGGTCCCAAACAGCTAGACAGGAAACGGTTGCTAGCAGTACAAGTAGTAATCCCAGCTGGACACATCTACTCCTGACTAGACAGAAGAGACACCTGTCTCTGTCACCATCTCGTCATACTCTCCAGGGAGGATTTGCTGTTGTTTTTCCAAAATAACCTCCTCTGCTCTTGAGTCCCAGGATGACCTAGGGTGGCCTAGAGTCTAGCCTGGCCTCTACTTCCACTAGAGATGGAGAAAAAGCATGAGAGACATCCTGAAGATTTCCGCTGAGTCCTGGGTCCAAGCAGCTTATTTAGTCTACATTATCGACACCTCTGCCCTGACAACAGCTAGGCCCCTGCCTGGCTATGCTCCACAGCAACCTCAGTCCCGAGCCTTACCAGGGCCATGCTGCTCTCTGCCCTTCGTAGCACTTGATCGGCGAGGTCTCTCTGGAGGACCACAAACGTGCACAGGATCTGGCCCAGCCATTGCATGACTAGTTGGTTAAACTGTGGGAGCTCGGTCACTAGCAAGGAGTTGAGCGCCTGGTACGTGTGTCGGGCTGCCTCCTCCTCATAGGTCACACTGCCTACATCCAAGAGTTTCTCTTCTACTCGCTCGAAGTCCAGGAGTTTGTCCAGACGCTTCTTAATCAAGTTCTGAGGGCCAAGCAGGGCTCTGGCCAGGCTGCACAATGGTTGCCATACCAGGCCTTTCAACCGCTGCTTCTGTAGGGAGAGGGGAGTGTGGGAACTGGGATGGAGGGGTGGCAGAGGGTAGAGGCTGGGGGGGGGTGCTGGAGGCACGTAGCTGGGGTTCTAGGCCCCCTCCCTTGACAAGCTGTGACTCAGCATATCTTAACCAGCTGCTGCCTAAACTGTGGATGGCAGTCCATATAGGATCATGACTGAACAAGATTCAGCAACTGTAAAAGCTTTCTCAATGTATGCTGACCCAAAAAATGAATTCTGAAATGTATATTTATGTGAAGTGATGGTCTCAGCATTGATGCTTATATGATCAAACTGCTCATCAACTCTGAAACCCTTTGAGGATGTTCTGTGTCCAGAGATCCTATATCTGCATCAAATATTCAGCCAAGATTTCACTCGTGTAAAAATAAGCTGCACACCATCACATTAGGGCATAGATGTGCCTTTGTCTTTAATACATGGTCAAATTAGATGTACTTCAAAGAATTGTTTTAAAATATTCCCTTATGGTTTATCATCAGTAAATCTGCATACTTATTACATACACTTAGATATCTACAAAAGTTCCTCAGGGAATGAAGTTGATGTGGAAAAATCTTCAGAACCCTGTTTTAACCTCACTGAGTCTTGCACTTATGGTTTGGAAATGGAGTTAGTATGTAGTGTCCTCAGAGTGCAGCCCGGGGAAGGTTCTCAACTCCTGGTACTTCTTGGTGTTGTTATTATGTAAAGACCTTGAAACAGACTCTTGTATAGAATGATACTTTGGGACTCAGACTCCATTTGTGTAAATGACCCAAGAGATGGAGCTCTCTGGGCCTCAAGCTGCCATTAGCAGAACGGGACTATTAATAGTGCCTCATCTGAAAGCCTGTGTTGAGGGGTAAATGAGGTCAGGAATGAAAAAGGCGGGCACGCTGCCTGGTACAGGGTGCGGCTCACTGCACATCAGCTGGGCTATTTTTATCAGTAAGCGCAGGAATAGCGCTCCTTCCCCTATTGGATGTGACAGTTGTATAAGTGCCTGACTTCTAAATATTACCCTTGTCGGCCCCACCACCTGCCTATCAGAGGAAGGGGGAGGAAATAACCCACTCACAAACTGCAGGAAGGCCTGGAGCTGAAGGTCCCTCGCTAGGCTGCAGTACTGTTCTGCAGGTCCCCCAGGGATATCCAGACTCCATTCGTGTGGCCGGAAGCAGAGGAAAGCCTGAGTCAGGACCGACAGAGATAGGTGGTTAGGTCCGACCACGACCATCTTACGCCTAATCCCGGATTCAGCAGACCTCCCAAGCAGTTTTCCAGGGTCTCCACATACCTCCCCATAACTAGCAAGCACATATGCCATCTATCCTTGCTCAACCTGGGGGATTAGAAGAGGCTTACTGGTCTGGGGTCCTTATCTCTTCACTCCTTTGGGGCTTGTGAGCACCACAGTTATCAGTGTGCCACCCTGGTGAATCTTTTTGTCATGTGCACACTCTACAGATTCTATTCATGCTTTTCTGTAAGCCAATGAACAGCTCCCATTCAAATCAATGCATGAAAAAGAAAGGGCCAGGAGCTGGAGAGACAGCTCAGTAGTTAAGAGTATTACTGTTCTTGCAGACGACCTGGGTTTGGTTCCTAGCACCCACATGGCAACTTACAACCATCTGTAATTCCAGTTCCAAAGGGTCGTTGAACCTGACCCATGTGAACTCTAATGGGCCTAGAAGCTGTTTCTAGTCCCCCAGTTTTGTGGCTACAGATTGCAGTGTGCTTGTCAGCCCACCTGGCTGACACCTCACTCCAGAGTCCCTGCAGCTGGTACCTATGTAGCTTGTGGACCTGGCCTTTGGACTCTGCAGGGCTCTCACCTCCAGATTATCCATGTAAGCTGCCACATTGCTCTTCAGATCCAGCACACACAAAGAGACCCACTGGAATCTTTCCTCCAAGTCATCAAATTCCTTGTCTTCTGTCTGTAAGTAAAGCCATACATGCGAGGGTCAGAAGAGCCACATGGGGGCAGTGTGTAACTGGCTTCTCTGCCTCAGGCAAGCACCAGAGATAATCTCTCTACAGATCCTGGAAAGACAAGAAGAGTTGGTCCATCCAGCTCTACAACTGAGTGGGGCCATTGCAGAAAAATAAATAAATAAATAAATAAATAAATAAATAAATAAATAAATAAACTCTATGTGGTGGCACAGGCCTGTAAGCACAGACCCTAAGACATGTAAGCAGGAGGATTATGAGGATGGCATAGCAAGGGCTTGTCTCAAAAGCAAACATAGTGTGACGTTGAGTAGTTTCGTTATCAGACACTGGAGTATGAGTCCTGCCTCACTTGCTTCCTAGCTGTGTGGCTGAGGGCAGACACTTCATCCTCTGGTAGCCTCTGCTTCCTTGTGTGAAAATTGAGATAAGAATACCTACTTAGTCCTGCGGCTTAAATGTTACTGCTTTGGAAGAGGCACTCACTTAGTCTGAGCTTCGCCTGGGAACTGTTCAGACTGGTGCCCTGCCCAAGCTCCGGGCCTGGCTCCTTTATAAGCAACGTGAGCCCCATACTGGCTCTTGAGAATCAGGTGCCGTGCTTCCTTGTAGTCCCTCACTCTCAGCTTCAGCTATCTCGCTTTCCAAAGGTACCTCATGCTGCTTTCATTCCAGTATCTTCTCCCAACGGAACACGCGCTCACCCTGGCTACTAGCCCCGCCTCCTGCTTCAACAGCTGGCTCAGTCTGGTGGTCTTCTTGGAAAGAGTATGTTTATTGATGCGGGCCAGCCGCTCCCGAAGGCTCAGCTGCTCCACTTTGGTATACTTTAAGGCTGTGGCGACACGGAAGAAAAGGCACTGTGAGTGACTACGATAGACCCAGGAGGCAAACAGCCCCATCTTCTCCTGACTTGGCTCTCTGCTCCACCAAATTACAGCTGGCAGGATGATAAGTTCCGGTACTCAGGGTTCTCTTTGTCCCAGGTATGATTCTAGGCTGAAGAGCATCCGGCCTGCTGTACTTTAAACGAGGTTCCTTGGGGCCTCGGTTTTATTTGTTTGTTTAACTTTATTTTTGTCTATAAAATGAGGACTTCATCTTGCAAGGTTGCTGGGGGGAAATCACCTAAGACAGAAAGTGTGAAGGGACTTCCCTAGCAAGTTTGATCGAGGTCTGCCAAACCCTCCTGGCTCAGCACCTCTGCCCTCTGCCTCCTGTCCACAGGATGAAAAAACGAGAATTGGAGAAACCTCAAAGCTCCCAGACCTACGTTTGAAAGTCTCTCTGTTCCTTACAACCCAATGACTGTATATATGACTGCACTAAGTATATATGGCTGTAAACCATATACATTCTGTTTACCCAAATGGGAAGTAGAACTGGCCTTAGGAGTTTTAAGGATCAAAAAAGATATTGAAGGGAAAAAAAAAACATAGAAAAATTAAACTTCAAACAACCTACTGACCACCACTCCAACTGCTGGACATTGTATATGTGTGCAGAAGTATCACACTCTGCCCCGCAAATATTTATGAATTTGAAGTAATTGTCTTAAAAGTAAACATGAAGGGACTGGAGAGATAGCTCAGCAGTTAAGAGCACAGACTGCTCTTCCAGAGGTCCTGAGTTCGATTCCCAGCAACCACATGGTTGCTCACAACATCTGTAATGGGATCTGATGCCCTCTTCTGGTGTATCTGAAGACAGCAACAATGTACAGCATATAGCTACAGTATACACAGGATAAATAAATAATTCTTTAAAATAAAAAAAAGTAAACATGAAGATTGGAGAGACAGAGAAAAGTGCACTGGCTGTTCTTCCAGAGGACCTAGGTTTGGTTCCCAGCACATGCATGGTGACTCTCAACTACCTGTAACTCTCATTCCAAAGGATCTAGTTCCAAAGGATACCTTCTTCTGCCCTCCATGACAAGTATGTGGTACACAGACATGCATGCAGGCAAAACACCCACATACACAAAATAAAAACAAATACTTTCAGCCAGGTGGTGGTGGCACATGCCCTTAATCCCAGCACTCGGGAGGCAGAGGCAGGAGTATCTCAGTGAGATCGAGGCCAGCCTGGTCTATAGAGTGAGTTCCAGGACAGCCAGGGCTACACAGAGAAACCCTGTCTCAAAAAATAGATAGATAGATAGATAGATAGATAGATAGATAGATAGATAGATAGATAGATAGATGGGTGGCCGGCCCAACGGGCAGACAGACAGACAGATAATACTTTCTAAAAAGTAAACATGAGCTAAATTCTTGGTACCATGCTCACAGTGGACAACTGAGTTTCTTGATGCATGGATAGTGCTTCCTTTTGTAACCCTTCCTACTACAGCAACCTGAGAGGTGATGCATCCAGCCACACACATCTACACATACACCTCTTTCCCTCCCAGAGGTGATGGGGACTAAACCAGGGCCTAACACACATCAGACAAGCACCCCATCAACAGAACTCCATCCCAGCCCCACAGTTTCATGATAGATGAGGCTATCATGGGGTGAGTTTTGGATCTAGGAATGCTGTCCCTGATGCACCCCTAAACACAAGTCCTTACCCACTTCCTTGCGCATCTTGTACTCGTTGATATTGCTGTTCACATCCTGGAGGGCAGAGGTGGCTCTCTGAAGGACAGCGTGGGCACTGGCATCCCCAGGTGTGTTCTCCAGGATTTTCTGCAGCAGGAGGGGGTACTTGGTAATCCTCTGCAGAGGGATTACAAGTAAGAAACTGAGACCTGAAGGTCCAGCTTGTGGCCTGAGGGAGAAGGTTGCTATTAGGTAGGTAGAAACCGTCCTTTAGGGGACCAGTGGTCCAGCTCTGTCACTGAGAGTGTGTAATATCAGGCAGTGCACTCTCTCCCTGCCGTCTTTTCTGTAACTTTTGGAATCTAAAATATTGGGCAGACAGAGCCACTCCTGGGCCTTGATTCCTGATCTGTACAAAGTCTAAGGCTCTATCAGCCCTATTCACCCTCTCAGGAGCAAACATGGCTAACTATATGCTCTTCCTTGACAGGTGTTACTCGGTAGACCCAGAGACCCTCTGACCAGTGTCTGTTCATTCCATTGGCTACTCTTTCTGCCTGACGCTAGAGCCCTTTCTTCCACGTGTTCCCTTGGTGGCCTCGTGTGGCCCTATAGCTTTTATAGCTTTTTTTTTTTTTTTTTTTTGGTTTTTCGAGGCAAGGTTTCTCTGTATAGCCCTGGCTGTCCTGGAACTCACTCTGTAGACCAGGGTGGCCTCGAACTCAGAAATCCTCCTGCCTCTGCCTCCCAAGTGCTGGGATTAAAGGCGTGTGCCACCACTGCCCGGCAGTCCTATAGCTTTCCATACAGCCCAATCCCCTGTTTCCATCTTTAGCTTCTCACCAGGGCATCAGAATCACATTCTGAACTGCACTCAGCTGTGACATCAAATCTCTAGTCAGATAATGTCCCAAGACCCAGAGGTCACCACTTGTTATTTTACTTAACAAAACAGGCTCTTGATTTAAAAAGGTTTGAGGACCAGTGAGATGGCTCAACAGGTAAGGGAGCTTACCAAAAAGCCTGAGGACCTGGCTCGGAAGCTCACATGGGACAAGGAGAGGGCTGATTCCTACTAGTTGTCTTCTGATCTCCACAAACACTTGCACACATATACACATTAAATCAATAAATCAGTATAAAAGTACCACAGGAATGTAATGTTTAGAGTATATGGGGAAAGTAACAACTTCCTTTAAATAGCTTAGCATAAAAATCGATAAGAAGATATTGATGTGTTACTTCATTTCAAGTGGTAGGTAGGAGGGTATTCATCGTATCATCCTAATTTCCTGTAGGTTTGAAATTTTTATCAGAAAAAAATGTAATGATTTATTTATTTTATTTAATGTGCATTGATGAGTGTTTTGCCTGCATGTATGTCTGTGTGAGCGACTCTGATCCCCTTGGAACTGGAATCACAGACAGTTGTAAGCTGCCATATGAATGCTGGGACTTGAACCTGAGTCCTCTGGAATAGCAGCCAATGCTCTTAATCACCAAGGCAGGTCCAGGGCCACTGGGGAGAGGTTCCAGCAGAAGGCCTTCTTGGTTATTCTCAGATTCTGAGAGGTGTATAGAATTCCAGCCCCTAACTTGTCTCAGTGCGTCTCATTCAAGACTCACAAGTGTTCCTGGGGCCAGCCTCCAGAGCCCTGTAACAGAGCCCTCAAGTCCTTCCTAAGGAAAACTCTTCAGACCAAATGTTCAGGAAAGAAAACAGCTCAGAGGCTAAGAATAGACATAGCAGGTGGGAGCCCGAGGGGGGGCAAAGGATGGACTTCACCTGGACCGTCCATCTGCTCACCCTAAGGGTGTCCTGAGCTCAGATAACTGTGGGCGGGTATTTTGGGAACTCCATTCTAGGCTGACATTCCACGGGAAAGAGCCAGCTGCCTCCCAGAGACAACTGTCACCATAGTACAAATCAGAGGCCTAGGGGTCCTTAAAAAGATGACTGCATATTTTTAATGTCACCAAGGAACCAGTGCAGAATGGTGGAAGCCACTCACATTTGTAGCTTTCTTAAAATAGCACAGAGGAAAACCGTATAGATAATAGGAATGGAAGGGTAACACAGAAGGCCAGGGCTTCTTTCATTCTCTCAGGAGTGTCACAGGCTGAGGTCTTGGGTAATATTTTTGAAATATATAAATCCTTTGCTCCACCAACCCCAGGCTAGACATCTACCCACAGAAATCTTGGCTCAAGCAAACAAGGGTAGAGGTAAGTTGTTCAGAAACTCCATGATTGTGCATTCCTGCATGCATACACGCTTGCGCGCGCGCGCGCGACACACACACACAGTCCACTGATAGAATAATAGGAGAGTAAAGCAGAATCTGGGAGCTGTCCTGGAGCAAGCTCTATGCAGCCCTGAAAGGAACACGTCAGAATTGCTCACACTGTCATGAGACAATTTTCACAGCTACAATTAAATAAAAGTTTAGAATAGTGTAGGAGTCTCTTTTAAAACAACACCACCTCCTGCCTGCTTCTCTACCGCCCTCTGTATCATTCTGTCTGTAGCTATATAGAAGAAAATGAAACAGAGAATGGTAATCCCGTGGGAAGGCCAACAGACAATGAACTTCATGTGTTTGAGTATAATTTGAGTATTATTTTCATATTTAAGACAAACACAATTAGCTGATAAAGGAAAACAGGTTGTTTGCCTTCTCCAAACACTGTTCTGTCTGCCAGCCTTCTAAAACGTTGGTTTCCAGGTCTGGTCCTCCTCTGCTAAGGCTCCCTTCCTATACCACTCCTTCCTAATATAGAGCTTCCTGGCCAGCCTTCGTTTCTGTCTTAAAGGGCAGGTTACCCTGACAGCTAACCCACACAAAGGTGAAGTCGTCAGTATACATTCTGAGACCGCAGTCTTACTTTTCTACTACTGGGATAAAACACCCAACCAAAGTAACTTACAAAATTGTAAAAAGAATTTAATTTGGGGCTTACAGTTTTAGAGTGTTAGAGTCCATAATGGTGGAACAAAGGCATGGGAGCAAGGATAGCCTGAGAGCTCACATCTTGATCCACAAGTTGGAAGCAGTGTGTGTGTGGAGAGAGAGAGCAAGTACTAACTGGGAATGACAATATCCTACATACAGACCTGTGCTACAGAAACGAGCTCAGGTCTCACGTGTCCCTCCAAACACTCAGAGCCTGAACAGGGCAAAAATATACTGTGATTCCAAGAGCCAAAATACTTCCATGACTCTCAGACTCTGTCCAACCATACAATACACTACTGTGCTTTATATACCATCTTAACACTTAAGTCTCAGGATATTTACAAGGATGTCATCCATTCTCATTTCCTGACCTCCTGGGAGGGTGAGTTATCGTGTTATGTTATCGTTAGCGCCTCATACACATGAAGTCAGGTCTGCCTCCCCCTAGGTTGCTATCCTAGGGCACACAACCCTCTGCTCCTTCATTTTCTTGTACTTATGCAGAGCAGTTTCAGGATTTTCTTTCCTGACCTCCAAACTTACTTACTACATATAGAGGCAAGCTAATTTTAGAGAGTTTGCTCACAGCTTCTGGAGTTCTGGTGCCTGAGTGCACACTGAAACCCACATTGCTAGAAAATGTTTTCCCTTTCTTTCTCCTTCATATTAGACTTAACATTATACTGGCTTTCCCCAGGTCATTTATAGGTAGGCTCCATTTTCCAGGATTTTATTGCAGGATAATAAATACACTTAATACTTGGTATAAAAGGAGACACTGCGACGGACAGGACCAAGAACTGCAGAGCGACACAATTCCTGCCTGGCAGAGATGACTAGAATAGCCAGGACTTATTTAGCGTCCCTTGTGTCGTGTGTCTACGCTCCACCAAGCCCTGTTAGGACTCCCTTCAGACCCATAAGGAAATTGGTTTTGAGATGTGGAATGACTCTCACAGGAAGGGGCTGAGCCCCATCTGCCACCACGCCGGCCTGGCTCCGGAGCTGCAGAAACAGGACAAACAGCAACCTCGTTGCCAACTAGTTATTGCTTCTAGCATAGCTGAGGGGGGAGGGTTATGAGGGGGATGGAACCCATGGCAGGCATCCCACCTAGGTTTCTGCCGCTCTGAAAAAGCAAAGCTCTGGCCAGAGGGGACTCACATTCCCATACTGCAACATAGGCAGATGGTTTGCAAAGGAAAATGTCTTCAAATAGTACATTCCGTGTGCCTTTGAAGCCTCCTCAAGGAGTGCTGTCTGTTTCCATAGTCCTTTCTCCACTAGCTACAAGATTTGATCTGAATGGCTGGGAAGCCCAATGGCTTGCCCTTCCCCTTGCGCCAGAGCCCTATGATATCAAATGAGTACCAGCTGCAGGAAGCACTCAGGTCATGTGTCCAGACCTGAGCTGGCTCTCCTCTGTGGAGAGGCCCAGAAAGGTCAGCAGAGCTGACCTGCAGTTGATGCTCAGCTGCAAGACGGATGCTGGCATGCTCAGCCAAGAACAGAAGTTTAACTGAACCCAGCTAAACTGATAATGTGCAGAAGTAGAAGCTAAGGAAACATCTTGTTTTTAATATTTGCGCATTTATTTGAGTGTATGTATGTGGACACACGTGGGCCACAGCACATGTATGTGGCCAGAGGACAACTTTGTGGGAGTCTGTTGTCTACTTCTACCAGTTTTTGGAGAGTGAACTTAGGTGGTCAGGTTTGGTGGCAGCAGTCAAGTGCCTTTACCCACTGAGCCACCCTGCCCACCCAGTAAATGGGATTTTTTGTTTGTTTGTTTTTGTGTGTTTTGGGTTTTTTTTTTTTTTTTTTTTTGGTTTTTTTTGGTTTTTCGAGACAGGGTTTCTCTGTATAGCCCTGGCTGTCCTGGAACTCACTCTGTAGACCAGGCTTGCCTCGAACTCAGAAATCTGCCTGTCTCTGCCTCCCAAGTGCTGGGATTAAAGGCGTGTGCCACCACCGCCCAGCGTAAATGTTGTTTTAAGATATTAAGGTTTGAGTGTTACCTCAAAGCTACTGAGAGCAACAATCTCCTAAAGCTATTCTATGCTCTACACAGCATCTGTTGTTTCCTTTTTACCACAGTCTCCACTACCCCCTTTTGTCCCACATTGGGCTCTAGCTTCCTAGATTTTGTAGTCTCCTTCACATCAAATAGCCCTGCAAAAACCTATGTTTTTGAGACCTGTGAGAAACAAATATTATTTTTTTTCTTTTGAGAAGAGGATCTCAGATATGAGTATTTGAAAAAGAGACTCTGATCAAGGAGAGAGGTTGAAGACAGAAAGAAAGACAAGACAGACGAGAAAGGCTGGCCCAGCCTCATACCATGCCACGTGCACACACCTGCTCAGCCTTTTCCCTGGGACATAAAGGAGCACCTGCATAAGGCAGTGATGACTTCCTCTGGCCTTCCTCCACGTGCCTGATTTCTCAAGCCTGACCATCAGTTTCCACTTGGTAAGCTTCTTAAGTTGTGTTTGGTGGCTTCTGGCTGGTTCTGGGTTTTCACTGTTGTAGTCTCTGGAGTGCTTTGTTTACAAGCAAGATCTTGCTATGTAACCCTGGCTGGCCTGGAACTCTCTATGCACCAGCCTCAAATTCACAGAGATCCTCCTGCCTCTGAATCCTGAGTCCTGGGATTAAAAGTGTACAGTATCACGGACAGTACCAGTACAGTTTTGGTGTTATGAGATATGGTCTTGCTGTGTAATCCAGGTTAGCCTTGAACTCATAGCAATCCTCCTGTCTTGGCTTCTTTTGTTTTTAATTTATTTAATTATTTAAATCAAATCGTAATTTACTTATTCACACAGGGGTTATAAACACAAAAGGCAGGATGTGGGGAAGGGGATGACACTGGAGCATAGGTGTTCAGGGGGAGTACAGATACCTTTTAGAACAGGTATCAGCTGGGTGAAGGTTCAGGGGACAGGTCACTATGACTCTGCCTAGGATTCACTTGTCCTTATCTAAGTTGGTACTGTCCACCGAGGCTACCTATTTACAAGGTCTATGACTACTCAGGCTGGTAAATTTCCACAAAAGCTGCCTGTTTACAATAGCCTATAGCTATCTGTTTCAGTGTTTTTCCACAGAGACCCAAGACTTTGTGTCAGCATGTATGTATGTCAGGCCTATTGCTGATTTTAGGCCTTCAGTGTATAAGCAGGGCTGCCCCTGACATCTCCTCCCTTCTCTAAGTATAGAAGGGCTGTGCGATTCTAATCTGTCTTGGCTTCTTAAAACAAACAAACAAACAAACAAAAGCAGCTACACTCTGGATGAAGAGCTACAGGCAACTAACTGCTGCCAAGAAAGGAAGAATCAGACTTCAAGTATGAGCCTCCTGATAGGTTGTCTAATCCCAAGTGGTCAGCCCTTGTTTATATCTAGGATCTCAGCTCATATACACATGAACAACACTAAATATACTCAACAGGATATGTATATGTGTGTGTGTGTGTGTGTGTATATATATATATATGTATGTGTGTGTGTGTGTGTGTGTGTGTGTGTGTGTATATATATATATATATATATATATATATATATGTGTGTGTGGTGTGTGTGTGTATGTATGTTACATATATATACATATGTGTGTGACAATAATAATAATTACAGAAGAAAAAGTCCCGAGTTTCAGAGGAGCTGAAAGGACCCAGAAGGAGTTGGAGGCAAAGGAAAGTGGGGTGGGGTGAAATGTTATAAATACAGCATTCATGGATGGAATTATCAAGAAATGTGAAAAAAGGAATATCAAATTTTTGATAGAAGGGAAATAGTACAATGAGAACCAATAACAAATCAATCACACAAACAATAAAAGAAATCCACTTTTCACACACACACATACACACATACAAATCTTAAATATAGAAACAGGATGAATCACGAGAAAATATCCACAAAGGACTCTTCAGTGTCCAAAGAGATGGCCAACTTGTTGTAAGATAGATGCAAAATAAAGCCAGACAGAGACCACCTCCTGACCTAACCCAGGACAAGCCTCCTAAGGTTGGGTGACATGCTGCACTAGAAAGGCTGTGTGAGACAAGTGTGCTCTGCTGACAGGGATATAAATGGGCACGCCTTTACAGGGAGGTTTTAGTTATACTGCACTTCTGAAAAATGTACTTTGCAGCAGAGTAAGATGACGGCAAATCCTGGAAAAAAAAAAATGCCCTGCCTATAACGCTGAGAGAATGAAAACAAACTGAATGTCCACACACTGACACAGGTCAAATAAGCTGGCATGACCACCTGGTGGAAGCGTGTGTGTGCTGAGAGTCAAAGGATGAGGGTCGACATGTATTTAAGTGGAAGCACCTCCGAGAGAGACAGATGGATCTGGCTTCTGGTTAGAAGTTTAGCCAGACATGCTAGTGCATGCCTTTAATCCCAGCACTCAGGTTAGGGAAGCAGAGGCAGACGGAGCGTCTCTGTGAGTTCCAAGGATAGCCTGCTCTACAGAGAAAATTCCAAGACAGGCAGGGCTACAGAGAAACCCTATTGTAGACAGGTGGAGAAGTAGAAGTAGTAGTTTAAAAAAAAAAAAAGAAAAAGATATGTGTTCTGGGCTTGATAGAGCACACTTTCAATCCTAGCACTTTGGAGGCAGAGGCCTCTGAATTTGAGGCCACCTTGATCCATAAATTGAGTTCCAGGAAAGCCGGCACTACACAGAAAAATCCTATCTGGAAAAACAACAAGAGAGAGAGAGAAGAAGAAGAAGAAAAGAGAAGAGAAGGAGGGAAGGAAGGAGAGAGGGAAGGAGGGAGGGAGGGAGGGAGGAGGAGGAGGGAGGGAAGAAGGAAGGAAGGAAGGAAGGAAGAGAAGGAAGGAAGGAAGGAAGGAAGGAAGGAAGGAAGGAAGGAAGGAAACAAGATTGTATATTTGTAACCAGGAGCATAAGGAAGCTGTAATGCCTTATTTGAGACCACTGAGACATGAGCACTACTTGGCAGCAAGACCTTCCTGACTGAGAGAGAGGTCTGGCTGCTGGCACAGGCCCCAAGTAGCCTGAGCAGGCATGAGCAGGATCAAGACTTGAACTGTCCCCAGACATGCTACTCACACTGCAGCTTCGATGATGCCCTGGATCTCCTTCTGCAGTTCTGGCTCTTTCTGGTACGCCTTGACCAGCAGCAGGGCCTGGTCATAGTTGGCACAGTAGACTTTATAGACTTGTTCAAACTCCTCTTGGAATTCCAGGAATAAGTTACCTGATGGCCAGCAAGAAACAGCAAGGGTTATCAGTGGCAAGTGTGTATGTCCCTTACTTGGGGTTGGGAGGTTGAGCCTGCTCTGCGGTGGTCTGCTTCTACGTGTCATCTGTTTCATGAAGTTGCTGAGTGGGTAACAGAATGGTGTAGAGTCCAGGTTCTCAAACTGTAGGGCATGACCCCAGGTGTGGCTGGCTGCAGATCTGAATGTGGGGTCTGGGAAAATTTGGCAAGAGTAAAATATTTCCAAACACAGGGCAACCAGAGATCAGTTCTAAAGCAAACTCATTATGAACCTGGGGAGTTTCTGTCCATGCCCACCTGTGTGGCCTCATGAAACTTCACTGCAGCCTTGGTTTTGAACACACGCAACATCTATGCTTTCCTCTGCAGGGTCATCATGATACACAACCCCAGTGAACACTGCCTGCAATACCTCTCAGATCTGAGACTCCTGGAGGCTATGAAAGGAGCTGCAGCATCTACTCGTATGTACAAAGTTTTCAGCTCTTACAGAAACAGAGTGGTTACCTTGTGGAAAACAAGACTTTTTGTATTTTTTCTACTGTCATTCCATATGTATCAAGTTAGTGTATCTTTGGATCACTTTGTGATAGAATACCTGATTTTAGTATTTTCTGCTCCAGAGAGCTGGAGAAATGGCTTAGTAGTTCATAGAAATAATTTGCCATTCTGTCAGAGGACAGGCCCTTAGGTCCCAGCACCCACACGGGGTGGCTCACAACCACCTGTAACTCCAGCTCCAGAGAATCCACTGCCCTCTTCTGGCCTCTTAGAGATACTTAGCACATATGACGTATGCACACACAGACAGAAACACATAAATAAAAACTAAAAATAAATAAAATTTGCTGCTTGACTTGAATTTCATCTTTTTAATGTGGTCAAATTTTGGCTTGGAATTAAGACAGAATTTTCATCTTTTTTTTTTTTTAATTAAATGACCCCTACACTTCTGCCATGTGCGCTACAGATTCAAACAAAGTAGAACTCTCAACATTAATAATGATCAAGTCAAAATATTGATCAACTCAGAAAAAAAAACCTGAAGATCTTTTATGTCCTAAAGTATGTGATATTCAACCAAGATTCAATTTTTAGGTAAAGATAAACACACATATCTCACTAGTATGCAAATTTGTTTTCATGATTTTTATTATTGTTGTTCTTGTATTTAGACAAAAGAGTCTCACTATGTAGCTCTGGCTGGCCTGCAACTCACTTTTAGACCAGGACAGCCTCTGCCTCCTGAGTACTGAAATTAAACTCGTGTGGCATGATGCCCTGCAGCCTTCAACTTTAATAAATGTCAAAATTTTGAGTATAAAAGACATGTCTTAAGATAAAATTATTTGTGATTATCAGTAAATGTTGTTTGCTTTTTTATATTTTTGTTTGTTTGGTTTTTGGGGGGTTGTTTTTTTGTTTTGGGGGGTGTTTTTGTTTTGGGTTTTTTGTGGTTTTTTGAGACAGAGTTTCTATATTTTCTGGTCCTGGAAGACCAGAGCTGTAGACCAAGCTGAGCTCAAACTCAGATCTGCCTGCCTTTGCCTCCTGAGTGCTGGGATGTGTGTCATCACTATCTGGCTTGTAGATCTATTTTATATAGCCGTACACTCCATCCCTGAGCTGTGTAAAATTTTCTTAGGTAAAAAGAAGTTGTGAGTGGGGCCAGATCCTTGTGTAGGCTGCAGGCTATAACCTGTGCACGCAGCTAATAACCTGTGCATGCAGCTTAGGTAGCAGGCTATAACCTGTGCATGCAGCTTAGGTAGCAGGCTATAGCCTGTGCATGCAGCCAATAACCTGTGCATGCAGCCAATAACCTGTGCATGCAGCTTAGGTAGCAGGTTATAACCTGTGCATGCAGCTTAGGTAGCAGGCTATAGCCTGTGCATGCAGCCAATAACCTGTGCATGCAGCTAATAACCTGTGCATGCAGCTAATAACCTGTGCATGCAGCCAATAACCTGTGCATACAGCTAATAACCTGTGCATGCAGCTTAAGTACAGTTTAAGAACCCTGTATAGACGGCAGGCCAATAACCTATACAGACCGGTCGAAAATACCTGTGCAAACGGCCTGAGACCAGCACCGCTTCCAATGCTGGATTTTTCAAGTTTGGGGATATTTGTAAACATTTAATGAAATCTCTTAGGGCTGAGGTCCAAGATGACATATGAATATTCGTAATATTTTACATATACCCCCAACACAGTTCTTGCCCAATTCTGCCCTATTTTATTTTTCTGTCCTATTTCTGGTGGTCTTTTAACTGTGACCCAACATACAACGTTAGGTGTGATGTTTTCTACCTGTGGTATCATGTTAGCTCTCAAATTTTTCTGGATTTGGGAGCATCCATCTAAATAATTGCCTTGTGGTGGCAACAAGCCTTTAATTCCAGCACTCGAGAGGCAGAGACAGGCAAATTTCTCAGTTCAAGGACACCTTGGTCTACAGAGTGAGTTCTGGAACAGTCAGAGCTACACAGAGAAACCCTGTCTTGAAAAACAACAACAAACAAACAAAAACAAAAGACATTACTTTTGTACCTGTTGTAGTTTCCATTCATTTCCCTGTAATCAGCAGGTTGAACATCCTCACACATTAATGGAATATTAGAAATCTCCACGCAAGTTCTATTTAAAAATGCTGTTATCATCTTAAAAAAAAAAAATCATTCTCTGTCCTACACTTAAATTGTGTCAAACACCTTTTATAAAGAAAAAACAGTGTCTGTGTTGAACATGTGAGACCTTTTCTTGCTGTCCCCACCCCTGAACAACAACAGCATAACAACCTTCTATATATTGCTTACACAGTATGGTGACAACTGGCATAAGCCCTCTAGCAATGATTTCAAGTATACTGGGAGCTTCAGGGGGGTTATGCTAATACTGTGCCATTTTACACAAGGGGTCTGCTTGAGCACCTGGTGGAGGGTTGGGTCCTGGAAAGCCAGCCCTTGCAGATACCAAGGGTTGACTATGTATTTTTACAGGAGTCAGAGTAAAGCCAAATAAACATCAAAGACTAGGTGTGGGGGGAGGTGTCTATTTGAGGAAGGATTTACAGATAATGTGACCATCTGCCAGTGAGCAGAAGTAGCCAGCCCCAGGAAGCCCAGGGAGGAGTGACTCTCAAGCTTGTGGATGGTAATGGCAAGGCCCAGAGTCAGGTAACCCTGGCCTGAGGACAGCCACAGACCCTGGTGTGTCTGTGAGCCAGTCACACAGGGGCGGAAACAAATGGAATACTAAAGCCAACTTGCTGGAGGTATCAGCGTAAGTGGGGTGCAGCCAGGCACTCCATTTGTAATCCAATGATAGCAGGAAGCAGAGGGAGTGGTCTGAGCTGGGGTCTCATGTCATCTTAATTTCAAGAGCAGGTACAGTAAAGCTAGAACACACAGAGAAGATTAATCAAACCCCGAGTGGTTTCCTAAAGGGTTCTATGTCTTCTAATAGGAAACCAGTTACTTACAGGGAGCAGGTGGAACAGGGTGGGAAGAATAAAGGAAATAGGGTAGCACTATAGGGATAAGAGACAAAGAAGGGGCGGTGGTGGCGCACGCCTTTAATCCCAGCACTTGGGAGGCAGAGGCAGGCGGATTTCTGAGTTCGAGGCCAGCCTGGTCTACAGAGTGAGTTCCAGGACAGCCAGAGCTACACAGAGAAACCCTGTCTCGAAAAAAAAAAAAAAGAGACAAAGAAGACTGCTGCATTAAAAACAAGGTTTCAAATAATTCTGACTCTCGGTACCATGGTCATTTTTCTATAAACCCAAGACAGTACTTGGGCTGGAGAGATGGCTCAGCGGTTAAGAGCACCGACTGCTCTTCCAGAGGTCCTGAGTTCAATTCCTAGCAACCACATGGTGGCTCACAACCATCTGTAATGTGATCAATGCTCTCTTCTGGAGTGCCTGAAGACAGCAACAGTGTATTCATATAAAATAAAGAATAAATAATTAAATTTTTAAAATAATAAAATAAATCTTTAAAAAAAAAACTGAGAGTGCTCTAAAAAATAAAATCTATTAATTAAAAACAAAAGAGAGGCGGGAGAGATGGCTCAGCAGTTAAGAGCACTTACTACTCTTCCAGAGAACTGGGTTCAAATCCCAACACCGACATGAGAGCTCACAACAATCTGTAACCCCAGTTCCAGGAGACTCAATGCCCCTTTCTGGCCCCCGCAGGCACAAGGCACTCACATGGTCCAGAGACATGCATGCAGGCAAAATATTCATACATATAAAAAATATATAAATAAATATCAGTACCATGTTGAGATTAAACTAGGAAGCACTGTGGTTTCAACATTTCCTCCCAGGAACATGTGTTAAAAGCTTGTCTCGAGGAAGACAAGAGTGGGGCCACAGGGATCAGACGCTAGATGAGTGCCCTGCTGCCTCTGTCATGCCCAGACTTCCGAGCTCTGAAGCCAGTTCTGCAGTAAGCACAGGCTGAGGACAAAGTCAAGGGCAAGCAATCCGGTGAGTACCTGGGTCTGTTTTGCTTACCAATCAGGTGCGCTTGCTCCTCTTCCTTGCAGGCTGTCTCCTGCAGCCCGTGGAGGAATCTGCTGCTCACCTGAATGATGTTATCGATGTTTGAGAACAGTACGTCCAGATCTCCTGGTGGCAGCTGGAAGCAACAAAAATGCAGAGACTGGGGGTCTGGTAGGGGACTTTGGGGAACAGACTTGAGCACTCATGCTATCTGGGGTCCTATCACTCTTGGGAAGACTGACTGCCCAATGCAACGTTGGAAAAGATGTGCGAATATTGTAAGTTAGATCCTCGAATTGCTTGAGAGAGAGAAGAGAGAGAGAGGAGAGAGAGAGAGAGAGAGAGAGAGAAGGGAAATCAAGTTCAGTGTGTCCAGCATGGATGGAAAGGTTAAGGCCCAGGTCCAGGATGGAGCTAGTTTGTGAATAAGCAAAGGGTTAGCATTGTGATTTAAAGGTGAAATGTTTCCCATAGGCTTTTGTGTTTAAACACTTCTTCCCAGCTGGTAGCATTATTTGGAAAGGCTATGGAACCTTTAGGAGGTAAGCCTTGCTGGAAGCAAGGTAATGGAGGTGGACCTGAAGGTTTTTCAGCCTGCTCCTGCTTCTTCCTTGCCTATCCAATAGCTTGTTTAATTCAGCACTTGCTGATCTTACAGAAGACCCAGGTTCCCAGCACCCACCATGGTAGCTCACAACCATCTGTAACTCTGGCTCCTGGGAATCCCACAGGCACACACGCAGTTCTATAAACATATGCCAGCAAACACTCATACACATAAAAATAAATCTTCAAGGGGCTGGAGAGATGGCTCAGTGGTTAAGAGCACTGGCTGCTCTTCCAGAGGATCTAGGTTTAATTCCCAGCAACCATAAAGCAGCTCATAACTCTGTAACTCCAGGTCCAGGGGATCCAACACCCTCCCACAGATATGCATGCAGGCAAAACACCAATGCATCAAAATAAATAAGTAGATAGATTTTCAAAAATAAAAATAAATAAATAAATAAATCTTAAAAAAAAAATCTTGCAAAACTGAGTTACATAAGAAGGCAACAGTGAGATTTTTCATACTATTTTAAGTAAGTTTACTATTTTATGGCAGGCTAAGTTCATAGCTATCTCTAGGGCTAATAGGCTACAAGTTGGACACAACCGAGTCATTCAAGGCCTTGCTGAAAGTTACATGGCCAATCAATAAAAACCTACAGCTCCTATCTATGAGGAGAGGTCTTAGAGGCAGTCCACTCCTACTCCTATAAGACAGGCTGTGGGACCACATGAGTACCTGCTGTAGGTGGCTTCTGATGTCAGAGGCACAGAGTCGGAGCGTGTGCAAGTAGGAGACTTCCGTGTCAATGAGCTCTTTGATGGCTAGCCTCTGCTGGAGCAATGATCTGTCCTCAGAGCCTCGGCCATCCTGCTCAGGACTCTCTGACCTGGAAGAGGCCTCGTCTCCTCCAAAGTCAGCCATGTCCACGGGTTCTGGAAAAAAAAAAAAAAAAAGACAAGACAAGCCATCTCAATTCAACTGTAAGGTAGGTCTCCTCATTCCATCTCCTGGGAAATGCTGCCCCTAACTTGAAGATGACTCATCAAGTGGTCTAAAACATCAAGCTACAAACAGAGTCAACTGTTTGTTTATTAAACAGTCAGCAAACTGTTGGCATTTGCGGGTAGTGTCTGAACAATACAAGAGGACAAACAATAGCTCGGGTTGTTGCTGACACTGGAAATTCATTTCCAAAGGGCTGCCTCTGCCTTGAGGCGCTGGTCAGCTGGTGTCACTACAATGATGGAGAGATGGAAAAGACAGAAAACCTGTAGCATGTGCTTATGGAGAGAGGTGGAACTGGAGATGTGATTGGCAGTGACAGGTGAGAGAGAGTGCTGAGGTTGACATGCTGTCATTGCCCAGCAGGGATGGTGGGATGGTATACAGTAGCCTGGTGCCTAAGCAGATACAGACTTAGCCCCAAGACCTGCTTCCCAGCTGTAGGATCCCCTAGCTCTGGGCAATGACAGAGGCCCAGGATGAGGAAAATTTCCCTTTCTGGATTGGACCTCCTCGAAGGACCACCATGGTCCTCGATGCCACCAGAAGCCATGTTGGTGTCTGTGATCTATGCCCCAGGCGGAATGAACTCTGAGATCCATGTGGACATAACAGGTGTGAGCATCTCTGCCACTGCCTGATGCCTTGGTAATGTAGGCTTTGTCGTCTGGGGGACTGGAAGGGGATCCTGATTTGACTGGCATGTGTAAGCCACCTGAGGCCATGTTTGAGGCCTGTGGTCTCTGCATCCATTGAGGACCATGAGTGGGCTGGTGGTCCTATGGCCAAGGGTCGTCTTGATGCCTGTGGCCTGTGTTACCAATGAAGCCCATGTGGATGTTCATTGTCTGAGCAGACAGCTAAAGTCATGACAATGTCAATGCGTGTGGGAGAACTGTCCCTGTCCCTCTCCAGCCATCGCATGGCTTTCCTAAGTTGATGGCTTCTGGAGAGGATGCAGGTGAGAACAAAGAAAGAATCATCCTCCCTTGGAGGCAGGGGACTGGCCACTAAGACTGTGAGCATGCTCCAGTGAGTATATAGACAACACAAAATGAACTTTTTTTTTTCCCTTCTTTTTTTTTAGGGGGGTGAATTATGAGGGAGGAGGAGGGCAGACATGGGAAAACTGGGAGGTAAGCACTACTAGGGTGCATGATGTGAGATTCCCAAATAATCAATAAAAAAATAATTTAAAAAACGTATTTCTCAGAACTCAATGCGCTTTCCTAAAATTGCTCTTATTTTATTTTCCAAAGTTTGATTCAGAGTCATTCACTCATTCATTCATTCACTCATTCATTCATTCATTTTAAAAATACTTTATGCTGGGGGGGCTGAAGAGAGGGCTCAGTGGTTAAGAGCACTGACTGTTGTTCCAGAGGTCCTGAGTTCAATCCCCAGCAGTCATATGGTGGTTCACAACCATCTGTAATGTGGTCTGGTGCCCTCTTCTGGTGTGTCTGAAGACAGTGACCATCATACATACATACATACATACATACATACACACATACACACATACACACATACACACATACATACACACACATACATCTTTAAAAAAAAAAAAAAACTTTATGCTGGGCTCATAAGCATGTCCATGTAGATATATTCTGATCACATTTCCTCCCCATAAACAGCAACCCTTCCCTCTTGTGTTGTCCCCATTGTACCTATATGAAACCTAAGTCCACAAGTGAGTGAAGACCTGTGATAGTATCTTCCTGTGACATGTTCACCATGATAGCCCCTGGTGCATCTGTTTTCCTATAGATGACACAACTCCATTCTTCCTAATAGCTAAAAAAGAAATCCCACTGTAGCAGAGCCTGTTCATTTCCTGGCTGGTGGCCACCTCGGTTATTTCCATAGCTTAGCTACTGTGAAAAGTGCTACATTAAACTCTGATGTGCGTGTGGCTCTGGGAGGTGCTGACTTGGAGTTTTGTTGGTGAATACCTAGGGGTGACATAGTCGTTGACCCAGATTTCTTTATTTGGCTCAGCTAAGTCCTCTCTCCTTCTCTCCCCACAGTTCCTGGCTCCCATCCTCAAACATGACATAGAGTCTATGGTCAGGTGATTTTCTTTCTTTTCTTCTCCTTTGGTTTTTCAAGACAGGGTCTCTCTGTACAGCTCAGCTGTCCTGGATCTCAGCATATAGACCAGGCTGGCCTCAAACTCAGAGATCTACTGCCTCTGCCTCCTGAGTGCCAGCATCAGAGGTAAGCACTACCATGCCCAGCCAGCTTTGCCAGATGATTTTCAAAGGTTCCAGGGCCATGTTTCTGAATTGAGACCTCTCTCCAACCCTGCATCCATTCATGTTTATCCTGGATGTGCTTCTAGTTTAAAGTCCCTGAAAAGAGCTATGGTCATTCATTCCCTGCTGCCCACAGCATCATAGCACCTTCCTGCTCGGCCTCACTCCCCCCAAAGAGAAGCCAGTCAAAGAGAAGGTGGTGCTTCTCTCTCCTCCACCCACCCCCACCCCCGTGCTTCTTCTGCACTTGCTGTCCCCCTCCCAGGCTCCATCCTGATCTCCACCCTTCTCAATTCTGAAACTCCCACCTACTCATTGGACAATGTTAAAACTGTATAAATAAGGTCATCATATGAACAAGATAACCTGGAAAAAAAATCTTTCTACCATGAAACACTCAGGGAAGCCAGACGGATGTAACCTTAACTACAGATCAAGGCTTACAAAAGCCTAAGAGAAATCTCCAGGGATCTAAATCAGAGCAGGGGTAACTGGGCTGGTGCCACTGTTCCCAAAGTAGAGTGGACAAGGAAATAATTGTGGCCAATCTCAGCCAACTGGGAACTTACCAGGAAATACACTCCATTTGTTAAATGATGAGTCATGGGAAAGGATCAGCCCACCAGAGGATTAATCGAGGAAGATGATGGAGAGCAGTGACTGACACACTGGAGAGGAACAGAGGGGATCCTCAGGAGAGACAGTGGAGGGGACATTAGAGCTGACAGCTGGCCTCATGCTAACAAAAAGCAATTGGGACTAGAAAATGTCAGAAGGTTAGAGAATATCTTGAGAACAGATTTGTTGAATTAGTATAGAATTTGGTATTTAATTGGGAACATTTACACAGACGACTCATAGAAAATTAAGAAACTACTGCCCTGAGTATTAGAAAACCTTGATTCGCTGAAAAAAGCTTGAAAGTGCTGGAAGAAGTGAGTTAGGCTTTAAGCAGAAGCAAGAGGGTAGCAGGCTTGATTATTGCTGGTATAACAGCTTTAATTTCATTAATTGCTAGCACCACTGCTTCTGCAATAGCATTGACACAAGAAGTTAAGACACTATTTTTGTTAACCATCTAGCAAAAAAATGTTACTAATGTATTGAGTATACAAAAGGATTTATATAGGTATCTGGAACAACGGCTGATGCTCTATAACCTATTCAAATTATCTGAAGCAGGTTCAGGGTTCAAGAGTTAGGAGCCATCCCAATTGCCATGACAATATCATTAGTGTTACTTTTGAAATTCACAATGATTGTCATTATAACTGGAAAAACATTTAAAGACACCTGTAGGATATTTGGCATAATCCTAACACTCTCTGAGTGTGTTAACTTTGCATAGTGAGATTATGAATTTAAAGAATGCTTCTCTGTTGAGCTTTGATGCTGTAGATAATGCCGATAAAATTATCCACGGCCTGAGGTCAGTATTTCCATTTAGGTCAAACCTCAGGAATGGCATATATAGCTTGATCAGGCTAGCCCTTCTTGTCCTGGGAATACTTTTATTCCTGCCCATGTGTTTTAAAGCTTGTCTCTAACTACATCAACAGGCTAGCAGCCAAAGTACATGACTTGAAACTGATAATGGACCCCCAGACAGAGTTATTAATTTAACAGGCTGGCAAGCCAAGGATGGGTAAGATTCTGCACAGAGCCTTACCAACCTAAGATAGAAGTGCATTGCTTTTGATAATGCATATTCCATGATGGGTAAGGAAGGCATTCTTGTAAGAATGACCTAAGACAGGCTCAGTCTTGTTAATGAAATAAAAAGGGGGACTGGGTGGTGGTGGTGCACGCCTTATATCCCAGCACTTGTGAGGTAGAGGCAGGCGGATTTCTGAGTTCGAGGCCAGCCTGGTCTACAGAGTGAGTTCCAGGACAGCCCAGGCTACACAGAGAAACCCTGTCTGGAAAAACCAAAAAAAAAGAAAGAAAGAAAGGAAGGGAAGGGGAGGGAGGGGAGGGAGGGAGGGGGGGGAGGGAGGGAGGGAAGGGAAGGGAAGGGAAGGGAGGAAGGGAAGGGAGGGAAGGAGGAAGAAGGGAAAAGGGAAGGGAAGGAAGGAAGGGAAAGAAAGGAAAGGAAAAGAAAGAAAGAAAAGAAATAAATAAAAAGCGGGGAGAGGTGGAGAGTCTTTGGGGCTGTTTGGCAGGAATATGACATTGGCCAAGGACAAGGAAGTAGGCTTCAGGCAGGAATCTGACATTAGGCTACAACAAAGAAGTAATTTCAGGTAGGAATCTAAATTGTAGGCTACAACAAAGAAGTAATCTCAGGCAAGAATCTAAATATTAGGCTAGAACAAAGAAGTAATTTCAGACAGTAATCTAAATTTTAGGCTAGAACAAGGAAGTAGCTTCAGACATGAAAATGACCTTGGGCTAGGACAGGGAAGTAGGCTCAGATACTTTGGTCATCCTGATAAGCCTTTAGAAACAGTGGTCACGGGAGTGTTCACATAATTGGGCTTAATGCCTTGCTTTCCTTTGACTATTTGTGCTTATTGTATTGTTTGTTCCTTGACTATTTGCATCTATTGTATTGCTAGACCCTCAGCCTAGAACTGACCTTAATAATGCATGTAATCCAAATGATATAAAAGCATAAAGGAAGAGGGGATATAGGATAGGGGGTTCTAGGGAGGGAAAGGGGAAAGGGGATCACATCTGTATTGTAAATAACTAAGAAACTAGTCAACCAATAAAACCAAAAAAAATATTTTTTTTACAACAGTTTTTGTGCAGAAAAAATAAAAGAGTGTTGTTCCATTTCTGGAGGAAGAAATATTGTGCACAAAGGGCTGGTACCTGAACAGACAGGCCTCCCGGGCCCACTCAGTGTATTCTTAGTAGCTCATGCCTCTTTCTTTGCAATCATATCTCTATATGCCTGTCAAAGTCAGACCATTTCCCAGCCCTGGGCCACCAAGTCAGGTTAGAATTATGACCAAATATACCTGTGGTGCTCTTCTCCCGTTGATCTACTGGCAATTTCAGAAGATTCAAATATCAAACCTTCCGAGGGGAAACTGTGAATGTTGTCAGGCCGGGGACAAATGTCTTTTACCCAGTGAGCCAGCTTCTCAGCTCAAGTTACCTTTTTTTATAACTGCAAGGCAAACTGAAAATTAACTGGAAAAAAAATGAGATTTTTCCAATTTTATTTATATTAGTAATAATAATAATGATGATGATGATGATGGTGATGTATGGGCTAGATCTGTAGCTCAAATTCATATGTAGTGGTGAGAAAAAGAGGGCCAGTGAGGTGGTTCAGTGGGTAAAGGTACTTGTCACCAAGTCTGAGGACAGGAATCCCAATTCCAGGACACACATGGTAAAAGAAGGAAGCCAGCACTGAAAAAGTGTCCTCTAACCTGCACATGCACACAATAAATAAATATAATTTCTAAATTGCACAGAGAAACTACATGGGCCCTTGATACAATTTCACGCATGGTCAGTTGCAAAACTACATATAGTACAATTATTAGTCTGCTGACACTGATAGAGTCAAGATCTAGAACATTCCACCAAAGTACCCTTCATCTGCCTCTCCCCTATGGCTCCAACTTCTCCTGGGTACAGTATCTGGAAAATAATTTTCAGTTTCTTTCAAATGAGATATGTGCTAATCATCCTCCTATGCACCTAGGCATCTAACCCAGAGAAAGTAAGTAGGTCTATACAAAAATCCATGTGCAGATACTCATAGGAGACAGTAAAAGCGCCCTTTAGCAGCTGAGTGATTGAGCAAACTGGCCCATCGGTACCACTGAACGATCAGCATTGGCTTGGTCGGGCTCTCAAGAAAATGACTCTGTGTTAATAACAACCTAGAAGGTTACTGTACTCAGTAATTCCACCTAATGACACATGAAATTACAGAGATAGACAGATCAGGGGTTGCCTGGCTAGGGACAGTGCTAGAAGGCAAGTGTATGGGACTACATTGTAGAAATGAAGATGACAGAGCATCCTGCTGTGGTGGGAGAGTCTATACATGTATGTATATGTAAAGGTTATGCAATTCATCACATGATAAAGTGCTAAGGAATAACCACATACATGTAGTATACTAGTGTCCATTTCCTGGCTTGGGTATTGTACAGTAGTTAAGCAAGCAGAGGGAGGGAGGCCAAGATGGCTCAGTGGATAAAGGAGCTTGCCACCAAGCCTTGATGACCTGAGTTCGATTCCCACGACCTACAAGGCAGAAGGAGAGAACTGACTCCCAAAAGTCCTCTGATCTTCAAAGATGCACGGCAGTACCTGTCTGATAGAGAGGTGCCACGCCCTTTCTTCAAGGCAAGTAAGATGCCTAATGAGCATAGAAAAAGCACTGTAGTCTAAGGCAGGCTCACTCTTTAGAACATCTTGATGCCTTACAATAGGCAATTAAGAATTAGAATCAAGCCAGACATGATTGTGCACACCTTTAATCCAAACACTGGGAAGGCAGAGGCAGATGGGTCTCTAAATTCAAACCAGCCTGATCTACATAGTGAGTTCCAAGAAATCCAGGACTCCACAGAGAAACCCTAGAATCACACACACACACACACACACACACACACACACACACACACACACACTTACGCACTCGTTCCAATTAAACTCTTCCTGGCACATACTGAATGTGAAAGAGAAACTGTCAATGGTGCATCTATGCTTCTACAGCAAGCTAATTCTTCTGACTTTTGATTTGCATAAAGCTGGGTTGATTCTCTTTTCTCACTTCTCTCCTGGGGCAGCAGGATTTGAACACTCTTACGCATTCATTCAACAAAGAGTGTGCTGGTGTGTGTCTAGAATTCCAGTACTTGCGCCGGGCGGTGGTGGCGCACGCCTTTAATCCCAGCACTTGGGAGGCAGAGGCAGGCGGATTTCTGAGTTCGAGGCCAGCCTGGTCTACAGAGTGAGTTCCAGGACAGCCCGGGCTACACAGAGAAACCCTGTCTCGAAAAACCAAAAAAGAAAAAAAAAAAAAAGAATTCCAGTACTTGGGTGCTAGAAGCAAAAGGATCTTGGGTTCAAGACCAGCCTGAGCTAATAGATAGACCCTTGGGAGAGATAGATAGAGACAGAGAGACAGTCAGAGTCAGACACAGAGACAGAGATGGAAATTGGAGGTGAGGGTGGGGACTTGGTGGGGGAGAAAGACAGGAACTCCAAGTGGAGAAAGTAGGTATCCTCAGCCATCCAGAAATGACTCCAACTTTGTTTGTTTGTTTGTTTGTTTATTACATTTCTTTGCTTTGGCAAGTGCACATATATGGAAGAGTCGGTTCTCTCCTTCTACCACATGGATCCTGGAGATGGAATCCAGGTCATCAAGCTTGGTGTCAAGTACCATCTCTCCAGCCCAGAGGGCTCTAACTTAAAATTTTGGGAGAAAAGAAAAAAAGCATGAGACCAAAGTCTGAGATTGCGGGATGGTTCATGGAGGGCTGTCCAAGGTGAAGGTCAGGAGCCATAATAATGAGAGACCCTACTGAGAAATAAAGGGAGGGAACATCTATAAAAACAGTAGTGTCCAGGGACCCTGGCTGAAGGGCGTGGTTGAGGAGACCTCTGTAGCATTCAGAAGAAACATTCTTATACAAAGAGCTTGCAGCTCTCAAACTCATAAGGGTCTGAGATTGAAATTTTGATATGAATCACTTTGTAAGCCTGCCCCTACTTGATTACCAAGTGTATTTGTGTATGTATCTTATGTATACAGGCACACACATGTAGAGAAGTCAGAGGTCAACTTCAGGTGTCAGTCCTGGCCTTCCGTCATCTTTGAAGTAGGGTCTCTTTGTTGTTTGACGCTGGGCCTTGTGCATCAGACTAACTGACCCTTGAGTGCCCAGAGATTCTCCTGTCTTCTACCTACTGGTATGACGAATGTGTGTCATTCTGGCTTTTTGAGTGGGTTCTGGGGATCAAACTCAGGCTGGGAGGTTTGCAAAGCTAATGACTTTACCTGCTGGGCCATCTCTCAAGTCCCACCACTAACCATGTTCTTAAGATTCATGCTCAGTGCCCAGCAGTTAAGGGCCAACAGCCCTACAGGTCCTTTGTGTCTACACTACAGCTTCCAGTTTAGTCTTCTCATGGGATTCCTGAGTGTGTGGACTTTCTTGTACCTCCCCTTGGGCTCTTTCCCTTCTGTTTGTTTGTTTTCTCCTATTCCAATGTATTTTTTCCTATCACATTTTATTTATTACAGAATATTTTATTATTATCCCTCAGAAGCCTGTTTGTTTTCTAATGAGAGACAAGAAGGGGGTGGACCCGGATAGGAGGGGTTGTGGGAAGGAACTGGGAGGAGTAGACAGAGGGGAAACTATAACCAAGATACATTATGTGAGGGGAAAAATCTGTTTTCAATAAGAGGAAAAAATATTCATGCTCCGAAACAATATAAAACAGGCATACTGTTTGATGGCTCTTCTCTGTCTAAAAATAATTGTAAGAGAGACTATGAAGGTTCAGAGGCCAGGCCTGGAGCCAAGAAAACCTGATTTGAAATTGTTTTTAGAGGCTTTTGAGTCAGGGTCTCATGTTGCCCAGGCTAGCTAGAGCTCTCACATGGCCACACTTAGCCTTGTTCCTTCTGTCTCAGCCTCCCAGGTAAGAGGACTACAGGCGTGCTCCACCATGCCCAGCTGCTGATTTAAAATTTTGATTCTTCGATCAATTTACCGACCTTCCCAACACATTTATCCAACCATCCTTAGACGATTTCATAAGAGAATGTCTAATGGAGTGCCCAGAACAGAAGCTCTCAGCTGGTGTTTATTACTATTTTTTGTTGTTGTTGTTGTTAAATTGGAAAGCTAGTGTGATGGTTTGTATATGCTTGGCCCAGGGAGTGGCACTATTAGAAGATAAGGCCCTGTTGGAGTAGGTATGTCACTGTGGGCATGGGCTTTAAGACCCTCATCCTAGCTGCTTGGAATTCAGTATTCTGCTAGCGGTCTTCAAATGAAGATGTAGAACTCTCACCTCCTCCTGCTCCATGCCTGCCTGGATGCTGCCATGTTCTTGCCTTGATGATAATGGACTGAACCTCTGAACCTGTAATCCAGTCCCAATTGCATGTTGTCCTTTATAAGAGTTGCCTTGGTCATGTGTCTGTTCACAGCAGTAAAACCCTGACTAAGACAGCTAGTATTATCATTGACCAGGTGAATGGAAAGTTATCTACGAATATTTGCTGATTAATTTTGTCAAAACCAATCAAATTCAAGTAAACTTGAGACTCAGAAAGTTCATCATGACTGAAGTGCTGATTGTCATCATCACCATCATTGATAATAAGAACTATGAGCCATAACCTGAAATTGCTGCTATTGCCTCAAAAATAGAACCGAGAGATTGGGAGGGAGAGTGGGTCCCGCGGAGGTAACGCAATCCAGTCATAATGGAGACTGATTCCTTTCCGGTTTTATTTTCACAAGAGCTAATACTTTTTTCTTCTCTGCCTCCACCTTGGCTTATGGCACTCTGAATTGGATTTCTGCCACTTGATTAAGACAGATGGTTTTTTAGCCCTTGGTAGGAAACAGGTCACTGGGAGTCAGCACAAGCTAATTTAAAAAAAAAAAAAAAAAAAAAAAAAGCAGGTCATGCCAGACTATCCTCATTCTCTGGCAGTCAACTGCATCAGTAGATCAAAGGAATGCTCTAGCCTATGTAGCCCAGCAATCTGGCCCAGCAAGGTCTTGAGGTCTTGTGATTCTCTCAGGACATCCTTGCAAACAAGAAAGATGTGGTTATGGAGGCTGGGGAAAAGGGCATTGAGAGGCAATCATGTGTACTAAAATTGATAAAAATTGCCAGGCAAGATGCACCCACCGGGTCAACAGTGTCATTACTATTAGTGAATAACTATCTGATTTTAGATCCCATTTGAAGCCCACCCCATAGGAACTAATGCCTGGCACCGGCATCCTGTCAAAAGCCCACTCCGCGTAGCTAGAAAGATCATAAGCTCTAGTGGGGCACCCACAAAAAGTATTTGTTTTGTTAAACAGATACCTTGTCAGACTGCCTTCTAAATATTTATGTTTACACCCACGCAATAATGTTGCTGTCAACCTCAGCAAGAGAAGTTTCTACAGTGAACCAAAGTTAACGCCGAGTCTCATAAGTGACCAGCTGAGGCTGGTTGAGCCCTAAAATGGGTCATCTATATCACACTCCGCTTTATCTCCTCTGCGGGGATCAGGGAACACGGCAGAGGAAGAGATGGAAAGAACATAAGAACTGGAGGATGGGAGGAACGCTGTGAGATGTTTCTTCTGGAGCTGATAGGCCTGTTGCATTCACAGACCCACAGCAGCTGTGGATTCCCTGCGGAAGATCAAGAAGGTCAACATTCCATCATGGGTGGGGGAGGAGATCACGAGGCCCCGCCCTCCGCTGAAGAATTATTGACAGTTGTTGCCTGGGGAGGGGTGAGTTTTTTTTTCCCAGGGGCGTGGCTAATGGTAGGCTGCACACGCTCCCGGTGGATGTTTCCACACCCATACACATGCAGACAGAACTAATTGAGTATCATGGAATATGAAAAAATAGGGAGACGTGAAGGGTAGAAAAGTGATGTGGGTGTCTAGAGAGAGTGGAAGGGGGAGTTAGGTATGTATATGATCAAGATACATTGTATACACATGTGAAACTGTGAAAAAAAAATTTTAAATCCATTTGTTTGTTTTTCAAGGCAGGTTCTCACTATGTAGCCCTGGCTGTCCTGGAATTCTCTCTGTAGACCAAGCTGGCCTCAAATTCAGAGACTGACCTATCTGCCTCTACCTCTTGAGTGCTGGGATTAAAGGCATGTGCCATCACCTGAGTCCTGGTCTGTCTACCGATATCCACTAATCGATCCAGTGTTTCCTATCTGAAAGACCACCTAAGTTCACACTCTACCTTCTTCCTGAAAGAGTATGACAGATTCCTGACTGGAATCATGACAGCAGCATGCCATGATCTTTAAAACATGAAAACTAGGACCATCTTAGAGAAATATCTTTAATAGGGGCTAGAGAGATGGATATGTGGTTAAGAACACTGGCTGCTCTTCCAGAGGACTCAGGTTCAATTCCCAGCACCCACGGGGCAGCTCACAACTGTCTGTAACTCCAATCCCAGGGGATAAATAATCTCTTCTTGCCTCCTTGGGTACTAGGCACAGGTATGGTGCACAGCCACACATACAGGCAAATTTTCATAGAAATAAAACTAAATAAGCTGGGCAGTGGTGGCGCATCGCCTTTAATCCCAGCACTTGGGAGGCAGAGACAGATGGATTTCTGAGTTCGAGGCCAGCCTGGTCTACAGAGTGAGTTCCAGGACAGCCAGGGCTACACACAGAAACCCTGTCTCGAAAACCAAAAAAAAAAAAAAAAAACCAAACCAATAACCTAAAAAGATATATCTCTAGTAAAATCTTGAGAGGGGAACAAGGGTTGGGCTGTATGCTCAGGTAGTCTTGTGCTTAGCTGCACAAGGCCCTAAGTTTGATGCCAAACACTGGAAGAAAAAAAATTGTCTACATAACAGCCACGCGTGCGCACGCAACCACACGCGCGCGCGCATGCGCGCGCGCACACACACATACACACACGCTACAATTAATTAATTAATATTGTAGTCTAAGACGTGCTCACTCCTGAGAAGATTATGATGCCTTATAATAAGTAATTGAGAACTAAAATCAGAGCTGAGTGGTGGTGGTGCACGTCTTTAAGGAGGCAGAGGTAGGCAGATCTCTGAGTTCAAGGCCAGCCTGGTCTACAGAGTGAGTTTCTGGACAGCCAGAGCCACAAGAGAACCCTTATATTGAAAAATCAAAACAAATAAAACCAAAGCACCTAGACCGGTCTTCCTTGACTTCAATGCCCTTTCCAAAGAATCACCCCTGTTCTCAATAATAAATTTTCTTATTTGTTTAATTATTTGGTGGTTCATTCAACAAAGTATAAAGTTTCACAAAGGCAAGGCATCATGTCTTATTTTTTCCACTGAAATATTACTTGCTGTCTGCTCTAGAGTTAGCACATAATATGTGCCCAGTTAATAAACTGAATAAACAATATAGATAAACACAAAGAACCATGGGTAAATCACCAATGACACTGAGACTACCATGCTCTTACACAAGTCTTTGATTCTTCTCAGAGGACATCAAAAAGTTTGAGGTCAGGAAAGGACTGGCAAGTCCCCTTGATTTTTATACAAAAGGGAACTAGGTGCTATGCACTCTCTATGGCTGCCTCTTTCTTTCAGAAAAATTATTTTGAGCTCTAACCACGCAGTAGCATATAGTAATATCGCATCATTCTTTACAGCTGTATAATATTCTGTTACGGCTCTACACATGCTGCTGTGAACATACATATGTTATGGGTGTCTGTGTTATATGCTTATCTGTGCACTATGATTATCATCGTACTGGATAAACAACCGGTTGTTTCCTGTTACCTAACTGGTTCCTCTGTTACCATAGGGCCAGGCTTAGTAGTACTAGGATGTTTAGGTCACATGGTAGGAGTCCTTAACTTATAAGGAAATGTTAAGCTCTTTATAAAGCAGTCTTTGGTTTGACACTCCCACCAGCAGTGTGAACTGGATCTGCTCTGTCTCCTGGTCAACACTAGCACAGTCAGCCTTTCTTGTTTCTCTGGGGTTAATAACCTTAAGTACTCTTTCCAGCTCTTATTCGCCACTGATATATATTTTCTTGAACAACATCTTTAATGTATGTAAGTTATGAAAAAGGCGCTTGCTCATCGCAGATCTAAGTAACAACAGAAAAGGGTGTGACGAAGAAGGTAGAGCTCCCCACACTAACCACCACTCCGTGGCACGAAGGTAACCACAAGGTATGTGAATCACCAGAAACACATACAAATTAAGCACAGAACTCCCCTCAGAAAGTTCTGATTCAATGGGCTGGCCTGAAGCATGTAACAAATGTCTAGGAGTTTTTGACGTAAGTGTCCTATAAATTGTTTCTCAAAAAGTCTGTTCTGCAATGTAGTAAGTTGGTCTTGGGGAGGTATGGGGGTGGGTGTGCAACTGTCATCAAGTAAGGAAGGGCATTTTATTAAAATAGGAAGTATATTTGCTAGAAATGGTCCTCTATTGAGGGCTAAAGTTTAAAGTATAAAGGTCTATTCTGATCATTAAAGCCTGCTGTAGCAGCACATGTCTTTAATCCTAGCACTCAGGAGGCAGAGGCTGGCAGGTCTCTGTAAGTTTCAGTCAAACCTAGTCTACATAATGAGTTCCAGGATAGCCAGAGATACATAGTGAGACCCTGTCTTGAAAAAACCAAAAGGAAAAAGAAAGAAAATTCAAAATGTTAGAAACAACTGGAGGGAGGGGCAGGAGCAATAGTTTGGCCATTAAGATCTCTGATTGCTCCTCCAGAGGACCTGGATTCAGTCCCCAGAACCCACATGTCAGTTCAAAACAATGCTCCCGGCTACACAGAGAAACCCTGTCTAGAAAAAACAAACAAGCAAAAAAAAAACAAAAAACAAAAACAATGCTCCCTTCTGGCTGCTGGGAGCACTGCACACACAAGGTGAACAGACACACATAGAGGCACACCCATATACACAGAATAATAAAACACAACCAGGGGTGGAGAGGTGGCTCAGAGGTTAAGAGCACTGTCTGTTCTTCTAGAGGTCCTGAGTTCAATTCCCAGCAACCATATGGTTGCTCATAACCATTGATAGTGAGATCTGGTACCCTCTTCTGGCCTGCAGGTATACATGCAGGTAAAACACTATATACATAATTTTTTAAAAAAATCTTAAAAAAAACAAAAACCAAAAAAAACCCTACAACCAAAGGACTGTGGAACAAAATCATAGCATAAAGCCAGAAAAAGAAAGTTACCAAAATCACTGTGCTAAAAAAAAAAAAAAAGGACCCCTGTGAATTAAGAAGAGAATGATACAGAAAGGGTAAAGAGCAAAGACACCTCTCTTTTCTTTGTAAATACATGGTCAGACAGGTATGTGTCTTAACCCAAATTAAACAACAGCTATTTAGCCTTAGCCAGACTTCCCTGGCTCTACCTGGAAAATTGAAGGGGGTAGGAGAAAGGAGACCATGCAGTATATTTTTAAAAGCAGGTCTTTTTATAGATCAGTGGGTCTGCCCAGTCTGTGTCTTCCCAACTGCAGATCCACAGATTTAAAGTTCTTCAGCTGTCAATAAACAAGAGTCAGGCTGTGGACTGTCAAGCCTGGTAAATGCCATGCTGCTCTGGTGACAGCGCTCAGACAACACCCCCCCCCATAGTTAAATAAAAAGCCATTGATTTGAGCTGGAGCAGAATCAACCAAGGCACTGTTTGCTGCAGTAATCTGCTGATCCAAGAGAGAGGCGAGCCAGCTGTTGGCGAATCCTGTGCCCTGGCAGAAATTCAATGAGGCTGGGCAAAAAAAAACGGTGCTGCCAGGTCCCAGTTCATGTCCTCTTTCCTCTCCTTTAAAAACACACTGTAAGGTTCTGGCTCCATTGGAAAGAGGCAAGTGACACCTAGGGACCACCTTTGTTAAGAGTATCTGGTAGTTTCCACTTTTAGTTTTGACTTTGGGTCACATAGTGAATTGAGGGGCTGGTGAGAGGGCTCAGTGATTAAGCATCCGGAGGAGCTGAGTTCGGTTCCCCTCGCCAAGGTCTCTCAGCTCACAACCACTTGTAACTCCAGCTCCGGTTGGGTTCGGGAGGCATCTGACCTCAGGGAGTTCCTGCACTCACAAGCACATACCTACAAACAGGCATGCACATACACATAATCAAAATAAATCCAAGTACCTTAAAAACAGTGAATGAAGTACTTCACTGTACCCTTAGCGAAGGTACTCTCTAGCCAGGGTATGTGCTGTGTTTTGCTAGTCACGAATGATATCATTGACTTTATTATACTTTCATTTGTGCACTTATGTGTGTGGAGGCCAGAGATCCCGGTAGGATGTCTTCGTCAGCCGCTCTCCACTTTATTTATTTATTTACTTACTTACTTATTTTTTTTATTTGGCAATCTCTCACTGAACCTGCAGCTCACCCATCTGACTAGAGTGGCTAGCCAGCAAGCCTCAGGAATCCCTTTTATCTCTGCCTTCCCCCTCCCCCCCCCACTCCCTGGGCTGGAGTTAAGACTCCCCAGCAAGTGGGTGTTGGGGATCCAATTTCGTGTCGTCAAGCCTGCAAGACTTTGCCCGGTTCCCGATCTCCTCAGCTCCGCTCACATACACACTTTTTAAAGTTTTCATCTTATGTTACTTTGTACACAGTCTAATTCCTTCCAGGTCTTTCCTAACTGGCACAGCGGTGTTTGCTCGGATTATCGGCATCAGCCCTTCTGTTGAGCATCTACTGTGTGCCAGGTACCAAGCTTTACACTCAAAACAAACTGGAGGGCAAAGTATAGGGCCTGGAAAAGGGCAAATTGGGCTTCCCAGATCGTATAGAAGATCAGGGGCTGCCTACTTCGCCGCTGGCTGTGGCTCGCTCTCTTGCCCTCCCCCCCCAAGGAACAAACTGTTCTCACTGTTCTCAGAGATTCTGAGAGATTCTGCCTGGGTGGGCAGTGGGCATGGTGTACAACTCTTTTGCCGGACCACTGACTTCCAGAGGACCAAAAACCAGCACCTGCGCTAGGGGTGCGCTTCTCCACTCCAACTTGCCAGCACGCAGAAGCCACGGTTCTACTTTGTGGACCCAGTTCTGATACCACTTTTCTACAAGCCAGTCCTCCCTTCAATCCGTCTTGAATTTCTGATCGTTTCTTCCCAGGCCTTGCAGGTCTACTCGATTTCTTAGCCAGGACACTTTATGTTCCTTTGAATCTTTCCTTTGTTTTAATGAATGGTTTCTTATTAAAAGCCGCCTCACATTCGACCCAGGCAGCGAGATAAGAAACAGAACAGTTATCCTTTGCTCTAGTACAGCTTACTTTCCAGACCTTTCTCCCACCCAGAAAGGGGATCCGGGGAGCCATCAGAATCTGATGGCTCGAGCTCCTGAGAGGCTGGAGACTCAGCACCGTGGGGCCCGGGATCCGGCCACACCCTGCCTCTCTGCCTTCCCCCACCTACCACTAACCACGCGCACTTCATCTGTCCAGCAGCTGTTTCCCTGCAGCCCTCCTGGCGGCATCCTGTCGCCGGGCTGGACTCACCGCGCACGCGCCTGATGCCCTCCGGTGTCACTCACACCCGCTGGGCTCCAGTTGCTGGGCTCTAGGAAGCTCCTCTGTCTGCTGTGCACGCGCAAAGCGCGCCCCCGCCTTTGTCAGTTGCCACTCTAAAGCCAGGTTGTTTTCCGCGCGCGCTCCTTGAGTCACCCAGCAACGGAGGGCGTTCCCAGACCGCGCCTCCGCTGGTCCGGGGCGGGGCAGCGACACACCTGCCAACTCACCTGCTCGACTTCACCCCAATACCAGGGCGACAGGTCCGCTCGTGGGCCCTCCTGCTGGCAATGGGTTTCTTCTGGGCTGCGACCAGAATCACTGAACTCGAGAGCTGTGTCTTAACTTACTTTCTTTGCTGGGATTAACACGTGAAGCAATTTAGGGTGAGGACTACAGAGGATGTCAAAACCACAGCCTATTCTCAAAGAAAGTAAAAGAAGGAACTCAAGCAGGGCAGAAAGCTGGAGGCAGGAACTGAAGCAGAGACCACACAGGAATGCTGTTTACTTGCTTTCTCCCCATGGTTTTGTTTGTTCAGCCTGCTTTCTTCTACAAACCAGGGGCTTCGAGTGTGTCACCGCTCACAGTGGGCTGGGCCCTTCCATAGCGATCATTAATCAAGAAAATGCCCCCACAGACTTGTCTAGAGGCCAATCTGATGCAGGCATTTTCTCAATAGGCCCTCACCTTATGTCAAGTCGACCAAAACCTAACCAGCTGAGACTTAAACCTGTGGAGCGCTATGGGTTCTTACTCCAAGGCACTGCGCATACAATCTTAGATAAGGCTGCTAGTACTTTCTTCTGGAACGTGAAAATGCAGGTATTTATTTCGTATTATTACAGTAAGCGAGGGTCCCCTCTGGGTACTGAAGACTCAGAAGTTAATTCCACAGATAGGGTCTTGGTTAGCCAAGTCTCCAGTCTTGGACACTAAATTCACAGTTGGAAGAGCAAAATACCGTGAGATCCATTGTTCCTTATTAAGGTAACCTAAGCTTGTTTGTAGAGACGGCCCTTCCTACCTCTACCCTAGAATTTATCTAAAGACAGGGATATCACAATGGCTGACCTGTAACTCACTATGTAGACTAGGCTGGTGTCAGACACACAGAGATCTACCTGCCTCTTCCTTCTCAAGTGCTGGGATTTGAAGTGTGCACAGCCATCTGGTCCAGATTTTTGTCTTTGTTTTTTAATAATGATTTCTTGAACTTAAAAAGAAATGAATATGACCTTGCCCCTAGTGACAGTAACCCAGAGATAAAAAGGATTTTCCTTTACTTCTTTCTTTAGTAGTAATCAGTCTTTAAAGTTTACCTACTTAAAAAGTACATTTGTCCCAAGAGTGGTGGCAGATGCCTTTTATCCCAGCACTCTTGAGAAGTAGAGGCAGGAGGTCCTCTGTGAGTTCAAGGCTGGCCTGGTCTACAAAACAATTTCCAGGTCAGCCAGGGCTACACAGTGACTTTCTGTCTCAAACAAAACAAAACAAACAAAAATACATTTGTCTTATTTAAAATCAAAAACATATTCTTGGGATTATTACTCACTGATCTTTGGATTTTCTCAGTACCTGGCATACTGCCAAAGACACCTTTAGCACTGAATTAGTGTTTGTTAAGTGGGTGGATATGAGAGCACAAACTAAGAATTGTGAAAGTCAGAGAGGAGGGAGGGGGGAGAGAAAGAGGGAGGAGACAGAGTTGAAATGGTGAAATGGGACTGCAGATATTTTGAAAATCAAAAGACAGCTACCCCTTTTCTCTGCCATTTCTCCTTTTTTCCTGAGGCATACAAGACTTAAGGGGAACCAGATAGAACTCCCAACCCAGTTGCAAAATTAACCGTGGTACTATTTAGAGATGCGTACTATAAGCTGCAAGATCGGATTCTTTGGAGTTAAATATATCTAGAAATGATGGATTAACGAGGCTGCTAGGGTCTTCAGCGGTAACAAAAACTGGTACTGGGTAACTGAGACGCAAACGGAATGCATTGAAAGATCCCTGAGGGGCTCACTGAGTCAACAGAGAGTAAGAAGAGAAGGCTTGAGACACAGCTCAGCAGTTAAACCTGCATGCTCCTGCTCCAGAGGACCTGGGTTTAGTTTCTAGCACCTACACTGGGCAGCTTACAACATTCTGTAACTCAAGCTCCAGGTAGATCTGCTGCTTTCTTCTGGCCTCCACATGTACCTGCACATGCATGGCACACAGGCCAGGCATACAGGCAGGGGGTGTGTGTGTGTGTGTGTGTGTGTGTGTGTGGTTGTGTGTGTAATAAATCTTAAATAAAATCTTAAACAAAATGGACAAAAGGACAGGATGAAGAACCAAGCTAGAAATGTGGGCAGTCACCCATGGAGGCAAGATGAGTGATTTTCAACCTGTGGGTGGCGACTCCTGGGGGGGGTCACATATCAGATATCTTGTATATCAGATATTTACATTACAATTCATAACAGTACCAAAATTACAGTTATGAAGTAGCAATGAAATAGTTTTATGGTTAGAGGTCACCACAACATGAGGAACTGTATTAAGTGGTTGCACCATTAGGAAGTTTGAAAACCACTGGGCTAGAGGATCAGATCCGTGAAAACCACACCACAGGAAGGATGCCTCTGCTCTAACACTGGCAGTAGGCTATCCCATCACCAAGCTCTGAATCTGGTGATGGACACTCATAGCTGACCCAGCTGTCATTCTGTGAATAAGTGTTGACTGACACCTTCACTGTAATTTACTACAGTTGACCAAATACTTTATGAATTGCCTGCTTCTCTTTACCTCATCTATCTATCTATCTATCTATCTATCTATCTATCTATCTATCTTCTCTCTCTTCTCATCATAGTCTAAGATGAACAGTGTATTACTTTTTTGCTGCTGTGACAAAATAGCTTTGGAGAAGAAATTTTGTTTATGGTCTCATAGGTTTAAGTCAACTACTGTCCCGTGCATTGTTGTTAGGTCTGTTGGCAAGGCAGAAGTGTCATGGAGGAAGTTCATGGTAAAGGAAAGCTTCTCGCCTCCAAGAAATCAGGAGGGACAGGGAAAAGGAGAGAGAGAGAACAGAGATCCACCCCTCCAACTAGTCCCACCTCCTGACAGCCCACTCTTCTGTGAGTTCATCAGTGGATTGATCCGTAGAGGAGGTCGGTGTTCTTGGGCTCCATTTGCCCCTAATAAAAACAAAAGTGTGGTCATGTCGCTGTACTACACTGTATGATTAAATATCCCAACAAGCACTTATGGAGAAAGGGTTGTTTTCTTACTGTTCAGAGGCATACAGTCCATGGTGGTAAGACTGG
The DNA here is from genome assembly GCA_021653895.1 of Mastomys natalensis. Lineage (NCBI taxonomy): Eukaryota > Metazoa > Chordata > Mammalia > Rodentia > Muridae > Mastomys > Mastomys natalensis. Next base: position 1,427,473 of record JAJTUV010000106.1, read on the forward strand.
CAGCAGGCAGAAGGGTTGAGGACAGAAGCAGAAAGATGATGTAATTACCCCTGACTCAGTAAACAACATGTGAACAAAAAGTGGACAGGCTACAAAGCTCAAGTCTCCAGTAACTCTCCAGCTCTGACAGGCTTCACCTCCTAAAGGGCGTCATAGACTTCCCAAACGGCATCACAGGAGGGAGGTGTGTGGTGTGTGGTGTTGTGTGTATGTTGTGGTGTTCCCAAACATGTAGCACTGTTTTGTGGGGGAACTTTTCACATTAAACCACAACCCGTGCTGTGATCCTGCAGATGTCATTTCCCAGGCAGTACCTTCAGTGTTCTGAGCCATCCATAGACCAGGCCCAGTCAGTCTTCTCTTTCTCTATAATCATACACAAGATCTCATGAGGACATAGGCACACACTTGGGAGTGGAGGAGACTGTAGCAGAAAGAGGACCCATAGCCATTTGGGCCACTTATTCATGTAATTCACGCATGCCTTCAGGATGTACTTGAGCCTGGGCATGGATGTAGTACATCCATTTAAAGATGGATTGCTCCTGTGCAAGAAGCTGGATGTGTCGGAAGTCCCTTCAGCCTCTTTATATCTGGGCCACACCTTGTAGGGTGCCTGTCGCGTGGAGGTGGGTCTTCCCCTGTCAATCATTCATCTTTAGAAATACTCTCTTACAAGCACACCTACAAGTGTGTCTCCTAGGTGATTGGGAATCCTGTCAAATTATCAAGACCAAGCATCACATTAGTGAAAACATTTCTAAGGAGAAAACATTTTCTCAGTGATCTTCAAGAAGTAAAAAGAAGCTGGGCAGTGGTGGTGCATGCCTTTAATCCCAGCACTTGGGAGGCAGAGGCAGGAGGATTTCTGAGTTCGAGGCCAGCCTGGTCTACAGAGTGAGACCTGTCCAATTCCAGGACAGCCCGGGCTACACAGAGAAACCCTGTCTCGAAAAACAAAAACAAACAAACAAACAAAAAAAAAAACGTAAAAAGAATGTATTAATTGGGGTTCTCCAGATGGTGACAACCAATACAGACACAAGTACAGACAAAGCTGGAAAGGGAAGAAGAAAGATTAATTTCAACAGCTTGGTTTACGCAATTGTGGAGATTCTGTGAGAAAGAAATCTTCCGTGTATGCTAATAGGCTTGGGTCTTAGGGAAGTCTAAAACTTGAGGTCTGAGCCATCTCCTGATACAATTGTTTCCAGGTTGGTAGAGGTCAGTCTTCCTTCTGTTTGGGCCTTTTCTGGGTTGGAACTCCTTATAGAGACCAGGCTACCCTTGGACTGGTAGAGATCAGCCTCCTTCTGCCTCTAGAGTGACTTGATTAAAAGCATGTGCCACAAAGCCTGACATCTCCTGGAGCAGCGCTTCTCAAGCCTTTTCCATTTGTGACCCTTTTCTCCTAAAATCCCAGATATACAGATATATAAAATAGTGTTACAAAACTGAACACATATTAATTAACAAATCATAAAGAAATTTACTTTAAAACAATTCTTTGGTATACATTTTCTTCTAAAGAGAGGAAGGGAGGGAGGGTTTCTTCTGACTTCTAGTTCCAGGAGGTACACACTGTCATGGAAGGAAGGCACAGCAGCGGGAACAGGAGGCTGACTGGTCACACTATACCCATAGTCAAAAATTAGATGGTATAAATCTTAACAGTACAAACCTCATATCATTCACTCACGACAAAAGCATATTTTTATGGTGATAAGATTGATATTCTTATTTATTTAACATAAAGAATTCAACTTGAGGGCTGGAGAGACGGCTGCACAAATTAAGAGCACTGGCTGCTCTTCCAGAGGACCCCAGTCTATTCCTGGCACCCACATAGTAGCTCACAGCCATCTGTAGCTCCAGTTCCAGGGCACCTGATGTCCCCTTCCGACCTACTCAGGCACCAGAAATGCACACGATCCACAGACACACATGCTGGCAAAATACTCTCACATATCAAATAAAATTAATAAATCTTTTAAAATTTTTATTTGCATTTTATTTTGTATTTATTTATTTATTATATTTATATGAGTACACATAGCTGTCTTCAGAACACCAGAAGAGGGCATCAGATCCTATTACAGATGGTTGTAAACCACCATGTGGTTGCTAAGAATTGAACTCAGGACCTCTGGAAGAGCAGTCTGTGCTCTAAACTCCTGAGCCATCTCTCCAGCCCCTAAAAATGTTAATAAATACTAAATTCTAATAAGTAAGTTTCTGCGGCTACCCTCTGGACCTTTAATATTGGGCCAATGATGAAATATAACTTAGAGATGAAGAGGAACCAAATTTCTGTCTGTTAAAAAAACAGGACACTGGGATCAGAAGTATACAAATTGAAGAAGGGAAGGAGGGAGGAAAAGAAAAAACACATCTGCTGCTTAAATTCATACAAATAGAGACAAACTAGGAACACTGAGCACACTCAGCATCCAGATCCTGGCTTCTAAATAGCATTCCTCATTAAATGGAGCCACACTCTTGGAAGAAGGGGCTGGTAAGCCTAAAACAGCTTGTTCTTGTTTCTTGTCCTGTTCCGACAATAAAACAGTACCAAAACAACTTAGGGTGCGGTAGGGGTGGGGGTGTATTCATTTTGTCCTAACTTTACAGTCTGTCACTGAAGGAAAACCATGGCAGGAACTCAAGGCAGGAATCTGGAGACAGAAACTGGAACATGGAAGAATTCTGCTTGCTAAATTGCTTCTCCCTTTCCTTTATAGCCTGGCCATCTGCCTAGGAATGGTACTGCCCACAGTGGGCGGGGTCCTCCTACAACAAACAGTAATTAAGAAAATCCTCACTGCCTGATGGTGGTGGCACACACCTTTAATCCCACTACTTGAGAGACAGAGGTGGGTGGATCTAGGTGAGTCACAGGTCATCCTGATCTACAAAGTACCAGGACAGCCAGGGCTGTTATACAGAGCTCTGTTTCAGAGGTGGAAGGTAGGGTGTGGAAGAATATAACAGTCAGAATGATAAAAGAGTTAACTCGCAAGAGTTTCCTGGCCAATTCTAAGTTAATTTATCAAAGGAGATATCAACAACTAAAGATAAATCAAGTAAAATAATGATCTAGGGTCTTACAAGATAGCTCAGTAGAGCTGTTATTCCAGTTCTGTTCTTCCAGAGAATCCAGGTTCAGTTCCCAATACCCACGTCAGGCCTTTTACAGTGGCCTGTAACTCTAGCTCCAGCAGTTCTAACACTTAACACTTCAGTCCTTTGAAGTCTCACACACATGGTATACACGCACACAGACAATCACACATACATGTAAATAAAAATAAACATTTAAAGCAATAATAATCCACAAACCCGTACTGATAATAGATAACAGGATGAATGAAGAAATAAATAAAGACTAGGAAGCTGTTCCTTACAGCAAAAGAAGCCTACTATACTTGAGTAGTCTCTAAGAAAATCCTTAAAGGATGTTGCTGTTGTGAAAGTTTGATATGAAATGGGGTCAAGATATCTTGCCAAGCTGGGTATGATGGTAGAAGCCTTAGTCTCAGGCACTTGTGAGGCTGAGGCAGGAAGAGCATTAATTCAAGGCTTGCCTAGGCTAGAGTGAGTTCAAGGCCAGCCTGGGCCTGGTAGGGTGGTGCATGCCTTTAATCTCAGCAGAGGTAGACAGAGCTCTAGGTTTGAGGCCAGTGTGATCTACAAAGCGAGTTCCAGGACAGGTAGGTTTACATGGAAACCCTGTCTCAAAAAAGCAAAAAATAAAATAAACAAAGTCAGCCTGAGCAAGTTAGTGAGACCCTGTTTCAAAGTAAAAAGTAAAAAGCACAGCGGGTCATATGTGTGCCCAAAGCATACAAGGCTCTACACTCAGTCCGCTGTACTGAGGGCCTGCCTGGTTAGGAGGAGATAGGGGTGGGGAAGGGGGATTACCATACCACTCATGACTTACAAAAGCAGAATGATGTCTTTGCAGTGGAATAACTGCCGGCACCACTTCAACCAAAATTTAATCTCACCAAAGGAAAGAACACAGAGTTGCTGCAAACGTGTTCTTGCTCCAGATGTAGAACCTGGATATACTGATGTGAAACCATAACATAGATGCAAATTAAAGGCCCTTTTACAAAATAACTGGCCTGTCATCTTCAAAAGTGTTAATTCAGAGAAACAAAGAAGCCAGGTATGTATGCTGGCACACATCTGCAATCCTGACACTTAAAAAAGGCAGGTAGAAGAGAATTACTGTAAGGCCCAGCACACCTTGGTCTACACAGTGAGTTCTGAATCAGTCAGGAAGACAGCATATCAAAAAGAAATCAGAACAAAGACAATATACTCATAAACAAAAGCTAAAGAATCCAGATTGAAAAAAAACGGATAGGGCAGAAAATAACGCAATGCAGTTCTCGATGCTGAACTGGATCCTGGACTGTGGGAAAATGACATTATTTGGGATAACTAAGGAAGCTTGAATACAGACTGAGGATCAAACAGCAGTATTGTGTCAACATGAAATTTCTTGATTTTGAAAATCTATGGTTGGAGAAATGGCTCGTGGGTTAAGAGAACTTTCTGCTCTTCCAGAGGACCTCGATCAGGTTCCAGTATCCAGTCAGGTGATTCACAACTGCCTTTAACTTCAGTCCAGGGTCTCTGGCCTCATTGGTCATCTGCACATAGTGACATATATGCACTTAGACACACAGACATACACACAGACACACACCTAAATAAAAAAACAAATTTTTAAGAAACTAGGGTTATAAAAAGATGCCATTACAATTGGGAAATATACAGAAATATTTAAGGATTCAGTATACAGTTATACATAGTTATATATATATACATAGTTATATATATGTACATAGTTATATATATATATATATATATATATATAGAGAGAGAGAGAGGAGAGAGAGAGAGAGAGAGAGTTATATAGAGAGAGTTATATATACATAGTTATATTATATATATATATATTATACACACACACTCATACAATTAGAAGTAGAATGCTATGCAGTTCTCAGCAAATGATAGTCCTGTTGCATCTAGTAGTCAATAAAGTGGCCCTTGCCATGTGATAGAAGGAAAACAAATTTGAAAACTTCTCAAACTGGCCCCTCCAATTATCTTTGTGACTTTGGATATACTCATTAGAATTTCTGGGACTTGGTTTCATGGGTTAATGAGTTATAAAACCTATATGTCTTTTCTATGGTTTTTGTTTTTGTTTTGAGACAAGGTCTCACTACGTGACCTTAAATAGTTGAGAACTCACTAAATAGACCAGGCTGGCTTCAAACTCAAAGAGAGATCCACCTGCCTCTGCCTTCTGAAAAGCATGTAGCATCACTTCCTGAAACATCTATATGTCTTTCCCAGGGTTGACTGACAAAAAAAAATGAAATAACGTATAAGAAAAATATAAACTTCAGAATGCCCCAAATGGAGCAATCACATAACCATCTCGTAGTATTTTGTGGGATTCATTGAATTTATACTAATTCTAAAACCATAGACTAACTGGCATTTCTTACTCAGACCATCTAAATCTAAACTGGAAACCTCCTAAATGTTGTGGATAGCCCCAGCCTTGTATTTTGATCCTAGTTCCACCCTTCTGGGAGGGGCTGCAGAGGATGATTGAATCTGTACACAGGTGATGTCCTGTAAACCTTCTGTCCAATTAAAACCTGTAAAATAAAGGCTAGAGCCAGAGATTGGGCAGTAGAAGGGGAGGCGGAGAAAAGGCTTAGGGGAGGAGAGAGTGAGAGGAATTCGATATAAAAGGTAGAGCAGAAGCAGAGGAGAGGCCGGGCAGTGGTGGCGCACGCCTTTAATCCCAGCACTTGGGAGGCAGAGGCAGGCGGATTTCTAAGTTCAAGGCCAGCCTGGTCTACAGAGTGAGTTCCAGGACAGCCAGGGCTATATAGAGAAACCCTGTCTCAAAAAACCAAAAAAAAAGAAAAGGAAAAAAAAAAAAGAAGCAGAGAAGGAAGTCACCGGGAGGTAGAAGCAGGAGGAAGCAGAAGCAGAAGGAAGTCACCGGGAGAGTAGAAGCAGGAGGAAGCAGAAGCAGAAGGAAGCTGGCGGTAGAAGAAAGCCAACGAAGGAGGAGCCGGAGCCAGGACAACCACACAGCCTAGAAAAACCACAAGTTATAAGGGATCTCATAGCCGGGGATTAGAGTAGTGTAGTGGTAAATCTGCCCAATCTAGGCGTGCAATTTATACCAATAGTTATTGAGTTGTGTCTTCCTTTACTGGTCTCATTCAGGTAGGAGATTTGCCCCGACAAATTTGGGGATTAAATAATTCCTTCTACCACAAATTGGCGCCCAAGTTCTACTACACCTAAACGCAGAGGTGTTAGAACTTTATCACTTGGTATCATGACCGGCCCACAGTAGTACTCAGCAAATAATGCCAGTACACATGCCTAATGGCTGCCCTTTTAGCGGCCACAGAGAAGGTTAAATATGTTTTAATTTCTCTTAGTCAATAATATGCTTTTGTTATTCAGGAATAGACGTGATATTGTGGGTAGAGAGAGTACTGACTGACCTGAGAAGCTAGAAAACCTGCTCAGCTATGACTTTGCATTTGTCCTCTGTTCTCTATGTCCCTCACTCATTACGTCACAAAATACAAATAGACCTCATTAGTCACTCTCATCGATCACTGTCTACAGAGAGACAGAATGCACTACACAGTGATCATGACACGATATGACGTCATTATAGTAAGAGGAAAAAAGGATTCTTTGCAGTTTGTATTGTTCTGCACATAATGTTTAATTGTTCTCTGACGTGGTCTTTTTCATCTACCATGCTCCATGAACATCATAGTTGGGTTTTTCAGAGTGAGTTCAACACTGTGTATTTCCATGGGGGTTATTTTCTTCTCTGTGACTGGCAAATGCCTGGTTCTGTGCATTTAATATTTGATTACAGAAATGGTTAGGCAATCTAAGTCACAGTACGGCAGTCATAAAAGTTGTAGATGCCCACAAGGTGGCAGCATTGTATAAATATTGAAAACCAAGACACTGGGTTCTTGAAGACTCCCTTTTGTGGTGTATTCTAGAATCTATTGAGTAGATGTCTGATTTTGTAGATTCTTTTAATTATACATTTTATTAATTTACATTTATAGTTTCCTTCCTTGATATTTTGCAATCCTGAGACTGAGGGACTTAAGTAATAAAAAGCATGTTCTTCAACGTGAAAAAAAATCTGTTTAAATAGATGAGCCTCAGCTGTCCTGTCAAAACATTTTAAACAATCACAAATTTTACCTATGCAATAGTTATGGCATAAGCTAATGTGTATAAGAATAATATTATATTATAGATTAGATGTAATGGCAAATACTTTAATCCCAGCACTTCAGAGGTAGAGGCAGGAGGATCTCTACAAGTTTGAGTACCTAGTAAATACCAGTAACATTGTTTAAATTTTGGTAAATATTGTAAAATGAATGCAGTAAGAATTGCAAGAAATGGTTGCCTTAGCATGGGAAAATATCAATCCAGGTAGATGCCATGTAAAAACCCAATATTATCATACTGAGTAGGAGATACGTTCAGAGACCTTTAGAATAGCCTGGAAATTCTTATTTCTGTTCCCTGTGACACACTTAAACACTTTATAAATACCTTGTCAACAGGAATTGTCTCCATGAAAAACAAGTTGCAGAAATATCCCAGTGGCTGCCTTTTCTCATTTTGGGCATCAAACAATAATTGTGACATTCCTCTTTTAGCTGGCAGCCTGTCTCCTCCCACTAGGAGGTTAGAGAATGTCACCTTTGGTTTGTCGACTTGTCTAATAATAACTGTAGCAGCATATATGTCTGTGAGGTTTATGGCTGAGATGGAGTGCTCTCCCATATCCTGTTTCAATAAATGCAGAGCAATGCAGTCCTTGAGACTCTGAGGGACAATAATATATATATAAGCTAAGAAAGGATGATAACTGAACTTGAGCCTTTAAAAAAATACCAAATAAGCCAGGTGGTAGTAGTACAAGCCTTTAATCTCACTTGGGAGGAGGCAGAGGCAGGGGAATCTCTGTGAACTCGAGTCCAGCCTACTCTACAGAGTGAATTAACCAGGACAAGCTGTTCCAGGATTGCTAAGGCTGCACAGAGAAACCCTGTCTTGAAAAACCCCAGATCGATAGATAGATAGATAGATAGATAGATAGATAGATAGATAGATAGATACTAAAATATGTTTCATATGGGCTAAACAGGCTGCCAAGTAAGTAGAAGAATCCTATTATCTGCCTACATAGGTAAGACCTACTTTTAGGAGTTCTGACCAAGCTCAGAGCCCAACTGAAAGGAAGGAACTCATAAACTACAAAACGCTCTTAAGTGTAAAAGGTTATTTCAATATAATCGGATATTTGATCTTGGTGGATTAGGGCCTTACCAGCCAAACTGTCACCACCACCACCACACACACACACACACACACACACACACACACACACACACACATGACCACTCTGGCTCTGCTCACTCCACTGCAGCCAGTCTTAGCTGGCTCCAAGTGGAACAGTTATTCCATTTCCTGTGATAACCATCAATGCCTCCGGGCCTCAGCCTGGCAAGTTGGGAGTTAACAGGATGTGGTTTTAGGACCAGCACTCTTCAGGAATGGTAACTCAAGAGTCTCACAAAGAAAAGTGGATTACTAGAGTGAACCATGAGTCACAGGAGCACAGCTTCATGCCCTTGCTAGTGAACAACCCAGACGGGAGAGGCCAGGAAGGACAAAAGAAAGGCACATAGAAATTGCAGAAACTCCAGAATTTAAGGACTAGTCTTCTTAATAAAAATAGCCAAGAACACCCCCAAACTGCCAGGCAGTACAGAAACGGTTCATACAAACTGAGTAAAACTATTAAAAATATAATTTGATAATCTAAATAGTGTCAGGCCGATCTAACCAGAACTGTGGGAGAAATATAGAGAAGGCCCATCAGTGAAGGCACATTGTCTTTTACTACCTGATGCTCAAGGCCCCCGCATTAGTTGGATGGTCAGCAAGGACTTTGTGATGTGTGCACACCTTCTTGTTAACAGTCAGGATGTATTTCCAGCTTTTGTGCATTACACTGCAGAACATTCATTTCAGACAAACAAGTCAAAGCCTCCAGCATTGTTTCACAGTGATCCTGAGAAAGAGGGGAGAGACCTGACTGGATTATCATTGTTGAATTTCATTACTTTATTGTGTTGGGTGGTCTAAGTCATTTCTCCTCTTACTCTACATTAAACATTTTTTGGGGGGGGGTGTGCAAAAGGGAGGGAGGCTTTTAGAGATTATTTAACCCTGTGTCCCTCTCCTATCTTCAAGAATAGCTATTCTGAAAACTAAGTTATAATTGCTGTCTTTCTTAAATATCCTGAAAGGACCTTGCCTCCCAATCCCTTCTAATTACTACTAATGCTACTGTAGCTGCTGTCAGAGGGCCATTTATTGTTGGTTGGTTTGTTTTGGGGTTTGATTTGGTTTTGGTTTTTTCGAGACAGGATTTCTCTGTATAGCCCTGGCTGTCCTGCAATTTACTCTGTAGACCAGGTTGTCCCTAAAATCCGAAATCCACCTGCCTCTGCCTCCCAAGTGTTGGGATTAAAGATGTGAGCTACTGCCTCTAGATTCTAGGCTATCCTGAGGCTCTTTAATCTCCAGTCCTTCCCAGCAAAGTCATTTTCCTCTTCTGTTCAATTGAATCAAATGTGCTGGAGAACACAGTTGCTTCTCGAATGGACAGCAAATACCTTCTCAGCCCTGTCACATCTGTCAAAGGGAGACATTTTCACGAGCATGTTCAGAATCCAGGTGAGGGAACAATGGAACTACAAAAGTGAATTCATTAGATTTTCTATCAACATGTTAGTCAGAAAGGAAGACCTAACAGCCCCTTTCAGAAATAAAATAAAAAGACTTGGATTTGAGAGTGTAACTATAAAATTAAGTGAGAAGCTAGATTAGCCCTTGAGTGAGCTGAATCAGCAGATTGAATCAATACAGAATCAGTTTCCAGTGAACCTGTTTGATTATGATACAGAGGGCATTTCTAGGATTATACTCTCTCCAATTAATGTTGCGTGATAACCAATATTTAGCTACAGTAATGTTCATTATAGCATTGTTTGTTTAGACCAGAAAAATCTGGAAAACAACAGAATATTCAGTTGGGATTGGCTCAGCGTTCCATCAATACCATTTACATTTCCATAGACATTAGGAGTGATATTGCAGAAGACTGGTTATATAGGACCATATCTCTAACAAATCATTTAGAGAGAAAAAAAACTGGTCTCAAGACAGAAGTATGACCGTTTTGTTAAATTTAAGAAATAAAATTAAACATAAAGTGTACACACATGTATACTTGAAATTTTAAACAATCTTTAAAAATATTGAAATGTGAGTTTTATATAAACTAAAAGGCTAACGGGTAAGTAGAGAGGTCTTAAATCTATATCATTTACCCACTGAGATATATGTAAGAAGCTCTATTAGTAATTCTTGCCAAGTTCAGACCCCAACAGGGAGTAAGGAGTCCATGAACTACAAAATAGTCCTAAGAGTTAAAGGGCTACTTCAGTATAATTTTTAAACACGTCGTCGAGTATCATGTACTGCGTTTACATCATTACCAGTCTTCTCCCCCTATTGCTCCACTCCTGTTGTCCCCACTCCCTCACAACTGTATTTTACACACACACACACACACACACACACACACACACACACACACGGCATATGTATAATAAAGGTCACTTATATATGGCTGAACACTTGGGATTGGATAACCTATCAGGGAGCTCCACCCCAGAGAAGACTGACCTTCCCTCTTGTAGCAGCCATTACTTGGCTTCATCTAGAGGTGGGCACTTGAGAGGCCCCACAACCATGTTGGGTATTAACTGGTGTTATCATTGTGATGGTTTGTATATGCTTGGCCCAAGGAGTGGCACTATTTGGAGGAGTAGGTTTGTTGGAGTAGTGTGTCACTGTGGGTCTGGGCTTTAAGACACTTATCCTAGCTGCCAGGAAGCCAATCTTTTCCTGTTTGCCTTCAGAATAAAATGTAGAACTCTCAGCTCCTCCTGCACCATGCCTGCCTGGATGCTGCCATGCTCTCACCTTGATGATAATAGACTGAACCTCTGAGCCTGTAAGCCAGCCTCAGTTAAATGTTGTCTTCATAAAGTTGCCTTGGTCATGGTGTCTGTTCACAGCAGTAAAACCCTAACTAAGGCAATTATTGAGCCAGTGTTGTTTAAATGACCGTGTTGTTACGATTTCATGGATGTAACTTACTGTTGTATATAGAAGACATTATGTCATAATCCACATTAACAAAATCTTCTGAACAATGCAGTGAGGGAGAACAGAGACCAAGAAAAGAAAGAACAAAAGAAAGATAAAATTGCTGTCAGTGTTAAATACAGGGAAACAGGCTGAGTAGACGTAACTCTGACCCAAAAGTTCATTTCTGTTCTCCTGGGATTTTCAATCACTTCATTGACTCCTGCATCTGATACTGAGTATCCTCGGGGGGGGGGGGGGGGGGGGGGGTGGGGGAGGGGTGTTTGCTCTTTAGCACCTGGGGCAGTACTTGATGTGTTTGTTCGAAAGGTGTTGCATTTTTCTACTGATTTGTAGGTTTGTGGTCCTAGAGATGGACAAGCCAGACTGTGTTTTTTGAATCTACCTCAACTTCTTCGTTTGTTCTAATTTTACCCAAAACACACTCTGACTACCAACCAGGGAGCATTTCTTGAGGAACACTGGCTTTACAAAACAATTGTAGCCACTTAAAAAAGTCTAGATTTGTCAATAAATACAGCTGTAATTACCGGGGCATGAGTGTTTAAATTTGTGTCCTACTTTTCAAAAGTTCTCTCTTGGTTAAGTTGGGGTTCTAGTCCTGCCTTTGCCATTAAGATCTGTGTGACCTTAGGCTTGCCAGTTTATCATAGGAGGGGACAAATGGTGTGTATGAAAGCCCTCTGCAAATTGTATTTGAAATGTAGTAATTATCAAACTTGATCTCTAAATCTCTCCAGGGTCTAAAACTTTTATTCATTTTAAAAATAATTTTAGTAAATTCATCTGATAAGTGCCAGCTATTATAGTTTGGCACATACAAAGACTCCTTTAATTCCCATTTTAATGAGTGTGGAATAGTCGGTTAGTTTAAATAACAGCACCCCAAATAAAGTCGAGTCTTCAGGAACTTAGGGTAAACCGTTCTGCAGAATGATAGATGAGTTAAAAGAGAAGATTGAGTCCCAGCCAATACCTAAAACAGTTTCCACATCTGAAAGCAGATACCACCAAGTTTGCCCATCCTGTGCCAAAGAAATGAAAATCAATCATCTGATTGGCATACTAGAAACCACGGCTGCTAGGGTTGTGGCCACTCACACGTTATTTAGTCCCTAGTCAGTACTGGAATGCTGAGTACAATATTCTGGAAACAAATAACACATGCCAAACTATACACATCAACTTTATTTACCATGTGTCTGTGTAAAATCATATAACCTTAGAAGCACTTCTAAAAGACACTTAAGACTATGAGGCCCACAACTGAGGTTTTTTGCAGGTGGGTTTCTAACAATCCTCCTTTTAAAAAGTTAGATACATAAGTTGACTTTAAAAACAAATGTTTCTAGCTCTTTTTCCTCATTCCTCTTCATCTCCACCTTTGCCCTCTTCCCCCACAATAAATCTTTGCCACGTGGGGAAAAAAAATGTTTTCAAATAAAGATCTAAAAAGAAAATCATTGCCAGGCAGTGGTGGCGCATGCCTTTAATCCCAGCACATGGGAGGCAGAAGCAGGCAGATCTCTGAGTTCAAGGCCAGCCTGGTCTACAGAGTGAGTTCCAGGACAGCCAGGGCTACACAGAGAAACCCTGTCTTGAAAAACCAAAAAGAAAAAAAAAAAAAGAATCATTGACCCTCAGCACCAGTTTTTAGGATTATTTTTACTTAATGTGGACAGATGTTTTGACTGCATGTATATTTGTGCACCACATGGGTGAAGGGCTCCAGAGGCATCTGATCCTCTGGAATTGGCATTCCAGACAGTTGTGAGACATCATATGGATGCTGGGAACCAACCCAGATCTGCTGAAGGTACTTCAAGAATTCCAGCCATCTTCCTAGCCCCCCACCACCCCAAAATGCATTTTAATGATACAAATGTAGGAAGATAAGAATCTCAATAAAATGCATGAAATTAGATTAGTAGATGATAAACACACAATTCTCTAATTTTGTGGAATGATTTGCTAGATTTGTACCTATCTAAACACAGACCTTTGAAAATCACCTAATTTAGTTCTCTTTGTGCTCTCCCTACCACAGCAACTAAGTATTTATAACCCTCCACCAAGATGCTGCATGTTTGTGTGTGTGCGCATGTGTGTGTGTGTGTGTGTGAGAGAGAGAGAGAGAGAGAGAGAGAGAGAGAGAGAGGTACGCTTTGGCCAAGCAGAGTTTGCTTATCCTTCAGAACTCCTTGTTAAGCCCTAGATAGACTGTAGCTACAATACCAGCTTTCAAAGTTGCATTTACAACTTTTTTTTTTTTTTTTTTCATTTTTCCTTGTTCTGGAGTGATGGCTCAGTGGTCTAGAGCACTTAAATACTCTTGCAGGGTATCTGGAGATCACCCACCTCAGATGGCTCTCAAGCACCTGTGACCCCAGTTCATGCACTCCAATTCCCTCTGGTATCCATGTATGTGGCGCACAAAAACTCATGCATGCACACACATACAAGAAATAAAGATATATCTTTTTTATTTTAATGTTTATTTTAGGATTGACTTAAAAGTTTTACAACTCAGGCTATATTCGTGTTTCATAGCACCCTAGGGAGGGAGCTTTTGTAAACCTTAACCTTCACACTCAATTTTTAGTAAAATTTTGTACCTAAAAATAAGGTCAAGCTCTGTTTTATCAGTTTTAAATAAAAAATTACCTCGTTTTAAACAACGTCGGTTTTATTTTGTAATATTTATTTATACCGTTTGCATTAATAGTGTACTTCTCAACATGACCCAAGACGAAACTGTTTCTTTGAGGATGGGTATAACAAATTTTACTATGCGCAATTTTCTTATTAAGTTTTTCTGTACATTACATAACATTAGGAAGCTTCTTTAGAATTGTTTCTTTCAGATAATAAGTGTATTCAAAGGGATACGAACAGACATAGGGCGAGAGTAATTCCAGGTTCTTTATGCTCCCTTTAAAAAATGGGGGGAGTTAGCAACATTTCACGGAGCCCTGGACTCTAATTACTAGTAATCAACAGGGATCGCTAAAACCTGAACCACTTCCTAAACCCAGCTCGACCAGATCAGAGACCACAATCTATTTCGACACACTGTGCTGGAAAAGGACGGCCCCAGAGTGACCTGAAAAAGGATCAAAGGCTATAAACCGCTTCAAACGCGGAAAAAGAGATCACTCAGCTCCTAAGGAGACCAGAAGCTTTCATTGGCCACATTTGAAAAGAAGGTGACTCCCTAACGCGCTCTCCTGACGCACAGCAAGCCACTGTCCTCGGTGTCCGAAGTGACTAACAGGTAGCAAGAGTAAAACCGCGGCCGGCCGGAAGTAGAAGTGAGCCCGGGCGGGGAAAGAGGACAGGCCGAATCAGGCCTGCGCAGTCCGCAGGCATCTCAATGCGCAGGCGCATCTGGGCGTGGCTGGGTGACGCTAGGAGCGTGGGCTGCGACTCTCGCGAATCCGGTTCCGCCCTCCCTTTCTCAACCCACCCTACCGAAAGAGCGCCCGAGATCCCTTTCCCAGAGTGCTCCGCGCCGTGAAGAAGCGGCTCCCGGGGACTGGGGGCATTTTGTGTTGGCTGGAGCTGGAGTAACAAGATGGCGGCATCAGCGGAGTGACGGGTTCCCTCCGGGCCGGAGCCGGCGGCAGTGGTGGCAGCGGTACCGCCGCCCTAATTCACCGCGCCCCTTCCACAGCCCGCGACGTCGCCGCGAACGCGAAACAGCGGCGGCCGCCCAAATACCAAGTGGCCGAGCTTCAGCAGCCGCGACCACCCTTCACTAACTGCGGCCTGGCCCTCAGCGAGCGGCGGCGATCCGGCTTCTCTCAGCCGCCTTTGCACCCTGTAAAGCCAACAAAGCCTTGGTTTTAGGTTGCCTGCCGCGCTCTTCAGTTCTGCCGGGTGGAACAGCCCCGGAGGCTTCCATCCTCTTCCAGAGGTGCCGGGGCTTGGCCCCCGCCTCCATCTTCGCTTCTCAGGATGGCGAGCAGCAGCGGCTCCAAGGCCGAATTTATCGTCGGTGGGAAATACAAACTGGTGCGGAAGATCGGATCTGGCTCCTTCGGGGACATTTATCTAGCGATCAACATCACCAATGGCGAGGTAATCACCCGGTTCGGGGGGAACGTTAACGCTGGGCTTTTTTTCACCCCAACCCCCCCTAAGTACTCCAAGCCTCTGCACGCACGCACGCACGCACTGGGGAGTCCAGAGCGAGCCAGTTTTCCTCGCTTAGCAGCCTCCCCCACTATTTCCCTAAAAAGGAAAAACCCGGTACAAAAGGCAGGGTAAGCTCAAAGGTTTTCCACTTTGTTCAAAGTATCTCATTTTAACCGTTATTTTTTAAGATGAGAAGGGCGAAGTCTTCTGATCGCCATGGTTTTCTTTGTGTTTCTTAAATTTAATCTGGGGTTCTTGTTCCAGGTAGAACAATTTCCTTTTAAAAAGTCTCGCCTTACGTTCCAAGGTTGCCTGTTTCCTGGATGACTCCTTTCATTCACTTTAGATTTAGAGGACATGGAAAGGGTTCGCCTTTGCCCCCCGAAAAGCCCTTTGAGGCTGCTTGTGCTTTGTAATTACTGAGGTCGCTTTCCCCATCTTTTCACGTCCTTGTAGAGACGCCTAGAAGCAAGCATTGCTAACATTTCTTCTCGTTTCCCAAGTGAGTTTTGAATCTAGGGATTTTGATACCATCGTCCCTTTCCTCTGCAGGAAGTGGCAGTGAAACTAGAATCCCAGAAGGCCAGGCATCCCCAGTTGCTGTACGAGAGCAAACTGTATAAGATTCTTCAAGGTGGGGTTGGCATCCCCCACATACGGTAAGAACCTTTGAGCACGTAGTCGATCACAGTGGGAATTGCGAAATGTGAAAGGGGTTGAGGCTGGTAATTGGACCCGATGAATCGGTCTTGTTACTGAGTCCTCCAGATTCCACAGTTAACCGTAATCGTTGAGTAATTTTTAGTTCCCCAACTTAGTTTGTTGCACTGCTGCATTTAGCTTCTGTCATTTTTCCGCTTCCCGAGGCTTTCATTTGCAGTTAACTATGCGGGTCGTCTTTGGTCCCTACTCAGAAGGGTTGGCTTCTTGCTATTTTTAAGGAGACCTTTGGTGTTCATATGTTTGTCCTCTGAAGTGGACATGTAGGTGTGGATGTAACTGAGTTTAGTCTGTTGGGGTTGATATCGGAGCTGGTTTGGGAAATGGCTGCTCTTTTGTTGTGTTTTTGTTCCAACATGTCTTCCTCCTCCGCTTAGAAAATGGCGGAGCGACGTGACTCAACCCCATATTTCTGCCTTTTTCTCAGCTTGGAATCACAAAATAAGCTTCCTTTATCAGCCTTAAATGGATTAACCTTGAAAAGCCAAGAGTTGAGTTTCATAAGGCCATGAGATTCTGGGAAAGAGATGACATGGCTATGTGATCGCTGCAGCAGATGCGACATAAACTTGTGAAATTGTACTCATGTAAAATTCTTATCCCTGTCCAATGCGTTCATTGCTTTTTTGCTTTTGTGAATGGTAATCTTTGATATGTTTCAGTTCCTACAAACTTTATGTGTAATGACAAAGGCAGTTTTGAACTGCACCAACTGTTGAAATCTGCTGGCCAGCTGTATAAAAGAAAGCTTCACTTTGACAACAGTTTGATAAATAGTTTCAACCTGTTGAATTATTTTGTTGGTAACATTTAAAGGGAATTAGAAAGGGATGAATGGTAAATAGAAATAATCAGAATAGAAACTGCTCTTTCAAATATTTTAATATTTTAGAATAATTTTAAATTTTGTTTTTGAAATTAACCTTTAAAAATACAGTTTTAAATCTCAACTGTTTCCTAGCAGTACCCAAAGGTAACATTTGCAAATAGAATCATAGTTGAGAATTAAATGGACTGCTACATAATGTATTCTCTCTTCTATCCCTCCCTCTCCTCTGCCTAGAATGGGCTATGTAGACCAACCAACCACCCTGGGGCTGGAACTCAGAGAGATCAGCCTGCCTCTGTGTTCTTAGTGCTGGGAATAAAGGATCAAGCCACATCTGGGCTTTTTATCTCACTTTGTATCCTCAAGGAATTGTCTTCAACCTAAATAGCACTACTTTTAAAAACACATTTTTTAAAAGAAAACGTTTTAATTAAGATGTTGAGAGATAAATACACCACTGATCATTTGTAAATGAGCTCTTTGAAAATCCAGATTTATGTGGCAAATACTAAAGTGAAATTGGAGGAGATCTAAGTTTGAGTTTTGAACATTTTTTTGGTCCCTAATATACACAGTCATGGGAGAAAATAAGGCCCTAGATCTCCACTGATTTGGTTTCATTACCATTGTTTTTCCTGGGATTTCTTAGAAGTACAATCACTGTATCGGGTCATTTGTATTTGATTCTTTATATATATATTGCCCTCTGTTGAGAGAGTTACAAAATTCAAAAAACAGTCCTTGCCTTTTCAATGCTAAACAAATGCTAATGTGTTGTTTAGTCTAGTAGCTTATTTAAGGACCATGCAGATACAGATCATTAAGGGCATTGGGTAGTATATTAAATAAGCAGATGAATAAATTAACTTGGGTGCAGACTAGTAGGTGCCTACTATAAAAATGGTGAGTGCAGAGAGAGTTAAGGCCTCTGTAAGTAAGCTTTCCGTGGGTGTGGCTAAATAGGATTAACCTGGCTTTTAAATTAAGGCTTCCGGGGAAAGGAGATGAGATTTCAGGAAGAAAGCTTGGTAGACTGGTTGGGGAGGGCATCCAAGAATAGATGGCTTCTGGGAGTGGTTCCTAGGGCAGAATGGTAATTAGGAAGGGGTGGGGAGAGTGTACTGGGATATTTAGCAGTGGTAGGAATGGGTACATAGAAACAAATAAGTGTGTTGGGTTTTGGTTTTGTTTGTTTTTAATTATTTTTGAGACAAGGGTCTCATTGTACAGTTCTGGCTTGCCTCAAGCTCAGATTGTTTTGTCCTTCCCTCATTGGTTTTAAAGGAAAGTAGCATTTTTGTCTATTCCTCAGTATTTCTATGTCACTTATGCATAATAGGTAGATCAAGAGGTAGACCCACACACATATATAATATTGGTAAATACTAAGTTGACTGCTAAATAGAGCAGTCTGTTTTATTCATTAATTGATATTTAAATTTTTACCTCATTGTACCCATCCCCCTTTCGTACTTTGGTTTGTGTGCCTAGATATAATACGTTTATAAGATTGACTTTAGGATAATTTGGTATATCCTAAGAGGCTCAGTTGCCTACAAAGGTGGTGGTTCCCCTCTTCCTCTGTACTTTGAGGGATTCACAGCCACTTAGAAGTCTAGCCATAAGAGTATGACATTCAGTTGTATGCTACAAGAAACTGATTCCTTTGGCTTGTGGGATATCTGGAAGCTCATCTAAAGTCACTGGCTCTTGTCTTCCTTTGCTATGTGCTGTTCTCAAGTCAGTTCATTTTCTCTACAGGAAAAACAGTTTTCATAAGCAGGAGGAGTTGTTACCTGAGTGGAAATAGTTAGGGCTTGGATGTTTGAGCTCTATATCTGCTCAAGGCTCTTGAAGCTAAGGTGACCTAGAGTCAGTCTCTTAACCTCTTTCAGGCTTATCGGCTTCCTCATCTATACAGTTAAATTAATAATTTATTAATGTTTTTGTTGAGGGTGGGAGAGTGCTGAATAGAAAGAACTGTTGATGAGGCTCTGCAGTTAAGAGCATTTAAGGTTCTGAATTGAGATCTGAGCAGCTGCAGGGGAGTGTGATGCCCTCTTGTCATCCAGGCACTTGGACTCCCATGATACTCACATACTTACACACTTTTACTACCAAGGAAAAAACAGGAAATGTATTCTTCTGGGAAAAGAACTCACTTCTTCCCTGCTTTTTATGTTCAGAAGTTTGGGTGTGAGTAAAGATTTCCTATTAAAAGTGTTTTTGATTGCTTAATCGCAGACCTTTCAGTTCATGAGTTTTTAAGACCTGCTTCCAGGTGATAGTTACAAGCATTTTGTTTTTCAGAGTTTGGTGCTATGTCAAAGTCTTACCATTAAATGTTTTTCTGTGAAGCTACCTCCAAGACTAACAAATGCTGCATCTGCTTCTGGCAACTTTTTAGGTTAACTATTTTAGAAAGACATAATGGTAAAATGTACTTTTATAGCAAAAGTGTGTATAAGAAGGTGGTTTAGATATGGGAAAATAATTTTTGCTTATGTTTTTCAACTACATCTTCCTGCATTTGCACTTACGAAATCATTAATCACTGCTAAAAGGAGTTTAAACAATTGCAGTCTTAAACTTTTGCTTTCAAGTATATATGTTGTGAATAAGGTTGTGGTGTTATAGAGGGAAACAGCTGTTGAAGGTGTTAGGAGAAGTGACTTCTTTCAAAGTGTACCCAAATTCAAGTGTACTAGAAATGCTTTGTATTGTTAATTTGTGGGATAGTGATTTGGAGCTGACAGAACCTGAGAGAACATCTACTGACACAAATTTAAACAAGAACATCTGATAAATTAAACTTTGAGTTCCTGGCTCCATGTTCTCCTGAGAGCCATTATCATCTCCATGTCAAGGTCATATCTTGCCTGCTCTACACCTCCACCCTTTTATTTGCTACTGAGAGAGGCATACTCGATCAAGTACCAGTATCCCAAGGAACAATAGCTAGGCTTGGTGGCTCATATCAGTAATCTCAGCAATGAAAGCATTGTGAGGCCAGCCTGGGTAACATTAGGACCTGTCTGCAAAGAAGAAAAAAATGTATAAGCAGAAGTCTAGAATTTGTTGCATCTTTTTCGTTTGTTTTTTGGAGACAGAGTTTCTCTGTGTAGCCCGGGCTGTCCTGGAACTTACTCTGTAGACCAGGCTGGCCTCGAACTCAGAAATCTGCCTTTGTTACATTTTTTTAAGTCAGGGTCTCACCATGTAACTTGTGACCAGGAACTCAACCTTGTAGACCAGGCCGACCTTGAACTTTGATATCCTTCCTCCAGAGTGTTGAGATTAAGGTGTTCCCCACTATTCATTAATTCAGCCTTGAGTTACTACTAAGTAAGTTACTTGACTATCTTTGTAGCTATTGGTTAATAAATGTCTACTTAAAATAATGCTCTTTGGTAAGGCTTAGATATATTTACATATAATGAAATGCAAAGATGCTAATGTGCATTTGAATTAGTTTTGACAAATGTATGCCCTTACTGAGATACAAGAATTATGTATACACATTGCCTGTCTTTTATAAACTATAATCTGAATTTTTTAGGGTAATTTTTATATTATAATTGTGTGCCATTTTTTTTTCTGAATTTGGTAACTGACTAAAACAACAATGTCAAAGCCTTCAGGTTGCTAATCTGCTTCTCACCTTAAGTACTCTTTAGAAGTTACCTGACAGTAATTATGTGGTTGTGATGCTCCTGGTTGAATTCTCAGTGATAGTTAATAACTTTAACTTGATTCTTTCCCTCTAAGACCTAGAATACTGCCATTCCCTAGTCTTGGTGACCAGTGAGTGGAAATGTATTGTGGCTGGTTTAATAAGGACTTTGAAAGTGCCATACAGAAATAATTAGTTGAAAAGTGTTATATATGAAAATGTAAAAGACAAAAGCCAAATTGTATTTGAACCTAGAATTCCATAATTTTTGAGGCAGGAGGTTCAAGAACAGCCTGAACTACATTGCTCTCAATAATAATAATAATAATAATAATAATAATAATAATATAATAATGATAAAGCAATAACAGTCTAACCAACCAAACAGGAAAGAGCTCAGTAGTTAAAGAATGTGTTCTGTTCTTACAGGAGATCTGAATTACATTCCCAGCACCTATTTTGGGTGGCTAATGACTAACTCCAGCTCCAGGGAATCCAACTCCTCCTCTGTGATCACTCCACTCGTAATACATATAAATGTTTTAGAAAAATAAATAAAACGAAGAACAAGAGTCACACTATTCAGGCATTATATATTATCTCTATTAATCACTACAAGAGTCCTATAAGTTGGGAGTTTCATATAAAAACAACATATAGTATATGACTTAGATATTTAAGGCCTTTTAGGGTGATTCTGAAGTGGAAAAATACTTGACCTTACTACACTATGTAGGATAACTATTGCCCACTGCTCAGCTAATTTATCCCTGTAGTTCCTGAAGTATGTATCAGTAAGACCTTGACCTTCGAATTGGCCTGTGCCTTTAATCCCAGCACTTGGGGGGTTATGTTAGGTGGGTCTCAAGCTTGAGGCTAGGCTGGTCTACAGAGCCAGTTCCAGGCCAGCCAGGGCTGCCCAGAGAAACCCTGTCTCAGAAAAACAACAATGGACTCTTTATGTGCTTTGAGTGCTATGCTGTTAACCTCATACAACCAGATGGTTTGGTGATTTTTGTTGTTTGGTGGTAGTGGGGGTGGATATCTAAAACTGAATTAAACTACAATGCTTTGAAGGAAAAACAGATCTTACTGTAAGGCTCAGCATAGCCTTTGGGTATAAAGAAGCTCTTACTGTGACTTGATTTTATGTGTTTGTTTGCTTTTTTAATCCAGCTGTAGGAATAAATACTGTACATACTGAATTTTAGAAGTAATTGATATGTGTGTGGTTAAGTTCTTTAGCTTCTAATTGAAATGTTCTCCAGTTCTAATACTTGTATTAGACTAAGACTGCACTAATGCTCCTTCTTTTGCCTTGAATACTGTTGTAAAGAAACCACTGTATCCTTGAAATTTAATGTCAGAACTATGTGTGATAGAACACACATGTAATCTCAGAATTATAGGCCAACCTGGGCCACAAGTGAGACCTTGTCTTTAAAACAAAGTTCTTTAGTTTATAAGTTTAATTACTATCTTAGCCATTTAAAATGTCTAGGTCAATATCAAGAAGGAGGTTGCTGCATTGAGTATTTGTGTGGTGTGTGATGTGTTTTTTGCTTGCTTTCTTGCTTGTTTGTTTGTTTGGTTTGTTTTGTTTTTTAAGAAAACAGCTACAGTGGCTGAAGTATAGGTAGTATAAATTGCCCTGTGTTTAATTTGTATTGCCTTTAAATGTACAGTGGAGGAATTTACAAGTGAACTTTAAGACATAGTTGTCCTGCCCTCCCTTATCTGAAATTGAAAAGCTTGGAAATAGTTTCATTAGAAGTGTCTCATATGTAGTACTTGGTAAAAGTGTAGCGAGAACCTTCTGGACTAGAGTTCATGCCTTTATTAATATCATTCTCTTCTTTTTCTTTTCCTTTTTTTTTTCAAGACAGGGTTTAAACTCTGTATAGCCCTGGCTGTCCTGGAACTCACTCTGTAGACCAGGCTGGCCTCGAACTCAGAAATCCACCTGCCTCTGCCTCCCAAGTGCTGGGATTAAAGGCGTGCGCCACTACTGCCCAGCTGCTTTTTCTTTTCATGTTTATTTATTTTTGTTTTGTTTAGTTTGAGATGGGGGTTTTACTATGTCGATATGGCTGGCCCCGCACTCAAGGTCCACCAACCTAGCATCCCTAGTGCTTGGATTAAAGGTGTGTGCCATTCCACCACGCCTGGCTTCCCTTTTCTGTTCTTGATTATGCTTTTTATTTTCATTTGGGATTGGTTTTTGTGTGTGGGCTGTTCCTATCACCAAATTGTCCTTGGTTAAATCAGTGTTCTGGTTTTGAATTTGTGCAATTTTAATTCACAAGTGAATGTTAGCTTCAAATCTATAATGGTTGAAACTGCCTTGGTTAAGTTAATATACTTAAACATATAAGCATGCTTATATATAGCATGTGTAAGTAAGTTATATATAAAAACTTTTCTTATGAATGCCCACTGTGTTTCAGCAAGTTTAAAATAGGCACACTTCAAACTGTACCTAGAAGCACTCAGTTGCTTTCATTGGTCATTGTCTTAATTAGAGGTGTCTGTTTCTATGACAAAGCACCAAGACCAAAAGCAACTTTGGGAGGAGTTTATTTTAGCTTAGAGTTCCATAGCACAACTGAGGGAAGTCGGGGTAGGAACTTGGCAAAAGCTGAGTCAGGCCATGGAGGATTGCTACTTGCTTGCTTGCTTGCTCAGACTCCTTTACAGCAGCAATTTAGGACCACCAGATAGGACTTGAAGGACCTGTACCACAGGCTCACCTGCAGGCAATCTAGTGGAAGTATTTCCCAGATTAAGGCTCCCTCTTACATATGACTTGTGTAAAGCTGACATAAAACTCTCTAGCACAGTCAGAATCAAGGGACAGATACCTTTAAGGATGTCTGTTTGAATCCAGTGAAGTGAGCCTTTCTCAGACCTATAGCTACATGACATGAGTAGAGAGATGGCTCACCATCTATTCTTGGGTAAGAGCAGTTGTTGCTCCTTGAGGATTGGAACTCTATTCAAAGCACCGGATGGTGGCCCACAGTCATCCAAAACAAACAATCCCTCCCTGCCACCGTGTGTGTGTGTGTGTGTGTACACATACATGTATGTGAGTATGTGTGTGTATGTTTTCTTTTTGTCATGTACAGAGTTGTGCAGTCATTACCATAATCCAGTTTTAGGTTATTTTCATCATATTCCTCAAAGATACCTGAACCCATTAGCAGTTATTCTCTATTTCCTTGCTGGCCGCAGGAAAGCAGCAGTTTTCTTTTCTGTATGTGTATGGTTAGTTGCCTTTTAGGAAAATACTGATCAGGGCCTTGAACATATAACAGTGGGAAAGTGCTTGCTTGGCATCTGGGAGCCTCTGGGTTTGGTCTGTAACACTCTACCAAAAGAGCAAGACTATGAATCATTTGTGATTGATATGCAGTTGATGACTGTATTTTCCACTTCCAATGAATAAAGGTATTTTAATACATGAATCTCTTGACCTTCAGTTGTCTATACTTTGCCCCATAGTACTAACACTGTTATTAGTGTTTAAAGTAGTGAGGACATGAACTCCCAAAGAATTCATGCATTGTGATTTTTGTCAAACTTTAAGTAGTATAATAAACATGCATAGCTTTAACCAAGAGAAATGTAAATAAAATAGTGGATATAAAATGTTTTTTTTTTTTTTTTAGTGAATTAACTAGTGAAGAAGACAAGGTAACTGATTGTTCTTTGTAATACAAACCATACTGGTTACCTGCAGTTTATTGTGACCATTCATGCTTTCATCTGACTCAGTAAAAGTAACTTATTCTCAAGTAGAAATTTTTGTCTAGAGGCTTACTGCTTCCATCTGCTACCCTAGGCCTAGTCCTGGAAGCTTCTAGCCTCTGTACAATCTAATCTAGGCCTAGAATGTTTTCAGCCTCTGAGAGTTACTGCTGAATAAGCTTGCCCATTCTTAGTTTTTTCTGATCTCTGGCTAGCAGATTCAACTCTGCTATTCTGGCTTAAAACTCTCCAACCTGACTGAATCAGTCTGGCTTCTCTTTCTTGTCCTCTCCTGAATTATTCTGCTTGGCCTCAAACTAACTTCTAGCAATCTGTTCTGATCTTCTGTTTCCTTCTTATTCGCTGGCTTATTCTGTCTTCATCTGTGTCTAGTTTGTTCTCATTTTGCTCTTTTTGAACTGTTTGTAAGGCCCTCAGAGTAGAAATGCCTGGTTTCCTGCCCCATCTCTTCATTGCTCCTCTTGTAGCTTCCCTTTCCTCTCGTCTCATGAGAGTTGGGTATATCCTATTCTGTCACATCTTTCTCTGATGTATCACTTTGCCTGACACTCAGACATCATTTTCAAACATGGGTGCTTACAAACTAACTTCACAACTTCATTGTTTGGGATTAAAGGTGTGTGTGCTAAGGGTGTATCTGCATTCCAGCCAGAGGGATTAAAGCTGTGTACTAAGGTGTGTGGCCACAACACAACTAGAGACAAGCTTTTCAGTAAATAACACAATCTTGGTGTTCACAGTGTGATCAAATATCATGCAACAACTCTCTTTATAGTACGACTAAGTCTTATTATTTTTAGGAAATTAATATTTTAAGTCATCATCTAAAGTTTGGATCCTGTAATTTTTTTCCTCTGACATCTTTATTTGACTAATACGTATTGAATTGTAAACAAAAATAATCATGAAAGAAGATATTATTCGTTTTGTCTTGTTAGCTATTATAAACATCAGATTCATAAGTGTGCAATAGTTTAACTGAGTGGTGTTTCAGGCTTTGTATTAATGAGAGACATTAAGAAGTACATAGCCAGAAGAAAATGTTCTACAACAATGCCCTTCTAGCCGGGCGGTGGTGGCGCACGCCTTTAATCCCAGCACTTGGCAGAGGCAGGCAGATTTCTGAGTTTGAGGCCAGTCTGGTCTACAGAGTGAGTTCCAGGACAGCCTGGGCTACACAGAGAAACCCTGTCTCGAAAAACCAAAAAAAAAAAAGAATGCCTTTCTACCTCTTTCTCCGGCTCTTAAATTATTTGGGGATGTTCCCTGGGCCTTGGAGAAGGAGTTATAGAAGTCCCATTTAAGGCCCATTTTCAACAGTTAATGTCAGCACTTTGACCAGTTAGGATTCTAATCTGTATGCAATCTCTAGTCAGCAATACAACAGTGGTCCGAAATTAGAGCCAGTTGATTTGAGCTTTATCTGTATTCCCTGAATCTCTTGAATATCACTTTTGAAATCCACTACAGTTCTGTTCTGATGGATGATATTGCATCGATGATAGTATTGAGTACCTGATACCATTAATTGAAATAAACAATTTCAAAAACAGAAATACCAGCATTCTGATCTGCATACAGTCTCCATGTAGCAGTGGAAGCTTCCCTAGCAGGGCCTTTGAGTTCCTAAACCACAGGCTTTTGACTAAGTTTATAGTACCAAATGTGAATTTCTTCCTGGGAACATTATATAGTGAAATCTTTATATTCTTGTGTTAATATTGATGTTTTAAAATCAGTGCTATTTATTAACAGTGCAGCATATTAGAGCAAAATTGTTTTGTAAAAAAAATCATTGAAATACCTAAGAAGGAGTTTCCTAGATACCTGTAAGTAATGCTTTCTTGGCCTTTTGAGACAGGATCTCATCTTACCCTGGAACTTAGGCTGAACTTAGACTTACCTCAGACTCCTGAAGGCTAGCGTTACAGCCAACATTCACAGATTTTATTTTTTAAAAAATCTTGGCTTTAGTTCCTATTGGTACTAGCAAAGAAATTAAGCCGGGTTTGGCTTTTATGTCATTTACAGCAATTTTAGCTTTTTTTGTGGAGACAAAGGCTTGCTGTATATATAGCCAGGTTGGTTCTATATTATTTTGGAGAAGAATTTGTGTTTGCAGACTTAATCGCACTTGAGTTATTTAACGTGCAATATAACACAAGATAGTTAAACAATTCTTCTCGAACAGATAAACCTAATCATGTGTGCCAATACTACTTTGGTAATACTAAACTAAGAAAAATGTGATTTCTTTACAAAGAAGGACGAATAAGTAAGTGCAGTTTGGTGTGAAGGGAGTCATGAGCGAATGAATACTAAGCCTTTCTGTAGTGTTGTAGGACGGCTGAGGGAGTTCAAGGTCAGGGGAATGATGCAGAAGGCTACAAAATTGAGTTGTGCTAATGACAGTTGTTATTGGGTGGCTATGCGTGAGGGAAAAGTCTATTACTCTTCATTTAGTTGATTATCCAGTTTAAATTTAAGGATGTTAAGTGATAATGTTTTGTATTGACTCTTCTATTGTTAGGTGGTATGGGCAAGAAAAAGACTACAATGTGCTAGTCATGGATCTTCTGGGACCCAGCCTTGAAGACCTCTTCAATTTCTGTTCAAGAAGGTTCACTATGAAGACTGTACTTATGTTAGCTGACCAGGTATGTGAACTTTTGACAAAACAAACAAAAACTGAGAAAGGTTGTTTATGAAATGTCAATATTTCATAGAACTGTGTTGTTTTTGGGTTTTGTTTTGTTTTGTTTAGTTTTTTGTGTGTGGTGGCACAGACTCTAAAATTCCAGCATTCAGGAGGCTGAAGAGGGCTTACCAATCTAGCCTGAGCTTTATACAAGATCCTGTTCATGATGATCAAAGAACAGCAAAGTTTTTCTTTCTCTTTTTAAATGAATAAGGTACCCAAATAACTAACAATGAATGAATCTAGACAAGTTGATACTTAAGGTCAGAAAGTCTGAAAGTACTAATAGCATTGAAACGGGTCCACGGCATTTCAGAAATGCCTGAGTTTGCTTCTTTGGAGCCCAGCTAGCTTCAAACTCCCTAGGTTTACCACTGGGGAAACTAAAGAAGAAAAAATAGTCCTTTCTAGGAGCCCAGAGTCAAGAAGAGAAAGGTACAAAAACAAGTTAGTCAAAGTTCTGTGGTAGAAGAGTTAACACTAGTAATGGGAAAGACTAGCTAAGGGTTGTAGCTAAGGCTTTCTTGCAATGGAGTACTTGAGAGTTGTTCTTTCTTGGTATGTAAAGCCCATAGAGATACACCTGCCTTTGCCTTCTGAATGCTGGGATGAAAAGCGAGTGCCACCACATCCAGCAGCCCATGTATTTAATCATTTCTACTCAAACAGGCCAAAAGCCATTACTAGTTTAGGCTTGAATAGCTAGCAAGCTTGAAATCAATGAGGGCTTTGTTGTTTTTGTTTGCCTTAACTATTCTTGTGCAGTCATTATAGACTATAAGTGATCTGACCTACTGGAGCGCTTGAGAAACTCTGTGCTGCATGCTTTTATCACCTATTCTATTCTTTTTCTTTTTCAGATGATCAGTAGAATTGAATATGTGCATACAAAGAATTTTATACACAGAGACTTAAACCAGATAACTTCCTAATGGTATTGGGCGTCACTGTAATAAGGTTAGTTAAATGCTCTTTGCATGAAAGAACAAAGAGTAAAATATTGATATGAATTGCTTTGATAAGCTTAATTTTTAAAAAACCATAGTAAATTGAATATTCTGTAATTTGCTTAAGAGATTGTGCTAGAAGGATAATCAGTTAACTCTATTAACTTAGTAACTTGAAATATATTTTCTACAATTTATCCAACCACGGCTAGTTAATTTATGTGAAAATAATAAAATTCCAAGGGCTTTTTAATGAGCTTTAATTAATTAACTTTATATAACTTGGACGATTGTATCTAGTTTTCATTACTTAAATAGTGAAAACACTTACATATAATCCTTCCTGAATGAAAGGAATCTGATTTTTAACCTTAGACTCTAAAGTGTAGTTTTGTAATAATGGGCTTGTGCCAGCGTGGCAGCCACCGACCCATCTGACGCTGTGGCTGATGTGGTTGATACTGAGTGCTTCAGTCCTTGGATTGATGTATTTAAAGGAATAACTCTTAGGCCTGCTTCAAAAGTAGCTTACAGTTTATTACTTGGGTTTCAGGTTGGGTGAGTTCTCCACCCCTCCTCCATGCTATTACAGGAAAATACAAACTAGCGAATTGAACATTTGTGTAGCAAAATGAGTATTTATTGGGGTTCTTGATGATCATTCCACATATGGGGTGATTAGGTTATGACGCATGATTGCAGTTAGAAATTAATTATATTGAAAATTTTGTCTGCAATGCTTAGTTTTATTGAGTGAATTGCTTTCTTTATTCATTCAATGTTGAGCTCGGGCAGACAGGCAGCATTGGCAATGCACGAAGCATGTTCCGATCTGATGATCTCAGAAATTCTCAACTTCAGGACAAACTTGGGGGAGGGGGACTTTTTTTGTTTGTTTTTTGGAAGGAAACTTCCCGTTTGTTAACCAGGTAGGGAGTGTGATGCTTTAGGTCCAGCCGTAAATGTTTACCTTTGTTTGCCTGTATGAATGCCAACTTGGAGCCATTATTAGAACTGGTGTTACTTGTTAATGCTAGAGATATTAATGTTGGTCTGACCAAGTTTTAGGAAATTAGATTTTTCACTGAATTTCATGTATTTAAGGGCTTTTCAGCCATATAATTTACCTTGCATCCCTAAATTGCATATAAAGAAATGAACCTTCTCTCTTTGAAGCATCCAGGTTCTTAGTTACTACTGTAAAACCTGGTAATTGGTTGGAAAAAAATCAGTCTTAATTTTTTTTCTCCTGCAGTTTTGGTAGTTTGACTCTTCTTTTGGCCATTTCCCAGCCCTCTCCTTCTGTTTTTCTTATCTTTAGACACCCATTATGCCCACGTGATCCCTGTTCTGCATAGTGGCAGAGCAGTAAGCACATGGGCTTTGCCTTTACTTTAAACAATGGCCTAGATAGTAGTACCTCACACTCTTTGCCTCTTCTTAGGAATAATCTGTTAAACCACATAGATGTCTTGGGAAGTCCATGTTCCATTTTTAGAGTCTGTGTCCTCAGTACAGATGGTAAAATATGACTTGTGGCACTGGTTACCTGTAGCAGTTTTGAGAGAGACCATAGAACAGAAGTGAAGTGCTTCCTTTAAGATTCAAATATAAATGTTCCTCTTGGACACTTCAGTGTCTTGTTTGTGTAGTTGGGTTTTTGTTTTGTTTTGGTTTGGTTTTTTTTTGTTGTTGTTTTTTTTGGTTTTTTTTTTTTTTTTGGTGTTTTCTGTACTGCTGTAGTTGCAAAGTGCCCATTGTGTAAGACTGGCTCCTTCAGTCAGCTTGTACCAGTAGATTGTATACACAAGGGATCAGGCTTGATGGGGTGGGGGCAGCTTCGAGTTTGGTTTTTGAAATTAAATTTCTTACTTGGAAATTGTTCTGAATTTGATATTGGAGTAGCCACTCCAGTCTTAGTGAATTTGTTCATCTTTTCCAGTAATCGGCCCTGCATGGTTTTAAAAATTAAATTTTAAGGTGACTAAATGCCTTCTACCTCTTCCTTACTGAAGATTTTTTCCCCATACATTCTTTTTGGGGGAAGGGCAGATTGTGGTTTTAAAGATTGCAGATCCAAATTTCCCCATTTTTTTATTTAAAAATTAAAGAGCCAAATGTCACCATTGATATCCCTGTTTTCAGACAGTGACACAATCATAGTGGCATTAAAAACTATTAAGTATTCTAGAATTCAATGTTCTTGAGCATGTGATTTTTATTTGGAAAACTGAGAAGCTACAGTGCTTGGTGGAAGAAGGATGGCATTTGGCTACCCTTGTTCTTTCTCTAATGCCTCGGTGTTGCCTGTCTGCGCCGGCCATTGTTGCAATGTACGCAATACTGTTTGATGCACTGCCACCTCTATTGTCTGTTCAGTGTTTAGAATCTCCAGTGGGGAAGAGGAAAAGAAGCATGACTGTTAGTCCTTCTCAGGACCCATCTTTCTCAGGATTAAACCAGGTCTGAAACTGTCTCCTATTCCAACCTCAACCCCAAATTCATGTGCTTTTCTTTCTTATTGTTTATTTTAATTACTTTCATTTAATTCTGGGGAATATAGATCTTGCTCAAGCACCTCTTATGTTGGCATTATTCAGACATACTTGGCAAACATGTAACATTACTAAGATATTTTCGTGGCTTTTGCTTAAACTTTTTAAAGCTTAGATCAAGCCTGAATGAAAATAGGTATTGTCTTTGTTTTAGATCGCTAACATTGATAGGAGGAAGTGCTGTTAGTGTAGTGTTGGAACTTTTACTTAAAAAATACACCTGAGGTAGACTAGCTTTAAAAATGTGTTCGGAGTCGGAGAATTTAAAAATACAAATTGAGTCTCACTGTGCTGTGGTGACCGCTCCACTGTACTTTCCTCTCCTTCCCTAAGAGCCTCAGGTAAGTATAGGTCAGGTTTCACAGCCAGTATTTCTCAAACGTGATTCTGAAATCGGGCTGTCAGTTCTTAGCTTCTACCAAATGGCTGCTTAAAAAGCATTCTCTGCTCTAGACTAGAAGACACTGTATTCATAATAGAATAGTGACAATTTAAGGAATGGTCAGTGACCATTAGTAACAATAACGGAATATATGACCTGATTTAGATTTGGGCAGGCTAAACAACCCAGTAAGCTAATTACTTTACATTTTATTTACTTCTGTAGAAGTTGTAGTCCTAACCCCCATGTGATATTGTTTGGTTTGAGGCCAGGTCTCTGTTACTCGGTTGGCCTAGAACTTATATATGGGCTGGCCTCAAACCAAGAGCCACCCCATCCTCCTATCTGTGCCACCATGCCAGAATGAATTATTTGCTTTGGTTTTCAAGATGGGCTTCGGTGTGTAGACCAGGCTGGCCTAGAGAATTCAGATCTGCCTGCCTCTACCTTAGTGCTGGGATTAAAGGTGTTCACCACCACCTCCCAGCTCCAATATGAGTTTTTATAGAGACAAAGGAACATTTACTTGAGGGATGTGAGTTTTGGTCCTTCTGGAACCAAAAGTCTTTAGTTTTTGATAATATATTCTCTAAAAAGATTATATTGGCATAAATAACCAAAAAGGAATGCAATGCTATACACTGGTTTAATCATCCAAATAACCTTTCATTGATTTTTCTGAACTGCCCCAGTTTTTGTTTTTGATTTTTGGTGTGTTCAGTACTGTCGAGGGGCTAGCCTCCCACTGTTAAAGGTTTCATATAATCAGCCTTATATAAAAAAAGAAATAGCACTATTGGACTGAGTTGTGGTGTTGCATGCTTGTAATCCAGCAGCAGGAGGAGAATCACCTAAAGTTCCAGGCCAGGACTAGTTGCATAGGGAGTTAGTTGCGTACCAAGACTGGTTCTCAATAAATAGCCCCCAAACACCTTACTGCTGTGGCTTAATCTTGGTTAGGGGTAAGAGCACATGACTTAATGCATTCATTATAAGAGGAAACAATTTGTAAAAACTTAATAGCCTCATTTTTACTTACCCACCCATCTGTATATTTGCTTACATTTTGTAGCATGACAACTTAATAATCTAAATGCTTTAATATTTTGTTAATATTAGACAAGCTAGTTAGTTTGCACATAATTACTGTAAGTTCACAGAGTAACTGGTCCCACTAGTGAAGATTGCCTGTGTCTTTGCAGGTGCAGTTCTCACGCTTAACTGATACTGACTTTCCTTACTTCCTTCTCTGCCTTTATGTAGTTTCTTATTAAAGAGCAGGCATCTGAGGAGGTAGTATTTGTTTTGGGGTTTTTTGTTTATTTTATACTTTTTATTTTTAATACTGTTTCCTTGTTTTTGTAGAGGAAATAACTTTTAAGTGCTGAGTTTCTTGAATCAGTCTTCCTTATTTACACAGTATCTGCTTATTGAGTACCAGCTGTCAGACACCTCACATCCACATTAGCTCACTTTCCCTTCTCTGAAAACTGAAAGGAGTAACAAGTGTTTTAAATACCATGGAGCTGAATATCCTTCGTTGGTTTTTCTGTTTTCTGTCTGCAGAACTGTGTGCTCATTTACTATTAGTATACTGATGCTGGTTTTCATAGTAAGAGGAATGATCAGTGTGAGCTGGATGTATTAAAATACTTTCCCATATTCCTAAGTAACTTGATTGCTTAAAGAGTTTAATATTAGATTTACAATGTATCTCTCATTAGTCTTATATTTTAGTAGACCAAATGAAAGTATAGTTCATAACAGCTAGCAGAAACAGGTTTTGTTTTGGTTGGGGAGTGGTGTCTCACTGTGTAGCCCTGGCTAACCCGGAACCCTCCTTGTAGAGCAGGCTCTTCTTGAAGGAAGAGATCTGCCTGTCTTTGCCTCTCAAATGCTGGGAATAAAGGCATGTGCTGTTACCCCTGGCTGATATTAACCCAAATAGATAATTTGCTTACTTATTTAACATGTTTTAAAAGATTAAGTTAAGTTAACACATTTCCTAAAACATCACAGATTCCACACTAGCAGAAGAGGCCCAATAGTTTAACAGAAAGAAGAGTATAGATATTAATTAGCAAAGACATGCTCTTACCCGTGTTCTATGTGCACATAGAAATGTCTAGCTTGATAATGTTGGAGATAGAGTTTTATTATAGCATAGTATGGTAAGTAGGGCATTTATAAAAGTTAAAACTTCAAATACATTGGTAAACAGAAATGAGTTTTGTTACCTTGTCATCAAAAAAGAGGTTTCCCTTTAAAAACTTCAGTTTTGTAAGCCAAATTTGAATTACTTAGTAAAATGTGCTGTTACTACTTTATTCCTGGGGTACCATGTAGATTAAATACAACTAAACATTTTCTTCTAAAATGCTAATGTGATTTGGGTTAGCTCATTTAAGCAGATAATTTGTAAGCCACCTTAATTTAAATACAATGCTTTTAATTTTTGAATTAACATTTTATATTTTTCAGATACCTTGTGAAACAATGTAATGCATGCTTATTTATTTTATTTTAAAAATGTTTTATTAAAATATCAGACTTTGAGGATTGTTATTGAAATAATTAGTTTTCTGTTAACATACTGAGAGTGTTCTTTATGGATGAGAAGATACCTAGAAAGCTGTTCATAGACTTAAAGCATTCTAAAGCATTCTTGTTTTATCCATAAAAATGGGCTGTCAAGTATCATGAGCATCCTTGACAGCTTTGCTGTGGGACATGTATATTCTTACTGGGAGAAGACAGGCTACTATGTGTATAAGAACTGGACAGGTGAAGTTACACAAATAAGGATAAATTACTAGGTATAATGAATGGGGGGTCAGTTGTTAATTACTGGTGAAGAATAGTAAAGGCTTATTGGGATGTTAAATCTATAAACTGTTCTATTTAGACTACATTTTGATATTTGAATATACTAATGAGTAAGAGATTGTTTAATTGAACAAGGTTAGAAACCTAATGTCTCTTTATTTCTCTTTTAAAGTTATTCCTTATTGATTTTGGTTTGGCCAAAAAGTACAGAGACAACAGGACAAGGCAACACATACCATACAGAGAAGATAAAAACCTCACTGGCACTGCCCGATACGCCAGCATCAATGCACATCTCGGTATTGAGCAGAGGTGAGGCTTATCAAATCCAAAAATCAAGGCAAACTAGTCTTAGTGTCTTAGGGTACTTCTTGACAGAGAATCTAAGGAATTGTTTATTGTTTTACCCCTTGCTGTTAGCTAGTGCAGAGAAGCCAGTCAATCAGGGCTTGAGTGTTGTCATAGAAAGTTAAATGTCTTGTATAAAAGCATATACCTGCAATCTTAGCACTAGGAGACTGAAGTAGGTTGTTAATGATTCAAGGCCCTTCTTCCTGGGCTACAGGACTAGATTGGTGAGGGTTTACATTTATGAGACCCTATCTAAAAAAGAAAGGAGTGGAAAAGCCTATTTTAAACATGGAAGTTGGAAACATAGTATTTTGACATTTCTTTTGCAGTTTAACATATGCCTACTTTTTTTTTTTTTTTTAAGATTTATTTATGTATATACCTGCATGTGCATTTGCACAGCAGAACAGGGTACTGGATCCAATGGGACTACAATTATAGATGGTTGTTAGCCACCATGTGGGTGTTGGGAATTGAACTCAGAACCTCTGAAAGAGCAGCCACTGCTCTTGAAACCACTGAGCCATCTCTCCAGCCCCACGAATGCCTACTTTTAAGTGATGGCCTTGGGCATTGTGTATCTTAGTGCCACTGCTTCTGCTTACCACTCTAGCTGGCAGTCTGAGTCTGTGAGATTGGAGCCTAAAAATGAGGCAGATTGAAGTCTAATGAAGTAGCCAGATTTATTCAGAGCATCAGACAATTTATACTCTGAGGGTTAAGAAGAGTCACATGAGTAAGGTGTACAACCACTAGCAAAAGATACATATGACAAAAACATTTTCTTTGGAGTCATATAAACAAATAATAATACCCAGGCATAATGAATAATTTCTATCCACTACACCTGGGAGGAGCACAGAACCACATTCCAAGAACAGTTGGATGTTTTTTAAGAAACTGAGGTCTCAAGACTCTAGTCTTGTGTTCTTGGAGTTTTCTCAAAAGCACTCAGAGTTCCCCTCACACAACTCCATTCTTGGACTGTGTCCAACAATCTGAATTTCTGAGGCAGGATTACTTCCAAGCTTGAAACCAGTCTCAACCAATAAATTCAACAAAAAAGTGGTGATTTGTGAATCACAATCTTTCTGGCTTTCTGTTTTTTGCACTTGAGTTTTATTTTTTCCAGTTCCCTTCAATCTCAAGCTAGTTTTTTCTCCTTAAATGAAAAATTATTACCTGTCCAAATAAATACCACCAGCATCCCCCCAAAGGTATTTTCTATTATTAAACTCTATTACTTTAATTGCCCAATTTTGTAAGGCCCCAAATAGTTCTTTATCTTCATTTGTGAGCATTTCTTTTCTTTTGTGTACAGTGCTTGGTTTTCATGTTTTCCCATAATCTGATTTATAAAATAACATTCTCTTTTCTAGTCGCCGAGATGACATGGAATCTTTAGGATATGTTTTGATGTATTTTAATAGAACCAGTCTGCCATGGCAAGGACTAAAGGTAAGTAGATTTAGATTACTGAGGGTTGGTTTTATTTATCTTTATGTGTATGGGTGTTTTATCCTGTAATGCATGTGTGTCTGTGCACCATGTATGTTTGATGCCTAGAAGCCTATAAAAGTGTGTCAGATCCCCTAGAACTGGAGTTGCAGCTGGTTGTGAGCTACCTACCATGTGGGTGCTGGGAATCGAGTCCAAATCCTCTGAAGGAGCAGCTGGTGGTGCTCTTTACCTCTGAGCCATCTCACCTATATCCCCGAGTCTTTCTTTTTTTCTTTTTTCTTTCTTTCTTTCTTTTTTTTTTTGTAAATTGCAAATGGGGCTACAGGTGAAAAGAACATTTTGTTTTGTTTGGATTTGTTCCTGTTTTTTGTTTTGTTTTGTTTTGTTTTTCGAGACAGGATTTCTCTGTGTGGTCCTGGCTGTCCTGGAAGTGATTGGTGACTACTAGCCTTATCTAGGTTGACTCACGGGTGGGTTTTTGATGTTCGGTGTATGTGAATAGACCAGAAGTATAGAATTTAGTAGCTATTTTGAACCTTTAAAGGAAAACAGTAAAATGCCCAGTTCTTTCACAAATCACATTATCCAATATGAACTTGATTCCATGCATTTTTTTACTTAGTTCTCACATACTGAATCTCTAGTATGTCTCTGTTCAATGAGTTGAGTTGCTGCACTTCTTCTAAGTATTAAATCAGTTTATCTTTGCATTCCTCCTTTTCTTATAGGCTGCAACAAAGAAACAAAAATATGAAAAGATTAGTGAAAAGAAGATGTCCACTCCTGTTGAAGTTTTGTGTAAGGTAAGTATACATGATGAATACTTAAAGAAAACTAATGTGGGCCAAATATGGTGGTATAGACCTTTAATTCCAGCACTTGGGAGGCAGAGACAGTCTTGGTCTATGTACACAGCAAGTTGTGTGCATCCAGAGCTAAAGTAGTAAGACTAAATAAATAAATGATGTGGGCTGGAGCGATGGCTCAATTGGTTTAATAGGTGCCAGGTGTGTCATTGCACTTGCACCTTTAATCCCGGCATTCTGGAGTCGGAGTCACATTAGGGTAGGACTGCCCAAGCTATGGAGAGAGACCCTATCTCTAAAACAAAAAAAAAAAACAGACAAAAATAGTAGTTGCTACTCTTTCAGGGGATGCAGTTCAGTTCCTAGTATGTACGTTGGGTGTTTTATATCACAGACACAGTACACACAGAAAGTAAGTAACAATAGTCATACTAATTAAAAAAAAAAAAATCTGACCCTAACAGAAAGGCATGTGATCTTATGGTAGTGGAAATCACCCTAGTTATTTTCCCAGTGTGTAGAATGTCTTTGTATTGCCTTCAAGTACTGAATTGTTTGGGAGCACAGTGCTCTTGGAAATGGTTATTTCTTTTGCAACTGTCTTGGAGTTTCTATTGCTGTGATGAAACACTATGTCCAAAAGCAACTCAAAGAAGGGGTTTATTCCATCTCTTATCACTGAGGAAAGTCAGTAGGAATCTGGAGTAAGAACTGAAGCAGAAGCCAGTGGAGGGAGGACTCCTGCTTTCTTCCATGCTTGCTCCCCAGGGGTGGCACCAGCCCCTGTGAGAAGTCTGCTCGCATATCAGTTAACAAGAAAATGCCCCATGGGCTCCTTTCCAAATGACTCTAGCTTTTGCCAAGTTAACAAAAAACAAAACAACAAAAAAGACTAACCAGAATGACAATGGCATCTTGAATATTCTAGAGAGAGTAGATGGTGAAGTTTAGCTTACATTAATGAGAAAAGCAGGCATAGCTTCCTACATACATTTCTTTTTGCTTATAGTTTGAAACTGGGATTCTCTAACTTAATGTTTGCTTTTCAATCCTTTAAATGCTGAATTGATAGGGGTTTCCTGCAGAATTTGCCATGTACTTAAATTACTGTCGTGGGCTGCGCTTTGAGGAAGCTCCGGATTACATGTATCTGAGGCAGCTATTCCGCATCCTTTTCAGGTCAGTTGTTGAGATGTAAGTGATGCAGAGACTGCTCTTACAGATAATTCAGGTGTGTGTGTGCGTGTGTGTGCGCGCGCGCGAGTGGAAGTGTGGAAGATTGGATATCAGAAGCTATACCCATAGTCTCACCAACATAACTGCTTAAACTAGGGAATCTTGAGTGCTGGAAAAATTGTCTTCCCTAGAGAGGATGACACCAGCAGTCAGCCTTGAAAGTATAACATACAAGTAATGTCCTATATAATGAGTAGATTATGTTCCTGGGTGAGGGTGGGGAGCTAACAGTTGATCAAAAACAAGGTCATGGTTGGTGTTTTTCTTTTTTAAGAAAAGGAATATATAGATAGGTGTGTTTGCAGGTGGGGAAGGAAGAAATAATGTAATTTCAAAGTAAAAATTTTCAATCAGTGATTAAAAAAAAACTTTAAATAGTTGGAGTGGTATAGAGCCCCATTCAGTACCAAATAAAATAAAAGGCCTTAAAAGCTGGGCATATGATAGCATCCACTGCTCAGGAGGCAGGGCCAGACAAGAGAAAGATAGCCAGGGCCACCTGGAGAAAGCTTATCTTGAGGTAGTTGGGGGTGGGGTATTGAAATACAGAATCTGACCGAGGTATACCCAAAACTCTAGCACATGGGAGATAAAGGTGAAAGCATTGGATGTTCAGGGCCATTCACTGTACCATAGTAGCTAAGACTAGATGAGGGCATTTATGACTCTGATTCTTTAAAGGAATCAACAAATAAATCATTAGTCTCAGAAGTGATGTCCCAGGATACAGTTTCTCTTATAAGCTGCTAGTTCTGTGCATTCTCCCCTAGAAGGTTCTTCATGAATCTTTCTAATTAACCGACAGCTTGACTCTGCTGTCTTTTCTTACTGTTTTTTTCATTCTAACATGTCCCTTTTGGAGAAATGGGGTTAGGGTTGGGTTTGGGTTTTTGAGACAGACTTTCTGTGTGTAACAATCCTGGCTGTCTTGAAACTTGGTTTGTAGACTAAGTGGTTTCACGCTTACAGAGATCCACCTGCCTTTGCCTTCCAAGTACTGGGATTAAAAGTGTATACCACAGTGCTGACTATAGACTATCTGACCTCAAACTCACAGAGATCCACCCTGTGAGTGCAGAGGTTAAAGATACAGGCTACTATTCTGGATTACTTTGGAGAGAATTTAAAAGGCAATTTCTATTTGAAAAATTATTTTTTTAATCTAATACATCTAAGGTTTTCCTACTCAGTTGCGACATGTGAGTAGTTATTTACTGAGCAGTTTTTAAAGTTACTTACCGGAAGGAAAATTTTAAAAGTTATCGAGCTTATAAGAAAAATTGTCAATGTAAGGAGCTGCCCTGGGTTGCTGGTCACTGGAGTGCTTGCCTTTAATCTCAGCAGTTAAGAAACAAGCAAGCAGGTCTCTGAGCTTGGTGGGAGTCTGATGTATACAGAGTTCCAGACCAGCTGGGGCTATCTGTATACTAGGAAAAGAAGTGCCCTCAGCTGTCTTGAAAAGTGGTTCAGATATTTAACTGGATAGTATCATTCAAAGGATAACATAACATTTCTTTTTCAGGACCCTGAACCACCAGTATGACTACACATTTGATTGGACGATGTTAAAGCAGAAAGCAGCCCAGCAGGCAGCCTCTTCCAGTGGGCAGGGTCAGCAGGCCCAAACCCCCACAGGCAAGCAAACTGACAAAACCAAGAGTAACATGAAAGGTTAGTAGCCAAGAACCAAGTGACGTTACAGGGAAATTAAATGCAAATTGGATAATTCATTAAGTTCTAACAGTGTTAGATCAAGGAGGTGGTTTTAAAACATAAAATTTGGCTTCATATTTAAAAAAAAAAAAAAAAAAAAAAAAGACGTCCTTGGAAAATTTGACTACTAACTTTAAACCCAAATGTCCTTGTTCATATATATGTATATGTACTGTATATACATATATGTGCATATATTAAATCATTTCTCTTGGAATTTTGGGTCATTTTTAACAACTGCATCTTTTTTACTCATTCATTAACCCTTTCCAAAATAAACATTTGGTGTTGGGAATATGGTATTGCCAATCAATCCAAAATCCTAGACCTAACACTTGTTGATTTCTAATAAAGAATCTGGTTAGCCATGGTATTTTGACTTACTTTCAGACTAACAGTGTTAAGATATTTTAAAATTTTTGTTTGCATGTTAATGCTTTGGCATTTAATGGGAGAAGTGAACATAATCTAATTTCCAGAGGTGAGTCTTGGCATTGCCTTCAGCGTGTCTGTTTTCTCAGTTGCAGAGCAACTTGATAATTGCAAAACTCAGTATAGCTTCCAAAATCAAATTTTCTCTCTGCTAATGAAGTATGATATCCTAATTTCAGAATGATCTTTCTTAAGGGGAATACTTTATTTAAATACTAAGGAAATTCCGGCACTAGGGTCCAGTGTGGAACCTGAAGCCTGCAGTTAGACTGTCAGTTGAAGATAACTGAGGCAAATGCCATTAAACTGCTAGCCCATCTCTGTCTCTGTCTGGCACTTTGAGTGCTGAGGAGTAGAACTGTCAGAGCACAACATCATTCCCTATTCCTGGTGCCTTAGAGTTCAACTCCTGTTTCCTTCCATGTTACTGACTCCCTCTCTGAGGCCTAACCTACTGAAACCTGCCTGCTTTATGCAAGTGGTGGGCAGGTAAGGTTTCGTTTTTGCTTTCTAATTACTCTATTTCTGAAAGACTGCTCTAGTCTGAACAGGATTTTCAAATATTAGTTTTTGTTCTATATTTTAGTGTTGTGTTTAAATAATTTTTAAACATAATAGATTCTAGAGCTGGGTGTAGTAGCACAGGCATTTAATCCCAGCATTTGGATGGCAAAGACAGGTGGGTCTCTTAGTTCGTGGCTGGCCTGGTCTACAGAATGAGTTCCAGGCTGGCCAGGACTAAATAAGACCTTGGTTTTTTGAAGAAACAAAGAAAAAAGCTTCTAGTATCTGAGGAACATTTGAAAAAATAAATTGAACTGATGTCACCCTGATGGAAGCAGCAGCTCAGTCACTGTGTTAAAGTTGAGGGGCTTCCTTTTCTAGGAGTCTGTACTTGGGGAGGACTGAGCTAGAGATTGGATGTAGGTGGGTTTTTAGATGATGAGACCAAAGCTAAAGAGCAGAAACAGCAGTGTGTTGAAGCTACTCTGCCTCTGCACCTAAACTGGGACTTGGATACCTCCTTCAAGTCTATAGTATGTTTGAGATCTCTTCTGGCCTAGAACAATTTTCTTCAGGCATTCAGCAGCCTTCAGAAAGAAGTATCTTAACTTTTACCTAGTTTTATTGTTCCAATTTCCTATGTGTTCTTTTTTTACTCAATAAACAAGCAGAATTTTTGTCCTGCTTTATCCAGGTATTAAAGACGAGAAGTTGGATCCACTGAGTTAGTATGTTTCCTTGAAAAAGAAAAGTGATTAAACTTAAGTTTAAGCCTTCTTTTGTATTGTAACTTTTTCACAAAAGTAACTTGAAATCTTAAAACAGTTAAACATCATTAGACACAGTGATCGTGGAAATTATTACATGTACATGGTCTTGTAATGGTCTGAAATAAGAGATTTTTTTCAATAAATAATTACATTATTATTGACTGCTTTTAAAGGTACATTTGTAAGGCCAGGTTCAGTGACATAATTGCTTATAGTCTCAGCTACTAGGAGTCAGAGGCAAGAGGATCACTTGATCTCAGAAGTTAATGGCAATAGAAAGTCCTTCTCAATAGTAGGTGGGTGCAGTAGGTTACCAAGAGATAATTTTTTACCTTAAACACAATATTGCTTGCTACTAAAATATGTCATTCTGGGGCAGGAGAGATAAGATGTTAAGTGCTTGTCTTTTATGAAATGGGACCTGACTGAATCCCTAGAACCAGCATTCAAAAAACCATCAAGCTCCAATAGCAAAAGCTACACAGAGAAAACCTGTCTGGGGCTGGGGGCGGGGAGACTAAAGGAAGGAAGAAAAGGCCAGAAGGGCTGGGCATCCCGGGCAGCACATCACATGCCCTGAATCCCAGCAAGCAGATCTCTGAGTTTAAGGTCAACCAAGGTGACTAAGACCCTGTCTCAAAACAACAGAGCTAGCAGGCTGTAATGATGTGTACTTGTAAGCAAAGCCCTGAGGCTTGCCGGCCAGCATGAGTAAGCCTAATCAGTGAGTTCCAGGTCCACAGTGGAAGACCTGATTCCAAGAGGTGAGATTTCTTAAAAGTTTGTAGAGTTAAGAAAATGCTTCTACCCTGAGGGTAAAATGGCCTTGAGAAGTCTAGTCTTAGACCTTCTGCCT
This sequence comes from Mastomys natalensis, assembly GCA_021653895.1. Classification (NCBI taxonomy): domain Eukaryota; kingdom Metazoa; phylum Chordata; class Mammalia; order Rodentia; family Muridae; genus Mastomys; species Mastomys natalensis. The sequence continues at coordinate 1,469,486 of JAJTUV010000106.1, forward strand.
CTCACATCGAGTATGTTAATGGTGACTTGAAACTCTTAGATAATAGAGTGTACATAGAACTGTAAGCTATTTCTGCTTCTGTAGCTTTTGATTTCATGAAATTGTCCAAATAATAATAATACCATATTATCTCTGCTCAAAAATTATGGAAAATGGTTGAGGGTGGTGGCATATGCCTTTAATCTCAGCACTTAGGAGACAGGAGTTTGGATCTCTGAATTTGAGGACTGCTGGGGCTACATAGTAAAACTATCTTCAAAACAAAAAATACAGAGAGTACTTCTTAGAATGCTCAAATACATTCTAACTTTTCCTTTTGGGCATAATCTCAGAAACTTTCATGACAGTGAATTCAGTTTCATAAATCTTCAGCAAATAGGTTTCTATCATAAAGGCTGTTTTCTGCAAAGGTCCTCTCAATGTTGACATTTACTGATAATTTTTTTTATAGTCTTGAGTTTGTAGAGGGGGTGTTTTTTTTCTTTTGGTTTTCTCAACAAGTTGTTTTTTTTGGTTTGGTGGGGTTTTTTTTTTGTTTTTGTTTTGTTTTTTAATGTTTCATAGAAATTACAAAAAGTTCTACCCATTCACTGAAAAGTGTACAAGGATTCTTTTAAATCTTGCTTGTTTACTTAATATGTACTTGTTTTTGTAATGGGTGGCTTTCTGGTCTGATAACTTTACTTCTAGGCCTTTCAGTTATTGCATCTCATAGCCAGTCAAGACTAAGAGACAATGGTCTTTTTCTAATGTCTCTTGGATTTTTTTCCCCAATGCAGAAGTGTCTGAAACAATAGAATAAGAAATTTTTTGAGGGTAGCCTGGGTTCTCTAGTGACATCTCTTATCAGACACACGACACATACAGAGGAAGTTTAAGATCACTTCAATTACAGACAACATGGAAGAGAAATCTAGTTAGATTGTTTAGAAGGCAGATCCTCATGGATTCTACTCTCCCACTGTCTTCAACTGCTCACTGTCTCAGACATAAATATTGAGCACTGTTATTATAATATAAAAGATTGTGATGGCCTTCCAAGATAAAGTGTCTTTTCCTCACCTTAGCCTACCTGTATCAGTGTTCCCTCAGCAGTGGGCTTCACCCACCCCGACCCCCAGTCCATGTAGCTTAACCCTTTCTGGTGTCATCCACTGCTGCCAGGAACACAGCTGATAATTCAGCAACTTAACCCAAAATGGGGAAGGGAAGACTTTGAGATACCTGGAAAGAATGATCTACTTTGAATACACGGTCCAGAGAATACCAAGAAACTGAATCTTCTTGCTGAATTCTGGGGTTTTTGTCAGCTTTTTTCATTGTGGACAGTAAAGCTGGAGAATAGCACAGTCCAAGAAGAAATGAAGATGAAAGTCCAAGAGGTCTCTATCAGGCTTGCTGGACCTGTTAACTCTTCAGCATGTCATGTCAGCTCCTGTGGATGGTGACTTAGACCTTAACAGGGTTCCTGAACCTGATGCCCAATCACCTGCCTGTCGGGAAGGACTCATTCTTAACAGGTAATTTAAGTTTAACTACTGTAGAAACCTGTTAGAAATGAAATCTGCGTAGAGAAGACATTAATTGAGACTGTTAATCTGTTGGTGCAATTCAAGGATGCTTTGAACCTGCTACACATAAATTATCAGTTTGTATACAAAATACTTTAATCTTTCACAGTTTTAGTTATTTGTAGATGAGAGTTACTAGAATTGCTGCGTTGATGGTTTTGGTAGGTTGTAGTGGGTTTGGACATACTGGCAGCTTAATTCAAAATTGATCTAGCTTAGTCTGTATAACTGGAAGACCATATAAGAACATTATAGGAAAAATCAGTTAATATAAGTGACAGTGTATGGTGATTTTTGAATTGAGAATAACTTCATACTGTTTCATTCCTATAATGTGGAAGGAACCGAAATTTCAAACATCCACCGCGAATATATAAACCTTATTACCATGTGATGGCCATTATACTCCCATCAATACAGATGTAGAAGCAGGTGGAACCAACCATCTCTAAACATAACATTGTCTATTTTAAATGGATTCTGGTTTTATCTTTTTTTTTTTTTTTTTTTAATTGAATGCTTGAAATTGATTCATGAGTAAAGATATATTTCTTACAGATTGTATTTTGAGGGATGAAGTATGTTCCATAAGAATAAGCACTTTTTTCTATTCCAAGACTTGAAAAGAAACTTAATATAGCTTCATTCCTCAATCATCACTAATCCTCCAACGTTGGTAATATTCTTCATTCTCCCCTCCTGTAGGAACAGATGCTCATCCCTCATTTTTAACTGAGGTTACAGTGAAGATGTACTCTGGAACCAGAGGTGCCACCCAGACTGCAAGATTTTAAAAGCAAAAGACTAAAACACACTAGAAGAGAGTCCTTGTTAGTAGCTGAAGATTGAATGTTGGAGCCCTGCTGAGATGTTTTTCCTTCTTGATTACCATCAAAAGACAGCTCATTGGAGAGACGATGCCTGGGTAGAACATATACCATTGGCCTGTCTAGCTGAAGAACTACATCTGGATTTGACTGCTGTATTCTACCAGGAATATTGTTAGACTAACCTTCAGCCAGTCCCTAAACAATTGTTGACCACAGACTGAACTAGCAAGTCCACACAACACACATAGACTTCTCTTCCCTATTAAAAAAAAAACTGAGTTGTCTTGTATTTTGACTTATAGTTTGTAGTAACTAGTTTTCCCTTTCAAATCTGCTTGCTTGAAGGGATATTCAATGTCACAATCAAATTACTAAAATACAATTTCATGATTACAGCAAATTATTATAAGGGGGTTAGGGGAGTCCTAGGTTTAGTAACTGGGAAATCATGTTTGTTTTACATGGGGTAAAGGTCGTTTTTGTTTAACTAGTCCATAGTTTCTTCATTTTAATAACTTCTTAGCCTGTGAAATGGACATTAGATCACAGGTATGGTCAAGTTTATAGATGCAATTAAATCTTGTTTGATAGCCTTTTAAAGTATGCCTTACTGTGGCTGAGGAGCTAGTCCAGTAGATAAAGCACTAGCAGATGATGAGAACTAGCATTCAGACCCTTAATAATGTAGGCCATGTGTAATCCTAGCACTGGGAATGCAAAGATAGTATCCACAAAGCAAACTGGCCCAATTGTGAAGTCTAGGTTCAATGAAAGGCCCTACATGAATACATGGAAGGTGGTGAACCATCTGGAAAGATACTTGATTGCAACATCTAACACATAAAAGAACACAGTGCACTGAACAGTTTTGTTTAAGCTTACCAGTGCTATTTCATAATCTTTATTTAATGTTTGCTTTATGCGATTTTAGGATTATGGAACAGTGTCACTTATGTACCTGTCTTTCATAGGAGACACTGTGGAAGGGGAGTAAAACACATCTTTGCCCTCAGAGCTTAGGATGGACAGTACGTGAGGATGGATGGTTTTCCTCACAAGGGAGAAATTCGTAGTAACGGGTGAAAATACATTTATCAAAAAAAAAAAGATTTTATTCTTGAAACATTTGTAATAAGAAGAGTAAGTAGTAGGAAAATTTTATATGTCCCATGAAACCTGAAGGCAATATCCTACCAGTGCTTGAGGAGGAAAGGGGGAGGCAATATATTACTGACAGAATCATGGGGTTGGTTTTTTGTTTTTGCTAAAGTCTGAAATGTAGTTAGTTCATCTCAGGGGTTTGGAAGGGACTAGACCAAATGACCTTCATGGGGTATTCGTGTTACTAAGAGGTGGACTTTTTATTTTGTCTTAAGCAAAAAAAGACCAGCCATTAAAAGTAGCAGCCCTGTGTTTCCCCTTGTGAGGAGAAGGAACTATGTATCAGGACCATTCGGGAAGTACATAAATTATTTCTAGTTTAGGAGTTAGTCATGAGTCTTGATCTTTTTAATGTAACAAGTAGAAAAGTAAGATTAATGTGAGGGTTTTATAAAAAAATCATATCTAAGAGATACAAAAAGTTAATGTTTAATTAATTCATTAAAACTTACTATTATGTGATCTCTTACCAGAAATGATGTATACAGAGATTCATGCTTCTGATCTAGTTAGAAGTGTATTCTAGTGTTGCAGTAATGGCCTTTGTTTCTCATTGCCGTTGGGTTTTTGAAGTATAGTGTGTTCTTGGTACAAAAGGTGAAGAACTGGACATCCTCCTGAATATAACAACTCTGACATAGCTTAGAGTTGGTGCTAAGGCTGTGATTGACTATAGACTGTTTCTTGGGTTATTCAAAATGAGGGCTGGGAGGGGCTTTAATCAGAGATGCATGTACTCGGTTTTGAAAAGTTTGGGTTGGTGATTTTTCAGATAAAAACAACAGCACTTACAAGTGACTATTGTCCTACTTGTATCTAATTTGGGGAGCACTTGTAAAAATGTTTAAAACTTGTAACATCCTTTTTTTTTTAATTTTTTATAGGTTTCTAAGCATGAATTGAGGAAGAGAAGCAGCAGAGCAGATGATTGGAGCAGCATTTGTTTCTCCCCAAATCTAGACATTTTAGTTCATATGTACACTAGCCAGTGGTTGTGGACAACCATTTACTTGGTGTAAAGAACTTAATTTCAGTATAAACTGGCTCTGGGTAGCACTGCTGATCCTGAGCTGTAGCCGCTGTACTTGTGAATATTAACTGAGGTAGTGAAACATGGTGTCCGGTTTTCTATTGCATTTTTTTTTTCAAGTGGAAAAGTTAACTAAATGGTTGACACACGAATTGGTGGAGAAATTGTGCATATGCCAATTTTTTTTTTGTTAAAATCTTTTATTTTGAACTATACTGCTTTGAGATCTCATTTCAGAAGAGCGGCATGAACGGTCTTCAGCCACAGTTGTGATGGTTGTAAATGTTCACAACTGTGTTCTTAGGGCTTTCCATCCCTGGGGTTTGCAAGCTGTTAACTTAAAACATTCTTTAAATGGCTGGCTTCTTGTTTGCAAGCCAGCTGATATGGTAGCAACCAAAGATTCCAGTGTTTGAGCATTTGAAAGACTCTGCCTGCTTACCTGTGCTAGAAATAACAGCATCTAAAGTGAAGACTTAAAAAAAAACAAAACATAGCGACTACTAGATTATCTTTAGGACTCTGCATTAACTCTATAATGTTCTTGCTATTAAAAAAAAAAAGCATATTTGTCACGGAAATTTAGTTACCGTCTTACAACTGAACATGTATGTGTGTTGCTTAGATAAATGTAATCACTGTAAACATCTATATGATCTGGGATTTTGTTTTTATTTTGAAATGGGAGCTTTTTGTTTACAAGTTCATTAAAAACTAAAAACTGTTTCTGTAAGGAAGTGAAATTTTTTTTAAACAACAATGCTTTGCTGACTCACTATGAAGTGTGTGTGTGTATATATATGTGTGTGTGTGTGTGTATAGACACATATATATATCCATCCCCAGTTTTTTGTTTTGTTTTATATATTTTGAGACAGTCTCGTTTTGTAGCTCTAGCTGGCCTGGAACTTACTATAAAAACCAAGCTGGCCTAGAACTCTCAGAGATCCTCCTGCCTCTGCCTATCTAAAATGCTGGGACTGAAAACATGAGCCACCACCCCCAGCTTTCCCTAATTTTTGATAGACTACTTCAAGCCATTTGTTATATGATATTCCTTTGCTACTTTTTTTTTTTTTTTTTTTTTTTTTTTTGGTCTTGATCTGAAGAGAAAGGCATTCTTTGCTTTTTTGTTAGTTATAACTCAAAGGCACACTACCCCACCCCACCCCGTGCTACAGCTTCGGGAACTTTGGCATTGACTTCTTTCGCCACTGACTAGCAGATGAACTGATGATAGTGAAAGTGTTAAAGGGTTTAACTATAGTACAAAATATTTTTCTTAAATCCTTGTGAAATGAGTGTCACACGGTGTGAAGTTAGTGATTGTCTACCCTCAGGCCCCACCTCTCTGTGCACGCTTCCCCAGTCTTTCTTGGTCACTCTTAAGTTTTTTCTCTGATCCAAGAGAAGGAAAAACTTATAGTAATTCTTTAAATGGTGTAATTTATTCATTTACAGCATGTCAAGATAAAAGAACATTTGTCGGAAAAATGCTGCCAGGAGCCTATTGTGTAACTATAGGTATTTTGTATAATAATCTTGAATTGTAAATTGACCCGTGTTTGGTAGGATTGTGTCAGAATTGATTTGTATGGTTTTCCTTTTTTCCTTTTTTTTTTTTTTTTGAACAGCAATAATTAATTACATGATTGCCACATTCTGTCGCCAAGAGATGTGTTATTACCATAAAACTGAAATAATCTTACGAGGTGAATCTGATGCTGGGGTGGCAGCTTCATGTGTCTTTCCTAACCATGCTTGTCGGTTAAGGTTTTTGTTTCTTGACTAATAAACCCTTTGATACTTTTAGCCGGAAATCAGTCTCATAAAGCTATTTTTGAGTATAGTTTATGTAAAATAAAACTGTTCAGCTTTGGTAATAGCTTTCTAAGCTGAGCCCCTCTCTAGCAAGATACTTTTCAGTGCTTTTATTTACTATGCACTTAGACTATGCACTTTTTCTGAAATATTTTTGTAACACTTTTTTGTATTTTCGCCATTTGAAAAGGTTGTGGTGTTGTTGGTGTGTCATTTAAGTTGCAGGTTTAAAACTCCTGTTAGCTTTGTGAATCAGAATCTAGAAATGTTCCTGTCCTGGTATATTGTCATCCCATCAGCAGCTGGAGCTGGAATCCATTGATCTTCTAGCTACCATTCATTTTCTTCACAGTTCACAAAGAAGAGCGTGAAATTCAGTGAACACAGTTACTAATCCTGTCTGGAAATGAATCTCATTTCACCAAATCAATTATGTTTTTCCACTAAATGATGGTATATGTTGAAGACATCACTTTGAGATGAGAAGACCTCACCACTAAAGGCTCCACCCTGGCTGGCTCAGCTGAACTTTAGGTTACGACCCTTTTCTTTGTTCACCCGTTGGGAGATGGCCATTCTAACTACTGTTGAATGTCTCTGTTTTGGGAAGGTAAAATAAGAAAATAAAAAAAGAAATATATATGAAGGGAGAGGCTGGTTGTCTCTCCCGTGTGGTTGTGCATATGCTCTTATGACCCACGAGTGGACATAGAAGGCTTATCTTTGCTGTGATTTCCTCTCTGCTTTAAGTCTATCATACTGTAAATATTTCAGAGTGTACTGTAACACAAGATGAATTGTTATAAATCATGAACCACAGAGATGGTGTAGTCTAAGCCAGTAGGCTGTTTTCCCTGGAAATTGCTGGGATAATAAAGAATAGTTTATTGTAACTCAACTAGAATGAGCCATGAAGATTGCAAAAATGGCCATGGAAACTTCTTTTATTCAACTGAAGATTTTGCGGTATCAGTTTGGGTGTACCAAAAGTAGGCCTCCAATTGTCTCGGCTGTGTTGTATTTAGTCTTTGTGGGCCAAATTGGCTTATATGATAATAGGGCGATGACCAAGATGTAAGGTTATCTGTATGATATGTAGCAAAGATCAGAAACTTAAACCAGATATGCTGGCCCATTTCCTTTTGGGGTGGGGTGGGGTGGTCCAGGAGCCATGGCACTACATTCCTGCCCTGTGTTGTTTTAAAGTACTGCTGATGTGTTGCTGTTACGGTATTTTGAGACCCAGTGAATCATTGAGACAAGTCACTAGTATCAGAATTTTTTTAATGGTCTTTTCTCTATTTGGAATAATGTCAAATATAGTTAGTGCATGTTTTAGTGTGTTTGTTAAGGATTGTTGAGCAGCTATTATTAGGCATGGAACTGGAGCCTTGTACCTGTCAGGCAAGCAATGTACCACAAATCAGTTTTACATACTTCATTATCAGCCAAACACCAAATATGGCCTGGTCTACATACTATAAAGAGAAGTAAGGGAAATGGTTGGCAGTTGCAGGCATATGAAGGTGGCATATGCCTTTGAATCCCAGCATTCCAGGAGGTAGAGCTCTGGAAGTTGAGGCTCAGCTGGGGTACATGGAGAGAACATGTCTCTTCTTTAGGACTAACAAAAAGAAGGAACTTTTGGACCACCCTTTGGTGCCGGATTTCAAAATGAATCTGTCAGGTCACTTGCATGTTTGAGAATGGCAGGGTCGGCCAGTTGATATCACTGATGGTGATTGACTTAAGTAAAAAGTAGATGACTTCATCTTTTTACAGAAATGGGATCATGTTCTATTTTGGAAGTCAACAAATTAAAAAAGGGGCAGGAACATAGCATATGCCTTTATCCCACCCAAGAGGCCAGCTGAAGACAGATCCTGTAATGTATGCCTATAATCCCAGAGTTCAGGAAACTTAAATGGAGAGACTAGAAGTTCCAGACAAGCCTGGTCTCTGGGGTGGGTTGCCAAAGGGAAAAACTTACCTTGCAAAGTATTAGTTTTTATAAGTAGTGTTTAGTCCTAAGTCAACAGTCAGTAGGTAAGTGGGAGTGACTACCCATGGTGTATTGGACTGTTTGAGTTTTTCCACTCAGCTTTCCATAAAGTTCTGTCTCTTTCGCATGTGACAGTACTGAAGTCTGGTATTTGGAGAAATATGGGGAGCTTGCTTTTTTTCCCTCAATACTGGTTTGCCTGTTACTATAAACCAGGCTGGCCTCAAACTGCCTCTGTCTCCTGACTGCTGGGATTAAAGGAGTGCCATTATCACCCAGCTTCTCGTAATAACTATTTCGATTTTTCAGGCTGGTCTCGAGAATTCTCCCATGCTGTACTAGACATGAACTGCATTGGACTGACTTCTGTTTAGTATATCTGGGTTTTGATGCAGGCAGGGTCTCTGCTTTCCCAACTCTGAAGTCACTGACAACTGCATTTTACATGGGTGCTAGGCAGATGCTTTGGTGTAGTTTTGAGCTCAGGGTGATGGCTTGTAGGATTCGTGTGTGCTTTATTAATATGTTTGTGTGTTTGTTCTTGAGTTGTGAGTGGACTGTATCTATTAAACTCAAAAATCCACTCTTTGAAATGCAGAGAGGATGGGATTGAAGCAGGCCTTGAGGTCAAAGAACTATGACAATGTATGTGTAGTGTGAGATGTTTGCAAGTTCTCCCGTCCAGGACACCATCTCTCACAAATCAAGCACAGTACCAAGTGACAGGTGGACATAAGGAAAGAACTAGGAATGGGCCTATCTTCAATCTCTTCCCGAGTCCCTCCTTTGTTAGCTTTTCCTCACCTCAACCCCAGTAAAAATCAAAAATTAGTGGAGGGGTGGGAAATTAAACTGGAGCTCCCCAAAGAGAAGCTAGAAGCTCTGGAATAAAAAACAGGGTTTCTTTGTGTATCCCTGGCTGTCCTGGAACTCTCACTGTAAACCAAGCTGGCCTCTAACTCAGATCTCCCTGCTCTGCCTCCCAAGTGCTGGGATTAGAGGCCTTCCCCAACCATTGCCCTCAGGAAACTTAAATGTAGACTTGGGAGCCTTTCTTGTCTTCACAAACTTGTTAGCTCACATACACACGTATACAGGGCCAGAAGATATGTATGGCCTCTTGTAGTAACCCAAGTATGTTCATTGTCTGAAAGCCTAGGAAAGGGGCCCTAGCTGTATGATGCTGCAGGTGGCCGAGAGCATGTAAGGGCCACATCAGAACTCATGGCATATGACTTTGGTCTCTGATGGAGATTCTCAGCCTGTGGGTGTTTATCCCTCAAAGCAGTCACCTAAGGCCACCAGAAAACATTTCCAGTGGTTTTAGAAAATGAGACACCGCCGGGCGGTGGTGGCGCACTCCTTTAATCCCAGCACTTGGGAGGCAGAGACAGGCGGATTTCTGAGTTCGAGGCCAGCCTGGTCTACAGAGTGAGTTCCAGGACAGCCAGGGCTATACAGAGAAACCCTGTCTCGAAAAACCAAAAAGAAAAGAAAATGAGACACCATGCTCCTTATCCCTCTCCAGGTGTGTCTACCCACATGTAGGTGCACCCAAATAAGAGTTCTGGGTCTAGTGACATTGTTGAGCCAACCCTATACATGCATCTTGCACATCAATATAGGTATATATATGTGCCAGGGTTGGTCCCATAATTGACCAGACACCCGTGTAGAGAGCAGCTAGTGAGTTGATCGGTATTGGAGATAAAATGACACTTAATGAATTATGATTGCTACGTAAATGCAAAATCATCAACTACTAAAAAGTACCATGAGAACTTAATCTGAATGCTAATCAGTCTTTTTATAGTCAGCTGTGGTTGATTAAAAAGTGGTAGATCATAGGAAGCTTTAATGAACTTTGTTGATTGAATTATGCCATGTATCTTGTATTTTTGTTGTTTTGGTTTTTGTTGGTATTTTCGTTCGTTTTTCAAGAAATAATTTCTCTGAATAGCCCTAGCTGTCCTGGAACTCTATAATCTATGGACCAGGCTGGTCTTAAACTCAGAGATCTGCCCGCCTCTGCCTCCTGAGTGCTGGGATTAAAGGTGTATGCCATTAGCACCTAGCTATCTTTTGTATTATTAAAGCTATTATATATTACTTTCATTAGAAAACCATTCCATGACAATGGATTGTATAGAGAACATTAAAAAAAAAATGTCGTGAATGTTTTTTTTTTCCTTTTTTTTTGGTTTTTTTCAAGACAGGGTTTCTCTGAGTAGCCCGGGCTGTCCTGGAACTCACTCTGTAGACCAGCCTGGCCTCGAACTCAGAAATCCGCCTGCCTCTGCCTCCCAAGTGCTGGGATTAAAGGTGTGGGCCACCACTGCCTGGTGGGTTTGTTTGTTTTTTTTTTCTTAACAGTATGGTTTTGTTAGGGTCCAAGAATCACCAAAGAATGATAGCATTCAAATAGTATGCAAAAGCAAAGAGCGTTTATTCAGCTGAATTTCCTGCATTCAGGGGACTCCCCATTTGCAAATGGAGATCTCTGGTTGGACTCACAGGACTAGTTTTTATTGTCAGGAGAATTCAGAGGATGAATGTGTGCCCTTTTACCTTGATTTGTTCTATATCTAGGGATCTGACTGATTCTACAATTGGTCAGGGTCTGGAGAGACTTCCCAGGAAGCTGCTTACTCACTCTAAGCTACCTATTCTTACTTTAGGCCAGATGACAAGTTGTCCTCAGATTGGCTGCCCACGGCAGTGGTTGGCTGACCACAGGTTCCTGGATCCAGGTCCTCATTTCAGAAACAGAAACTTAGGCCTATTCTCCCAAACTGCCAGTTTGCAACCTGTCTTGGAGTCAACCTGGCTTTGGCTAACTCAGTCTTCTCATTCTCCCCTCTGATTTGTAACTGAATCAAATCATTGGTTCATCAGTTCTTTTTCCCGAGGTCCGAGTCATTGGCCAATGGATCAGTTGGAACCTAAAAATCATAAGTTACTGCCAAAACACGGACCTTTATGACTTAGCATCTCAGTCTGTAAGGTGGGGTGATAGATGTCGAATTTTTCTTCTGTAAGTGCTTCCTGCTGACATGAGGATGTTGTCTTTGGGAGCCCAGGAAGGCTGAAAAGCTTATCAAAGGTTGGGCAAAGGCATCTATCACAAGCATCTAATTAGATGATCTAACTGAAAGGCAAGGAACCATCATATCGATTGGAGTGGTTAATTGTCAGCTTTCAGCAAGTCAGAAGTCAGCAGTTTGCAGTACTCAGGTGGTCCCTGGATGTCAGCTGAGTGAAAATCTGCTGAGACTAATATAGACTAGGGAAAGAGGTGGCACACGCCTTTAGTCCCAGCACTTGGGAGGCAGAGGCAGGCAGATTTTTGAGTTCGAGGCCAGCCTGGTCTACAGAGTGAGTTCCAGGACTACACAGAGAAACCCTGTCTCGAAAAAAAAAAAAAAAAAAAAAAACACAAAATTGCGTCCCCTCATAGGTTTATAACATGATTGGTGTCCAATAAATACAAATTTTTAAAATTGTAACCATTACACCAACAAAGATATTTTGATTACTTAATAAAATTTAGAATGTCCCATAGTTTTACATATATATAATTTTTAAAAATTTCTTTTGCAATATCACAATAAAGTATCCTTTTTTAAAGAATTGAGTTATAGAACATAACCATAGTTTTTAGAAGACAAAACCAAGTTTTAAACAGTGTAGCCATAATTTTTGAAGACAAAACCAATTTTATTTTTTAAAACAGTTTAAACAATACAGTGTCTCTAAAATCAATATCAAGTACATTTTCATGTTACAAAGTTTTGACTGCTAGCAATAAAAGTTCTTCTATACCAACAAATGAGGTAACAGTTTTAATACCTCATTAAAGAAACATTTTAAAATCCTATGGGTTTTTTTTGTTTGTTTTTGTTTGTTTTGTTTTTTGAGACAAGGTTTCTCTGTGTAGCCCTCGCTGTCCTGAAACTCACTCTGTAGACCAGGCTAGCCTTGAACTCAGAAATCCACCTGCCTTTTTAAGTCTAGTTTCTAGGACAAAATATCCCAATTTAAAAATGTCTTTAAAAAACTTAGTTGGCTCGTGCCATGTGTTGTTAACTCTGAGTTGTTTTAAACTAACTTTCTGTTACTAATATTATAGATTATTAACCATATATTACAAATTATGAATTAATATTTTATAACCAAGACATGCTAAACATAGTAAGCTTATATATAAGACCAGTCAAATAAACATGCAGTGGCTACCTATATGTATATATTTAAATCAGACAAACAAAACCTTTTTACTTCTTTTAGCTATAATTTCAAGGAAGGAGCACCTTGGCTACACGTTGAATCCAGATCTCATGGGCACAGAAGTTCTGTACCAGGATTAGCCATCAGCTTTCTTACCAGAGAAACTGAGAACCTGTCCATGTCCTTTAAGAGCACCTGATACTTGATCAAGCGGTCTCCTGCCCAGTGCCACCTTGAATCATTATGGGAGGTAGGAGTTTTTCCAACAGTTTTCAGCTTCTAGATGTAGGTGCAGGGCTTTTGAGGGCAGCACCAATTTAGAAATCCCTGTATTAAGACTCAGTTAAGGGCTGGGCAGTAGTGTCACACGCCTTTAATCCCAGCATTTGGGAGGCAGAGGCAGGTGGATTTCTGAATTCAAGGCCAGCCTGGTCTACAGAGTGAGTTCCAGGACAGCCAGGGCTACACAGAGAAACCCTATCTCGAAAAACCAAAAAAAGAAAGAGAGAGAGAGAGAGAGAAAGAAAGAAAGAAAGAAAGAAAGAAAGAAAGAAAGAAAGAAAAGAAAGAAAGAAAAGCAAGCTTTCTCCTCAGACCATTCTACTTTGGAGGAGGGCCATTTATTCCCGAAAAAGATGGTTAGTTTGCCAGGACAAATAACCAGACCTAAGTCTTCTGCAACTCGGCAGAAGTCCTTGAAATGACTCAGGATCAAGCCCAGTGGGGTGCTCTGTGCCTGTCCCATCTTACAAACCAAAAAAGAACGTGTACACAAAGACAAAAATCACAAACACAGAACAGGAAAGTGAAAGAAAAACAGGAAGGCTGTCTCAGATGGTCTTCCTTTCTGTGCATGTGAGGATTAAAGACCCACAGTTAAAGATAGTCTTTCATGGACAGAGTTTCTCCCTGCATACAGGAGGCCCACAGACCCACAGCAGATTTAGAAATCAGATGGGAACAAGTTCTCCCAAATGGGTTTTCAAGAGCATCTTCCTTAGCCTCAAGCCTGATAACAGAATACGCATCTGCTCTGTCCCCCTCAGCCTCCAGATTGACAACAGAAAAACAGGCAGAGATACAGTCACAGATGGAGCACTCTCAACTTACCAATTGGTGGGGAAAGAAATTTCCCCAAGAAAGATACATGGTTCATCCATGATTTGATGGATTTGAAGGGTGAGGAGTGAGTCTCCATAGAATCCCGGACAAGCCCCCAAATGTTAGGAACTCTAGACTCAAATAGTATGCAAAAGCAAAGAGCATTTATTTGTTGGGAGCCAACTCCGAGCAGAAAGCAACTATCACTTTTGCAGCCATCTCAGGCCATATACCCTGACAAGAGACTTGTTTTCAACAGCCTACAACAGCTGAGCACACTCTGGTAAACATCATGTTTTTCTCCCATATCTTGTTTTGTTGTTTAATGCCCCCAGCTGCAAGCCGCATGTGGTAAAGTGTCTAAAGCTGTGTTCCCCTGCTTTTCCACGGCTGCAAGGCATATGGTAAAGTGCATATATACCCATGATTTCCTTTCAGTAAAAAAGGATGTGATCATGCCTTGTCTTGTCTCCATTCTTCCTGTCTCTTGCTTCTCCATCCCCATTCTCTTGCTAGACCCTGACTCACAGACTGGAACAGTAGCTCAGGCCAGGACATAGTGGCCCCCAAACATGGGGTAGAACAGGTTGTTACATTTATTCGGCTGAGTTTCCTGCATGCAGGAGTCTTCCCATTTGTGAATGAAGACCTCTGGTAGACTTGCAGGACCAGATTTTATTATCAGGAGAATTCCAGGGAGGGGTATGTGCCCTTTTACCTTGATTAGTCAGCTCTATCTCTAGGGATCTGATTCTACAATTGGCTAGGCTCTGGAGACTTTCCAAGGGGTTGCTTACTCATCAGGCCCTTATGACAAGGTGTCCTCAAATTGGCTGCCCATAGCAGTGGTTGGCTGAGCATGGGCTCCTGGATCCAGGTACTAATTTCTAAGACATAGAAACTTAGGCCTGTTGGCAGCCTGTCATGGAGTCAGCCTGGCTTAGCTATCAGTTTTACCTCAATAATTACAGCAGGAGCTGGGAAAGTGCAACATGTTATTTATTTTTTCTATTTTATTTATATGAGTACACTGCAGCTGTCTTCAGACACATATTAGAAGAGTGAATCGAATCCCATTACAGATGGTTGTGAACCACCATGTGGTTGCTGGGAATTGAACTCAGGACCTCTGGCAGAGCAGTCAGTGCTCTTAACCACTGAGCCATCTCTCCAGCCCTGCAACATGTTATTTGTTGTGCAGTTCTATCAGCCAAATCTATGAAGTTGAACAAACTTAAACCACCATTTTGATAGCAAACATCCAAACTTTGCCAAGCTTATGGACTCAAGAAAACCAGACTTGACACTTGTGGCAAGTACCTCAAACAAAATGTAGCAAATGTGGAAGCTTCATATTTGATGGCACTCAGAATTACCAGAGCTATGGAACTTCACACCTTTGCTGAGGATTTACTATTGCCAGTGGCCAGAGACATTGTTCGAGTTACAATCAGGAACAAATTTGTAATGCAACTGAGTGCAGTTTCCTTATCTAAGGACTCCGAAGAATGAGTGATGTCTGCTGATATACTTGATCAGGAAATTCTGCTCCACTTTTAATAATTCAGTACCCTGCTTGATGAGTCTATAGATGTTGCAAACTGTTCACAGTTATTGGGTTACATGAAGTATATTAATGATGCTGACTTTAAAGATAAGTTTCTGTCTTGCAAACCTTGTGAAAGTACTATATAATGATGACTTTACAGTTAGTTCCTTTCTGAGAGAGCATAAGATCATTTGGGGAAAGGTTGTGGTGTTTACACAGACAATGTTCCAGCAATGCTAGGATAGTGATCTGGATTTCAACATTTAGTACTGAATGAGTCACAGAAAGTTATCAAAACTCACTGTATGATTCATCAGCAAATATTCGCAACAAAGATACTGTCACAAGAGTTACAAGAAGTGATGGAAAGTGTCCTAAGTTCTGTCGATTTTGTAAAGGCGAGCACTTTTTTTAGCCAACTGTTTCCCAACTGTTCAAGGAGTTGGATGTGCTGCAAAACTGATATTACACACTGAAGTGAGATGGTTATTGAGAGGAAAAGATGTTTTGTTGTTGTTGGTGGTGGTGGTTTGGTTTGGTTTAGTTTGGTTTTTTGAGACAGAGTTTCTCTGTGTAGCCCTGGATGTTCTGACACTCTCTGTAGACCAGGCTGGCCTCAGATTCAGAGATCTGCCTGCCTCTGTCTCCTGAGTACAGGTATGTACCACCACCACCATCACCTGGCTATTGGAAAAGTTTTGGTTTTTTTTTTTTTTGTTTTTTCTTTCCAGTCTGTGAGACAAACTCACCCTGCAGCAAAGGCTGGACTCGAACTCGGAAAGCTGCCTGCCTCTGACTCCCAAGGGCGGTGATTACAGGCATGCGCCACCGCTGCCCAGCTTGGAAAAGTTTTAAAACATATTTTTGAGTTTTGTGATAAACCCCAAATATTTTTTAATCAGAAAGCAAGACTGCAGTTTGAAAGACTATTCAGCAATGTAGGTGAATTGCAGAAAACAGCTTACTTAGTTGCCAACTTTAATGATTTTAAGTTTATTTGCAAGGAGCAAATTGCAACATTCCTCAATTTATCTGAAAAAATCTCACCATTCCAAATGAAACATTAACTTTGGCAAAAAAAAAAAAAAAAAAAAAGATTGAAAATAAGTTTATTACTACTGTCGGGAGCCAAATTCAGGAAACTGCCTCCTTTGGGAAAAACCTGACCTTCGACCAAAGAAGAGTCTCTTGCTCTGTCAAGAGATAAGCCCAGGAGCTACCCATTGTTTCAAGAGAGCCTCAGAGAGTCACCTGCTGTTAATCAATACCAGGTTTTAAAAAGATAGGCTCCCTCAGATCTCAGGTCTCAGTAAACTTAAAGAACGTCTGAGCCGGGCGGTGGTGGCGCACGCCTTTAATCCCAGCACTTGGAGGCAGAGGCAGGCGGATTTCTGAGTTCGAGGCCAGCCTGGTCTACAGAGTGAGTTCCAGGACAGCCTGGGATGCACAGAGAAACCCTGTCTCGAAAAAACAAAACAAAACAAAAAAAAAAACAGAAACGTCTGGCATTTCCTGGGGGCTGGAGAGATGGCTCAGCTATTAAGAACATTGGACTGCTCTTCCAGAAGACCTTTGACCTTCTTTTCTCCCTTCCACCAAGACTATATATTGAAAATTGCTCCCCCATTAAAGTGAAGCCTTGACAAAGTTCCATGCAGGGCTTTCCTCTCTTCTTTCTCGGCCCCATGTCCCCCTTTTTTTAGGTGGCAGATGTCGGTCCCCCTCTGGACCCTGCGGGTCGGGTCAACCTACCTTATCTATTCTCTTTGAAGAGCATGACATTGAGCCAGACAAAAGAATTATGGATTATGATAATAATTTCTGTGAAAGAATTTGTGCATGCTTGAAGAAGATTGTTGTATTTTCCAAATCTACCTGACACCCGACTTGAACTCACCAGAAGCCCATTCACAGCCAAGGTTGAAGATGTTCCTGAGGCAGGAGAAAAAAAAAGAGCGTTCATCGCCAGGCAGTGGTGGTGCACGCCTACACAGAGAAACCCCTGTCTCGGAGAAAAAAAAAAAAAAGAGCGTTCAATTAAGTTATTAACAAAGATGCAAGGAGAACTGATTTCTCTACAACGTCAATTACAACATTCTGAATCAGGTGGTTGCAGTCAGACCCAGTTTCTGTCTGAGACTGTGTTGCACCTTTTCCATTTCCAACAATGCATCTTTGTGGAACAGGATTTTCCAGCTCATTGGTTATCAAGGAAGTACCCCTGGGCCGGGCAGTGGTGGCGCACACCTTTAATCTCAGCACTTGGGAGGCAGAGGCAGGCGGATTTCTGAGTTCGAGGCCAGAGTGAGTTCCAGGACAGCCAGGGCTACACAGAGAAACCCTGTCTTGAAAAACCAAAAAAAAAAAAAAAAAAAAAAAAAAAAAGGAAGTACCCTTGGATGCACACAGTATGTACATTTTGACAAAAGTTCAAATATACATGTGAGATGTCAGGAGAGACCCCAATTAGCCTTGTTCCCAAGCCAATAACATGGTTGGTTGGTTCGTTTTTCTTCACAGTTTCTATTAGTGTACAAATGTTTGTGTTAATATTGGGGTGGGGTACATGATGAGGAGACTAACACAACAACATGATCCTGGCAGTAGGAGAAGGCGTCTGGAGGATGGAAGTGATGGGTCCAGCATGGAGAGGTCAGTGGCACCCAAAAAACAGGTTTGCTTGAGCCACTCTGCCCTTTCAATCAAGTAATGTGTGTACTGCCAACTGTTGCTTAAACCTGAAAAAACTCGTCCTGACTGGGAAAGTACCATGCTGTACTGAAGGAAGGTTCCTATTTTTAGGCTGATTAAAAACTGCCCTGCTAGGGTAAATACATCTAAATGTCTTCTGGGTACTGCTGTCTGCCTAGGCTGTTGTAGCAGTGTCGGGATTCAAACCCAGAACTCATCCATGGTAGGGAAGCAGTGGACGCCCAGTGTTAGCCTTTCTACTGTTTCTACCCTTACAGTGAGGAAGAGGTGCCGAAAAAAACGGGGAAGGAAATCCCATGGAGTAAACTACCGCTGAGGTCTCGGAAAGCCACATGTAGATGTGCACTGCCACCTGGAGAGATACTAAACCTAATATGAAAACTTGGATTCTGAGCATTGACGAGATGGCCCAGTGTTAAGGGCACTTGCTGTCCTCCCTGGCGTCTTGGGGGCTCAGTTCCTAGAACCTACATTGTGTGTGTGTGCATTGTGTGTGCGTGTGTGTGTCAACCTCCTGTGACTACAGTCCCAGGACATCTCATGTCCTCTTGCCTCATGTACATATACACAGATCCAGACATACACAGCTAAATCTTTTCCTTTTAAAAATTGGATTCCTTGCCTTTCCTTTTGTTGTTTTTGGGTTTTTGTTTTTGTTTTTTTTGTTGGTTGACTGGTTTTGTTTTGTCTCCGAGTACTATGTTTGAAATGGTGATTGAGCCGGGGTGGTGGCGCACGCCTTTAATCCCAGCACTTGGGAGGCAGAGGCAGGTGGATTTCTGAGTTCGAGGCCAACCTGGTCTACAGAGTGAGATCCAGGACAGCCAGGGCTATACAGAGAACCCTGTCTCGAAAAAACCAAAAAAAAAAAAAAAAAAAAAAAAGAAATGGTGATTGAAGGGATAAACAGAACAAAATACCAAGAAAAGGGTAAACAAAAATATGGAACGCATACAAATATATAAATGTACATGACACTTTATGCCAGGATGCTGAGGGTTAAAACCAGGGCCTCATCAGTACGCAAACAGCAAACACTGCTATTACTGAACTACCTTCATAGCCCAGGACCAGTGAATTTGAAAAAGGTAGAGGAGAACTCTAGGCACAGAGATGTTCCCTCCCCCTTCTCCTCCTCCCCATCCCCTTTCTCCTCCTCCTCCTCCTCCTCCTCCTCCTCCTCCTCCTCCTCCTCCTCCTCCTCCTTCTTCTTCTTTTTCTGTCTGTTTTATCCCCAGGCTGGGCTTGAACTCTATCTGCCTCATTTGCTGGGTTTATAGGCATGCCTGTAGAAATACACATTCTCAAGTCTTGACCTAGACCTGTAGAATGGGTAGAGTCTAGCGAATTTCACACATACCATGCAGTCAAGTTTGAGAATCCTGGCAAAAAGAGATGCTAAGTAGAAAACAAGGTAAACCAGGTGTGGTGACCCATGCCTTTAATCCCAGCATTGGGGAGGCAAGGCCTGTGGATCTCTGGGTTCAAGGCCAGCCTGGTCTACAGAGCAAATTCCAGGACAGCCAGGACTACACCCTGTCTCAAAAACAAAGAAAGACAGGATAAATAAGGACCTGATCATGGCCTAGTATGTCTGAGATGGCAAGCCCTAGATGAAAAGTTAATGAAATTCACTTTTGTCATTGTAGCTATCATTTCATATATGCATACACATTTATGGGGATGGCTTATGCATGCATTTGTGGGAGTTGGTTCTCTCCTTCTACTATATGTGTTCAGGCTCAGGCCTGGCAGCAAGCACCTTTACCTACTGTTCTAGTCTTGCCAACTCATCAATAAATAGTCAATCTAGAACTCTCTGAGCTAGCCCGATCAGTGTGCTCTGGGTAGCCACCTTTTTCTAACCCCCCGTTCTGTGCTTATGTGAGCATACCTCCTGACCTGTATGGACGCTGAGGATTGGAGTTCAAGTCCTCATACTCACAGTGGAAACTTATCCGCTAACATCACCCCGTCTATCCCTTACCTATCATTTCTACGAAAGCTACAGTTCCGTGAATTCTGTGACACCTGAGGGGACAGTGTGGAGCAGAGATGTGACTTTGTTAGTAACATGCAGAGCAAGGTAAATCTTCACTGAAAACTTGGATCTAGAATTGGCCAACTGAACATGGTTCCAGGGACACAAGGACAGAGGATAGTGGAGAAAGTTAAACCCAGTGGGTTTAACCCATACAGAGAGGTCAAAGAGGAGATTTTATTGTTTGGTTGGCCAGCACTACCTCATGCGAACCACTGCAGCGGACAAGGGCAAAGTGGATTTCTCCTTAACACGAGCCATGTTTGAGCCTCCCGAGTGGAAGAGGCAGGGAAAGCCAGTAGAAACAGACCAGCAAACAGTCATCTCACCTCAGGGGCCTTTGACAGTGACTGCCCTAGGTGTTTGATTCTAACGTTCTGTGTCATAGACTTTGCAGGGAAAGTTGGAAGTATTTGAGAGGCAGTTTCTGCCTGTATCCTCAGTTAGGTCTTCCTTCCAGGAAGGAAGAGATCCCAGGCCCGGTAAATTCACGGCTTTTGTACTGGCTCCTTGCCTCTCTTTCAGGGCTTGTCACATAGGAAAAACAAGCTGTATAATTCCCTCCGTTGCTAGGAGATGTACAAACATAGCCTGGAAAAAAAAATCTACTGAGGGTTTAGTGTTGCAGCTTTCCCATAAATGACAAACAGCTGTTTGAGGAAGCAGGGGGAGTGAGCAGCCATATCTCTGTGTTGGTGGCATAGGAATAAGAAAGGAAAGAATTTCTGCTGTAGCTGTTTCTTGTACTCAGAATTCTAGAACAAGCATGCCAAGGAGAACACCCACTTAGAATAGAGTTTGCTTTTCTAGCAGCATTGTGCCACTGGCTCACTAGACTTGGGCTCTACCAAATATGAGAGAAAAGCTTTTTACCTGTATATAATCTTAAAATCTGAAGTGGCCCCACCATTAATCAACAAAACCCCCCTTTCTAGATTAGGAACTGCGATGTGCTATCTCCCTAACTGTAAATGATTTTTTGTTTGTTTGTTTGTTTTATTTTGCTAAAAACAGGGTCTCGCTGTGTGGCCCTGCTTGGCCTGGAACACTAGACTTGGCTGACCTTGAATTTGAAGACATCTACCTGCCTCAGCCTCCAGGGTGCTGGCTAAAGGCAGGAGTCACTACTCCCAGTAGTAAAAGGCGGTAACAATACCTATCCAGATTTGGGGAGTCTGGCTTTTAAAGTTCACATTCAGAAGACCAGTGCTGCAGACCTAAGTTTGGCAGCTTGACCCTTTTCTTGAGTCTATAGGCAGGTCTTACAACCAACCAGCTTTCTCATACGCACCTACCATTCAATGCCTTGATGTCTCTTCCCATAAACCATGACTGTGACTTCCTACTTGGTCCTACTAAGCCCGCCCTTGACTTCAGGTGGCTTGTTACCCTGGTCACTGTGTGCCCCAGTTCTTTGCCACACGAAAGCTTAATTTTGAGGGGGTTTTGTGCCCGAAGGTCAAAACCCGTGATTTTTCCATGACTATGTATTTGTTGTTTGCTTACTGTGTCTACAAAGGGAATTAGTGTCTGCCTCTTTAGCTATGATTTCTATGATTTGCATATCCACCACATCCATCCACACTGCTAAACTTAGTTTAGCCTTTATCATCTCTGAAGGTTTCTTGAGATGGGCTTGTGTAGCTCGAGTGGTCCAGGCTGCTCTTGAACTATGTAGATGGAGATAAGCTTGAATATCTGCTCCTCTTGGATCTGCCTCCTGTCAGGATTGCATGTGTGTGCCATCATGCCCCGTTCCCACGACAGTCTTGTACATGTGCTGCTTCCAGGGCTCCCTGGTTCTGACCCTGCTTACGAGTCTCCCAGCCCCATGTCTTGGCCTCTCTCGACCCCAGCTCCAGCTTGCATGCGGGTACCTCACACGTCATGTGCACTCGCTTCTCACAGGACTCACTGCGCATCCGGCCTCTCTCGGAAATGCTTTGCGCTTTACCAACCTGCGCGTCTCTGGGAAGCAGCTCAGTGTTCATCAGAAAAGCTGCTCCCTGCTCCCACAGTAGCTCCGACCTAGCTATATTTGGGATCATATTTCTGTGATTATTCAGACTGAGAGCTCTCGGGTGTCACGACTCATCCATGTTTGAGCCCGACCTCAGTGTTCAAAGGAGCGCATACTAGAGTCAATGTGATAGGCTCACAAACAGCCTGAGCTCAGCCAAAGATGTAACGAGGCAGGTAAAATCTATAGGACATAGGGTCTCAAAATGAGTGTATCTGTCACCCAAGGATGTCTTCATCCTTCCTCAGGGGGCGGAGGTATAAACCAGAGAGGGCAGAGAATGCAAGATTTTTGTGACTTAAACAATAACACAGGCCGGCAAGGTGGCGCAGTGGGTAGGGAAGGTTGCCTCTGGGCTTGGCAGCCTGAGTTCAATCTTTGGACCCACATGGTAGAGAGAGAGAGTTGACGCCCACACAAAGTTGTCCTCTAACCTCCACAGGTATGCCAGGCATGACACACTCAAGGATACATAAACACAATTTTTTTTTTTTTTTTTTTTTGATTTTTTCGAGACAGGGTTTCTCTGTGTAGCCCGGGCTGTCCTGGAACTCACTCTGTAGACCAGGCTGGCCTCGAACTCAGAAATCCGCCTGCCTCTGCCTCCCAAGTGCTGGGATTAAAGGCGTGCGCCACCACCGCCCGGCTTTTTTTTTTTTTTTTTAATACAGGAAGAATCTGGAAATGTCATTGCTAGATATTTAAGACTGTTGACTTTAGTACAGGATGGACCTTTTACATGTCTAATTTAAAGTATGAAGAGGAGTTCACAAAGTCCTACCCCTCCCTGAAGATCACAGGCAGTTAATGCTTGCTAAGAGGTTTCTCCCCAACCCCAGGGGTGGGGTGTAGACATTGGGAAGTTAACCACTAGAAGTAATGCTAATATCATCAGATGGGGAGGGGTAAAAGTAGGAGCCAGCTCACTGGAAAGAGGAAGGGATCAGCAGAACTGTAAAAGGACAAGGAAGGGTAATCAGGGTGATTGGTTTCATGACAATGAAATTATTATATATCATAATTTATAATAATATACATAAATAATATAAGTAAATACACGTTATCATTAGTGTATGTCACTTTAAAGCTTTCAAAGCTGTGAGGGCATGGGGTGAGCTCGTCTTGGGTTGATCTGTTCTCAAGGCTGCGCTGGTCTTGGATTACAAAGGCACTGAGACCTTAGAGCACTATCTCTCTGCTCCTTCTCTGGACATTTGGAGCAATTGGGTGCCTACATGTCTTATATTTTGTGTCTTTGAACCTAGAAGGGAGCTCAGAGAGTCCCTTCTTAAGCAGCCTGTGACTGGCCAAGATGTCCATGTGTGGAGTTAAGGCCTTGTGGGGCAGTGATGGCACACACATTTAATCCCAGCTCTCAGGGGACAGAGGCAGGCAGATCTCTGAGTTCAAGGCCAGACTGGTCTTCAGAGTGAGTTTCCGGATAGCTAGGGCTACACAGAGAAAACCTGTCTCAAAAGCAAGCAAACAAACAGTAGCAGCCTGACCCTGAGTTCTAAGAGAGAAAGAGTACAAACTAAGGCAGGAATGTCAGGTTTTTATCCTTTCAGTTACTCTGTAGGCCCAAGGGGTCGAATTTCCTGTGTCTGTTTTGTTAATGGTCCTAGGGACACACCTTCCAGCTGTTACACAGCCTTGCTGCTGTTGGCTGTAGACCTTGTCCAAGGACTGCCCCTTTCTTTTTTCCGTGCAGCACCTGTAAATATCTGAATCTCTTGGTTACTAGAGTTCTGTGTATCACCAGCTAAATAAATAAATAATAAATAAATAAATAAATAAATAAAGCCTGAAAGATCTTTTGTCTAAAAATAGCAGCTACATGTGGTGCTGTACGTCTTTAATCCCAGTACTCCAGAGCCAGAGACAGTGAATTGTTGTGAGTTCAAGGCTAGCCTGATCTACAAAGCAAGTTCCAGAATAGCTGGGGCTATTACACAGATAAAAATAAACAAATAAACAAAGTAGTATCTAATGGAGGGATGCAGTTCACTAGGTAGAATTCTTGTTTAGAGTACTTGAAGCCCTCCTCAGTCCCCAGCACCATATACACTAGGCATGGCACTGAGAACCCGCGATCTTAGCAATCAGGAGGTGGTAGCAGAAGAACCTGGAATCCAAGTCTGGTGAACAAGCCAGGCACGGGCTTACATATGCCCAGCAATTAGGAAACAGAGGCAAAAGGGCCAGTCCAAATTTCAAGGCCGGCCTGAGCTACATAGTGAGAACATGTCAAAAAACAGTAGACAGCCCACCTTCATCTTCATCTCCTTCATCTTACGCCTGGACTACCTCTTTTCTTGAAGGTTGTTCTGAAGTAGCTTCTAGAACAGTGTTTCTTAACCTGTGGGTAGCGATCCCTCTGGGGGTTCCATATCAGGTATTTACATTATGAGTCATGACAGTAGCAAAATTACAGTTACGAAGTAGCAATGATGTAATTTTGCAGTTGGGGGCCGCCACAACATGAGGAACTATATTAAAGGATCCCAGCATTAGGAAAGTTGAGAACCACTGGTCTAGAACAAGACAGAGGGTACAAGTTTTCCATCTGCTCCTGGTGTTCCTTCTTGGGCTGGCCGTGCTCTAGGGCCTCAGGTCCCCAGGTAAGGGGCTGAAACCCCTGTGGCTCTGCCTTCCTCAGCTTTGAGTTGCCTGTCTGATTCCTGAAATTCCTTTGGGCTACAAATCAGGATTGTTTTCTGCCCCTCATCCTAGCAACCTAGCTGGCTGCCTCTGCCAGACAGACTGGGCCTTCGGCCCTTGTAATTAGCAGATCAATCCAGTGATGTGCTTTTCAAAGCCCAGCTTGCTGGAAGCTTTTGGTGTCAGCTGTTTGAGCTATTTACGACTGGCACTGGCGCTGACACAATGCAAGTCTACTAAGTCACTGAACCACTCAGGAAAATTTTCCAGAGGCTGGTGCTGGCCCCTGACTCTCTGCCCTTAGCATTTTCGCTCACACCATAAGCTTGGCTTTTGTATCTGAGTCTTCTTGGATTCCTGCCTCTTTTGAGCCACATTAATCATCTCGGTTTCCATTAGGGCTCTCTCACCTTGGCTTCTTTCCATGTCTAATAAAGGTAAAGCCATAACATCAAAGCTGCTGCATGGGTAACTTTCTTGTGCATTAGCCTTTGTTCTAACCAGAAGCAACATCCTCTTTCTGGAGGAGCTCCATCCTCAGAGACAGTGCTAACGTTGGTGAAGACGAAACCCAGTTACTAGACTCTGTGTCTGTGTGTGTGTGTGTGTTCTGTCTGTCTGTCTGTCTGTGTGTTGTTTGAACCCAAGGCCTCTGACTCTCAGCATATGTGCTACCTCTGAACCATACCCAAAAGCCCCTGGCTTCCATTAAGACATTAACTGTAACTGGCCTGGTAAATGAAGATAATCTCAGACTATTGAAACAATGGATCCCAAAGAAATGGGACTTTCCCCAGGAAATCATGCTGGGAGAAGGAAAAGCCCCAACCAGACGGAGAACGTGTAAAGAGATTTAACACAGATCTTACAACTTGTCAGACCATCTCACACATGAGGCTAAAGCCCAGACAGTGATGTGTCACTGACGAGGAGCCACACCTTGACCTGCACTGCTTAGACGTGCATATCAATGTGGTGAGAATTCTGGAATTTTTGTTTCTCAAAAAATACAGAAATGTTATATAAGAATGTGCTTTCGCCAGGCAGTGGTGGCGCATGCCTTTAATCCCAGCACTTGGGAGGCAGAGGCAGGTGGATTTCTGAATTCGAGGCCAGCCTGGTCTACAGAGTGAGTTCCAGGACAGCCAGGGCTACACAGAGAAACCATGTCTCGAAAAACCAAAAAAGAAAAAAAAAAAAAAAAAAAAAAGGATGTGCTGTTTTGGTTTTAACCCTATGTGTGGGGTGTGGGGCTGCTTTGGACTGTCCGCAGCAGCTGACTATGATTTGCCTCATGCTCTGGCAGAGGTGTGTGGTTTAACCAGCTGCAGATAATTTCTGTGATTGTGTGATGTTTGGAATTCTGGGAACTTTCAGAGGGTATATAAATGCTAGAGCATACCCATGGTTAGGGTCAGTGGTTGTTGGTCATTTAGAGAGGTTGGTTGTAGTTTGTTAGTAGTTGTTCTCAAAGAAGAAACAAAAGGAAAGAGATTAGATTCAGGGATTTTTCTAATTCCTGTCTTCCCTCTGCCCCCTTTTCCTCCTATCTAGTGGTAGGGGTGAAACTAGGGGAGATAAAGGGTGGAAAGAAGGAGAGCCCACAAAGTAGCAGAGACCAGCTACATCTCCTTGGTCCTCTAAACTCTGATCTCATTTCAGGAGCCTGGAAATGGACTTAATAGAATCCACTGCCTCTCTTTACCCCTCTTCCCAATGTAGCCACAATAGAATAAATCTTCCTTTTTCTGCTTTCCACTTAAAAACTCAAAAAAAAAAAATTTATTTATTTTATGTGTATCAGTGTTTATGTTCGTACACCACATACATGCCTGATGTCTTTAGGATTCAAAGAAGGCATCAGATGCCCTGGAAATGGTAGTTACAAATGATTGAGGCCACCACATCACTGGGAATCAAACCCAGGTCCTCTGCAAGAGCAACAAGTGCTCTTAGCTGATGAGCCATCTCTTCAACCACTCTGCTTTCCACTTTTAGTTGGCTCACTGAACATGGGGGACTGGACTGGACTTTGGGTACAGGTTGTGAACCTGGCTGGCTCCTTTCTTTATCCTGAGCTAGTTCTTGTGTCATCCCGGCACGGTGGATGAACAGGCAGACATATTGGGGAATTCAAGGAAGGTCATCCTCACCTTTATAGTGAGTTGGAGACCATTCTGGGCCACACAAGATCCTGTCATAAAGTAAGCTAGATGGCTTTTGTGGCTAAACAACTATATACACAGTTTTCACTCTAACCTGGCTCTGTGGCTCAGTGGCAGAACCTTCTGCCTGACTCATGCCCTGCCCTGGATTCCATCCCCACAACCAAAAATAAACAAACAAACTAAAACATGAATTTCCACTTTGTCCTATTCTCCCTTAAAATCAAAGCAAAAACTTTGCTGTTTTTCACAACAGAGAACACGGTGAAATCAGTGGGGTTTTGGTGGCATGGCTTCAGTTTTGACACAGGATCTTGTTATATAATCCAGAATGGCCTTTGATTCTCAGTCCTTCTTCTGTTTCACCATCCAAGTGTAGGAAGCGGTTCTCCCCGCCATCAGGATGGTGGTTGGCGTGTAGCCAGCTAGCTTGAGTAGGCACTGTGGCTGTGGTTCATTATAGAGAAAAGGTTCACACTTTCAGGTGTGGCTACTCGATTAGCCACCTCACAGCACAGGAACAGCCAATTAATAGTGACAGCATGGCAGCTGCTGATGGGATTAAGGCAATGTATATAAGGGACTGCTGGGGTGGTAGCCGAGATTCAAGAGGAGAGGATGAAGGAGGATTGAAGGAGAAGAAGGAGGGCATTCAAGGGGCTGGAGGAAGAAGAAGGTAGAATCAAGCATGCTGTAACAAGGAACCTGAATAAAGCTGCTTTAAGAAGAACACAGTTGTAGCTTGCCTTTTATTCCGAGGGACGGAGAGCAGGCAAGCCACAAATGGTGGCCGTACTGGGAATAAGTAGCCACAAGTGGTGGCCCGGTACAGGGAAGCTACAAAGTCGTACGGGGAAGCTACAAATGGTGGCCCGTAGGGGAATAAGTAACAAGTCGTACAGGCAACCTCCGGATCGTGTTCAGAACTTCTTGTGGCTTCAGGGCAGTAGACTCAGGGCAGTTGACTGGGTAAGTTTTTCGGTAAGTGGAACAAGTTCAAAAGTTCCCGGTTTAGGGACAAGTATTAGGTAAGAGATAATAAAGTGTTCGGTAAAGAGACAAAAAAGTGGAAAGTAGATGGGTGTGATCTTCAGTTTTGCAGTTATATTTTTCCTCTGGGAAAGAAGTGCTGGTTACTAGTTCAAGATATTCTGTTAGCCGGGCGGTGGTGGCGCACGCCTTTAATCCCAGCACTTGGGAGGCAGAGGCAGGCGGATTTCTGAGTTCGAGGCCAGCCTGGTCTACAGAGTGAGTTCCAGGATGGCCAGGGCTACACAGAGAAAAACCCTGTCTCGAAAACCAAAAAAAGAAAAAAAAAAAAAAAAAAAGGATATTCTGTTTAGGGAAAAGGAGTTTACAATTGGAGAGGACCTGATGGGTCTGGCAATTGGAACTCATGGTGCAAACATCCAGCAGGCTCAAAATGTGCCAGGAGTAACTGCCATTGAGTTGGGCAAAGAAACCTGCACTTTCCAAATCTATGGGGAGATGCCAGAGGCATGCAGACAGGCTCGAAGCTACCTTGAATTTTCTGAGGACTCTGTACAAGTGCCCAGGAACTTGGTTGGCAAAGTGATTGAAAAGAATGGGAAAGTGATTCAGGAGATTGTGGATAGGCCTGGTGTGGTGAGGGTTCATGTGGAAGGTGATAACGACAAGAAGAACCCCAAGGAGGAGGGAATGGTTCCTTCATATTTGTTGACACCCGAGAGAATATCAGTAATGCCCAGGCACTAACGTATGGGGGGCAGCTATGGGGGCAGGGGCTGGAGGACTGGTGGTCCTGCCTATGGCCCCAGCTCAGATCCCTCCACAGCTTCTGAGACAGAGTCAGAAAAGAGAGAGGAGTCTAGTCGAGCAGGACCTGGTGACAGAGATCCCCCAAGCTGTGGAGAAGAAAACAGGAGGCGGCCAATTAGGGACCAGGGAAGGGGACCCCCACCTGTTCCACAGCCTACCTCAAGATACAACTCATCATCAATTAGCTCAGTGCTAAAGGATCCAGACAGCAATCCTTACAGCCTATTAGAAGATTATGTCTGTATGTTTTCAAAAGAAATGATTAAGGTATTAAATCTCCAGAATTATATGGATCAGACATGACAGAGGTAGGCCTTCAGAAGACTAGATTTCAGGGTTCAGGCAGGTTATCTTGATACTAAAATTTGTTAAGGTTTTTAAAGGAGGCCGATGTAGTGGCCCCTGGTTTGCTGTATCAGGCTACCTTACAAAAGCAGCTGGGATAAAATCTGCAGCTGAGCGATATACGATAGATAGTTTCCAGTAAATAAAGGACAGGTGTTATGAAAGGATATTCTTAAAGGCACAGTGTTGGTGTGGGTGAGAGGCTCTGTTTGTGTTTTTTTTCACAGGATCAACAGCAGCCTTTGTGGGTTCCAGAGAGACTCATGCGTCCGCACAGAATAGACAACAGGAACATCTGTCCAGTCATGAAGCCGTCAATGACGATGATGCTCCTATCCCGTTGCTGAAGGAGATCAAATAAAAGAGTGGGCGGGAATAGGGGCTTTAGTGAATTGCCTTGTTCTTATCAGTTTGCTAGCACTGTGGTATATTCCTAAAGATGCGTTCCAAGCCAGCACAGGGCCAAGCCATGGTAGTTCAAGCATTTGCCGCTCTCAAAGGAGATCAATCTCCACAGATCTGGCTGAGCTACTTGAAAACCACTGAAATGTAAATGCAGCAGGGTGACGGAACATTACACCGCAGAGGACATTGTCTTTCCTCGGGGCGCATGTCTGACTGCCCCACAGGTCAGCCTAGATCCTGTCCCTGGAAAATGGCTGAGGGTTGGGTCGCCCATGGTAACCATACTGTAGCAACAACAGATGGTGAGATGGGGTTGACAATCTCCTGAACTTACAGGGGGTCAGACCTCTGTGTCCTCCTGCTTTGCATAATACAAATAAAAAGGGGAGCTGTAGGAAGCGGTTCTCCCCGCTGTCAGGATGGCGGTTGGCATGTAGCCAGCTAGCTTGAGTAGGCACTGTGGCTGTGGTTCATTATAGAGAAAAGGTTCACACTTCCAGGTGTGGCTACTCGATTAGCCCACCTCACATCACAGGAACAGCCAATTAACAGTGACAGCGTGGCAGCTGCTGATGGGGATTAAGGCAATGTATATAAGGGACTGCTGGGGCGGTAGCCAGGATTCAAGAGGAGAGGATGAAGGAGGATTGAAGGAGAAGAAGGAGGGCATTCAAGGGCTGGAGGAAGAAGAAGGTAAAAGCAAGCGTGCTGTTAACAAGGAACCTGAATAAAGCTGCTTTAAGAAGAACACGGTTGTAGCTTGCCTTTTATTCTGAGGGACGGAGCAGAGAGCAAGCTACATCCAAGTGCTAAGGATTATAGCCCTGGCTCACCAAACCTGTCAAAATCGTAGTGGCGCTTTGTTGTTTCGGTATTTGTTTTGAGACAGGGTCTCTCACAGCCCATACTTGCTTACAAACTTACTGTGTACTCAGAGATGACCCTGGACTCCTGATCCTCTCTGCCTCCATCTTGTGGGTCACTGCTGGGATTACATACACCCTCATGACTAGTTTTAGGATGCTTACAAAGCCAAATTCAGGGTCTTGTGTGTGCTAAGTAAGCACTTTTCCAATTGTGCTACAATGTATTCCTGGTTTTTATTGCATTTACTTATTTATTTTGTGTATCTGTGAGTGTTTGTGTATCTATGTGGTTACTCTTTCCTGACTAAGCTCTCTGTTGTACTCTGTGGTCCTGGTGGAATCCCCACC
This sequence comes from Mastomys natalensis, assembly GCA_021653895.1. Taxonomy (NCBI): domain Eukaryota; kingdom Metazoa; phylum Chordata; class Mammalia; order Rodentia; family Muridae; genus Mastomys; species Mastomys natalensis. The sequence goes on from JAJTUV010000106.1 coordinate 1,500,141, forward strand.
TTCAACTAGAGATCTGTCTTGGTTCCTTTTTTATTGCTGAGATAAAGACACCACGACCAAGGCAAGTTATAGAAGAAACAGTTTATTAGGGGCTTACAGCTTCTGAGGCTAGAGTCTGACTGTTGAGATAGGGAACGTGGCAGCAGGCAAACAGCTATGGAGCTAGAATAGTAACTGAGAACTACGTCCTGATCTCAGGCACGAGGCAGAGAGTGGACTTTTTAAACCTCTGAGCCATTCCTCAGAGAACACACCTCCTAATCCTTCCCAAATAGGTGTACCAACCGGAGACCAAGTATTCAAATATATGAGCCTATAGGGACCCATTCTCATTCAAAGCATCACATGTTTTAAAAAGGTGTTGTGTGGTGTGTGTGTGTGACGGTGTACATGTGCATGATATATGTTTGGAAGTCAGAGGACTACTTGCAGTGTTCAGATCTTCAGGGTTGGTGGCATCTTTTGAAGCCCTATTTTCGGGAGACAAGCATCTCAGTAGCCCTAAGTTGGCCTCAAACTCACCCAATAACCAATATTGACCTCGAACTCCTGACCCTCCTGCCTTTACTTCCTAAGTGCTAGTGTTATAGGCATGAATACCCCACATATGATAAACGGATGGTTTTCCTTCTTAATTTTTAGTATATTACTTGTATGTGTATGCTTGTGCACTCACATGTGCATGATGTGTGTACATGCTGATGTATGAAGAGACATGCACACATGACAGTGCTTGTGGAAGCAGAGGACAACTGTGTGGAGTCAGTTCTTTTCTTTCTGGATTTTGGGGATCAAACTTGGGTTGCCAAACTTGTCCAGCAAGTGCTCCCCTGGGATAAGCTTTGTCTTTGGCACTGCTTTGATGTTTGTTGGTTTTTTTTTGCTGTTGTTTTGTTGCTCATTATTTTTGAAAGACTTTTAAAAACTTACACGTTTATGTGTGTGATGTGTGTGCAAGTGCCTTGGAGGCCGGAGGTGTTATAGCTCCCAGAACTGAACTAATGAGCCTTTGTGAGTCACCCGGTGTGGGTGCTGGAAACTAAATTCAGATCATCAAGAGAGTAGCATACACTTTGAACCACCACCGAACTCTCTCTCTAGCTCCCTTGTCTTCTTAGATAGGGTCTCATACAGCCTCCGCTGGCTTCAATTTGACAGGTAACACAGGTTGACCTCAAACTCACGATCCTCCTGCCTTTCCCTCCCAATTGCTGGGATCTCAGGTGTGCGCAATCAGACCTGGTAAATCCTGGATTTTCATGAAAGGAGTCAGCTCTGACTGTTGGGCCCATCTAGAGGATTAAGCTTTATCTCATGAAATGCTTTGTCCATGTGGGGGAAAAACAAGGGCCTGCCTAGCAGGGAGAGTGGGTGGACAGGCTGCTTTGGCAGCTCACACCTGACGATCTGATTTCCACCACTCTTCTCCCGCCAGGCAGGTGCTACCCAGCCTGCCCATGAGTCACAGAGCGTTTGCTTGCTTGTGCAGTAGCCTTGGAAACTACAGGGCCACCTGAGCAAGCAAGGCCTGGTCTGGGTGGCTGCTGAGAAAGAACCTGTCCTGTCCAGTTCTGAGGTGGACAGTAGGCTACAGTCTACTGGAGTTGGGGAAAGAGCAGGCCCTGGACAAAGATGATCCAACCTTGGGAGCAGGGATAGGTTCAGACCCGTACCCTTAAACAATAGTGACCAGGACAGCGAAGAGTGATCTCTTTCTCTGTTTCAAGGTAGCTGCATGGTTTGGGGGCTGAGGCATAAATCCCATATGTTAAGGTGTCAGACATATCATTTAGCATCTCAGGCTCTAAAGGATGAATCAACATTCCCAGGATCCCCCCAAATCCAGTGTTTAATAGACTGTAGGAGACAGCCCATACTGCCACCCACAGCATTGTGAGCAGTTCCTGTCTCAGAGACCTCCCTCCATCCTGGACTTCACTTCAGGAAGGAATTTCAGGGCAAACCAATAGGAAACAGGGTTTATTTTAAAAGGGATTTCTAGAATATTTAAGCACAGAGGGGTACTCAGGGAAAGATAAGACATGTCCAGGTGTCTGTAGACTTCTCAAAAGGAGAGTCACCCTTATGTGTTTTTACAATAGCTCTATGTGAGATTTTGGCAGCTTCTGAAATTCCATCTCAAGCGGTTGCTAAGGAACCCATTCTTATTCAGTGAATGAAATCGTGGGGGTGGCTCTGAGGAGCCCTGGGTAGAGTTTAGAGCCAGTAAGTTAAGTCTCTGCATGACAAGGGTTACAGGAGAAGCTAAAATGTTACTGTAGATAAACTGTTTACACTTGCTCCTTGGAAAAGTAGAAAATATCTGGGAAAGAACTAAGACCACGTTATGGCCTCAAGTGCTCAAGTTATTTGGAAATATCTCTATGCAGAAGGACTATTGCCCCAGTAAAGGGACAGCCTTATAAGTAGCTGTGGCTCATCACACTGGGACAATCAACTCTCCACTGCTAAGAGGCTTTGGTTAAGACTCTGGGATCTGGGTGAGATGGCTCAGAGGTAAAAAGCACGGGCTGCTCTTTCAGAGGATTTGGATTCGATTCCCAGCACCCACATGGTAGGTAGCTCACAACCAGCTGCAACTCCAGTTCCAGGGGATCTGACACACTTTTCTGGGTTCCCAGGCATCAGACATACATGATGCACAGACACACATGCATTACAGGGTAAAACACCCATACACATAAAATAATAATAATAGACTCTGAGATAGGAATTGGTACTTGGGTAATGCACTGTGTTAAAATAACTAAGGTTTATCTCTGTGGGCTTGATAATAGAAACTACTACAGCATTCCCTAAATAATGGGGAGGGAGCAACTCTGTGGGAAGGGCTTCCTTTCCCTTCCCACTTCCCGTTTACCCTGCCTTTTTCTCCTACTCGAGATGATGTAAGAACTCTGCGAGATGGTGTAAGAACTCTGCAATGTCTGGTGGAACACAGGGAATGAGATCCAGCCAGATAGAGCAGTCAGAAGTCTGCGGTTGGAAGGGATCTGGGAGTCTCGGAGTCGCACAGGCTGCAGAAGAGCAGACTGAGGTCAGTCGGAGGAAAGGCAGATTCGTGGGAATTATGAATGGTAGACACAGAGAAATCGGTAGGGGTTCCGAGGCATCGCTTCGGTTTTGAGGCAGGGTCTTGCTCTATCACCAAGATGGCCAACCCGTCAACTCTTAGCCCTTCTGCCTCTGTCGTCCAAACACTAAGATTACGGTCTTGGATCATGAAGCCTGCCAAATCTGTAGTGTGGCTTTGTTTGTTTGGGCTGATTTTAATTTTCTGCTTGCCTCAAATTTACTATGTATTCAAAGATGACCTTGAACTCCTGATCCTCCTGCTGCGTTTTGGGTCACTGCGGGGATCACCCCACCATGCCTAGTTTATGGGGTGCTGGAAGTCAAACTTGGCCTTGTGCGTAGTAGGCAGGCACTGTAGCAACAGAGACGCTACATTTCTGCTTTTGCTGTCTAACGTTGTTTTGTGTGTCTGTGAGCGAGTTGGCGTACGGATGTGGCTACCTTTCCTGACCGTGGCCTGCCGTGGCGCTCCATGAGCCACCTGTCTCTGCTCCTCGGGGTTGGGATTATAGACTCACAGAATTACACCTGGCTTTTATGTGGGTGTTGGAAGTCTGAACTCAGGTGCTCACACTTGCGTAGCACGCACTTCAGCCATGAGCCCTTTCTCTTCTTGTCCCGTGGCTCCCCATCCCCCACCCCATTGTGTGTCAAGTCATCCAGTCCCATATTCCCCACCGCCCACCCCACCCCATCCCCTGCTTGTGTGCTTTTGGTTGAGCCAGGGATTGAACTCCGGGCCTTCTGAATGTTACAAAAAGCACTCTGCCATGGAGCCCACACGGCCCCTTACCTCCTCCCTTTTTTTTTTCCAGGCAGGGTTTGTTATGTAGGCTCGGGCTGGTCTGGAACTCACTATGTAGCCCAACCTGACCTCAGCCTCCTGAGTGCTAGACTTGCAGGTATGGGGCTGTTGACCTCTGTACTTTTCCTTCTTGTTTTTTTTTTTTTTTTTTTTTTTTTTTTTTTTTTTTTTTGGGTGGGGGGTTGTTTGTTGTTTGTTTGTTTGTTTGTTTTTGAGGTAGGTCCCCTGTACTCCACTCTGGCTTCAAACCCTCTATGTAGCTGAGGATGTCCTTGAACTCCTGATCCTCTTTGCCTCCATCTTCCCTGTGCTAGGATTCTAGGCAGGCACTGCCGGCTGAATTTATGCTGAATTCATGGACTGAACTCGGGGCTCTGTGCATGCTATAGACAAGCGATCTAATAACCTAGCTATACGTCCAGGCTTTCTGTAACTTGCAAATGCTTTTAGAAATGGCTACAGGGAGCAACAAACCCAGAAGAGCTACAAGAAAGCACATATCAGGCAGGATAGCTTCGCAAGCCAGATTCAAAGCTATGCACCTTCCTTGGGTCACCGTATTCATTATCAGGTCCCTTGTTCAGGGAGACTCACTTGAGCTCCACAAAGTGCTGAACCGGGAAGTATGGAAGGCAGGCAGCAATCTGAGATCCAGCCTGGGCTCCCTGATGGAAGAAGTCTGAGTCAGCACACGCCCACACAGGGTCATCTATTCTTCCATTGGAAGCTGCTATCCAGCTGTGGAAATGCCACACCACACCAAAGGGACCCTGACACATTAGCAGATTTCCATCTCACCACATGATTCAGCCTCACCAAGGACACTAGACACACACAGTGCTTCCGCCAAGGGTGTTCTGGAAGCAATTTGGTCACCCGCCAGTGATGACCATAATCTCCCTGTTTAGACATCAAAGCAATGACAACAGCAGTATTTAACACAGGTTAGGTACCCAGCAATTTCTTGGTCATACATTACATGAGATATTTTGCAAAGCCATTGCTGTCTCTGGTACATGGCCCAAGACCACAGAGTCATCTGAGTCCCCTTCCAACCTTCCCTATGTCTGCTACAGCTGTACCACCATCTCAATGCTCCCTCCACACCCAGGGCAGAGTCAAGCTGCTGTTTCCTGGTCTACAGTGTTGGTAGTAACAGCAGCACCTGGCTGTGCACTGGGTCTGTTGTAACAGAGTTCCACAAAGCAGGACTCTTAAATAACACACTCACACTGGACTCTTGCCCAGAGGCCTGAAGCCTGCGAGCATGGGGTTAGTGCGCTGACTTTCCTTTTCTATCTTCATAATGAGAATTAAACCCAGGTCTTGCTCATGCTAGGCAAGTGCTCTACCTCTGAGCGACATACCTAGCCCTCGTTTATTTGTTTTGTTCTTGTTTTTTTATTTGAGACAGAGTATTGGGTTACATACTATTATGTAGACCTGGCTGGGCTTGAACTCACAGAGATCCACCTGCTTCTGCCTCCAAAGTGCCGGGATTAATATGTATGCCATCATGGCCAGCCTAGCACATGTTTTGAGATAGAATCTTGCTACAGAGCCCTGGCTAGACCAGTAGCCCACCAAAGGCCAGTATTCCACCAATCTTCACCTTGTAAAAGTTATATTCAAAACCCTTTTAATCTCCCCCACTTGGTAAAACTTCAGTTGTACAAAGTCCTGCTGCGTTCCCAGAACTTGACCAGGAGCATCCTTCCTTCCTTCTTTCTGACAGAATGTGAGGACACTTTTGAGAGGGGCAAGGATTAAACTGATGAAGACTATGGAAGCTTTCACCCAACCCAACCCCAGAACACCTCCAAAACTGTTTAAGACAGGAAAGGGAACACACACACTCAATCTCAGCACTCAGATGGCTGGGGCAGGAGAATCTCAAGTTCGAGGCCAGCCTGGGCTACGTGGTGAGTTCTAGGCTGGCCTGGACCACATATCAATTTATATCTCAATAAATGAGTAAATACCATTTATCATTTGGGTTCAAAAAGAGAATCCACATTGGATTTGATGGCATATAACTATAATCCTAGCATTCAGGGAGTCTAGAGGCAGGGGGATCACTACAAGTTTAAGACCAGCCTCCTCTACACAGCAAATTCCAAGCCAGTCAGGACAATAGAGAGAGACTCTGTTTCAAAACAAAAACAACAAACAAAAAATCTGGACTTGGTGGCAAAATCCCACTTGTTTGAGAGGCTGAGGCAAGAGAATTGCCAAGTTCAAGCCCTGTCTCCAAATAAAAAGAGGGCGAGCAGGCGACATAGTCAATGAGAGAAAACCAGCCTGGCCTGAGAGAGTCCCTGGATTCAGCCCTCTTGTTGGAAAATATTCTCAGTATTGGACAAAGCAACACCCAGAGTGAAAGTAACCCTGGGAGGCAATGTCTGGTTGTGAAAAGGGTGCTTGGCTCTTCCTCATTGGCTGATTCAAGATCAGTCTACTCCTGACTGGCTGATTTGGAAATTGGTACAAAGGAAATGAAGGGAAAGGCAGAAGGAAGGGGGAAAGGTAAGAAATTGCTTCCCAAGGCCACAGACTGCCTAACAGCCACGGAGGTGGATTTTGTTTCTCCATAGACTCTGCCTATGAAAACTGTTGCCCACGCAGACCCCAAGAGGAGCTGGCTTCGGCTCATTTTTAAATATGGTGTTAAGAAGAAAAGCAATTATACCAAAGCCAGAGGCAGCTGAAAAGGGTGCCATTTTATATGCCTGCCTCAATACCTCACTCCAGCCTGGCCTAGCAGTGTTCCAGAACACAGCCACATCCATCTGGTAAGGTTAAGGGAAAAGAGCTTGGGCCAACTGTGACTTGCTCCAGTAGCCAGGGCTTGTTCCCCAAGTCTTGCTTCTAGCCACCAGGGGATAGGCCCTTGCCTTCCCCTTCACATTCTCCAGGCTGTCCCCAACTCTCTTGAGAATCTCTGATGCCCTCAGACATGGCCTTTCTTGTAACCCCAAAGCATGCATGAGTTCTAAGCCCAGGGTTAGAGTCTCAGAATCAAAGGGAGTATGGAAAGATGGTGGACAATGTGGGCGTTGGTCCTATCTTCCTGTGCTACCGCCTGGAAGCACCGCCACAGGGCTCTAAAAACTCATCCTGTGGGTCACTCAAGGTCACTCAGGGCTCCACAGAAAGAGAAGCAACACTTGATGCTGGCTGGGTCGGATGGCGTTAGTCTCGACCAGCAGATGGTACTGGTGAATGTGAGTGCCCAGGAACGTGATTGGTGGTTAAACACGCAGGTCACATGCCCCACCCTGCACATCTCGGGTCTCTAGAAGGACACTGATGTCCCCATTCATCCCTCATCATGGGGCACGTCTTGAAAAACACCTGAGGCCGGGGTTCTCCCTCCAGCGGTCTAAAACAGTGGTTCTCAGCCTTCCTTCTGAGTGCTGTGACTCTTTAATACAGTTCCTCATGTCGTGTCGACCCAATGCAACTGTAAGATTATTTTTATTGCCACGTCATAACTTTCATTTTGTTACTGCTATGAATCATAATGCAAATATCTGATATTTGATATGCAGATGATCTTAGGCTGAGAGCCACTGGTCTAAAATAAAAAGTATATATATATACATATATATTATAATATGCTATATATTATAATATATATTATATAGATCACTGGTCTAAAAATTATATATATATATGTGTGTGTGTGTGTGTATATATATATCTCCAGTGTTCTGAATTAGTTGTCAAAATTCAAGGGTTTATGCCGGGCGGTGGTGGCGCACGCCTTTAATCCCAGCACTTGGGAGGCAGAGGCAGGCGGATTTCTGAGTTCGAGGCCAGCCTGGTCTACAGAGTGAGTTCCAGGACAGCCCGGACTACACAGAGAAACCCTGTCTTGAAAAACCAAAAAAAAAAAAATTCAAGGGTGAAAACACTTCACATAAAAATCTGAATTTCACGGCTGGGCAGTGATGGCACATGCCTTTAATCCCAGCATTTGGGAGGCAGAGGCAGGCGAATTTCTGAGTTCAAGGCCAGCCTGGTCTACAGAGTGAGTTTCAGGACAGCCCGGGCTATACAGAGAAACCTTGTCTCGAAAAACCAAAAAAAAAAAAAAAAAAAAAAAAAAAAAAAATCTGAATTTCAGCCAGAAATAATGGTGGCTCGGTGGCTTGTATGTATAGTCATTGTGCTCAGAGGCTGAGGTAGGAAGGTGACCTCATGACCTAGCCTGGGCTAAAGAATGGTTCCCAAGTCAGCCTGGGCTAGAATGAGACTGCCTTTAAAAAAATCTGAATTTTTTTTTTCTATTGAAAATCTGAAAAAAAAAAAAAAATGTCTGGTGGCACATGCCTTCAATCCCCAAATTAGGGAGGCAGAGACAGATGGATCTCTGTGAGTTTGAGACTAACCTGGTCTACATATAGAGTTCCAGGACAGTCAGAGTTATAGAGTAAAACCCTGTCTCAAAAAAAAAAAAAAAAAGAAAGAAAAGAAAAGAAAAAAGAGAAGGAAGAGGAGCAGGGAAAGAAAGAAAGAACAAAGAGAGAGAGAGAGAAAGAAAGAAGAAAGAAAAAAGAAAGAAAGAAAGAAAGAAAGGAAGGAAGGAAGGAAGGAAAGGAAGGAAGGGAAAAGAAGGAAGAAAGAAAGAAAGAGAAGGAAGGAAGGAAGGAAGGAAGACTTGAAAAATGTCCAGTTAAAGGTTGGCCTGATCTAGTGAGTTCCAGGCTGGGGCTATACAGTACGATGCTGTCAAGGAAGGAAGAAAATCTGGTAGCACTGAGCTTGTGAGCCTACGGGAAGGCTGACGGCTAAGTCCTGGCCCTCACTGTGGTTCTCTCTCTTCCATGTGTGGGAAAATGATTTTACCCCTGTGTGATTCATGTGTCTAAATAAGTCAAGAAACAGAAGGAATGCACACGCACGTGCACGTGCACACACACACACACACACTGACCTCTACTGACTGCCTGTGTGCAAGCAAGAGCTCTGAGAAGTCTTGCTATTGCTCAAAGCACATTGGATATTGGTCCCCACTGGATATGTGGTGTTGCCCCAGGCAGCCATGCTGGCCCATTAGCCTTCCTGTTGACTCCTTAAGTGTAGGACCAGTTTCTATCAGTTGACTTAGGAGCTCCTGCATGAGGTGGTGATGAACTTCAAACTCAGAGCTAGTGAGTCAGCACCTCACCCTGGTCCTGCCCTTGGTGAAGGTGTTCCTCACAAGCTGGCTGATGTCAAGATCCCCAGGATCATAGGGAACTAGAACCTCTCCCCAGAGACAGTGACCCGCTGTTCCACACCCACCCCCTGCTCAGGTAAGGAGTGCTGACTCATTTCCTGACTGCGCCAGTGCCCACGGCAACTTCAAGATCATGCCCTCTCGTTTAGTTTTGTCTTGTTCACCAGTCTTGCTCAGGATGGGTCCTGGAACACACTGTGAGGAATGAGTTGGCTTCTGGGCTTAGCCAATGGGAGAGAGGGATATGATCGATTGATCTTGCTTGCCCCGGGTGGGGCAGGAGGGAGTGGCAGTCTACACCTCATCTGACTGCCTGTAGCTGGACTGCAGGTCATAAGCTTAACACATGCAGAGGGAGTGGAGGGAGGTATGGAGACATAACCTTCAGGCCATCAGCCTTAATGTAACTGTCTTGCCATATCCTCCTCAGAGGTAGCCAGGGTGGGACCCTGTGGTGCTGCCTCTTGGGTACAGCTGATTGGATCTAGATGGGGATCCAATCTGTTTCAGGTTCTAAGATCATGAAGGAGTCTGACTGGAAGACAAAGCAGAACTTCTTTTGAGGAAACATGAGCTCACAGCAGAGTAGGGTAGTTGGTAGCAAGGACATGCTACATGTTGGAGAAGATGTCAGAGGCTAGGAGGGAGAGAGGAGACAAGAGTGGGAGCAATGATACATCCTGAAGTTGATGTGATCAACTAACTCCCAGAGCCTCTGTGGGCCAAGGGTGGGAAGGCAAGAAGAAATGCATGCTGGGTCATCAATGCAGGCATCTGTGTTTCTACACTGTATCTTTTTCTGGCCAAAGGAGATTGGGGCTGTTTTTACCCTGGAGACTTATTGAAGTCTCAGTCAGGCCCAGTGGGTGCCCCAGAACTGGCAGAGTGAAGTAGATTTAGGTGACAACTGTGACATGGTTAGAATTCACCATCTGGCTGGGTGTGGTGACCTGTGCCTTTAGTCCCAGCACTATGGAGGCAGAGGCAAATGGATCTCTGTGAGTTCAAGGCCAGCGTGATCTACAAATTGAGTTCCAGGACAGCCAGAGCTGTTCCACAGAGAAACTGTGATTCAAAAAACAAACAAACAAACAAAAATAACTCATGACCTGTACATTTCCTAGGCTACGGCATGCTAAGAGTCAGAGCTATGGGCTGAGTGTGCCATTCTCCTGTACTCTTGTCCTTGTTTATGAGCCAAGTGACAGAGCCTTGGCCTTGGGGTAGTCACTTAACCTAGAAAGAACCTGTGGACATCCCAGCTGTTGCTTGCCTTCCCTGCAGTAAGAACTAACTATGAAGACAGAAACCAGGCCTCAAAGCCAGGCCAACAGATCCAAATCCAGCCCCAAATCCAGGAAGCAGCTATTTTCTGGTTCCGGAGTTCTTTCTTCTGTTTCTCAGCTACAAATAGCCAGGCACATGACCAGCTGCTTAGGACGGATAAACAGAAGAAGCAGCCCTGGGGTGACTGAGCCCTGGCCACATCCAACCTTCACTGTTCTCAGCAGTCTTTGTCTACTGCCATCCTGTGTGTAGTTCCATAGGTGGCAGACTAGAGCCCAGGGCTCTGGTCAGGAGGACCCTGTGCATCAGCAAGAGGTAGGGGTGTGACCCCAGAAGCCGGGGTGTGTGCCAAGTACCTTATGGACATCCTTGTACTTCCTTTTCTGTTGGAGCTGCCATCACAAACCACCAGAGGCCTTGGGGAAATGGCTCAGTTGGTGCGGTCACTTATTGCCAGCCTGAGTTCAAGCCTCAGGACCCAGACATGGAGAAGAAGACAACAGATGTTTACAAGTTGTCCCTCTGTCCCACATGTGCACACACATGTATTTTTTGTTTGTTTTTGTTTTGAGATAGGGTGTCTTTACACAGACCTGGCTGTCCACTTTGTATACCAAGCTGGCCATGATCTCACAGAGATCCCCTGCCTCTGCTGCCTAAGTGCTAGGATTAAAGGCATACCTGTCTCACTGTTCTTTTAAACAAAGTAAATTAAAAGGGCAGAGCCATCAAGGAAGAATCCTGATATCAACTTCAGGCCTCCACATGGACATGTGCCCACATTCATGGGAACATGAATTGTGGAGAGTTTTTGGGACTGCCTTCTAGGAATTTGGCAGGAATTTGACTTTGGGCTAGGACTAGGGAAGTAGACTCCTGATGAATACAACTGAGGAATGCATTCTTTGTATCTTGATGGGTCTTGTTAAGACCCTGAATAATCATGTGACCTTTGTCTATGCTTTGTTTGTTCCTTAACTACTCTGTTTATGCCTTAGGACTGACCTTATTCTTTGCATGTACTTAGACTGTATAAAAGAAGACTGGAGGCCGGGCAGTGGTGGCGCACGCCTTTAATCCCAGCACTTGGGAGGCAGAGACAGGACAGATTTCTGAGTTCGAGGCCAGCCTGGTCTACAGAGTGAGTTCCAGGACAGCCAGGGCTATACAGTGAAACCCTGTCTCGGAAAAAAAAAAGAAAGAAAGAAAGAAAAAAAGAAGACTGAAGAAGAATAAACCCACTTCAACTTCAGCACTGGCTGAAGTCATGTTATAATGTTGTCTAATTGTCTTTTTCTTTTCAATCCTGACTCCTTCCCTTGAGACCCAGTTGACTGACCGAGCTGGCATGGTCAACACATAAAGACAATTACCACTCTTCACACACACAAACCCTCGAAAAAGGAAAACCCCACAAACCCCCAAAATATCTCAAAGGCTAGAGAGACTGTCCACTGTTAGATCGTTCTTTTTCTTTTCTTTCTTGTAAAAACATGACACTGAGACACCAAATCTTTTTTTAGAGAACCTGACTTAAGTTTGAGCTCAGGTAAACTAACAGGCAGGTATCTAGCATTAGTTTCCAAGTTGTTCCCCAACAAAACCCAAGCCAAGCTTCAGTCTCTAGGCTAATCCACAACAAGACCAGCATCTCCAGGTTATTTGCCTAGCAAACCTGCACCTTCGGGTTACAAGCCCACTCTCTGCCTAATGACCACCAATGCCGAGGAGAGCAGAAATTAAGTTTATGACTCCCAGCACCAGCCAATTATGTTAAAGGCCACTGTAGCTTTCTAATTAGATGCTCGCACATGTACTCCCTGCTTGCTGCTTACTATAAAGCCTTGCCCCAATAGACATTCAGGGCTTCCCCATCACCAAAATCGTCCAGGGGGTGAGCTAGCTTGAGTAGAATAAAGACTCTGCTGTGAGTTGCATCACATCGGCTCTTGCCTGGTTTGGGGGGATCACTAACATTTCCCTGGCACCACATACATACCTGGTGCCCCAGGTGACAGATCCCCTGCAATTGGAGTTTACAGACAGTTGTAAGCTGCATGTGGGTGCAGGGAATTGAGCCTGGGTCATCTGTATGATCAGCCAGTGCTCTTTCTACCAAGCCATCTCTCTTGTTTGGCTTTTGCTGCTCTTGAAGAGGACCTGAGTTCAGTTTCCAGTACCCATGCCAGGTGGCTCTCAACCATCTGTAACTCCAGTGCCAGGGGATCTGACAACTCTGGTCTCTGCCAGCGTTCCTGTACATCAGTGGTCACGATCCCTTTGGGTTGACGGACCCTTTCACAGGGATTGTATATCAGACATTCTCCATATCACATATTTACATTAGGATTAATAACAGTTATGAGATAGCAATACAAATAGTTTTACGGTTGTAGGGGGCTCATCACAACATGAGAAACTGTATTAAAGGGTCGCAGAATGGGCTGGAGAGATGGCTCAGTGGTTGAGAGCACTGACTGTTCTTCCAGAGGTCCTGAGTTCAATTCCCAGCAACCACATGGTGGTCCACAACCATGTGTAATGGGATCCAATGCCTTCTTCTCTTCTTCTTTTTTTTTTTTTTTTTGTTGTTGTTTTTCAAGACAGAGTTTCTCTGTGTGTAGTCCTGGCTGTCCTGGAACTCACTCTGTAGACCTGGCTGGCCTCAAACTCAGAAATCTGCCTGCCTCTGCCTCCCAAGTGCTGGGATTAAAGGCGTGCGACACCACTGCCCGGCCCAATGCCCTCTTCTGAAGTGTCTGAACACAGCAACAGTGTACTCACATACACAAATAAATAAATCTTTTTTAAAAAGGGAGAGCCAGTCACAGCATTAGGAAGATTGAAAACCTCTGCTGTACATGCTCATATGCAGACACACATATCTACACATAATTAAAAATACTAACAATAAAGGCTGGATGTGGTGGCATATACCTTTAGTCCTATACTCAAGGCAGAAACAGGCTGATCTCTGTGAGTTTGAGGCCAGCCTGGTCTATAGAGTTCCAGGATAGACAGGACTGCATAGATAGACCCTGACTCAACAAACAAACACTCCATAAAACAAACAAAAAAAAGCAACCAAAAAAGACTAACAAATAATAAAAGTAATGTCTCTCTCTCTCTCTCTCTCTCTCTCTCTCTCTCTCTCTCTCTCTCTCTCTCTCTCTCTCTCATGAGTTCCAAGCCAAAAATGCCATACCAGAGACCCTGTCTCTAAAAACCAAAACCAGACTTCTCATAACAACAAAAAGCAATTAATAACTAAATATCTAATTTGCTGGGTGCATGGCACCTTTACTCCAGCACTTGGGAGGCAGAGACAGACAGATCTCTATGAGTTTGAAGACAACCTGATCTATATAGTGAGTTTCAAAACAGCCAGAGCCATATAGGGAGACCAGATCTACCCTCAGCCTCTCAAAACCCCACTTAAATATTTACTGATATCTTTGGTCCAAATAAACTCTTATGAGCTGTGAATGTAACCCAGGCGGTAAGAGTGCTGTCCATGTATACACAAAACCTCAAATTCAATCACCAGTCCAATATAAGCCGGGCACGGTGGTGCAGGTTTACAATCCCAGCATTCTGGAGGCAGATGTAGGAAGCCCTGGGCTACAAAGCAAGTTGAAAGCCAGCCTAGGATATTAGGAAATCCCGTCTTGCCGGGCGGTGGTGGTGGCGCACGCCTTTAATCCCAGCACTTGGGAGGCAGAGGCAGGTGGATTTCTGAGTTCGAGGCCAGCCTGGTCTACAGGTCTACAGAGTGAGTTCCAGGACAGCCAGGGCTATACAGAGAAACCTTGCCTCGAAAAACCAAAAAAAAAAAAAAAAAGGAAATCCCGTCTTTTTGTTTTGCTTCTTTGAGACAGGGTTTCTTTGTGTAGCTCTGGCTATCCTGGAACTTACATTGTAGACCAGGCTGGCCTTGAAGCCTTTAACTCAAGAAATCCATCTGCCTCTGCCTTTGAAATGCTGGGATTAAAGGCATGTGATGTGCCACCATTCCTGGTTAGGAAACTCTGTCTTAAGAAAGAAAAAACAAAATACATATTTACTCGAGCACACACACACACACACACACACACAAACGGGGGGTGGGGGGGTGGGGACAGAGAAAGACAGAGAGAGAAAGAGAAAAATGGAGAAATGGTGCTTCCAGACAGCCCAAGTTCAGTGCCCAACACCCAAAGTTGGCTGGCTCCCAACTCCCTATAACTCAGCACCAAGGGACCTGACACCCTCTTTTGTCTTTTGACCTCTGGAGACATTTTCATACACATCAAGAAAAATAAACCTTTAAAAAAAAAATCAAATGAGATTTTATTTACAGCTTCTAGTGAAAATGAATTGGTGCTGTTAATGTCTACCTTTGAAAGGTGAGAGCAGGTAAGGAAGGAGAGGATCAAAGCCACTCAGTAAACATGCTTCTGACAGACAAAAGTGTGTGTGTGTGTGTGTGTGTGTGTGTGCGGCGCGCGCGCGCGCGCGCCAGACACTGTGGCGCTCCCCAGGAAAGGGGAAGTCTCAACAGGAAATTCCTTTTCAGGAGCAATGTCCTAGGCTGCTGCTTATCAGCTCAGGGACTGGACTTCTGTCCCCAGGCCCTCCCTCTTTCTCCAGCTTCTCCACCTCCTGCAGTTCTCTGCACAGGCAAGAAGAGACAGACTAGTACTCTGCCCAAGCCTGTTCCCAGCTGGTCTGGCCTGAGCTGCAGGCGGCAGCAGGAGCAATTTCAGACAACCAATGGCTGGACAAGCTGGCAAAACAAAAAAAAAAAACAACAAAATACCCCAACCTCTCTGTGAAGAGTGCTAGGCCTGCACAGTCAGGGACCCACTTGCCTGAAAGGGACCTTTACACCCATTCTCCCTCTTTCCCCCCACTCCCCAGCCAGAGGCTGGATCTCTCTGTGTGTACTACAGTGTACTATACGTGGAAGGCTCAGCCCCACTGTCTGGCTCGGCCCCAGTTGAGAGCTGCTGAGTTCTGATCACAGGAGCAAATTCATCAAGGCAAGCAGACATTCCAAGAACTGTGATAGGGATAGGGATAGGGCCAGACTATCAAATAATTGACCAGTCTACTGCCAGCTCCCTTCCTTCTCCCCAGCACAGCTCTGCAGAAAGCATCAGTCAGCTGGAGATGAACATGTCACTCTCAGGCATGGTGGTGCAGGCCGGTAATCCCAGGACTAGAGAGGCAGAGGCAAGAGGACCATCATGCTGGGCTACATAAGACTCTTTGAATCTCTCTCTCTCTCTCTCTCTCTCTCTCTCTCTCTCTCTCTCTCTTTCTCTCTCTCTCTATGTGTATGTATGTGTGTTTATTTGTTTGTTTTAAGACAGGGTTCTCTGTGTAGTCCTAGCTGTTATGAAATTTGCTCTGTAGACCAGGCTGGCCTCAAATCATCAATCCACCTGCCTCTCTGCCTGGTGGCAGAGACCAGTCAACCACAGCAAACAAACAAAATTACCCTTTGGTTCTAACCCTGGTGACATCTTCCAGAGGCAGGCAGAACAGGGTTGAGTCTCATAGGCAAATCTCCGGCACTTTCTCCCGTTGCCGGTTACTTAGGGCCTCACCCAAACCTTCCGTTGGCCCCTCCCTGTGAATCATCCCCAGCTGTCAGGCAGGTTTTGCAGTGCTGCAGCTGACATCGTAGGATAGCAGCCTGGCCCCAGCCCTGGCTGAGCTGTTCTGCGTGGGGGGCGGGGGAGGGGGATGGAGGGGAGGATGTTTCAGCCAGGGCAATGGATTCCAAGATCTCTAGGCTCACAACCCCCAGAAGATCAAATTGTTGTCCTCCTCTTCCTTTCCCATCCTCTTCTTTGACAAGGTCTTAGGTAGCTCAGGCTGTCCTAAATATACAGCCAAAGATGACCTTGAGGATTTATAGGTATGCACTGAAATTATAGGCATGAGCCATCGAGCCCAGATTATGCAGGGTTAGGGATCAGACCCCAGGCTTTGAGCACACTAGACAAGCACTCTACCCACTGAGCTATATCCCCAGACCCTCGAGTTCCTTTTATAAAATGATGGGGCATTTACCTGTAACCTATACACAGTGTCCTGCTCACTTCATGTCTCTACACCGCAGTCTGAGGACTCTAAGTTCTGTGTATCTCTGTGCTCACGGTATCAAGTAGGGAAATGACAAAGTAAACAGATCTGTAAGAGTACAAGGAGGGGACTGGAGAGATGGCTCAGTGGTTAAGAGCACTGACTGCTCTTCCAGAGGTCCTGAGTTCAATTCCCAGCAACCACATGCTGGATCACAACCATATGTAGTAGGATCTGATGCCCTCTTCTGGTATGTATGAAGAGAGTGGCAGTGTATATACATAACATAAATAAATAAATCTTTTTTTTTTCTTTCTTTCCCTTTTTTTTTTTTTTTTTTAAAGAGTACAAGGAAGAGTTTACTTGGGTGAGAATACTTACAGGGGAGATTGGGACAAGAGAATGGGTGAAGACAGGGTTGAAGGAAGAAGAGCACTAGAGCCGAGCAGAAAGGGCTGGGATGAAACAGGGACCCGGGAAGTATTACTCCCAGGAACTGGGTACCAGTGCTTGCTTAACTGGAGGCTGCTAAGGAGCCTGGGACAAGTCTCTGTCCCCTGGGCTTTGGTTTCCCCATTGGAACAGTGGACAGCAAAGCTGGTGTTCACTCTCTGCCTTCCCTGTTCTGATGGGACTCACTACCCTCCTCAGGACCCTCCTGGCTGGTAAAGTCACGTTGTTGACACTGGTCTGTAGAAAGGCTCAGTCAGACTGTCTGGGAGCTAGCCCATCTTTGGAACTTTGCAGCATCTGGCTCAGGAGTCCTGACAGGACACAGTGCCATCTTTCCATACAACTAGGACAAGAGGGTCACTGACAAATGACTTTAAGTCATAAAGTCCCCTGTGGCCTTAAGTGAGTCATGTCCCCCGCCTTCTCCTCTCGTCCTCCCCCTTCTTTCTCTGGCAGTTGCCTGCACTCCTCCCTGTAGACCAGCTGCCTTTGGCCAGTGGCCAGGGCGGAGGCTCAGAGACGGTGGGGTTGCTGGAGGCAGGAATGTCTGCAGAGTCCAGGAATGTTTTTGCTCCCTACTCTGCTGAGAGGAAAACAAGCAAGGGCCCCTGGGTTTCCTCCCAACCAGGCCAGAGGGCTCCCCTCCTCTTCCCTCAAACTGAGCGTATTATGGTTGGAGCGCCTCTTGCCAGTCATGTTTGTGTTTCTGGATACTCTTTTTTTATCTCTGTGTAGAAATGGAACTTGACACCATTGGGGGCAACACAGAGGTGTCAGGCTCTTAGCTTGGACTCAGGGACCCTGGGCCCTTGAGGCCCTTATAAACCTGCAGGTGCCCGGGGCTGTGAATGGTGGACATTTTATTCCTTATGGCTTTAGGGGATGGCGAAGAGAGTGGGATATAGACAAATATCAGAATAACGTTGAGGCCCCTGGAGAAGAGAAGCGTCGGGTGGTATCCGCAACCCCTTTGCTGGTTCTCTAGGAAGAGCGAAGTCTGCTTGTGCGCAGGCTGATGAATGATCAGGAGGAAACAGCTTTCTTTTATAACAAACCTGATCCCGAGATAAAACACCACTCCCAGGTGTATGAACTGTACAGTTTGGGGCCGTGTGCACTGGCGGTGGGGGAGTGGAGCATGTGGGAAGTCAGAGAGATGATATGAAGTCAATGTCATCAGATTTGACTCCAGGAAGCAGAGGCTCAAAACAGTAATGGCTCCTGAAATGGAACGTTCTTTTTTTTTTTTTTTTTTTTTTCTCCCATTAAAAAAAAAAAAAAAAAAAAAAAAATCTAAAACTGGCTGGGGATGGTGGCCAGAACTCAGGAGGCAGAGGTAAGCAGTTCTTTTGAGTTCAAGGCCAGCCTGGTCTACAGAGTGAGATCCAGGAGAGCTGGAGTGTTACACAGAGAAACCCTGTGTCCAAAACAACAACAAAAAAAACCACCAACAGAATCTAAAAACTGGGTAATCTGAGGATCTGAGGCTGGCACAGTAGCTCTGCTTTGCCTGAGCAGAGAGACCATGTTCCTTCCCTTTCTGTGTGGCCTTCCTGGTCCAAAATAGCTGCCATTACATGCGCATTCAGTATGAAAGCAAGATCAGAACAAAGACAGATGACAGATGAAGGACAAAGAAAGGAAAAGACCAAAGGAAGAGTCAGGGAACCTGACTGGGATGGTCATGTCTCATTTCATTGGCTAGAATTACTCACACAGCTAGATTGTGGTAGAAGACGGGAAATGTTTTGTTGTTTGTTTTGTTTTGTTCTTTCTTTTTTGACAGGGTTTCTCTGTGTAGCCCTGGCTGTCCTGGAACTCACTCTGTAGACCAGGCTAGCCTCGAACTCACAGAGATCTGCCTGCTTCTGCCTCCCCCATACTAGGATTAAAGGAGTACACCTCCCCTGCACCCCAGCTGTTTGTGAAAAGGGGGTCGGAGACTGAAAGACAATCTCTTCAGTAGATAGTATTTCCAATAGCTTTCTCCTGGTGAAGCCCATGAGTCTGTGCTTATATTCTCTGTCACTACAGTGCAGGTCTGAGGCTTGCCCTTGACCAGTACCTGACTGGAATGGTATGCATGAGACAGCTGAGAGAAGACAGAGCAGGACTTCAGGGAGAGACCCCAAATTTTAGAGGGCCAGCCTCTCCATTCTCCATGCTGACTGAGTGCCACCCCAGTGCTTGAGGCCTCCCAGGCACTGTGACCTGAGCACACCCGCCTTTCCTGGCTGAAGATAGACGTTCTTTTGAGGCAGGTGACTTCCATATCTATGCGAACATGAAGGTGACACTCCTGTCGCAGAATTCCATGGAGTTACCTGCGATTCATTCTGGTATGGGTTTAAATGGTTTTCTTTGCCTACCAACACCTTGGGAACAGCAGCTGCTCTCTTGGCAGCATACCCATTTTTCTTCTGAGGGACTGCCCTTCCTCCATCCTGGATTCAGTACACGAGGTTCTGGTAGAGTCACTGCAGCCTTTCTTCTCCATGTGATGGGCACAGTGCCCAGGCCTGGCATGTCTGAGTCACAGTGACAGAATCCAGGATCAGATCACAATCTAGGTAGGCCACTATGAGACTTGGGAGACTGGGTGGTTTTTTTTTTTTTTTTTTTTCCTGAAGTCACTGGGGAGTAGGGACAAGGGAATCTTTTCTACTGGGAGCACAAGCTGATATGCTAATGCTAGTCTGGAATTGCTGGGGCTATTTTTGTTACTGTTGGGAGAACTTGGTGGAGAAGAGGAAAGGCTGGGATATCACTCAGTGGTAGGGCGGTGGCCTAGCATGTGTGAAGGCCTAGGTTCGGTTCCCAGGACTGGTGTGTGTGGGGCCAGCAGATCAGATTATTACACCCTCAATGACATCGTCCCTCGGACCTTTGGACCTGCCATTCCTGAAGTTGGAACACCTCTGGATTTTCTAGTGACCAATCAACAGTTCTCATCTGTTTGAGTCAACTTGAATGGGATTTCCATCTTCTGCTCTTGTCAGAAAGAAAAAGTCCCAGTAAAGCATCTACCGGGATACATTCCCCGAGTGAGGACAGGAAGAACATTGAAGTCTGGAGAGTTGGTGGGGGAGGGTAAGGTTGCGGGGGGGGGGGGGATGGGGGATGGGTGTGAATTAGTATATGCTGAGAATAAGTGTGCGAGCTGAGTGTGAGTGCTCACGCTGCGTGGAAGTGGGTGTGCAACCATGCACACTGCTGTGTGGAAGTTGCACGACTATGTGCAATTGTGTGTCTGTACACGTGTCCAGAGTGATTTGTGCAGAGATGTCAATGTGAGCCTCCACAGCTCTTAAGCCCTGGATCAGGGTGACCCTGCCCTGACAGGTGGGGTCCCTTCCCCTTAGGGCCTCTTCGACCTTCTGTCCTCCTCCCCTCCTCCCCTCCACATGCTGACAACAGCTGCCACTCTTGGTGAGTGCTGACAGCTGCAAACATTAGTGGCTCCCGCAATAAGGGTGGCCCTGCCCCAAAGGAAGAAACTGTACTGCCCCGGCTGGAGAGCCTGGAAAGGGTGGGAGTGGAGTTGCCCTGGAGCCGAGGAGAGAGAGAGAATGCTGACGTCGTAGCCGCCCTTGTGAAACCTTTTCCTGACAAAGAAGGCCTGTAAATCCCCAGGCCTCAGTTTACAACTACCAAGGTCATGGACTCCTTTTCTGTGACGCAGCCCTTGGAGGCTGGCCCGTGCGCTTTCTGCTGCCATCTGCTGGCTACTTTCTTCTTGTGGAAAGAAGCCAGACTGACACCCTGGGCTGAGGCAGCCTTCTTCACATTTTTTTTGCTGTCGCAGCACATGGGTTGGGTTCCCTAGGTTGTGAACCTGGCTTACTCGACAATACTCATCACAGGTCTGACACTGGGTTGATATAGTTGTCCCCACCTCAGGGCAACAAGACCAGGCTGGCAGACAGACAAGGAGAAGCCAACCTGCCTGCTTCTGTGGGTTTCCAGACTCCACCTGCAGGATTGTGCTTAGCTGGCCCACGCCTGGTGGAAAATGACAGGGACATAGATACCTAAGCATCTGGGCATTGGTAACCTCCAGTCAGATAAAGGCACCAAGGTTCAGATAATTCTCCAGGCATGTCTGCGCCTTTTGCCTTCACTCTCTCAGCTCACAGCTCCTTCCAGTTCCCTGCACCCCAACCCTACTCCTCACCACACCACAGCCTCTCCCTCACCTCAGATACTCCTGTAGAAATCACCTGAATATCACTCCTACCCAACATGACCTGTCCCTTCTGTCTGCTTAGGTCTGGACAGATCCTTCCCCTGGCTTCTTCAGAGCCTGAACCTACTCACTGCTGGCTTTTGTGGGGCATCCTTCTGTCAACCTTTGACCTGGGCTTGAGCTCAGATGTCTACTCTTAGCCCTAAAGGCCTCAGGGCCCTTCTCTTGCACTGCCCACTTGTGCCCGTGCCTCGGCGACATTCACGAACTCTGTGCACTTCAGGAGCTGCACATCGCATTTCAAGTGAGCTGACACAGTTTGCTGTCTTCTGCATTAATACAGTGCATGTCTCTCATCTTCGGGGCCTCGGGTTATCCCAGCTCCCTTTCTTGCTTACTAGAAGTCAATAGGCATGGCTGGATTTATGCTATGGGATGGAAGCTTCATCTACTTTATATCCACAGTGCATGGCAGGATTCTGGCAAATGGCATATGGCAAATGCTCACACAGAATGAGCTGGCTTGATCAGACCAATATGCTCCTGTCTAGAGAAGCAAGACTCATTGACTCAGTGTGCATTCTATCCAGGTATTTGCTAAAGGCAGTTAAAAAAAAAAAAAAAAAGTACTCACCCGGTCCTGGGACTATTCAGAAGGTTGGTGACACTCCTGTGAGACCTATTTTCTAGGGGGAGGGAACTGAGAGCCAAAGGTATTGAGTGATTGATTCATCATAGTCACAGTTCCCACCCAGCTCTTATCTCACCCACTGCCCTGGACCACAGCCCTGCACACTCTTGCTTATGTGATGCTTTCTGCCTCCACCCCCAACCTCTTCCACCATCTGAGCCAAAGATCTTTCCTCTGTGTCCCCACTCCAAGTTTAGCTGAGGACCACAGAAATCAGGGTGGGTCTGCAGCAGATATCAGGGACCCAGGTGCCCGGGAAGCTGAGGGATGGATGGGAGAGAGAAAAGGCACACCCTTGCTCTTTCATTAAGCCAAACAAGTGTCAACAGGCCCATTGTGTTTCCCAAACCTCAGGTTCCTAAAATGAGCTTGAAAGGAAGAGGAAAAGAGCTGCAGAGGCAGAAACTCTGACTCCGAAGCCATCGCAGTTTCTGGCTTCTATGTCCCCGTGGCAGATGGTGGTGGTCTAAATCTCTGCCCCTCAGAGTTCTGGGGAGGATGGAACAGGAGCACAAGGAGGAGGCTTCCTGTGAACTACGGAGGGTAAGGGGGACATTTCGAGACGGGCAGTAGCGTGGCTCAGAGGCTGGGAGGAGGGAGAGAACAGGAACCTGGCCCAGCCACAGGTTTTTCTGGTTAGGGAGCTAGTGTTGTCAGGGAGGGGAGCTGTAGCCTCTGGGGGAGCTGCCTTGGTATCCCAGAAGGTCTGCTGACTCACACTCCTCCTTCTCCTCCTCCTTGACTTAATTACTTCTTTTGTGCTTACAGAAGCAGCGTGTACTCTTTGTACAAAGAGGGCAGACGGCTCCTCCTGTTCACACCGATGCTGACATTTTGGCATATGTTTTTCCAGGTTCTTTTTTTTTTTTTTCTTTGTCTTTTTTTGAATCAGGGGCTCAGTATGTAGCCCTGGCTGTCCTAGAACTCTTTATGTAGACCAGACTAGCCTTGAACTCACAGAACTCTGCCTGCTCTGCCTTCCAATTGCTGGGCTTAAAGATGTGTGCCCCCATGCTCCTGCCCAGCTTTCTTTTAATGAATGTGTGTCTCTTCACTAAAGGGAGAAGCTGGTTCCTTGAGGACAGTGTAAATCCTCACAGAACTGTAGACAACTTAATCCCTGCACCACTCAGTTGGAACTATGGCTATTCAAAGCTGCATGAACGCTGTGTCTGAGTTTGTATCCACAAAGGGACTAGTTAGGACCCCAGACCCAAAGGCCAAGGCTACTCTGGCAAAACTCCCATCCCCCATGATTGGCAGCTGGCTAACTGTGGGCAGCTTAGCCTCATTGAGCATTTTCCTCCTTTCTCTAGGAGGTGGAAATCATGACAGCAGATCTCCAAGGTATGGCTGAGGCAATTAAGGATGCTGAGCTCAGCACCCTGTCTGGCTCATCAAGGATGAGCTGTGGATAGAGACACAGGAGAAGCCCCCACTCCATTCTAGGCAATTATCCTCCTTGGATAATATGAGAGAGATTAGTCACAGGGATTCTGAAACTCATCCCAAAGATGGGAAGTTTGCATCTTGAGTCACAAAATCGGTTGCACAAGCGTGGGATGGGAGGAACTAAGATTTCCCAGATGGGGTGAGAGTTCCTACAGCCAGCCTCCTCTGCATCCACTGTTGCTGAGCTTGTGGGCATCGGAGGTGATGGCTGAGTGAGGCTGGTCAGTCCACCTGAAGCCATTCCCGTCTCTCTATCCAACTGTAACAGACATGGGGGAAGGGACAATGCTGGAAACCCAGGATCTTAGACATGCTATGCCTAGAGCTCTCTGCTGTAAAACCTCTCTCACAGTCTTCTCTATGTGTCTCTTCTCATCACCTCTCTCAACCCCTTTGGTCCTTCAACTTCCTTAGCCTCAGAGAAGGCATCAAAATCTGCCATTTTCAGGAGGATTTCTGAGTTTGAGGCCAGCCTGGTCTACAGAGTGAGTTCCAGGACAGCCAAGGCTACATAGAGAAACCCTGTCTCGAAAAACCAAAATATGCCAGGCAATGGTGGCGCACGCCTTTAATCCCAACACTTGGGAGGCAGAGGCAGGTGGATTTCTGAGTTCGAGGCCAGCCTGGTCTACGGAGTGAGTTCCAGGACAGCCAGGACTTAAGGATGATGGGTTCAGAACAATACTGTTTAACCCTCTGAGGCTTTGTAAAACCTGATGACAACAGGCAAATGGGGCTACAGGTGAAAAGAACATTTTGTTTGTTTGGATTGGTTCTTTTTTTTTCTTTTCTTTTCTTTTTTCTTTCTTCCTTTCTTTTTTTTTTTTTTACTAAAGACAGAGTCTCTCTACATAGCCCTGCTTGTCCTGGAACTCATTCTATAGATCGGACTTCCTAGATCGCACAGAGATCTGCCTGCTTCTGCCTCCCAGGTGTTGGGATGAAGGGCGTGCACCAGGCTTGGTGGAAAGTACACTTTAAAATGCAAAATCTGCCGGGCAGGCAGTGGTGGCACATGCCTTTAATCCTAGCATTTGGGAGGCAGAGGCAGGCGGATTTCTGAGTTCGAGGCCAGCCTGCTCTACAGAGTGAGTTCCAAGACAGCCAGGGCTACACAGAGAAACCCTGTCTCGAAAAACCAAAAAAACCAAAAAAAAAAAAAAAAAAAAAACCCAAAATATAAAATCTTCTGCAAAAACAATATACACTGGCCAATGATGACACAGAACAAGGAAGCCTGCCTTCCCAGAACGGCCACAAGAGAGCGCCCTATGCCCCAGCCTGAGTCACCAGCCCTTTACAACGTTTCCAGGAGCAACCACCCTTCCTCCTTTCTGTAAGTAAAGGCACTCTAGGCTCTATATCTGGGAAGAGCCTGGGTTTGGGACACTGTTCTCCCTGTTTCCTTCCTCCCCAGGACAGAAGCCTGAGTCAAGGCGCTTAGTGATGCTTATGAAAGTGTCCTGGTTTTAGGAATTTTAGAAATTTGTTCTTGTTTGAGGCGTCATCTCAGCTACACCGGCTGAATGCAGAGTCCTGATGAGTGTGAGCTGGGATCTCTTTACAGTAGGATTTCTTTGTCTGCTTCTAAAAGGTGTGCTAGCATCAGGCACACTGGGCACACAGAAGATCTTGAATGGTGCCAAGGTGAATAAAGACCCCAAACAAATGGGGTATCTCAGCACTTGGGAGGCAAAGGCTGGCAGATCTTTGTGAGTTCGAGGCCACCCAGGACAGCCAGGGCTATGTAGAGAAACCCTGTCTCACCACCACCCACTCCTGAAAAAAACCTAAATATTAAAGAAGGACATCTCTGGGGTTCCGCTCATTGTTCTTCTTGTCTCTATCTGGACACCCTCCAAACTCACGTCACAGTGTGACTGTGACCTGCTGGGAGCTAGCTGGTGAACGTTTCCATGAGGACATCAAATGGGAGCTCTAGAAGAAACAGCAAAGATAAAGCCTGTGGTCAGTGAGAAGACTGTGGCACCTTACTGGCTGTTTCAGAGCTGAAGGGCACAGCGGTTGTGGAGGCACCCTTGGCCCATCTCTCCTGCTTCCTGAGGCACTCAAGTGCCCTGAATGATTCTGGAGCCTCAGACCTCTCTTTAGGGAAGCTGCTCAGGCCTTTCTCTCAGGCTCGTTCTAAAGCACTGAGGAGCAATGTAGGGGCCCTTGACACCTGGGGATGACCTAGTAAGAAGGCTTGTTTTGTCTCAATACAGTAGTTTTGGAGATCATGTGAGGCATGTGACTGTCTGTTTCCAATTGGATTAGGTTTTTCCAAGATAGGGCTTCTGTGTGTGTAGCCCTGGCTGTCCTGGATGTAGACAAGGCTGGCCTCAAACTCACAGAAATCCTCCTGCCTCTGCCTCTGGAGTACTGGCATTAAAGACATAGGCCACCACTGACTGGCCGTGTGACTGTTTTAAGTGTCCTGGCACCTAGCATGGTGGTGTGTACCTATAACCCCAGCCCATGGGTTTAGTCATATTTTATTTATGTTATATTTGTTTGCAGGTGAACAGAGAGGCCAGTAGAAGGTGTAGGATCTCCTGGAGCTAGATCCCTGAAGTTACAAGTAGTTGTGAACCTCTCAGTATGAGTTCTGGGAACTGAACCCAGGTCCTCCGGAAAGACATCCGGTGCTCTTAACCATTGAGCAGTCTCTGCAGCTCAACCCCAGCCCTCAGAGGCTGAAGCAAAGCAAGCTCAATGACCATGTAAGAGGGTTTGTTTTGTCTAACTACAGTAGTTTGGGGGATCATGCAGCCTGGACTGCACGGTGAGACCCTATCTCAAAAAAAAAAAAAAAAAAAAAGACTATCCTCATGTGTTGGTTTTGTGGCCTGGGGTACAACTGAGGCTGTGTTGTTGCAGAGCCGGGCTTATGGCCTGAGGTAACTCAGACTGTGTCCTCTGCAACAGATGGAGAAGGGTTGTCATGCGTTAAATCCCCCAAGTCTTCTGTGGCCCTTGTGTAACTTTAGTGGTCTCCATCTCCCACAAACCTCTACCCTGAAGTACTTTGAGTCATGACCTGGAAGTATCCTGAGACACCAGGAATGTGATGGGCAGCTCCTGACTGCTGTCCCTGTACTGGTCTCTGCAAGTGTCTGCCAGGTGGAGGCACTTGGGGGTTAAAGCAGTGAATCCTGGGAAGTTCTTTCTTGCCTCTATACTCCCAAGGAAGAAACAAGACACAAATCAAAGGTCCAGTACTTTATTACTGTCACAGAGCACAGAGAGGAAAGCTCATTATTCTTCCCCATGGGAAAGCCACTGGGATGGGAGCAACCTGAGGTAGGCAGGCCTGGTGGGTGGGGCACAGGAGAAGGGTAGAAATTGTTAGTATTGGCTGGGTACCGTCACAATTCCTGAGTGTGGCCTAAGGTGTCTTTTTTTTTTTTTTTTTGGTTTTTAGAGACAGGGTTTCTCTGTGTAGCCCTGGCTGCCCTGGAACTTACTCTGTAGACCAGGCTGGCCTCGAACTCAGAAATCCACCTGCCTCTCCCTCCCAAGTGCTGGGATTAAAGGTGTGCGCCACCACCGCCTGGTCTAAGGTAAGTGTCTTAATCTCTCTCAGCCTTGGGCTGCTTGTCTACTACCTCATTGTGTTGCAGTGAGAACTGACATGGTGCCGGAGTGTCAAGAGCCAGATGGTAAGGAACCAGAGAGTCGAGGGTGGTGTTGTCACCATCAGCAAGTCTGCTGTCCTGAGTGGGTTAGCAACAGCCTTTGAGTGTGAGCAGGAGGGGGGGTCTCTCTTCAGAAATGTCTTTGGGATGCTTGCTCTGAGCACAGCCCCTGGGGACTGCCTGGTCTCTGGAGACTCGAGGCCACATCAGAAATGAGGGCTGTGGAGTTATGACAGTTACCACCTCCACTGACTCAGCCCAACGGACTAGGGACGGTTTAAGGATAGTTCTCAGGTGCATGAGTGTGTGCACGAGTGTGTGAGTGTGTGCACTCGGTTAGTGTCTTCTGTCACAGTCTACCCTATGATTATGAGGCACTGTCTCTCGGTAATCCTGAAGCTCGTCAACCCTGGCTAGGCTAGCTGGCTGCAGATCTCCAGGGGTCCTCTTGTCCTTCCCACCAGCGCTAGGATGGTAAGTGTGACCCCACAGCTGGCTTTCTACATAGGCGCTGGGCATCTGAACTCAGCGCTGTACTGATGAGCCATCTCCCCAGCACCTAAGTTTTCCTTTGCATTTATCTCTTTTTTATTGTGTGTGTGTGCACATTGGCTGCACACGGCATGCTATGCATGTGGAGGTCAGAGGACAAATTTCAGGAGTCAGTTTTCTCTTCCCACCACATAGGTTCTGGGAATTCCACTCAAGCCCTCAGACTGGTGGCAAGCGCCTTTGCTGGTAAGCTCCGTCTCCTCCTTCCAGCCCAAGTTCTATTTTATAGCTAGATTTCCATCCCTGCCTCTGCCTCCCGAGTGCTGCAATTAAAGGTGTGTGCTTTATTTTTTATTTTTAAATTCTTTTTAAGTTTTTTTTTCCCAGCACAATGAGCAAAGATTTACTAAGGAAAAACAAGAAGGAACTCCCAAGAGTTGGGGGCAGGGAACTATAAGGGAGTACCTGCCTCTACTTTTTCTTTTGACTCAGGCATTCAATTCCAGGCTTGAAGTCAATCCCGGCTCTACCTTTTGCTTTCTAGGTGACCTGGCTCTTGTTTAGGTCTAAGGGAAAGCCAACCGTAAGCTGTGGAAACATCTCTGGCAAGAGATAAGTGTTAAGCATGTCCATGGTTGTGTACAGGGATAAGTGTTCCTGCAGTGGGAAGGGCCACCACCAGGGGGCGCTCCGAATCATGTATTTTCTACCTTGAAAAACTCATTTTCCTGTGGCTGCCCTCCAAATCCAACTGAGATGAATGGTTCTTAGTTTACCTAACTGATTTAATAAACTTTTAAAATAAATTTATGTATTACTTTCTTAATAATGTGGATATGGGCTGTGGCCCCTCCTCACCACAAGGCCTACAGGGAAGGAATGTGGAGGGCCAGTGTGGAGGGAAGGCTCAACCTTTGGTTCAACCACTGTGTCTTGAGACAAGTTTCTCAAGAGTGAGGCAGTTCTGAGGTTCCCACATCCAGCCTCCTGGGGATGTTAGGAAATATGGACACAACGGAAAGAAAAGCTATACAAAGGTCAGAAGAGCACGCCCAAGACCGCTTACCTCCGATGCACCGCCTCCTCCTCCCTCCTCCCTGGGAGGACATGGCAGGGCGGGAAGGAGGCAGATCCAGCTGCTAAGCCATGACCTCAAGAACAGTATTTCCAGGAATCCCCATCTTAGCATCCAAGGGATTCCTGGGAAAACTGGACCGTGAGGACAAGGTGGGAGAGAGATGCCTTCAGCACGTGCCACGCCCCTAGGGACCAGCAGTTATCTCTGCATCCAGCCCTAGCTCTGGCAGCCAGTGTGGGGGTGCTGTATGCACCCTACTTCCCAGGATGCAGCTTCCCGCTCTGGGAAGGGCAACCAGAGCTTTGAGTGGTTTGGAAAGTACCTTCTCTGAGGTCAGGAAGCATTTGGGATCAGTCATCCCTGCTCCTCCTCCTTGCCATGGGCCACGAGAACTCTGTTCCCAGGCTCTAGTGAGGTCCTCCAGCAGGTCACTTCGATTCTGATCCTCGCTCAATTGTAAAGTGGCATCAGATAGGACCTACTGGGTGGGTGAGGAGCCATCATGAAGGAAGCGAGGCCATAGGACTCTTAGAAATATGTATGGGCAGGGGCTGGTGAAATGGCTCAGTGCTTAAAGAGCACTGGCTACTCTTTCAGAGCTCCTGAATTCAATTCCCAGCAGCCATCTGGTGGCTCAGGATCATCTCTAAAGGGATCTGATGTCCTCTTCTGGCATGCAGGTGTATATGCAGAAGTGTGAGGCTCTCTCTGCCTCTGTTACTACAGCCGAGAGTAACCAAGACCATGGTGGGGTTTGTTCTCTTTTCCTACTCTCCTCTATGAAGTGGGTCACCTTCCTCTGACCAGGCTTGGAAGGTTAAAATACAAATGGGTCTACCCCAGTGACTCTCCTCTGTTGCCCCTTGCCTCTCTGAAGCCTCTGGGACAGGGCAGACATTTGTGAGATGCCAGACTGATTCTGGCAATAGCACAGAGCCAGGGTTACAGCTCAAAGTGTAAAGACTGTGATTCCAAGCCTAATGTCTGACATTTTGTGGTTGTAACATGACAGTGTCATACTGTTGGGCTGCCAGGACCCTGCGCCTCTACCTCTAGGACTAAGGGTTGTTAGGGAGTGTCTGATTTATGGAGACGAAGGGATTTCAATGCAGACTCATATACAGAGGGTATTCACTATGCAGTGTTGAGAAGGATTCTGAGGGTGTGTCGGAACCCTTCCAGAATGGGTAGATGTAGCGTCTTTGTTAACAGGGTCTTCTCTGGGCTGAGGAAGTAGAGGCAAGGTGTTGGTGCTAGTGACCACTGAGTGGACCAGTGCTTCTTGTTACAGACGGTACAAGAGTGATCAGCCCTGGTACAGCCTGAGCCCAGGAACATCACCACAAGCTGCTGGAGCGGAGTCTAGGGACAACCTCTCGGACCCGCTATCCCATGCCAACACTTACCATGTCCCGCTGACGGCTGCAGAACATCTTCTCCCTTCCTGAGCTACAGTGCTTCATCTCAGACTCCCAACTGACCAGAGATGCAGCACTGCACCTCAGGCTGGGAGACAGGCGCTCCGCGCTCAGGCTGCAGCTTTATTCCTGGGTTGGAGAAGGAGTGTGAGCATGCGCAGTGATCTGCCTCCTATCCTGGTCTCAACTTGCCCTGGAACCCTCTGGGACTGAAATTTCCACTTTCACGTTCTTTGTCTAAGTTAGCTTTCTTGAGATAGACCCCATCCATTTCAAGCGTGCAGTTAATTTTTTTTTTTTTTTCAGTGCTAAAGAATGAACCCAGGGCCTTGCAGATATTAGATAGCCTCTCTGGGCCTGCACAACCTGTGGCTCTCATGCCCCTCCCCCGCCTGCCCCTCCGCGACCCCATCCGTGTCTGTATGCACTTTGGACAAATGACTGCTAGTGAGAAACCATCCCTTACTTCTTTAGATCCCAGGACATCTTCTTCATCATACTTTGGGCTTTGTTTCTTCCTAGCTCTTACGGTACAGGGACAGTTTTCATCTGCCAGCACTTTCCTTCATTAGGATAGGGAGCCTGCTGGCTTCCCTCAGCCCCGATCAAGGATCAAGACCGTGTTGAACACTGCTTGAGTAGATGGCTTACAACCCACCTCATCCTCTGTGGCCTTGGAGTGGTTTATCTCTGGGTCACCCCAACTTACCTCTCCCGTTCCCTGAGGCCAGGGTCCATATATTATAACTTGGGGTCCCTAGAACCTGCCAATGACTTTACACATGACCACAGACAGCAGATGACGTGGAGTGACTGAGTGACCACGTGAAGGATTCCTTTTCTTCTGTGGCCAGGGCCTGTGTGGGAACTCCCAGGTGAGCAGAGCAGCCCCTCCCCAAACCACCCACTCACCCTGCTCTTGCTAAGACCCCAGGGTTTCCAGATGACCTTTGCTTCATGGTGACTGTGGTGGCCTCGGTGCTGGATGATAAACATACCTTCAGGGTTTTCTGAAGGGGGTAGGCAGCCTTTCCTCAGGGCTGGGAGAGAACAGAAAAAAAAATGTGCACCTCCATTTTTAGAAACCCCACAGCTCTAGGCCTCCCAACAGGAATCTAGCAGCAACCCCAAGTTGGGGGTGGGGTGCAGGGGCAATGGGAAAAGCTTCTCTGATTTGTTGCTAAGGCTGGGAGACTTCTGCCCTCAGGAATCCCCAGCCAATAACCAACTTCCCTCCTTCTGGAATCCTCAGAAACTTTCCACTGCCCTCTTACCAGGAGATCCGAACACAGGACTCTCTTGGAGTCAGAACATCTTCTCTTCTCTACAAGATTCCCCACAGCTCCCATGGACTCTGGGAGAGGTGGCACTGAAGCTGACCAAGGGACATTTCAGTAAGTAGCTAGGAGTGATGGACACAGCATGGCTGGGTTGCTAGGAGCCTTTTCCGGGGTCAACTGTGTCCAAATTCCTTTTGCCTACACTAATTTTGATTTTGGGGCAGCAGAGGGAGTGGGTGGTCTCTGGGAGTCATTTGGTGACACACCATTTACATTGTTCCCTGTCTCTTTGTCTACCTTCCCCTCCCCCTTATTTCCCTTTTTGTCCTTCTTTCTTTTTAGAAACAGAAACACATGCAGACTAGGCTAGTCCCCAGACTCATTCAGTGTGTAGAACGGTTGATCCCCCTGCCTCTGCTTCTGGGATTCTGAGATTACAGGCATGAGCCACAATGCCTGTTGGCCTGGGGTCCTGTGTATGGAGACGAAATCCTGGCTGTTGTGCCTCTGACTTTTTCCTGAGGCCTGCTTACTTTAGGAAGGGGCTTCAGGTCGGGCCTGACAAGCCACAGAAGCAGGTGACAGTGTGATTACTGTTTAAAACTCTGGATGGCGTTACTTTGCCATTTGTAACAAGTATTCCAGCTTATGTATGTAAAAAGGATTCACCTTTACAATACAATTGCAGACAAAAGTAAAAAACAGGACATCCAATGACTAGGTCTGGAGCAGAATGCCAGAGCCTGTCCTACCTTCTGGATAGCTTGTGTGATTGGAAATGATCACCTTAGGTAGAGAACCAGGAATGGGGGTGAGGCATTCTAGATTTGCAGACAGCGACTCAGAAAGGGGAAATGAGAGCTGACGCAGTCCCATAAAGGATAAAGAAGGAGGGACAGTGAAGATTTTACATCTTCTCGGTGGGACACAGGAACCAGACAGAAAGTGGTCCATCTTTCTTAAGGAGACGTAAACAGCCAGACAGTACGGAGAGGGAGGTGTTCAGCCAGGAAAGGTCTTTGCCTCTTCTTCCTTGTCCCATCCCTGGATAAAGACTGTCTAGCTCTGTCCCTATGATTCTAGAATAATCAAGCTGGAGAACATTTAAATGCACATATTCCCATAGGTCCCCAAGGCTCCAAGGAAATAGATTTTTTTCCCCGGGGTTGGGGTGCAAGATACCATGCCGGGCTTCCTAACTCAGAGCAGCCGGGGCTGGTCCCTCACCTCACATCTCATTTTCTTAGTCCTCTGGGTGTGGGACAGCTCATTCAGCAGATCCAGCACTGTCTCTATGTGCTTAAGGAGTATGTCCCTGCATTCCTAGCTGAAGCAGCCTTAATACCATCCTTGCCCTTGCAGGGCACAGAAGGCTGAAGGGGAAGGAAAGCACCCCAGGAGGGCATGGAGGTAAACTCATCGCAACTCCAGTGAGCCTGTGGAAAGACTGCCAAGAACTTGTGGCCAGGGAGGTTCCTTCCCCCACCCCTTGAGTAGCTGGAAAGGCCTCCTGGAAGGGGTGGGGTGGGGTGGGGACTGGGATTGTGGGGAGGAACAGTGGGGTGGGAAGGTATACTTTTTCTCTCTGGGCCCAGGAACATACATGTACTGGGCTGGTAGGCAGAGCTTGTCCAGACCATGGGCTCCCTCAAATGTAGCCTCACTGAGAAGAGGTATTCGAAGGAATCTTTCATTTACCTCAAGAAAGGCTCCTCCGCCCTGAGGTGCCGTTGGAAGATGAGAGAGGCTTGGAGATCCAAGCTCTATCTCCGGAGAGCAGAGATATTTCTCACTGGGCTCCTTCATCTCCCGGGCTTGGTTCTCCATTCTGTTAAAGAGGTGGCTGAGCCAGGTGGACTCCAGAGCTTACCTGGTGCTCTTGGTACTAGCTCTCAGCAGCTTGGGGGCCTGCTGCCCGGGAGTAGGCCGCCTTTCTTCCTTTTCCCATGTCTTCAGAAAATGTCTCCAGGCAAGGGGATCTCTGCCTTCTGTCTGTTGGGAAGCTCCTGGGAGGGGTGAGAGGAGGGGAGGCTGAAGGAGAAAATAAACAGTGGTTGTCTGGATAGTCTCGCCAGGCCCAGGCAGGACGCTCTGTGGCTCCTGCCCTTATATGGCAAGGCTGCTCTGAGCTAGGAACCCTGCCTGTCATTCCCACCTCAGGCACCACTCAGAGGACGGAGGGCCACCACTGGTCACCTGGGCTGCTGCTGAGAAGACAGGCAAGAACTGGCATGTATGCTGGAAATCACCTATACACACTGAGCGGCTTATCTTGGCTTTTGATTGGTGTAGCCAGTGGGAGGGATAATACATGAGAATATGAAAAAGAATTAATCCTTAGTCAGCTATGAGGTGAGAGTAATCGCTCCTCCATCTTGCAGAAGAGAAAACAGGCCCAGAGAGGCTAAGAGCAACGATGCAGCTGACCAGGAAATGAGGTTTTAACTCAGGCTGTCTGGTATCAGGGCCTGGTATCTGGCCTGGGGTTCTGAGTTGACTGCCTGGATGCAGCATACAGGGTCGGATTTGGCTATCACATGTGCTCCGTAGAAAGTCGATTGTGTTGGAGGTGTGCCCCTGGGAAGCCAGGGAAGCCCCAGTGTTCCACAATACAGCCTAAAGGAAGCAGTTCCATCAGACGGGGACAATAGACTATTTACTGGTGTCCTCAGCATGTGATACCGGGCCTGCTGCAGATTAGGGCCTCATAGAAGGGATGTGAGGAAGCACCAGATGAACAAATTGCTAGTCACAATTCCAGCTCTGCAGCCTGTCTTAAGGATCAGTTGAAGCAAAAAGCAAGAAAGCAGGGAACATCTTTAAGATGGCTTTTCCCCTTTGAAGTGGCCTCTGGTGTCTTTCTGTGCTGACGCTTCTAAAATGAGCAGTTTCCCCTCTGTCCAGCTGTGGGACTCAGGGCCCAGGTCCTAGATTCTGATTGGAACCTCAGGCTAGGCCCAAGTCCCAGGCCAGCAGCAATGACCGTGGGAGAGGCTGTGGAGGGAAGCCCAAGGGGGTGGGGGGTGGGCTGCTGGGAACAGGCTCAGAAATGTGCCTCACACAAGCACTAAACATCCTGTGTGCTCTCAGGCCAGCCCTGGAGCCTCCCTCACCCCATCCATCATCCTGGCATCTTCTGCAAGGCTCCTTCCTGGGGCTGGATAGGGGAGGGATTGGGGGGCCTCAAGGCTGACTGTCCCTGTGCCAGAGAGAGTGCAGCTGGCCACTCTACAGGCCTGCTTAATGTCCGCTGGAGGGTCACAGAGGAGGTGCCTGCAGCCTCCTAATCCAATTTGTTTACACGGGTCTCTGCAGCTCATTGGCTCCCAAGAGGAGACCAAGTGCATGCTGTGTTGGGGTGCACGTTCACACACATGTGGAGGCTATGCATGGGTGAACAGGTGGGCTGTGTTATACAAGCTTTGTCTCCCATCCACAGAATCGTGGTTCCTTTCTGTAGCCCTGCCTCCCCCTTCACCTCCAGTTCTTCCTCTGTTTATTCCATCCCTGATAGATCTGTGCCAGACGTCTCTACACAGTTCTGACCTCACAATTCTTGAGTGTGCACCTCCCTTCTGGGCCTCAGTTTCCCCATCTGTCTTATGGAGGCTCCACCACTGTTCTTTCCTGGGTGCTACCAAATGCAGGATGCTGCATGCTCAAACCCTAGCAAGGCTGAAGGAGTACCTTCACCTCTGGGAGCTGATGTTACCAATAGCACAATGCTTGCCCAGAGCCCTAGGACCCCAGCTACTGCTCCTACAAAGCTCTTCCATTTCTAAGGAAGGTGGAGTGAAGTAGAAAGTGGGGTGAGAAATGTTTTTTTTTTTTTTTTTGGTTTTTCGAGACAGGGTTTCTCTGTGTAGCTCAGGCTGTCTTGGAACTCACTCTGTAGACCAGGCTAGCCTGGAACTCAGAAATCCACCTGCCTCTGACTCCCAAGTGCTAGGATTAAAGGCGTGCACCACCACCACCTGGCAAGATGTTCTTATGCCTGTTGGGTCCCCTCTTCTTTGCTCCATTACCCCTTCCCCATCCCAGCCTCCAGCATTACCAAAAAGCTGCCCTTTGGCTAGGTTCTGCTCTTAGAGACTCCCAGCCTTGGTTTCCTGGTCATTCTGAGCACTAGGGTGGGGAGTTTGTCTGAAGGTCCCTAGTTATTTCTAGAGCTACCAGAGTTGGGGTGTATGTGAGGGTAGTGGAAGGGAGCACTTACACATCTGGGAGCCGGGTGGCTATCTCTGTCCCTTCTCGGCTTCTCAGGAAGATTCCTCTCTGGGGCTCTTCTCCAGTGAAGGGGGAATCCCATCAGCCATTACTCTGCCTGAAAAGAACAAAGGATTTGGCTCAGTCAGAAGTATGTTGGATCACCCTGTGACCAGAGTGCTGAACTCCAAGGGCCTGGCCCACTTCTAGCCCAGAAGCCTTGAGCTGACTTGCTGAGGTTTGTTAGGCCCCATGGAATTGTCCTTTGGGCCCTACATGGCCACAATCACTGCTGTGTCCCCTGGTTTTCCAAGGGTATAGAATGACCCCAGAATGGTGCATCTATTGCTGAGGGATGTGTGTGTGTGTGTATGTGTGTGAACAAGGCTTTGCAGTTTGCTTGAGGTAATGACCAGTCTCCAAGGCAGAAAGAAGCCAGGCTCAGCTGGCTAGCCCCTGAGCTTGGATGGCTATAAAGGAAAGTTCACATGGTCAATATCATTGCCAAAGCTGGGACCTTCTCCCACGGAATAAGCCATAGCTGTTCCTTAGGAAGAGATTTTCTACCTTAGCTTCCCTTTGTCAGCTCCCTCCCCCACACAGGTTCCATGGCTCTTGACTCCAGGGTCTGATTGCCACCATATGCTTGGACAGAATAAAGGAGAGGTAGGCTCTGCTTTTGAATCTCATCCCTGGTACTTCCCAGCTGTGTCCAAGGACCCTTGTCTTCACACTTGGCTTCTGACAGAGCAAACACAGCAGCAGAGAGCAAACACCGTTCTAGGCATGTGATAAGCCGTGAATAAATGTCTGCAACTTCCATCATTAGCATGGTAAGCGCAGGGCCAGAGGGACATCTAGAAATGTGGATACTGACTGCAGAGCCACCACTGCCTGGCCCCTCCTCGTGTCCCTCCTGTACAGCTTCCCTTGGCTTCTGTTCCCAGAGCGCCCTCAGACCCTTGTCACCCTGTAAAGTTCACCAACCTCACACGCTCCCTACTTCCTCCCCAGGGAATGATGTTCTGGGACACTTGAGCAAACCCTGGGAATACAGCTTGAGGTGGAAATCAGCAAGGGGGGGTGGGGGAAGGAAAGAGAAGGAAGAGAAAGAAGACCCCCGGCTCCTCTGGAACCCTAAGCCTTGCCTCCAGTGGTTCAGATCCTGGGGAGAGAGGAAGGCCCTAAACACCTGGATTTCTAGCTTTCCAGGGAGGGCAAAATCTGGGGAGAGGAATGGCTTTCTACACAGCTTCCCTTGGCTTTTCCAAGCAAGGTGGAGAAGAGTCGGGAGCTCTTGATGCACCTCCCCATTGCTAAGGACGTATGTCCAAGTCTCATTAGGATCTTTCTCAGTGCCACTTGACAAGTGAAGAAACCAAGGGTCTCGAAGCTCACAGCAGTCCCTCAAGGTCACCACCACATAGCTCACTAGTCTAGGAATCCCAGCTGGCCCCATGCAGTCCAGCACACACTGTCCTCGCTCCCCCCGAAGCCCAGATTGCCCTGCTTGTCTTGGAGGAAAGGAGTTTGAGAACAGAAAGCATTTTTAGTGTGAACAAAAATCATCTGGGCCCTGGCCAGGCCAGCAGACACTGGAAGCTACGGTTGTCTAGTGGTGGGCGTAGCTGTCCCTTTCCTATGGCATGTCTCTCTTGTTTGTGGGATATTTGTTTAAACAAACAACCCAAAACCCCATTGATATTATAAACATTTTGCTTCTGTTCTGTCTGTGTCTTTTGGGTTTGTGTATATGCTCGTGTGTTCCTGTGTGGTGTGTGTGTGTGTATGTGTTTGTATGTGCATGTGTGTGAGTGCACGTAGTATGCGCTTGTGCATGTGCATGTACCAGTTAAGTGTGAAGACCGGAGATTGCCATTAGGCGTCATGTATTGTTCAGTACCACTTTCTTTTTTTAATTTAATTTATTTTAAGGTATGTCTCTGTGTATGTAAGTGCCTTAGAGGCCATAAGAGGGTGTTGGATCCCTGGGGACTAGAGTTACAGATGGTTGTAAGCTGCTGTATGGGTATTAGGGATTGAACCTCGTCCTCAGCAAGAACAGCCAGTGTTCTTAACTACTGGGCCATCTCTCTAGTACTTCTACCTTATTTTTCGAAACAGGGTCTCGTTCTGAAGCTTGCTGATTCTGCTACATTGATTCTTTAGCAAGGTCAAGGATCCATCTGTCTTCTTCTTAGCACTGTGATTACAAGTGCTGTCGGAGGACCTGGCTTTTATACGGGTGCTGGGGATCTGAATCCAGGTCTTTGCCTCTTGCTTGCATGGCAAGCACTTTACCAGCTGAGCTACCTTCCAGCCCATCCTGCCTGCATCGTAAAGAACAGGAGTCTCCAGGGTCGTAGGGCTTCACAATGTTCAAGCTTCCTGGATATTAGGCACTGGTTTCTTCTGAACTGTTTAGGACATGAAGATTAGCAGGCAGGGATAAAGCTCCTATGGATATAATCCCTGCAACTTACGTGCATGGGTCTTTGGCTCTCTGGGTGTCAGGAGCTACGCATGCAGGACATGGTGGCTGAGAGGGGGACTTCATGGAGTCAGGACTCTCCTTACTCACCCCTGACCTCATCCCCTTTTCCTCATTGCTCAGCTCAAAGCTAGTCTCAGTGAGCTGCACTGGGACCTGAAATTTTGGGGCATCCTGGTCTCACACACTCGTTCAGATGAGAACTCTGAAGCAAGGAGAGGCGAAGCAAAGGATACAAAGGGAGTGCTTGAAGTCAGGGATCCAACTGACATCCAGCTAAGGTCGTGACCTCATCTATTGACTGAAGGATGTCATTGGTCGACACAGGGGCCTCTGGGAGGAAGAGGGGGGCAGAAGAGGGCCTTAAGTTCCCTGGCTTTGAAGATGGAATAATCATGACTTCCTTCTTCAAATAGCTTTTGGCTCTTCCTAGAAGCCAGATGGCGGATGTTTGGAATGTATGTTGTAAATACTGTTTCAGGAGGGGGTGGAGGTACAGATGTGTCACTTTCTTCAGTAACCAGAAAAAGATCTGAGGGAGGGGCAAGAAGGGGGAAGCTGGCTGTGAAAGGATCTGGGTAGAAGGGAAGGGCACAGAGAGAAGAGATGTGTGTGTGTAATGTGGTGTGTGTGTTTATGTGTGAATCTATGTGTGGTGTGTGTGTGTTATGTGTGAATGTATATGTGTTGTGGTGTGTGTGTGTGTGTTTGTGGTGAGTGGTATATACATGTGGTGTGTGTGTTGTGTGTGTGTGTGTGTGTGTGTGTGTAGTGTGGTATGTGTGTATATGTGCGTGTGATCTATGTAGTGTGGTGTGTGGTCTGTGTGTGTGGTGGAGTGGTATATACATGTGTGTGTGTAGTGTGGTGTGTGTGTGGGTGATCTATGTATGTGGTGTGTGCACAGTGTATGTGTATATGTGTATGTTTTGTGTGTGTGTGAGTGGTGTGTGTGTGGTGTGTGTGGTGTGTGTGGTGTGTGGTGTGTGTGTATGGTGTGATCTATGTATGTGTGGTGTGTGTAGTATATGTGAGTGTGGTGTATGATCTATGTATGTGTGGTATGTGTGTGTATGGTGTGTGTGGTGTGTGTATGTGGTATGTGTGTGTATGGTGTGTGTGGTGTGTGTGTGTTGTGGTGTGTGGTGTATGTGTGTGTGTGGTATGTGTGTCTGTGGTGGGGTAGATACTGATGGCCACAAAGGAGGGTAAAGGGAAGGAGACAGCAGCAGCTGGGGAGGGGCTGTGGTGCAAAGGGACAGCTCCATCTTGGGTTAGGAGTAAACCTACATCTAAAAATAACTCAGCCTTTCCCCAGCAGGGCTGGCAGCAGGGTTGAGAAAGGCACACTTGCCCTTTTATGGTAAGAAAAAATCCAGATTCTCAGAGGCAGGCTGGGCTGGAGCCTACAACTGGATGAAGCCCAACCACGGGGTCTAGGGTGGGATCGGGCTGGTGGGGCTGCAACTTGGTGGGATTTCCTGATGTGAGTCCCCTATTGTCTGTGAAGAAAGAGCCAAGTTAGGGGCAAAAGGGGCCACCTGGAAAAGCCATACTGGATGTTGGTATTGGGTTCTAGGAAAGCCCGGAGTATCTGTAAGATGCTAGTATTGGGTCCTGGGTATCTTTTGTTCACACAATTCCCTGTTTCCAGGAAGGGAAGGAGACTGGATTTCTTGTGCAGGAGTTCAAGACACCAAGGCACGCTGACCCAAGTTCATATCAGGTTGGCTTTTGTGCCCATTGTTCTGAAAAGCATTGTTGACAGTGGAAAAAGCACTGACCTGGAAGCCACAGACCCTGCTCCTCTTCCAGTTTTGCTTTGTGACCTTGAATACTCTGCTGATCCTTTTTGGTTTTAGCTTTCTTCACTGGGATACATTTTATGTATTTATTATTATTATTATTATTGTTATTATTGCTTTTTTGAAATAGCATTTCACTATATAGCTAAAGGTGTTATAGAACTCACTATGTAGACCAAAGTAGCCTCGAACTTACAGAGATCCACTTGCCCCTCTGCCCTCCAAATGCTGGGACTAATGGTGTAAGCCATTATGTCTGGCTGACTGGGATAATTTTAAATAGCTTCAGAGAACACACACACACTCTGTCTCTGTCTCTGCCTCTGTGACTCTCTCTCTCTCTCTCTCTCTCTCTCTCTCTCTCTCTCTCTCTCTCTCTCTCTCATACACACACAGGGTTTCATATTGCATGATTCAGGCTCACCTTGAACTCACTGTGTATCTCAGGCTAGTTTTGAGTTCAACCTCCTCAGATTTCTGAGTACTGGATGCAGGCGTGAGTCACCACGCCAAGCTTGCTTCCACGCTTTTTCTCTCTCTGGGAATTTCTTGGCTAGAAAGCAAAGCTTGGGCATAGAAGACTCTGTAGGCTGCTGTTTTCTTCCTGCGGCCCACCCACTTCCTGTGCCAAACCTCCGGGGTAAATCTCGGATGGGTGAGGCAGCAGATCTTAGGGGAATCCTCTGCTTTCCTGGCTCCTTGGGTCTAGACCTTACTGAACCAAGGTCATAGAGGTACCTCTGTTCAAGGTCATATGGAGATCTAGGCAGAATCCAACAGAACCAAAGACTTCCCTGTCCCAGTCTTGGGGATTGCTTTTGCAGGAGGCTCTTTCCCATTTATAGTTCCAATAGCTTGGGGGCTATCTCTGGCCATATAAAGGGACTTGGAAGACAGAAAGACAGGTCAGCTGATAGTAAGTTGCTATTAGCTGACAATGAACCATGACCTGTCACGATTGGATACCTGACTCTACTCTGTCCCTGCCTTTAATTTGAGCGACCTCAGAATCTTCAACATTGGCTAGAAGGCAAAGGAGCTCTAAAGGATGCATGTACTTGGACAGTGTGATCGTGAAGTCTTTGCTCAGCTTCTTTATATGCTTATATACCAGGACCATCTTACCAAGAAGCCACAAGGATACCAAGGGAAGGACAACAGAAGGTGTGTTCTGGTGTTAGTCAGCCTGAGGCAGGAGTTATCACTCAAGGTCCCCCAAAGCCTCTTCCCTGCATCCCATGCCTTTATTCAAGGAAGTCTGGACCCCCTCTACCCAGCTTGAGCCTGGGTTCAGGAAGCTCTACTGGTGAGCTTACCTTACCCTGCCCGTTGGCCTGGCTGAGGTTTAACTCTGCTGTTCCCGGACTCCCCCGGGCTTGGCTGGTCCCTGGGCATCTTCCCTGGACCGTCCACCTCCCTAGGCTCTAGAAGGTAATGGGATTCCTAGAGTTACTTCTCAACCCCAACTCACTATACTGACTTTTGTGACTCAGCCCAGGGAAGCTGTTTGCTTCCCTCACCAGCTTCTTGCCACAGCCACAGCTGGGGAAAAGGCAGGAGCAGAAGAGGGAAAAACTGAGACATCTTGATCATAAGTCAGCTGCTTTCCTGTGACCCTGCTGGAATCTCCATGCAGACTCTCTGGGGCGTGTGAACACAGCCTCTCAGAGACTCTGCCCCCTGGTCTCACTCCTGCACCAATAGGGAGGTCATTGGATGAATGGTCCCCAGAGACCCCAGAGATCTTGTTCTCATAAATAGGCTCCAGGTCTCTCTGGTCAGGCCTGGAGTCCCCTGGGAAGACGAAAAGATCACAGTACGATAAAAGGAAGTGGGGGGGTAGGGAAGCCCAAGAAGCCCTGTGCAAAGCCAGGGCAGAATTGACGTCATATCTGGCTAGAATCTGACATGCAGGCAGCCAGGAACTTACGTTCCATGGCTGTCCTATGGCAGCCTGCGTGGGCATGTGAAGTTGCAAGGCTGCTGGTGGGAAAGGCCTCAGGGGTCACCATTTCTGTCATCATTTTGTGTCATCATTGCTAAGCTGGCATGTTTCTTGGGATAAGAAGCTCATGACTTCCAAATCACCTCCTCCCTCTTTGAGCAGATTCTCTAGTGTGAAGATGCCTCTGGCATCTCTGGGCCTTTGTGCTCTGTCCTCTGGGCTGCAGAATTCCTGTGCCTCAGAGAGCTCTTGAGATGTTTGAAGTTGATGATTGTAGCCCGCTGTCCCGCTGTCCCAGCTCTTCTTTCCTTCCCCCGACATCTGAGCAGTACCTCTCAGCCATATTCCCTCATCTCCCTG
Organism: Mastomys natalensis; assembly: GCA_021653895.1. NCBI lineage: Eukaryota > Metazoa > Chordata > Mammalia > Rodentia > Muridae > Mastomys > Mastomys natalensis. The sequence goes on from JAJTUV010000106.1 coordinate 1,542,120, forward strand.
CTCCTCTGGGGTCTTGGTCTGATGGTGCTTTGAGGACAGGGACAAACATTAAAAAACAAAAAACAAACAAACAAAACAAAAAACCCAAACAAACTACCATCAGAAGCCAAAAAAAGCTATCTGATGGCTCAAGGCATTTTAGAGCCCAGGTCTCTCCCTTTGCCTGCTTCCAGCCTCAGCTTTTTGAGCCCCTGGGAATCCTGAAAGCTCCTTTGCAGTTCTGCCTCCTAGGGGTCAGACACCCTCCCTTCTCCTCCCCACCCTGTCTCCCTTTACTCTTCCACCTGGCAGCTTCCTCCCAGATGGAGTCTTGGTGACCACATAAACTGGCCATGAGCTGTCCCCTCCCATGCTGAATGGTGCCATGCATCAGGAAGAGCTCAGCTGAGCAGGGCGCTTTCTCAAGTGTAATGGCCGCAGAGTGGAGGCTAGGCCCTTGTTCAGTTCACCTCAGAGGATACCCTAGGCTCTTCAAGGTTGGTGGCTGTATGCCTGAATCTGCTGGCTCAAGGAAGGCAGGCAAGTGTCGGTTGTTATCATGGCCACTACTAATGCTATCTAGGCCAGCAGCCTGGTTTGACTTGTCCCCATTCCTGTTTGGCTAGGAGAAGCAGAGGAGGAAGGGAAGGGAGAGTTGGTCAGGAGATGCAGGGTTCTATCAATCGCTGTCCCTGTGATACAGCCAGGGTCCACCCAGATATAGATTGACATGGCTCTTGAGAGGTCCTCAGGGTGGGGTAGCTTTTCCTAGCTCACTGTTCCCTCTGCAAGACTCCAAAAGGCTGTATGGAGAAAGGGTTAATGAGGCCTCCAAGGGGACACAGACCACCTAGCAGGTGTGCACTAGAGTAGTCTGGCTGGGGTCTGCATTTTCTGCCCTCAGCTGGGCTGTGGTTGAGATGGAAGTGGGCATGGGGGGGATCTCTGTCAGCATAGTGTTTATTTATTTATTTATTTATTTATTTTTATTCATTTTTCAGCATAGTTATTCTTATCTAGAAGGCACACAGCTTCCTCCCCCAAATGTCAGGTGTCTCATAAAGGAGGCGAAGCTGGAACTGATTCAGAGTCACAGCCTTCTTGGCTGGTTCTAAAAATAGCAACTAAGCCCGTGGACTCAGCCCGATTTGGAGCTAAGTCCCAGTTTTGCCTATTAACCTGTGTGGCTTTGAGCAAATGATCAGATCTATCTCTCTGAGTGTTCGGCTTATTCAGGGATGAAGGTACTTACCTCAGGGTACTGGGCAGGGAGGCCTTGATACATAGGATTTGGGTTATGTGGGAGATTGACGGGCTGGGAATGGAACACATGACTGGAGCCAAGCAAGTGCTCTACCATGGTACCATGAGCTAACAACATCCCCAGTGTGATAACTGTTTCCTGAGACAGGGTCTCATGTAGCCCAGGCTGGCCTTGGGCTCACTGAATAGCTAAGGATGGCCATGAATTCCTGATCCTTCCATCCTCCACCTCCTGAGAGCTGCCATCACAGACGCGTGTATTGTGTTGAAAAGACAATTATTCCTTAGCATTCAAGAAGCTAGAACTCAGCAGGGCATCCCCTCCCCAGGCAGCTGTGTGGGGTTGTAGCAGCTACTTTTTCTTGCATAATCCCTGTGTGCCAGTGTTCCTCCATTCAAAGCTTCTAGCCCTCTAATCCAAAATCTAATCCAAAAGGCTCAACAAACTATCCTTGTTAAGTACCTTAATCTCCCAACTTTGCAGATGGAGCCATGGAGGCTCAAGGAATCACAGTTGCTTCCAGGCCAAAAAAAAAAAAAAAAAAGAAGAGAGAAGAAAGAAAGAAAGGAAAAAAAGCAAGATTCAGAATCAAGCAGCCTGTGTTGACCTGGCCCCATGATCCCAGCGCCCCCCTCCCCCCACCCCGTGACTTCACGTTGTTTTTATAGCACTTTGATTTTATCTGCCTTCATCTTGGACACGGGGACACCTCCAAACCTCAGCCTCTGCAGAACTCTGTATCTGCAACAGACCCAAAAAGTGGTTGAGGGAGCTGGGCTTTGTGGGAGAGTGGACAAGGCCCACTGTGCACCGGGCATGTCTCAAACCGGAGCAAAGGTTTGTGGTGCGGTGAGGCTGCCACCAACAGAGTCTTTTGCAAGGAGGAAAATGGCTGGCCCCGGAGCCCTCGCTATGTGTGTGATGCCAGATCCCTGTGGGGCCTGTTTAAACAGGCTGTTAGCCGAGGCTGCCCCCTGCCTCTATCCACCCAAGTCCTATGGCTCACCCTTAGGTACTGGACCCAGGGTGCATCAGGATAACTGATGCTCACCTTCCTCCTTCCTCCGTGGTGTTCCTAAGTGCCTGTGTGGACAAGGACCAGCAGCTTACAGAATATACCTTCCTTCCTTTATCCCCACCTCCAAGCCCTTCTCTTCCTTCCTTTGCAGTGCTGGGAATGAACCAAGGGCCTCATATATGCCAGACAAATGCTCTACTCCTGAGCTGCTTCCTCAGCCCTCTTCCTTACATTATTTGGTGTATACAAAATAAAGTATGTAATGTATATATTTCAAGAAATCCCGGGCTGGGCAGTGGTGGCGCACGCCTTTAATCCCAGCACTTGGGAGGCAGGCAATTGGATTTCTGAGTTCAAGGCCAGCCTGGTCTACAGAGTGAGTTCCAGGACAGCCAGGGCTACATAGAGAAACCCTGTCTCGAAAAACCAAAAAAAAAGAAAAAAAAAGAAATCTCAACACTTCTAGTGTGGTCAAGACGAGGGACCCATTCCGTGGAAATAGCCTGATGACTTCTTGTGTTCGCCTTCCAGCCACACCCTGGATCCAGCAACCCCACTCCAGGTACAAACTGAGAGACTCTGGCCTCTGTGTATGGGAAGTGTGTTTAAAACTGAACAGAAAAGAGAGGACAACATTTCTCACAACGCCTCCTTTCCTCTTTTGTTCTTCTTTCAGGATGTAGCCCTGGCTGACCTGGTTGCCTTGAACTCACTGAGATCCCCCAGCCTCCAACTCCTGAACACTGGGATTAAAGGTATGTGTCACTGTGCACAGGTTTCTCATGGTTCTTTGAGGCACCCAGGACCTGGAAGTGACAAGGCCACGTCAAGGACCTTGGAGATCTGCTCTAGGGAATCGTCTCACCTGGGGAGTCACTCAAAGCTGATTCCATGTGGGGCAGCTCAGGGTCTGGAACTTTCTCTTCAGCAGAACTGTGTGTATTAGCTTTTCTCTAGAACTAGCCAGGTAGGAGAAAGGACTGAGGTTGGTCACAGAGCTATGGTGTGGCTGGGGGGACCAGAGAGTCTCCTCTGTTCTGAGAAGGTGACATGGCTGAGAGTCAACAGTAGCCTTAGAGCTGGCCTTTCATCAAGTCCCAGTACAAATCCTGGGACTGGAGTCTCCCCCAACCCCCATGTCTGGCTTCCTCATCATAACACCCAGGGGTTTGGAAGGGAGCTGAGAGCATAAAGGTGGAGCTGGGTCATGCCTCCTGCCTAGTTTCTAGTGGTGAGACCTTGGGTGGGCTGTGGTTTTCTCCTCTATAACCAGGGAGTCAGTTGACTCTTCCTGAGAATAATGGGAATAATAGAAACCATGTAGCTAGTGTCTGGCTCTGGGGAATGGTCCCATCCATAGTCCATCTATGAATTTATCACACACTTCCTAGGAAGAACACAGTGGCTGTAGCAGAGTGGGAAGTTAAAGGGTCTTGGTGGTGACAACACCCTGGGAAGCTAGCACCCATATGCAGTGTCTGACCGCTCTATAAAATGGGACTAATTGCACCTAGCTCCCCAGTTCTGCAAGGCTTCAATAAATATAAAAGTCTCAGGTTAATGGATCTCCTAAGTGCTCAAGACATGAAAGTGATGTATTTCTTATTCACAATACCTGAAGAATCCCCTGGCTAGATGGTCACACATTCTGCCTCAGCTCTGAGCTATGCTTCCACTCAGGGGCTTACAATTGCCCAGCTGTGTCCTGATTGCTCTCTGGCTCTGGGGACTTACAGGATGGATTCCTAGCTCCAAGCAGAGGATGAATGCAAAGGGAGCTGTCTTAAGCTTGTTGCTCTCTGCCCCTTTCCTCTGACTGGGATTTGTCCTATGTTCTCTCTCTAGGGCACTCTGGGCATTTCGTCCCTCTGTCTCATTTCCTCTCCATAAACGTAGGTGAGGCTTCTGTCCTTTTGTCAGGACTTAGGCTGCACCTATTCCACAGAGGAAGAAGCCTAAGCTGAAATGGCAGATGACCGGATCAACTGCTTCTAACATGTAAACAAGCCAGAGTTCCACCCTCTCAGGGGGAGCTCAGTGCTTCCTTCTGAACTATATGGCCTTGGTGACCAAGTGCAAGAGGAATGGATGTTGCACAGTCTGAAGCTGGAGGACTGTGATCCATTCTGGGCTCAAGTTTTGGATGCTGCCTGTGTTCCAATCTGAGCACTGCCTGTGTTCTAATCTGAGCTCTGCCTGACCCCCACAGTACCCAGCACAGGCCTTCCTTCCAAGGCCCTAAAAGCTTTCTGTGATTTCTTCACCCCATTCCTGTCCGGAGGTCCTGCAGTCATGGCTTATTACATCAGACATTGTCCCTGTGCCCACCAGAGGCAGCACAGACCCTGGGGAAGCCAGATCCCTTTAGGTAGATGCTCTGGGATGTTCCCTGTCACCTTAAGCTCAGCCTCGACAGCTCCCAGGGCTTTGACCAACTGCTTGGACTCAGAGTCTATGGTCAAAGATGAATGTAGCCCTGGAATCTCCTGAGGGGAGTACCCCCCAAATGGCTCAGAGACCACACCCTGTGTCTCCAGACCATTTGGTCCAGTCAATTTCTTACACATCTAGACAGGCAAGCTGGCTCAGAGGGGATGGGTATCTGCCCAGAGTCACATAACCCAGAACTGAGTACAGATCTGGAATCGGAGCTCAGCTCCTTCCGCCTCCCTTCTACACACAGCTAGTGCCCCATCCTTCTAACCCTGTGTGTCCTTCTCCCAGGGGGCTTGAGCTTACACGACTGTTTCCCCAGCCTTGGCTTACGGATCCATTATTTAGAAACAGTTTTCTTCAACTGGAGCCCCAGGTCCTTGGAGCTGAGAAGTGAGCACCTGATAGAAGATAGAGACAGGGAAAACTGCCCAGATGTGGCACGATGGGAGATTGGCCTGCCAAGGACATCAGCTCAGCCCCTAACTCCTCATTCAACAGAAGTAGCCAACAGGCCCCTAGGATTAGGGCTGCTCAGGGCTGGGCCCAGTGCTTAGAGATCACCAGATGCGGCCCTGGTACAGATGGGGAAACTCAGATCCAGAGAGGCAGAAGGTGCAGAGCAGTTAGACAGCAGGGACGAAAGCCCCTGGAAGGAAGCCCCAGAGACCGGCGCAGGGATCCATGTCTGTGGCTGGTCCTTACCTTGACTGGTGTCTGGTCCAGGGATGACTCTTCGGAGGTGGAGGTTCAGTCTATTTGGGGTGTGGTTGTGGGTGTTACTGCTTCTCAACTAAGTTCACTTGGGTCTGGCACCTCTTGATGCTACAGGGGCATTTTTAAGCAACTGGCACTGGACCCCCCTCTGCTCAGCCCCTTGCCCATGGCTCTCTGGCCACCGAGGCCTCCCTGCCTTTTACCTTATATGAGCTGAAGAAGCGAGCCTGGTGTTGGGCAAGGCGGGTGCTGAGTCCTCCCTGGGTCTCCCATTGGCCAGGGCGCCAGCCACGTGACTGCCTCGCCTTGACCTGCCCCTGGTGCCGAATGTTGCTTTTACCCCCTAAGGAAGGAGTGGTTGACAATTTTCATATTTCTTCTAAATTTGGAGGTTTCAGACAATGCTGAGGGCTTGGCTCCAGCCCCCAGAGCCCATGTGGAAGTTATTAAACTAGAGAAGGGCAGCGGGGGGAGGAGGAGGCAGGGAGGAGAGGAGGAAGGGAGTGGGGGACGGACTTCTGAGGGTTGCCAGTTGTCAGCCTGGGAACTCAGCAAACTCCTGGGAGAGAGCTGTGTGTGTGTGAGAATTTCCTTTTTCTCCTGCTGCTCCGAGTCCCAGGACGGGACCAGGGCTCTGAGATGTTTTGAGAATCCCCCAAGAGGAAGACACCAGTTGAAGCTTCTGGGGCTCAATGGGTGATGGGAACGGAGACACATGGCAGGCCCTAGGGAAGGCAAATCTCTTCTCCAGAAATCCAGTACCTTGAGCGGCTGCTCCTGTCCCCGTGCAAAGGGGGTTCAGGGCCCACAGTGAAGCTGCCCAGATAGGGCAGGCTTTTGCAATCAGGCATGCCCTACTGGGGACTCTCTCACCCTAAAGAACAACCACAGCCTCTTTATTTTTCAATGTCTCACGTATGGGCTAGGTGGTCTAGGACTCTCAGGTCTCCATGCAGAGTTTACAGGCATGCATCGCCACACCCAGCCCTAGGCCTGCTCTACTGACAGACACCATCTCTGAGAGAACTGTGGGCTATCTCAGTGCTCCCTATCACAGGCCCTCTCCTATCCTCCTAGGACTCTTCTCACAGGATCACACTTGTCTGCCTGTGACTTCCTGAATAAGCTCTGAGCCTCCAGACTTCCCAGGGCTGGTCAGAAATGCATATGGAAGGGCCACATGAGAGGCCTTGGCCAGTAGGAAGCTCAGCTCTGAGGCCTGCGGAGAGCTCCTCCCAGTGGCCAGCCATTCCTCTGCCGAGGGCGACCACTCTGTCCTTGCCCTTCCTGGCTCAGGGTTTCCCTTCCATGGCCACACCAGGTGACTTTGCACTGACTATTCACAGTCTGATATTGGCACACGGGCCACAGGCTGGGCAAGACCCAGGGCTGTCCAGCTTTCCCGTTCCTGGGAGCACACTCTATGATCTGCTCTTGTTCATGTTCCTGTGAATAACAGACTCAGGCCATCCTGTGGGTCCAACCAGGGGGTCTTAGGGTATGGTGTGAGAAATCAGACTGTTGACATTGGGGATGGAGAGGAAGCCAGGTCTGTCTACATAGCTTTGGCTGTCCTAGTAGTTCCTATGTAGACCAGGCTGGTCTTGAACTCAGAGAGATCCTGCCTGACTCTGCCTCCTGAGTGCTGGTATTAAAGGCATGTGCCACCACACCTGGATCACACTATTGATCTTAGCTGGCTACCAATCAACTAGGAGAATAAAACACTCCTCGCCTACCAACTGGCCCTTGAGGAAGAGTTCCTGGATGTGGACAGGCCTGGGCCTCTTTCGCCTTTGCTATACCCATCTTTGAGTGAGGGCAAGGTTATCTGTGGCACTCTGAATTTTCACCTTTGTGACAGTAGGGTACTAGCCACTCCCTCTCTGCAAGGCCATTGAGGATTGGCAGGGTGGTGATGCATCTGGGTGGGTGGGTGGGGTTGGAGGTGGGAGGGAAGGGGTGGTGTGAGCAAGAGAAGGGGAGGGAGCTGGAATCACCCTGGGCTCAGGTCTACCCCTTGATGCCTGAGAGACTAATAATAATGGCCTCCCCTCCTCCTTAGAACGGAGCTGATGAAGCCCTCAGTTCCCAAGGGCTTGCCACACAGCAGTCGCCAATGATGTCTCTGCTTCCTTCCATGGGCTGGGAGATAACAACACGCATGCTTTCTTTGGAATGCAAGTGAGCGATGCTGGGTGGAGAAGGCTCATCATGTCCCCTTCCCCAGACTCTGCATGGGAGTTAGCCATCTGACAAGGGTGCCCCGAGTGAAACTTCATCTCTCCAACCCCCGGGTTCCAGCTGAGTACAATAATGGGCTGCTTACAGGGACCAGAGGGAAGGAAAACCCCTCTAGAGACCATGCTACCTTACTCATGCACTGTGGCTTGTCCGGGGACATGTCATTGCCCTCGCCCATCAGCTCTGCAGTGTCGCTTAACCAGCTCTGCCTGTGAGCTAACAGCACAATTACCAAAGAGTCCACTGGCCAGTCAGGTATTGTCTTAGTCAGGGTTTTGATTTCTGCGCAAACATCATGACCAAGAAGCAAGTTGGGCAGGAAAGGGTTTATTTAGCTTACACTTCCACATTGCTGTTCATCACCAAAGGAAGTCAGGACTGGAACTCAAGCAGGTCAGGAAGCAGGAGCTGATGCAGAAGCCATGGAGGGATGTTACTTACTGGCTTGCTTTCCCTGGCTTGCTCACCTTGCTTTCTTATAGAACCCAAGACTACCAGCCCAGGGATGGCACCACCCACAATGGGTCTTCCCCTTTTGATCACTAATTGAGAAAATGCCTTACAGCTGGATCTCATGGAGGCATTTCCTCAAGGGAGGCTCCTTTCTCTGTGATAACTCCAGCTTGTATCAAGTTGACACACAAAATCAGCCAGTACAGGTATGGTGGTGCATACCTGTTTTCCTAGCTTCTTGGGAAGCTGAGCCAGGAGGACAGCTTTAGTCTAGGAATTGAAGGTCACACTGGCCAATAGACAAGGATGTTGTCTCTCTCAAATCCCCCTCTAAAAAAAAATCCATTGTCATGACCTGGACTTAAAGAGACCTGGGGAGATAGGACTGCCTCTAACTTTGCAAGGGGACCAAAGAAGGGTTGTAGTCTATGCAGGTGGAGACACAAGAGAGACTTGTTTTTTTCTACACAGGATCTCATGTAGCCCAGGCTGGCTTCAAGGTTGCTGTGTAGACAATGCTGGCCTTCAACCCCTGAAGTTTCCCCTAGCTCCCAAGTGTGTGTGGCATCACACACGTTTATGCAGTGTTAAGGAGCAAACCCACAGCTTGTACATGTTAGATCAACACTCTAGCAACTGAGCTGCAGACACCCTGAGCCCTGAAAAGACTTGAAGCAATCACTGAAGACGTGAAGGATAATAGGGGCTGATGGATTGTCTTGGTAAAGCAAGGGGTTCTCTGCCACTAGAAAATGCAAGTAGAGGGTAGATAGGAACCTGGGAAGTCCCTTCCAGCTCTGAGACCTTCTGAATTTCATTTCATATTTCAGCCCTCAGCCTTTCCCTTGCTTTTAGCCTGACTTTCTACCAATTTATCCTAAGGATACAAGTCAGAGGTGAGAAAAATTATTTTTAGAAAGGGTCCATACCCCTAAGTTAAAAGTTAAGCTCCAAGCTGGGCAGTGGTGGTATATGCCTTTAATCTGCTGGGAGGCAGAGGCAGGCCGATCTCTGTGAGTGGAAGACCACCCAGGTCTACATAGTGACTTCTGGGATAGCCAGGTCTACATAGAGATAACCTTAGCTCAAACAAACAAAAAAAAAAAAAGAAAAGAAAAGAAAAAGAAACAAAGTTAACTTCCAAAACATCATGGTGACACATATCTATTTCAGCTCTCAGGAGGCTGAGGCAGGAGAATCACTAAGAGCCCAAGGCCTGTGTATTAATTACTTTTCTGTTGAGAGAGCAAACTGAAAGCAGGACAAGGCTTTGAATTCTCAAAGCCTACCCACAGTGAAGTACTTCCCCGAGCAAGGCTCTATCACCTCCCAAAACAGTACTACCAACCAGAGACCAAATGGTCAAATACCTGAGTCCACTGGAAACATTTCTCATACAAACCACCATGACCTGCTTGGGCCATAGACCCAGGCCAGCTCAAGTGAGACTCTGTCTCAAAACCCAAACCCAAACTGAAACCCTGCATCCACAACCCATCACAACAAACAAACAAACAAACAAGCCAGACATAAAACACATTAGGAAGCAGAGGCAGGCAGAGCTCCCTGAATTTGAGGTCTGTCTGGTCGCCAAAGCAAGTTCCAGGCCAGCCAGGCTATAGGGTGATGCCCTATCTAAACAGACACAAACAAACAAAACCAAACCCACAAAACATCAACAATAAAAATCCCCAACCCCCGAATGGTTACATGCCTTCTCCAATGGTGTTTGAATGGTATTTGAGGCTACATGGCTTCTTCACTGCTGAAATTTGGAATGGCTTTAGATTGACTGTGAAAACATCTCTGAGAGAGTCTGTGAAGATCTATGAGGTCGGAAGACTCCTTCTGAATGTGGGTGGCATTATCCCACAGGCTGGGGTCTGAGACGGAATAAAAAGAAAACAAGCTGAGCCTGGACCTCTCTATGCTTGCTGCTTCCCAAGTGTGTGTACAGTGTGACCAGCCTCATACGCTGCTCTCATGACTTCCTCTGCCTGACAAGCTGTACCTTCCAACTGTGAGCCAAAAGAAACCACTTTCTCATTAAACAGTATATATATACATATATATGGCTGTGTGTTGTGTGTGTGTATTGTACCATAGTGCACATGTGGAGATCAGAAAACAACTTTTCATAGTCTGTTTCCTTCTTTCACAAGTCAAATTCAGGTTATCATTCTGTGTATTTATCCGTTGAACCGTCACACTATCCCAACAAGTTGCTTTTTTGAGGAAAGTAGTTAATCCAGAATTCTTTCTTCTTCTTCTTCTTCTTCTTCTTCTTCTTCTTCTTCTTCTTCTTCTTCTTCTTCTTCTTCTTCTTCTTCTTTTCTTCTTCTTCCTCTTCCTCTTCCTCTTCTCCTCCTCCTCCTTTTTGTTTTTCTTTGAGACAAGTTTTCATTGTGTAGCCCTGGCTGTCTGGGAATTTACTCTGTAGATCAGGCTGCTAAGAACTCACAGAGATCCACCTACCTCTGCCTCTTGAGTGCTGGGATTAAAGGTGTAGGTCACCACTAACCGATTCAAAACTCTTATAATTACTTGCTTTGTGACCAAACTATGCTGTCAAAAACATACTTTTATCAGCAGCTCAATTGGAAGAGTAGACGATGTATTAATTCCCAAAGATCATGCTAAAGAGCTTCCCTCCACATATTAATGAAGCTTTCTAACAAGCCTGGTACTGAAGACACATGATAGACTCTCACTGGAGCAAAACACATTGCTGAGTGGATGAGGTGGGTGAGCATGTGAGCAGCCAGGTTGAATTCGTTTTGTCTCTCCCACAGTCTTCTGCATAGACAAGCCAAGACAGACTCTGACTATGCAGTGCCTGAGGGAGCATCTCTGGGAATGGCAGGGGAGGGTAAGCTGCCCATCGTCCTGGAGGAGGATGTAACAGACCCTTTGTGCTGCCCGCCAAGGAAGACTGGTTGTGGAGGTGGAGGAAACAATGTGTAGCATAGTTCTCCCAAAACGCTGGGACAGCCTGGCACGGGACGATGACAGGAAATGGCAATGGATTGCATTATAAGGCTCTGATTAGTTGGCGTGGGACCCTTTCCTGGTATAGTTGGCACACTGGCTTCCAACCCTCTGGCCTCTTTGGCAGTCCTGAATTTGACCCCACGACTCAGGCAGTAACTCGCTGAGATCAGCCTAGGTTGGTCTTGTCATGTTTTCCACCACAGTGAATAACTCACAGGACCGAAGGGGCTGACACTGCTTAGACACACCTGCAGACCACACCACCACAACCTAGCAGGACGGAGGTGGAGTGGGGTTGTGTGCAAGCTGGAGAGGGCAAAGGGGCTGCATGTCTGACTTACTGCTATTACCAACATGGAGCAGGGCCTTTGAACATTTGAACCTCCAGGGACAACACTGACACATTGACTGTACCCCAAATAGTGCAACAGTACACATCACAGGGCCTGGAGAGGTAGCACTGTGGTTAAGAGCTCTTCCAGAGGACATGGGTTCAGTTCCCAGTATCCACATGATGGCTCACAACCATCTATAAGTCCCGTCCCAGAAGATCTGATGCCCTTTTCTAGTCCTGAGGGCACTGCATACATGTAGCATACAGACATGAATTCACACACATGGGCATGCACACACACACACACACACACACACACACACACACACACACCATAAATATTAAGAACACTTCAGTTATACAGGTGAGTTTGTTTTGGTTGAGTGTGCACCAAAATGCATTGTTGGAAAGAATGTGCTGAAAGAATGTTCAAGTTGGCTAACATGACAGAGCTGTCTTGCCAGGTTGTTTCTACTCTTGCCATCAGAAAGATGTACCATGGTTAGTCTTCTAACTCAAGTTGGCTAGACTAAGCCATCCTGGGGTGACCAATAAAACACGTCTCTAGTGTGTTATTTCTAACTGAGTAAAGGAAACCTACCTTTGCTAGAGTGGCTCCTCATCTCCTAATCTGATGAAACGCAAATGAAACGGAAAGCAGAGAGGGTGAGTCCACCCCCACCCCTCTTTCTCATCTGAGATCCATCTCCTGCTCTTAGACCTTGGAGATCCAGGTCTTGTCCTGTGGTCCCCAGGAAAGAAACTAGCAGCTCCTTGGTTCCCTAGCCTTTGAATATGACACCAGCAGCTCTCCTGACTTTTAGTTTCCAAGTGCGTGGGTGAGGTGGTGGTATATACCTGTGCGTGCATGTATCTGTAGGATGTCTGAAGTCAGAGGGTTGACAAGGCGACGTCCTTCTAAGACTATGAGAAAAAATGGTGGCCTATACCCTTGCTTAGTGTCTGAGGGGTAAGCAATCTTGGGAGTTCTTTGACTTGTAGATGAATTACTCCCATTTTTGTCTCCGTGTTCATGTGGCCTCACTTCTGTGTCTGTCTCTAATTTCCCCTCCTCTTAAGGGACAGTTGTCTTACTGGATGCTGCTGTGACCTCATCATAATCATACCTGAAGAGCCTTATTTCCAAATAAGGTCAATGTCTTAGTTCTCTTTCCTGTTGCTGTGACTAAATGCTCTGCCAAAGCCAACTCAAGGGAGAAAGACTTTATTTTATCTCATAGTTCAAAGCCTAGTCTGTCATGGTGAAGAATTCAAGGTTGCAGGAGTCTGGTCATATCACAGGGCCAAATTCTGAGGTGTTGAGGATTAGGACTTTATCATACCAATTTAAAGAAGGCCTACAAGTCAACCCTGGTCATGAGCGAAGAGACATTGCTACATACATGACCATGTGCTGGTGCTTCCAACAGCTGTAACAGTGGCCTTCCTCCGAGAAGTCTGGGTGAGGTCATTTCCAGTTTAGACTTTAGTTTGAGCAGGTTGGAAAAGATGCTCTAAAGACTCTTCAGCCTCAATCTGATTCCACCTACCTAGCACACTGTCCATCCATCCCTTCATTCTCAATTTCAGATCTTGAGCTCATGAGTCTACTAGAAATTTCCCTGTTCTCAGAAACCAAGAGTAAAGAGGGTTAAACTCCTGTGATTGACAGGTGATAGCCATCACTAATTAGACCTACCTGTTGACTAATGGTTTCCTCAGAGTTGAAACATTCTCTCTGGGAGGGAGGCGGGGAGGAGGTTTGAGAATCAAGACTCCCAAGATAGACAAAAGGTCACATATTTGGAGTGGCAGCGGGTAGAGGCAATGGGAAAGACTTAGAAGATTCTCTAAGGCCCCTATCAGGCTTTCTAGAAGGGGTAAGCAGCCGCAAGGGAAGTCAACTCTGACTAGACAGGTTGCAGAGAGCTCTCTCAGACCTGGGAACCTGTGTAGGGTTGTAGCTTTCATGACTCATCACCTTGCTGGTACTGAGCTTTTCAGTGATGCAGCTGCTTTTGACTCATCCCTACTTCTGTGAGTGACCACTCACTTAGACTCCTGCTAATTACCCTGATAAAAACCCACTGCTTCACCAAGATGGACTTTGGTGCAGTCATTACTTTGGTCAGTCATGGGTTCCCTTTCTGGGATGAGTAGGGGTGTGTGTGTGTCTGTGTCTGTGTGTGTGTCTGTGTGTGTGTTGCTTCACTTCTTTTTTTTTCCATTGGATATTTTATTTACATTTCAGATGTTGTCCCCTTACCCATTCCCCCTCCCCCCGCCCAGGAACCCCCTATCCCATCCCCCTTCCTCCTGCTTCTCTGCGGATGTGCCCCTACCTACCCCGTCTCCCACCTCCCCACCCTCGAATTCCCCCACACACGGCGTTCAGCCTTCATGGGACCAAGGATCTCCTCTCCCACCTATGCCTGACAAGGCCATCCTCCCTTACATATACAGCTGGAGCCATGGATCCCTCCCTAAGTGCTCCAGGCTGGTGGTTTAGACCCTGGGAGCTCTGGTTGGTTGGTATTGTTGCTCTTCTCATGGGGCCGCAAACCCTTTCAGTTCCTTCAGTCTTCACTCTAACTCCTCCATTGGGAACACCTTGATCAGTTCAATGGTTAGCTGTGAGCATCTGCCTCTGGATATGTCAAACTCTGGCAGACCTCTAAGGACACACCTATATCAGGTTCCTGTTAGCATGCACTTCCTGACATCACATCAGTGATTACCTTTGGTGACTGCACATGGGACGGATATCCAGGTGGAATGGTCTCCAGACAGCCCCTCCTTCAGTTTCTGACCCACTCTTTGTCTCCATATTTGCTCCCTTGAGTATTTTGTTACTCCTTCTAAGAAGAACTGAAGCACCCCAACTTGATCTTCCTTCTTCATGAGCTTCATGTGGTCTGTGAGTGAATGTTGCTTCACTTCTACCCAGGAAAGGTCTCTTACACAACACTACTGGTTGGGAAGCTCCACTGAACACAATTCACTCAAGACAAGTTGGTGCCCAGAGCTGTTACATACTCTAGATTGCACTCTAATCCCACATGCTGAGAACTGACTTTGTAAATTCTTTACACAAGGCTATCATACACAATTTGTTGTTCTGTTATACTTTTTAAAAAATATTTTAAAGATGTATTTACTTTTTATGTGAATGAGTGTTTTGCCTACATATATGTATGTGTACCATGTGTGTACAGTACCCACAAAGGACAGAGGAGGGCATTTGATCCCCTGCAACTGGAGTTATAGATGTTTGTGGGCCATCACATGGGTGCTGGGAACCAAACTCAGGTCCTCTACAAGAGCAGCAAGTGCTCTTAACTACTGAGCCATCTCTCTAACCCTACCTTATTATTACTTTTATCTTAGGATTACTTCAAAATATAATCGTCTTTTCTCAGCCACGACAGTTCCTGCCACCATCGCTTTCTTTGTGCCCTGGGAATTGAGTGTGTGGACAGCCCAAACCCCACATTCTCCTCCAGTGCATATGAACATATAAGAAAGGATCCGCACCAGGGAGGCAGGCTTTCCATCTGTTTGGCCACTGCCTTGCTGTGGGTGGCGGAGACCAGGACACCCAATCCATGAGAAAGGCCCATACTTTGTGCTCGATTGGCAGCATGTGAGCAGGGCACCAAATGGGGTGTAGATGTATCTTTCTGTTTGTATCTGCTCTCCTAGATAGTGAGCTTGCTTGCGGAGGACTGCAAATATTCTGGCTGCTTTTTTTTTTTCCCTCAAACAAAAGTGCCCGAGTATTGCTTGTGTGCAGAGTACTGAGGTGGATACCATGGTGTCGAGACAGGGAAGTCAGATCATTTCTACTGTGTAGTATTTACTAATATTCCCTTTTGGAGAAGAATGAGAATTCATTTCTTCCAGGGACAAGAGGGACATCATTGGGCGGGGGAGGGCTTGTAACTGAAGCCTTTAGGTAGATTCAGCTTAGATGTGTCTGGATCCAGGGACATCTGTCTTTTTCTCTGAGAATGCATTCTGGGAAATGAAAGAGGGGATAGAAAGGTTGGGGGAGGAGCGATGTCACTGGGAGCCGCCGTCAGGAGCAACTGCACTGTACAGAAGACAGTGCTATGTGACACGAGAGGCCTTGAGAAGCATGGGGGTTTCAGAAGGCAGTGGGATTAATGTACTCAGGCATTTGTCCATGCCTTTACTGGGCCTGAGATACTGACTCCCGTCTGACCTTCATAAGAACAAGTGGGACGCTTCAAAGATAAAGACTGCCTGATTTAAGAGTCTGTCACCGTCTCGGGAGTAGGCAGGCCAGTAGACACCGGTTACTAATTAAGCTTCTCTTGTCACAGTGATGTAAAGGGCATGCCAAGAGCTCAATTCCTACTGGGAAGCCTGGGAAACTTCTGGGAAACAGTTTATAAGGATTCAGAACAAGAAAGGCTTTAAAAGAATCCCTAGCCTCCTCCCCATCCCGTGTGTGTGCTGTGTGTGTGTGTGTGTGTGTGTGTGTGTGCACAATTATAGCACTGGAGAGGATAAGCAAAAGCGTCATGAATTTCAGGCCAGCTGGAGACATTGCCAACAAACAAACAAAGCAAACACAAACAAACAAATACTATCTGGGAATATAGCTCAGTGGCAGAGTGTTTGCCTAGTGGGTGGAAGGTTCTCTCCTCCTACCTTTATTTGGGTCCAGGAGATTGAACTCAGGCCATCGTCAGGCTTGGTAAGAAATATCTTTACAGCTGAGCCATCTCTCTGGTTCTTATCCATTCTTTTAAAGGATTTTTTTAATGGGTATGTTTCTAAGTGAGCATATGCCATGGGTGTATGCGTGCGCACGGGGACCAGAAGGTGGCATTGTAACTTCTGGAGTTAGAGGCAGCTGAGAGCCATCAGACACAGTTGCTAAGGGCTGAACTCAGATCCACTGCAGAAACAGCAAGTGCTTTTAACCACTGAGCCATCTCATTATTTACAACCCATTCTTTACACATCTTATAAAGTGCGATTATATTATTATGTTACTTTAACACAAATTAAAAGGCAGAATTTAGAATAGAATTAAAAACACAAACCCCTTATATTTTTCCGAAATGTAGAATGACACCCACTTTGGGAATGCTGCCTCACTTTAAGCACGTGTAGGACTTTTCTGTGTGAGAGGTTCTGGGCTGTTTGTGTGTATGCTAACTCACAGAGGGGAGGTGCTTGTGAGGTTTGGGAGACTGTAGACATGGCAAGGACTTGCAGGGTCTCTAAGTGGTGAGAGGTGTAGACTGAGAAGTGCGGTCCTGAATGAGGAGGATCGTGGCAATCGGTAGATGGGCTGGGCCCTCAGAACCTTGGCATGTAGAGGAGTATTCCGGCAAGTTCTCCGTGCTCCAGCTTGGCTGCAGAGGAGCAGAATGGTATTCCTTCATAATAACCTTCCTCCCTCCCTGTGAGCATCTCCTCCCTGTCCCTGTGGATGAAGAGCCGGACCATGGTGATGGATGAGATGGTATCACTGCAGGGTGGTATCTGATTATTTGGATTATTTTACCAGCTCGCTGTAGGACAGAGCCATATTTCTCCCCAGACGCCAGAAGTTATGGTATCAGAGAGGAGTTGGGAGGAGGGGTTTCCAACTGAGAGCAACCTGGCTAGTGGGATTAGAGAAAAGTAACACCCCTCCTGCCTGGTTTGCACATAGACTGTGTTTGCCCATCCTCTGCCATGCTGCAGGGTGGGGGGCTGGGGGGGTCTCCATTCCCTCCAGATACCCTACCCAGTCTTTCCATCTGATACTCTTTAGCCTGTCTTGAAGACTTCTGCTGACTCCAAGCCTTCCTTCATAAACCACTCAGGACTGTTAAACAAATCCTATAATTAGAAACCAGGTTTGCTAGACCAAGTGAAAAATATAGCATTGTCCTGTCTGTTCACTGGACACTCAGCTGGTGTCCCATGACCCAGAGGAGCTGCGACCTTGGGTTTCCAAGAAGCCTTAATAAGGTAATGTTTATAAGGCTCTTAGCTTTGTAACTGCCTGTGAGTACAGCCCTGAAAAGAGAGGATATGCCATAATTCCAAGACAGTCCCCTCCCCTGCTATCTTGATGGCGAAGCATGTTGTCCCCTTAGGTAGTACATGGAAAGTCCCAAGCTTTAGAGTAAAGGAAGTGGGCTCTCCTCCCAACTCTAACACTGAATGCGTGTGGCACAGCACCCATTTCTTTCCGTCTCTGGACTTTCGTTTGTTGCTCTCAAAGCCTCTTCCAGCTCCAACGAAGGCTGTTTCTTTTCTGTGTTTACCACTATGTTTCATCTCAAGCAAGGATTCATTTCCTTCTCTCTGATGTCACAGAACTAGGTAATGAACCTGAGCTGCGTACCTCTGTAAGAGAGTTGGAAAGACACATAGGCACAACCTTCTCTGCCTCAGTATTCAGTTCCCAGTACCTATCCAGTGAGAGGAAATAAAAAGCAAGCAAGCAAACAAACAAACAAACAAACAAGGGACAGGGACTGTTAGGAGAAGAACTAACAGGACCGAAATGGGACAACATGGGGGATACAGGGGAGAGCTGGACTCTTCTGTGGAAAGATGGTCACACCAGCTCCTATCATGAGATCTGACTGAAACCTCTATGGATCCGACTCTGATAACTTAACCTCCGTCTTAGTTGGGGTTTTACTGCTGTGAACAGACACCATGACTAAGGCAACTCTTACAAGGACATTTAATTGGGGCTGGCTTACAGGTTCGAGGTTCAGTCCATTATCATTAAGGTGGGAGCATGGTAGGCATGATGCAGGAGGAGCTGAGAGTTCTACATCTTCATCTGAAGGCTGCTGGCAAAATACTGACTTCCAGGCAGCTAGGATGAGGGTCTTAAAGCCCATACCTGCAGTGACACCCTACTCCAACAGAGCCACACCTTCTAATAGTGCCACTCCCTGGCTGAGAATACAAACCACTACTACAACCTCCATCCTGCCAGTTCAACCCCAGCAAAGTAGCAAGGTGGGTACTTCCTCATCACCCTCATTTTATAGGTGAGAAGCTAACAACGAGGTAAAAAGAGGACTGGGCATGCAGCTCAGTGGTAGAGCATTTGCCTGACATGTGCTAGACCCTGGGTATGATTCCGTGCCTTGCATTGAGAGAAGAGAGAGAGAGAGAGAGAGAGAGAGAGAGAGAGAGAGAGAGAGAGAGAGAGAGGAAAATCTATCCTTGGCCTCTGTAGATCGATCAGCTACAAATCTCTAAGCCTGCTGTGATTTGCTTATGGCTATGAGTATGATGGATGAGAGAGTTTCCATCTCTGCATCTCTGAATGCTTCTGATGGAAGGGGCTCTGTGACCTGTATGGGTCATGTGGCATAGGCGATGAGGGCACCTTGGATGCACCAACTTCTTAGGTTTGGGGGCTGCTAGTTGTTGTAACACAACTAGGCTAATCCTGACTGTGGCTACTTATCATGGACAGAGGCCCCAGGCTTGCTCTGTGCATTCTCAGTCAATGTCTGGGCAGCGGAATGAAGGTTCAGACAAGGACCAAAAAGACCTTCAGACAGAGCACCAAAAGACATCTGATAGGTGTGTCAGAAAAAATGCCCTTTGATGGTCTCCTGGAGCTTGAGAGCTAAAGAGGAGATCTGCGATTTCCTTAAGAAGACATGTGATTCTGGAATGCCCAGTCAGATCTAGTTTTGGGGCTAAGATAGTTTTGGGGTGAAAGCAAGGGGATACTAGTATGGAAGAGAAAGTCCTCTGAAGATAGTCATGTATAACAGACAAGTCAAGCTGTTTCCAGGAGAGCACACTGGGAAGACAGAGCCAGGTCAGCCTGACCCCTGCATCTCTACAGGGCTTACTCAGTGTCCTGGCACTTGGGCACAAAGCCTTCTGACAGATAAATCCTCTCGCTTGCAGATGTGTACAGAGTCCAGGCAGTTGTGCGCATAGTTTGAAATCATTCTACCTTTGGCCCTTGGTAGAAGCCATCAGATGATGGGTCACCCACCTCTGGCCTCAGCTGGCCTGGTACCCTTACCTTTCTCTAAACCAGGGTAAAGACTAGGGAAGCTATGGACCCAGCTTTTCATCCTAAGCTCTTTCTCTCACTGTATAGCCATGGGCAGGTTATTTCTCTTCTCTGGGACTCTTTCTTCTCTTGTGTTTATAATGACTTCACTTCCTGTACTGAGGAAATGAAGTCACAGGGATGACTGCTTTTAAATGGCGGAGTGTCACATGCCTGTGAGGAGTGTCACTCCTATCCCCAGGCAGTAGTCATCTGCTTCTATGTAGGACCTGGGCAGGACATCTCCTGTGTCCCGGAGCCGGGGACCATGAAGCTCCTTCCAACATCAGATGATGATAGAGCTGCTTTCCTGGGAGCCAGGCTCTGGAAATGGTCAAAATCACCAGGCTGGCTCTTCTTCCCTCATGATGTGTAGATAACTGAGCTCCCATGGAAATCTGGTGAGACATTTGCCTTCTGGGAACAGCACTTTTCTCCATTTAAGCTGAGCCAAGGGTCACAGGCTTCTGGGAAAATGCAGCATGGCTCTTGAGAAGATGCAGATGTTGTCATGGATACAGGAGATGCAGATGGACTGAGCAGAAGGGTTCAGCAAGAGCTCTTCCAAGATGCATTGCTGCTCCTGAAGCATGGACATTGCCACATCTGCCACCCTCCACTAGGGCACAAGTTTAGGAACTAGTTTAAGTGTTCCATGTTGTCCCCCAGTGCCTAGAATCATGTTGAGAGCCTTGCAGTTGCTTAATAAGGACACTGCTCACTAACTAGAGAATACATTTAACCATCACCATTTCCTCCAGAGCACACAGACGATCTCACCAGGGAGGCTGAGTTGTGAGTCACTGTAGCCCTAAGCACCTATGAACTTCCCAGTGGTCACTAGGATAGGGACAGAGGTCCTGGCTATGGCCACCAAGGCTCCTTGCCCAAGGGTAAGTGACTGTGCTCAGAGTTGTTGTCTGTTTCCCAAATGGTGGGTTGTGAGTTGCTGTTGGGGAGAATGTGAGGAAATCCTTGTAGTTATCCTGGTTCCAGGCTCTCCATGACAGGTGAATAAGATACACTCATTGCCTGTAAGCGGTGCTCCCTGAAGGCACTCCAGAACTGTAGCAAAGCACTGAGACACTACCCTCAAGGTCATACACCCCAGATCCACAACAGATAGCACTCCAAATAAAACAGCTCAGTGCTGGTCTCCCCAGCTAGAGCCTAATGTTAAATCTAACCTGCTTAAAGCACGGCTTTCCACTCTCGCCCATCTCACTCCAACACTCCTTGTAAGACGGCAGAAGATGCCGGCTGGACCATCTCATCCCCTGTCCCCATAGCCTGGCTAGTTCCATCACTGGGACTGGGGCTCTGCAGCTGTTCTTCCTGTCCCCTTTTTTTTTCTGGATAGTGGGGCCTCCTTCCCCAAAGAGACACAGAGCCACCCAGGATGGGGGTGGTGAGCGGTGGCTTGGGAGATGGGTGTCAGAATCCTGGAGACTCTAACGGATTATAAACATCCCCCGGGTCTGAGGCGCGGATGTGTGGGTGAGCAGGAGGCCTGGTGCCTGGGCTATGCAGACAGGCTGTTTATATCCTGCTCCTTCCAGACCCAGGCCTGCTAGTACTGGCAGGAGGACCATGCTTATGGGTCCTGAAGGCTGTACAGAAGATCAGGGACTTTTCCTTGTGGGACAGTCTAAAGCCTGAGAAGCCTGACCCCCGACCTGTCTTGTATACAGTATCCCCAGCCAGGCTTCTTGCCTCTGCTGAAACATATGGGGTGCCCACTCTTCCCTAGAGCTCTTCCTTCTATTTGGGGTCTCTCTGGGAACTAGAAGGTTCTAGAACCAAACTGACTAGAATTATGCCACGCTACCTGGTTGGACAGAGCTAAGAACAGTATGTTCAAGCAAACAGTAGCTAGGCAGTTCATGGCACACTTACATACATGTAACACATATGACCTCCCTGGTTGCCCCAGGTAACCACAAACAGCTCAGCAACCGTGTGCCTCTGATTGGGGTTCAGGTTGCTTTGGTTCAAAGTCTATGTCTAAACATTGGTCTTCTAGAAAACTAAAGAGCAAGAACACACCCGTGAAAGTGCACAAGAAACAAATTTACAATAAAAATAGCCTAAAGAGACCAAATACAAAGTGCCTGTTACATCAAAGGTGGAATGTGTATCCCGAGAGAAGAGTGTCTTGGAAGGCAGGGAGGTCACCAACAAAGACCCTACACTGGAAGAGCTGGCAAGGTGTCCCTGCCCGTGGGGATGTCCTGGGTAGTGAGTGCTAACCAGACACAAAGCAATCACTAGTCAATCTTCAGCCTAGAAGTGTGGCCTTGGTATTTTCAGGGCTGGACACTGGCCCGCCAGCGGGCATCTCAGGGTTGGTCACCAGAGAACGGAGTTCAGTTCACACTTGTTTGACATCTACCCTTTGGGGTGCAGAAACTAGTGTCTGGCCTAGGCCCAGGGTCCTGCTGACGTGGCTGTCCCTCTAACATGTCTCATTCACCCAGCCATTCCCTTTTTTGAGAACTGGGAGCTCGTTGGCCAGGGCTATTCCCACTAACAACGTTCCTGTCTCTGGAGCTTAAAATAGCCCCTCTTGGCTGGGGCTCTGCATGAGCAGTGAGGCAGGCATTTGTGCAAATAAGGGCTTGTAAGAAGGGTTCCTACCCAGGAGGGAGGGGCAAACAGCATGGTGGAGGAGGCCGGGCCTCCTGGAGGGATGCTTGGGTCTCTCTGTGCCTGTGAGACTCTTCCTATCTCTCTGACTTAACTGGATCCCCTTGATCAAGGTCTGGGCCTACATCCCGCAGAGCCTCCTGGCCCAGCTGAGGTTCCAGGGTGGGCACACCGAATAGAAAAGCCTTTGCATTCTCCGGCTGGTTATAGCCTCATCCCCACTCATTTGATAATGCCAAATTCCTACCTCAGAACACCCGCAAAGCATCCCAGAAAGACCAAGCTACAACTCATTTTCCTAATAGCAATTCCAATGTTTGGCCCCAATGAGTTGGACACTCACCATGGCTAGGCATTGCACAAAGCAATTTAATGCACATTCTCATTAGATCCTTACCGTAATCCATTGAAAAAATCAAGTGGTTGTTCTTTTGAGACAGGGTCTCTTGTAGTCTAGGCTGGCCTCAAATTTACTGTATAGCTGAGGATGGCCTTAAAGTTCTAATTCTCATGCTTTTGCTTTCTGAATTCCGGGATTAGAGGCATGAGCTACCACACCTAGTTTATGCAGTGCCAGAAATTGAGCCCCGGGGTTTGTAGCAAGCTGGGCCAGCACTCTATTTACGAAGCGAGCTACGTTCCCATCCCCAAGCTATTACCTCTATTGAACAGAAGAAACAAAGACTCAGATAAAGCAATTTCTTTCCCAAGGTCACATGGATGTGATGAAGAAGATAGAACCAAGACTAAAATCCACCAACCTGTGTACTCCTAACTACGCTAGAGGATGTACTTGCTCCTCTGGATCCCCACAGCTCTGATCTCTCACCCGGAGTTCCAGCATCTCCATCCTATGTTACAACTGGTTTGATTAAATGTCTCACATTGTGCTTTCTGTGTGTCAGAAATGTTATAGCTAAACTGACCCGGATCTTGGGAGTTCTCAGGTCTCCAAAGGACAGGAGTTCCTGCCCCGAGCTCCTAATCTTGCCCCATCTGCCTGGTTTGACACTGGAAGGTGAGGCTGAGGTTACAGGTCCTCTCTGATGAGCAGTCTTCCTCCACTTGGGGGCAGTGTCTTTCACCTGTACCACAGGAGACATAGGGGTAGAATGGACTTGCTTTGTGTCTTCTGTGACTTTGGGGAAATGGACGTTCCAAGTCTCAGCATCCCCAGCTATCAATAGAGAGCAAAGTAGGACTGCACTCCAGGTGTATTGGGATCGTTCCACAAAACAACATACTTGAAGGCCTTAGCTCCTGCCTGGCTCCCAGGAGGTGGGCACTAACCAATAACTTCTTATTCCTCATTACTTTCTTCCTTCTGCCCCCTCCTCCTAATCATGTGTGTATATTTATGTATGTGTGCACATGTGTGCTGGTACTTGTAGGTGGAGGCGACCAGAAGACAGCCTCAGATGCCGTCCCTCAGGAGCCAGTCATCTTGGTTTTGTTTTTCCAGACAGAGTTACTCTGTGTAGCCCTGGCTGTCCTGGAACTCACTGTGTAGACCAGGCTGGCCTCGAACTCAGAGATCCACCTGCTTCTGCCTCCCGGGTGCTGGGATTAAAGGAGTGTACCACCACACCTGGCTTCCATCTTGTGTTTTGAGACAGGGTCTCTTATTGGTTAAGGGCTTGCCAAGTAGGCTAGGCTGGCTGGCCAACAAGCTCTAGGAATCTGCTGATTTCTGCCTCCCTGGTTCGAGTACAGTGTACACCAGAGCTCCTGACTTTTCTGCTTAGGGTCTGGGGATTGAACTAAAGCCCTTATGCTTATATGGCAAGCATTTTTATCAACTGAGATATCTCTCCAGCTCCATAGTTGCTATTTTCCAAGAATATAGTAACCAGGTTTTACATACTAAAGGCCTAGTATACAGTAGGGGCTCAAATGGAAGAGTGTACATGGGGTCACCAGATAGAAACTCTCAGTAACTGCTCTCCACAGGCTGGGCTGGCTATCCTACTCTGGCATGGAAGGCATCTTAGCATTAGTTCTCAGCAGCAGTGTTATTGGGAAGCCACGGGCAGCAAGCACAGGCCTTGTCCACCGCTGGAAACCCTGCTTAGCCTCAGAGTCTGCTCCAGGAGAAACGAATGGGCCATGGCTGCTCTTCAGGGCTGTCTGGCTTTCTGTTGGCGCCATCTAGTGGTAAGTACGATGAGGCTCTCAGTGGGTTTGCAGTAGACCAGGGATTCCTGCATGACACCTACTGCCAGCTGTCAATCCAACCATCTGCGATGTCTTTCCTCACATGTGCTCCTAACCCTTATTCATAAAGACCCAAGGACCCCATCCTCATACATGAGGCAAGAGGAGCTTCCAAGTCCTAGTTTCTTCTCCTTCCTCTTGGACCTGGCGCGGACCTCTGAGAGCGTCCACAGCTCCACATACCAAACATCACTATGGGAAGATGGCCCTTCAGTGGTATGTCAAAGCCAAGGCTGGAGGAGGAGGAGGCTTCTGTCTGGTCCAAGACATCCCGGGAATGGGGAAGCTAGTGATGTCTGTCCCTGGGGCCCATTGTGAGCAATCTGAGCTCTTGGGAATGACCTAGCTCCTCAGCCCACTATAGACTAACAAGAAGGCTCAGCTTGGCCAAAGCCTGTCTGTCAGTTTAAACATAGAGGGAAGAGAAGTGGACAGAACAGGGAGCTAGTTCTCCTTCTGGTTCTAACACAAGTGCCGTTGTGAGCCTGGGCAAGCCCTTGTGAGCCTGGGCAGGCCCACCTACCCTGAGCTTTATCACTGGATGGGGAGTGATAAGGACCTCTGATGCTTCCAGGCTGGGTTTATATTAAATGAAGATCCCTGGGTTTCCTATGTCAAGATCTCTGGATTAAAATACTAGAAATCAACCAACACCCTTCTTCTCTTCCCATTATGCCTTGAGACTGGGCCTCTGTATCCCAGGCTGGCCTTGAATGTGATGTGTAGGTGAAAAGGTCCTCAAACTCCTGATCCTTTTGCCTCCATTTCCCAAGAGATGCAATCACAGACTGCACTGCCAGTCTCTGTTATTTTGGAATCTCCATTAGCACATCCCATATCTGGGTATTGGGCAGCTGCTATTTCATTCTCAAGAATCAGGAGAGAATTTGCATGCACTAACAAGTAAGAGGAATGGATATTTTACGGGGTCCTGAAAGGCAGAGACACCTCTATATTCCAATATATATCTTTCAATCATCTCCCTTGTCTACAGACCCTAGTAGTGTAGCAGCGGAAGAGAGCAAAGAACTAGCCAAGCTGTCCCCATTCACTCCTTAGCCAGGTTCTTTCATTGTTTAAAGAGGGGCTGGGGGTGGGGGCTTGTTGCCCAAGGAGGTATTTTCAGAGTCTCCCGCCCTCCAGAGTTTCCAAGGACAAAACGGAGCCTGTCTAGTATTTGACCAAATATGGTGGTATCTCTCAAGGAGCTTGTGCCCCAGCCAGCTCCTCAGTTATGCTGTGGAAACCTGCCCCACAGATTAATCTTGTGACATTCAGGAGCTCTCCCCCTGCCCTCCTCCTCTCTCTGGTTCTTGCAAATGGCCAAGACTGGCCCTCAGCAAGACAAGGCAGAGGAACTTGCTTGCTTACTAACCCCTTTTGCCCCCAACGCTATGCCTGCCTTCCAGAGAATGTATTTGTTGCTTGCTCACATTCAGTTGGCTGTTCACTCAAAGGATTGGCCTTAGCCACAGAGGATGATCAGTTTAGCTTTTCCCGGGGCCCCATGAACCCTGGAGTCACCTGGGCTCATGAAGCTGTGACCTGCTTTAAGAAGGTTGCGTGTAGCACCCCATCCAGAAGGGTGGGTTTGAGGGATACACGGGAGAGTATTGAGACATATAAGCCTTAATACTAAGACAGCTGTTGTTTATAATAAAAAAACACAGTAATTATCACAGTATCATTTTCTAATAAATAGTAAAGTGTTTGTTGAATGCTTACTCGGTGCCAAGCATTGCCAGCTCTGACACGGCTTATTTCTTTATTCTCTGAAGTAACATCAAGAGACGTAGAAACAGACTTAGACTTTAAGTAGGAGTCAGCGGGTCAGCGGGGTTGCTCTTCCCAGGGTGTAGAGAATATAACTGAGGCTGAGAGAAGAAAGGTCATAAGTAGTCAGTCATACAGGGGACGGAGATCTCTCATGGAAGGTGGCAAATATTACTTCATGAAAGCTGTAACAGTTGGCTATGAAGTGTTTAGGCCTCTGCACCTTGGCCTGGGTGGAGCACAGACTCAGAAACGTGTTCACAGAGGGCTAGAACTGTGCAGAAAATATCCCAACACAAACAGTGTGGGATGGTGTGTTGAGTTCTGGATAGGAACCAGGCCCAAAAGCCCAGCCCCGACACTGCAAATTCACTGTGGAATACTGGGAAACTCTCCTTCTTGTTCAGGTCTCAGTTTCCCTGCCTGTGACCTAGAGGGTGGGCAGCCAAGCTCACCTGAGGCTGATTGGAATGACTGGGGTTGTTTCTCTGGGAGATAGTGCTCCCTGGCTCTGGGCCAACCCAGTCTCAGTACATTTTTCTCTGCTGACCAACCAGCAGCCCATCCCTCCTCCACCCTCACCCCCTTGCCATCCCCAAAGCAAACGAAGCCGATTGTCTCAACTGGCGCTGTGGGTGCTGGCTGGTCAGCCAGCCGCAGGCCACAGGCAGAGGTGCCATCAGCCAGGGCCCCCACCAGACACACAGGGCATTGTCCTTTGGTCAACAGCCCTTGGGCACCTCAGCCTGGCTCCTGGCCTGTCCCCACACCCCTCACCGCCTGCCACTGTGCTAAGGCACAGCCAGCTGGGGGCCCAAGGCTCCCAGCTGACAGTGAGCCCACCCACCCACACCCCCTGCAGCCCCCTGTGGAGCTATAATTGCCTCAGTCCATCCTGTTGCTGCCATTCTCTCTCTACGGCATCTGGGGTTCCTGGCGGCGGCAGCTGCAGGCCTGCCGCCTGACTTGGTGGGATGGACTGGCCGCACAGCCTGGTACGTGGTGCTCCTCTACCCCACCTCCACCTTCTCTGTAAATGTTTCTTTCCCATTGATTAACGGCTGCCTGTGTTTGGCTTGGAATCTGCAGGGACCAGCTCTGTCCTCTCCATTAGGCCCAGAGAGAAACAGAACTTGGTCTCAGCCTGCAGTCACAGCCCAAGGCTGGGGCTCCAGTTCTGGACACAGCCTGGCCACACTGAACCCCTTTCAGACAGAAGCAACTGGGGAGATCCGGACAGACTCAGGCACTAGGGTTTTTCCAGGCCTGGCTTCTGGGATGGGGGCAGAATGCATGCTCTTAAGCAAGCCCTCCTGCCTTTGTTCCCATCTGGAAATTGAGGGAGGGACTGTTGAGTCTGGTCTATGCTTCCTCTGCAAGGTGAGTTGAGGAGTGTGTGGGAAGAAGCTTCACTGAGAAAGCCTGGCGTGAGGAAAGTATTTTCTGCAGCAGAATGTAGGACCAAGAGGAAGAATTTAGCAACCTGATTCACTGCTGCGTTGTTTACGCCAGCAAGCGGCTCTGCCAAGAGGGGCTATGCTAGAACTTGTTTCCAAGGCTAAAAGCTTGCTGGGTAGCCTGGATAAGAAACCAGGCCTAGTGCCTGTGGGCTGAGAGGTCCAGGGAAGGCATTGAGTCTGGTAAGACTTAGAAAAGTAGTGAAGAAAAATCAAACAGGAATGGGGGAAAGGCAGGTTGTCTGTGAAGGAGGGGGAGGAGGAAGAGGAGAAAGAGGAGGAGGTGAGTGCACGATCTGGAAACAGTCTCACAGGAATCATGCGCCAGCTTCGTGTGGTGCTCCTTCTTCTCGCCCACTCTGTTTCAACTTCACTTCCTTTTGGCAAAGCCTGTAAGCAGCTCCAAACCTTCTCTCAGTCTTCCACATCCCTGGAAGAGTTTAGGCTTCCTCTGCTCACGATTCCTCCTTCTTATTCCATTGGACAAGTCTCTAGAAAAGCTGGGCCCAGCCACCCCAAGGACCCAAGCCAAATGTGAGCCCTAGCCTCCAGCCCCTGTCATTCCTGCAACTTTCCTGCCCCACCCCCACAGTTATCACAACTGAGTTTCAGGGCAGGTGTCGGGGAACCCGTTTACTCTGCTTGTGCTCCAGGACGTCTGACACCATGCAGATACAGACATGAAGGAAAAATTGTGTGGAAAGGAGCTCAGGGCTCTCAGGGTGTCCGGGCCTTGGGGGTGGGGCTCAGGGCAGCTAGGAGGATATCAAAGTATCACATGTCCAAGTACAATCACAGACACGAGGGGCACGTGGGTCATGACAACTCCAAGATGTCCAGAAATGGTGCTGAGGCTGTGAACTTGAGCCACCTCTGGGCAAGGTGTTAGCAGGTAAATGGAAAAGGTAGAACTCTGCAGGCAGAGGCCTGTGCAAAATCCCTCCCACAGCAGCAAGGGACATGCTGAGTGCAGGCACAGAGGAGTCAAGGAGGGACACAGGAGACCCCCCCAGAGCCTCAGGAAGGACGTTAGGGGGAAAGAGATATTGTCAGATGTGCTTCTCAATGGCTGCTGCTGGCCTAGGTGTGGCAAACTGACTAGAAGCCAGGCAGGTTTGGGAAGGCCAGTTAGTAGCCATGGAACTGTTCTGGGAAGCAACTGTGATCTACAGATTGAATGACTAGAGTACATAGGGGGATTTTCAAGAGATTCCCTATTTTAAAGACTTCAAGAGCCAAGCAGTGGTGGTGCACGCCTTTAATCCCAGCACTTGGGAGGCAGAGGCAGGCGGATTTCTGAGTTTGAGGCCAGCCTGGTCTACACAGTGAGTTCTAGGACAGCCAGGGCTATAGGAAACCCTGTCTCGAGAAACCAGAAAAACAAAAACAAAACAACTTCAAGTTAGCTATGGAAGGGTGTGGTGTTACCAGTGCCCAACACAAAGCAGGTCTCCATATGCAAGGTGGCCATGTAGAGACCTCTCTCCTCCCTGACCTAACCCTACGCTTTGGCCCAGAGACTTGACCCTGGCCTTTGACCAGTAGCCTTCTTCCTCAGCTCTTCCTTCTTGCCATCTGCATCTTCCTGGTGCCAAGCCAGCCCCGGAACACCAAAGGCAAAAGGAAGGGACCAGGGAGGCCTGGCCCCTTGGCCCCTGGGCCTCACCAGGTGCCGCTGGACCTGGTGTCTCGAGTAAAGCCCTACGCTCGAATGGAAGAATACGAGAGGAACCTTGGAGAGATGGTGGCCCAGCTGAGGAACAGCTCTGAGCCAGTCAAGAAGAAATGTGAAGTCAACCTGCAGCTGTGGCTATCCAACAAGAGGAGCCTGTCTCCATGGGGCTACAGGTAGGTAGGCTGGGCACAGCGGGCCACCTTCCCCACTGTCCCAGACATTGTGTTCAAGACCTTGGATTTGGATGAGTTTTAACCCCACATCTGCCCCTTACCAACTGTAAGACTTTTGGTCAGTGGATTAGTTTTGCTGAGCCTCAGTTTCCCCAGCTGTCGATGGAAGCAATGTCAGTACGAACTTTGTAAGCTGTTATAAACAAGTAGCCATACACAACACTGCCTTTTTATCCTCCAGGGGTATTCTAAGGTACTTTGTCCAGCACTGTGGTTCATGCTTGCTGGCGAGGCTCACATCTTTCATGCCAATGGGTGCCTTCTTAATGTCTGCCTCAGAATCATGTCAGCGTTTCTGAGCTCACCCGGTTAAACTCCCTAGGACGGATGCCAGGATCACAGTGTTTCACTTGTCTCGTCTGCTTACGGTACACAGTCCCTGCCTTGATTTGGGAATCTCTCTGCTGCTCTGGGCTGCAGAAGCATTGTCTGTGTGGCTGTCACCACCTTTCAGGTCAGCATGCATGGATTAAGTGGAATAAAGAAATGGCTAGTTCACTTACAAACTCAGTCCAGAGCTCTCCTGGCTGTGCTAAGACTCTAGACTAGCACTGTTGGTCAGAACGTCCTTTAATAAAGTCCACTGTAGTAGCCATGTGACTAGTGAACCACGTGGCTGATGAGACTGAAGGACTAGTATAGATTGAAATTTAAGTTGGCATACGTAGCTGGTGGCTCCTGTATTGAGGGGTGTAGCCCTGGAATGTGACAACAGAGTTGGTAAGGATTCTGCAGGCCACAGCTTGTTCCTACTTGGATGTGCCCATGTGCCAGTCAGGGAGATTGTAAAACTGTAGGCTCATTCAGGAGGTTTCCAATTCATTTCCAAGAAGCTCCCAAAGCGAGGTGACTGAGGCCCTATGTTCCCAGGTCTGATTCTCTTACCTCTCACTCCTGTTTAACTGAGGAGGAAGTTGAGACAGAGAAGAAAGCGAATCTGGGACAACCCCCACAAGGCTCTCTGTTCCTTTTGCTCCCCTGTGAATGCCTAAAGTCTAGGACAGAAATGCTTATAACAAGGGATGTGTATAAAAATACAATACCCAGAATTCACAGCATGGAGGGAGAGAGCTGACTCCCAAAAGTTGTCCTCCAGCTCCTTGCAAGGTCTCCCCCCAACTCAAACAAACCAACAACGACTTGTTGAGATGAGCCTGGTATAATTCCAACCCTGGGAAGGCTGAGGCAAGAGGATTGCAAGCAGGAGGTCAGTCAGAGATGCAAAACAAGACTGGCTCGAAAATGGTGGGAAAAAAAAAACAGAAACAAAAGAAGCCCAAACCAAACCACAACACTCCAAAGCTTGTTGAATCTCTGGGGTTCAGTAACACAATAGAACACAGGCCCAGATTCTCTTGCAATGAATATTCTACACCCATGTGTGCACATTTACTCTCTGGAGATTAATTCCCCCCAAAATATAAAAACAGGATAGAGAAAGAAGAGGCTCACTTGGTTTTTTCCGTAGTTCCCATAGTATCTTTTCTGGCTGAAAGGAGGAACCTGGTTTCACAGACCCTGACTACCAGCGACTATCTTCCAGATTTGAGTCTCCTCTTTGAGAAGGAGGAGTTCAATACAACACACCCTGGCCGCTAGCCCTAATTCTAACCCTAACTACGCAGACCCCTCGGGGTTGGCACGGGCAGTGCCCTTTGTTGTTCCTCCTGGTGCTCACCCTGCTCTCTCCCCCCACCCGCTCCCTGCAGCATCAACCACGACCCCAGCCGCATCCCCGCGGACTTGCCCGAGGCGCGGTGCCTATGTTTGGGTTGCGTGAACCCCTTCACCATGCAGGAGGACCGTAGCATGGTGAGCGTGCCAGTGTTCAGCCAGGTGCCAGTGCGCCGCCGCCTCTGTCCACAACCTCCTCGCCCCGGGCCCTGCCGCCAGCGTGTCGTCATGGAGACCATCGCTGTGGGTTGCACCTGCATCTTCTGAGTCACCAACCCCAATCCGCTGGCCGCTGCAACAACCTCCCACCCCTGCACCCACTGTGACCCCCAAGGCTGATAAAACAGTAAACGTTGTTCTTTGTAAAGGAAGGCTTTGGGCTTACTCCTTGTGACCAGGAAGCTAAAATTGTGTCGGGTTGGAGATCGCTGAGACACAGATTCCAGATCAGCGTGAGTGAGCATTTTCCAGGACTCGTCTCTCCAACAGTGAACGAAGCTATTAAAAAATGCTGGGCTGAGGATGTAGCTAAGTTGATAAGTGTCTGCCCACTGAGTCCAGTTCTCGTAGCCCCATATAAACCCAATGGAGGTGGTGCACACCTGTGCTCTGAAGATGGGTAGGTGAGGAAACTCAGGGCCATCCTTGGCTATGAGTACAGCCTTCGATACACGTGAATCTTTCAGGAAACAAATACTACTCTCTCATATTTCTCATTTAAGATCATGGCGGGCTTTCTTTGGGCTCCTAAGTCTGTGTAGCAGCTGTATAATGGAAGCCTGGTTGTCTTAAGACCACATGCAACCCAACTAACCGGAAGTTACTAGGACTTGTAAGTTAGTAATTACTCTTAAGAAGAGGCTGGTTCCAGGCTCTGCAGTGACAAGCTAGGGCTCAGCCTCTCCCGGATTTTGTGGAGCTGACCCTTGTCACAGACTGGAAAGGTTGCCCGCAGTCCCAGGATTCTTTTCAGAATCCAAGGTGTGTGTGTGTGTGTGTGTGCCTGGAAGAGGAACTCTGGCTTATTTAAGAGTATGTAAGGCAAACTAGATGGGTCTTTTTTTTTTTTTTTTTTTTTTTTTAAATCCAGCCACTTATCTGCAGTGCCGGATGTATGTATCCATGGTCCTCCTGCCAGTCAGTGTGAGTCAGCTACCGGGGAAGCTTGTTTAGCCGGACCCCTGGGCCAACACTCAGGGTACTGACTTAGGTGGGCACTTGACTGCAGTGACTTCTTTTAATTACTACATTGTGGGTCTTGGGGGTTTCATATGCTGCCATCTGTGACCAAACTCTGAGAACCACTGGGTCACAGCAAGACATTCTACTGACCAGCACAGGCAGTATGGAAAGAATTATCTTAAAGTCCCTACAGGTTTTTGTGCCCCCCCCAGCCCCCATGCTAACTCTTCCCCTTGAAATTGAATCTTACCCCCTGGGCCTTCTAACCCCACAGCAAATCCCCAATCAGCTGTCCTGGGCTCTAAAAATACCCTGCTCCCACCCCAGGACAGCTGAGGGGATTGGGCTATTTTCCATGGGTGAATTAACACCCTCTGGGAAGGGGTCAATAGCCCCCTGCAGGAATATTCACTTGACTGCTTGGGCTCCTGTGCATACATCAGCTTCAGTGTGCTATGTTTTAATTGTCTAATTCATGAAAGGCCAATGGTTAGGCATGCACCCGTCTGGGCTGGAAAGTAACTTACCTTTTTTGGTATTGTTGTGGAGTGTATACTGGTTAAAATTCCCCTGGGGAGTTTTGGCCTGGTTCCAGACGCATGGAAAATACACTCCACGTGCCAGCTCATGCCGATCCCTTTAGCAGCCACTTCTGCAAGGGTTGCTTGTCTCCAAGGCTCCCACAGATGCTCTCTGGGTCTCTGTGTGTCCCTAAATACAGGGTAATCAAACCCAGGCTTTCTTTATACATGCTAACTATGAACTATACCACTGAGCCACTTATCCACAAAGCCCTGTGTTCTCTAGGTCCAAGGCTTTACAGGAAGTCACCTTGGGAGAAGCTGAGCCACAGAAGTCCTGGGGAGCACAGGAAGGGAAGGTAGGAGGGAGCCCCTTTTCTTGGCAAGAGGGGTGGGCCATCCTGATAGAGGGTGTGTCAGAATCTTGGCAATGCTTAGTATACCCTCCTTATACAAAGATGGTGGCTTTCCCTATTGCTGGGTCCTCATCTGTGAAATGAGTATATCATTCTTTTCCAGTGTCTACAATCCTGTGACTTAAAGCTGTAGTAGCTTCTTAAAAAGAGTATAATTTCCTTAACATTGAGAAAGAGAGAGAGGATGTGTGTATGAATTTATACCACAAGTAGTTGTGAAAATCACAGGATAACTTCCTTCCACCTTGTGGGTCCTGGGATTGAACTGAGGTCTTCAGGTTTGGCAGCAAGTGTCTTAACCCACTGAGCCATCTTTTTCTTCTTTCTTTTTTTTTTTTTTTTTAAGAATTATTTATTTTATGTCTATGAGTACACTGTAGCTGTCTTCAGACACACCAGAAGAGGGCATCAGATTCCTTTTTTACAGATGGTTATGAGTCACTATGTGGTTCCTGGGAATTGAACTCAGGACCTCTGGAAGAGCAGTCAAGTGCTCTTAACCGCTGAGCCATCACTCCCCCTAAGCACACACAATGAACCATCTTGCTGTCCTGAAACGACCTCTTCTTGGGCCTGAGCAGAATAGCTCAGGGACTGGGAAAAGTGAACCTAGCCTGGATCCAGAAACGTACTTGGGTCTAAAGCTAAATGCATTTCCTGATTTCCACTTGCCCATGAGAAACTACCAGTCTGTGGGGTAGTGTGTTTTAATGAGCCCTGCACATTTGTACCCAGCACACTCCTAGAAACACATGTAAACAAATGCAGGCTTTGAGGGGACCTATCCTCTGGCCCCTAGCTTTCCTTAGTGCTGTTTCATGATTAGGTGAGGAGCAAGGCATTCCATAACATTAGACCCCCAAAAGTTGGCCATCTTGGGCCACGTGCTCTAGAAGGTTGAATATCTTTGTTTTTCTTTTCTCTTCTTGTTTCTTTCCCTTCCTTCCCTTCCTTCCTTCCTTCCTTCCTTCCTTCCTTCCTTCCTTCCTTCCTTCCTTCCTTCCTTTCCTTTCCTTTCCTTTTTTGTTTTCTCCTGAGACAGAATTTCATGTAGCCCAGGCTGGCCTCAAACTTACTCTGTAGCCAAGGATGACCTTGAACTTCTGTCCTCCTGCCTCGCCTCCTGAAGGCTGGGATTACAAGCAGGGATGACTGTGACTCAAGGTTTCATGCATGCTAGGCAAGGGCTCTGTTGACTGAGCTATGTTCTTAGCCTGTGCTCAGGTTTTAAGTGCTCCTTATACTGCACTTGGGACTATGGGCCATAAGAGAGGTGGCCTTTCTGTTTTACTGGCCAGATTCACAAGCCTCTCTGGGCTTGGGGAGGGATTGCTGGTTCTGGCCTGAGAAGGCTAAGTTAGGCCCTGGGACCAGCTCTCAGCTGGCCTGTGTGCTCCTTTCTGTGAGTTGAATTTGAAGACTTGAGCAAGCAGCCCTGAGGGTGTTGGGAGTGGCTGTGGATAGGAGTTGTTTAGGCCAGCCCACTCAGACAAAGAAAGTCTCTGAAGAGTGCAGCCAGATCAATTTTAGCAAGAAGTCCCAGCCCAGCCCAGGACCTGCCCTGGGTTCTAAGCCATACCCTCCTTAGGGATCCGAAGGAGGGATGGTTAACAGAGTTATGTTTGGCATTGTCTTTGGTTTTCTGACATCCAATGATAGCCTGAGCCGATCTGACCCACTGAAAGACACTATCACATATTTTGATTAAGGTTCCTGGGGGCTGGGAGGTACACAGGTCCCTCCACAGCCTTGACATTTGGGAAGACCCAAAATCTTCAGAGATTTTTATTATTAGAACCTGTTATTCTAAGAAAATCAGTTTACTCTGTTGTCCCCATTACAAGAGAGGTGTCTGAAGCCCAACCAATTAACATTTGGCCCTTCCCGGGCCCCGGGTGTTGGTGCAGTGCCAGTCTATATGGTCTATGTTAGGAATTTGGCTCAGTGGCTGTGGAAGACCCCTCCTGCCCCTGGGGAAGGGGAGGGCTGTTGACTGCAGTCTTTGGTTGTGGGAGAAGAATCTGGGGCTTGCCCTGTGTTCAGCACGTGGCCTCAAGTCTTTTTAACCAGTTTGGTCTTTGTTGTTCAGTTTTCATTGTTTTTCTACTTCAACCAAATTTGTCTTACTGGTGTGCCAGTCTTATGGCGTCTGTAACACCTACCACATGCAGATCATGTGTGCCCTAAAGACCATCTCTTCCCTGACATAGCTATCACCTGGTGGAGCATGGCTCTGTCCTCCAGTGTGAACCTTGCTGCACGGAAGGGGTTTCTGCTCTATGCTGAACTCAATTAAGGTGAAGCTCCAAGTCCAGGTTGTTCTTTAAAACTTAGTTGAGACCTCAAACAAGTTACGTTCTCGCTTATGTGGGCTTTTGTCTTCCCTGTAGAAGGAAGCAGCCAGATGACTCTCAGGACTATCTGTTGTGCAAGCTTCTGTGCTAGGAACCTCAAGTGGCAATGTTTCCTGTGTACACCCAAGCATCTCCCCTAAAAACCAGCTTAACAAGTCGGAGTGGCGTGTGTATGTCTGTCTATTTGCTTCTGTGTGTCTTCGTGGGTAGGCAGCACATACTGGCTCTACTTCTTCCTGTGTTCCTCTGTAGAAAAGCCCAGATCCAAAGGAATGAAGACAAGTTTCACTTCATTGTTAAAAAGTAATTTTGGGGGTGGTGGTGCTGAGACTTGAACCAGGGGTTTCACACATGCCAAACGTATGTCCTCCACTGAGCTATGGCCGTACTCAATATTAATTTTTATCTATTTACTTAATGGTCCAGGGATCCAACACCAAGGCCTCCCAAATGCTAGGCCAGCACTCTCCCACTGAAGTACGTTTCCAGCTCCAACCTACTGATCTTTATAAGTTATAGAAGAAGCAAAGCATAATTCTCTCTCTTAAGCTAAGGCCAGAGGAAACAGCAGATTAAGCTCTGAAAACTCTGTCCCATGCTTCTTTTTGCCTGCCTAGGGGGAAGTTTTGGGGGTGAGGCAGTACCACTCTCTGAGGACCTGTCTCCTTCGCAAGACAGATCCATCACAGGGCTCCTGTACCCTTGCATAAAGAGGCTGGCCAATACCTCCAGGGGATGTCAAAAGCCTCCCTTCTCCCGAAAACCCATCTTTCCCTCAGGTCAGATTAGGCTGAATCAGGTCAGAAGTGTGGAGATGCTCTCTAAGGAAGTTCTGGGTTAGAACCCACTCCAAACAGCCCATCCAAATGGTTTCTGACCTTACCTTCTGCTTTTAGCCGCTGGTTGTAAATGTTTTACTGCAAGGCTGTGCATTTTGGGAAGACCAGAACGGAAGACAGAAACGAAATAAAACTGAGTTCTCTGCTATATACCCCTTCTCAGTCACCTTGGCTTCTAGTGAGGAAACGAAGTCAGAAGTGGATTGGAGGGTGAATTTTTATTTCTTCTTGAAAAACAGTAACCAAAAAAACAAAAAACAAACAAACAAAAAACCCAACAAAAACCAAAAAAACAAAAACCTCAAAACAAAGCAAAACCCCCAAAAACAACCAAAAAAAAAAAAAAAAACCCCAACAAAAACAAAACCCAAACTCTACAAAAACAAACAAAAAACAAGCAAAAACAAAAAACAAAAAAACCCAAAACACTGACTTGAATTTCCTTCCCTTTTCTTAATCTCTCCTTTAAAAAAAAAAAAAAGGCAGCCTCTAAGAGGATCCTTAGATAAGCAGACAGTAGATCACCTGGACCCACACTGGGGAACCTGCTCAGTACAGGAGGGCAGAGAAAGCCGCGTAGCCCATGACTGTGGCCTCGTCAGTCCTGTGCTGCTGGAGGGCTGGAGTGGGCTCCATCTCCACTGTGGAACAGAGTTCCTGGGCTCTCCTTGGAGCCCTCACAGTTCAGTCTTGACCTTATGGATTAAGTCCTTTTGGTCAATCTTGTCCAGGTCCTGGTACCAGCGGTTATAAGCCAACAACGCCACATTCTTAGCAGCTACAGCAGTCACCTCCACGGAGCTGGCCGCCCACTCCAAGGCATTGAGGTAGAAGAGCTGGTCATGGAGTGCGAACTTGGGGAGGGTGCGGCGGGAGCCATACAGGGGATGGGCCTGCCACTCCGCTGTCTGGACTGAGTAATAGGAACGGAAGAGGGTCTTCAGCTCCGTCCGGAAGAGGGGCTTCGGGGACTGCACTCGCCACACTGCGGCCTCCTGGGGTTGCTTCCGCCGGAAGCTGGCTGAGATTTGACAGGACAGATGTTGTCCAGAGTGCAGAAGAAGCCCGGGAAGTCTGTGGTGAGTATGTTGGCGAAGGGGAAAAGCTTAGGGTCCGGGAAACCAAAGTAGGAAGAGTTGAGGTAGCCATGGACCAGGGAGACCACAGTGGGCTGGAAAGAGCCCTGAATGTCATCAATGGGTGGAGTAAAGCCTTCAAAGGTGATGTTGCTGCTGCTGTTGTCCAGGTGCAGGGGTGTGGCAATGACCACGATGTCGTAGAAGTCAGAGCTCTTGCCCTTGTCAGTCTCGTATCCACTTGGTACAGGGCTTTCCCTTCTAGCGGGAGAGAACATAAACGTTCATTTATACCCACCGACCTTCCCTTTGGGACCCAG